>CM076577.1:24738285-25348118 GCA_034641835.2 Pinus albicaulis
TTACTTCATAGAGTTTTGTGTTTGAATCCATTTACAAACCCGTGTTCAAATCTCTAGAGGTGTCACCCATGCATATAGTGTAGGAGGATATAATCAATATGAGTGAAAATCCCATCACCAACTCTGACCTCTAGACTTTTGGTGTTTGGAATTGATTTTCAAATAGTCCAACCCATGTAAGAGAAAAAATCAAAGAAAAAAAAATCAAAGAGGAGAAAGAAACACTACAAGAAAAAAGCACATTGGTGAGGGGCGAAAATGGTCACCATAAGCTCATTGGTGAGGGTCAAAAGAGCCTTTGTCACCAAAAAATGAATGTCACCAAAGGTGGCGTCGCCAAAAGTATAGTTGTTGTGGTGACATTCAAGGTCTGTCACTAATAATGATTTATAGTGATGTGTAGTGACCGTCACCATTTCATATGAGAAATGGTGACGGAAAATAGCCTCCGTCACCAAAAACCTGAACGTCACCAAAGGTGGCGTTGCCGAAAGTATGTGTTGTGGTGACATTCAAGGTCCGTCACGAATATTGATTATAATGATGGATAATGACCGTCACCATTTCATATGAACATCAACGATTTTTTGTGATTGACCTTTCATGGCCGTCACTATTGGTGCATATATATGGCAATGTTCATTGACCGTCACCATAAACTCATTGGTGACATCAAGGTCTGTCACCAATGATGACTATAATGACAAACAATGACCCTCACCATTTCATATCAACAACAACAATTTATGGTGACGGACCTTTAATGGTCATCACTATTGATGCATATATATGGTGGCATTCGTTGACCGTCACCATTTCATATTTTGGTGAGGGTCAAAAAATGTCACCATAAGCTCATTGGTGATGGTCAAAAAAGCATCCGTCACCAAAAATTGATCTTCGTCATTCCCTATGAATATCAAGGCACGATGGAATTGAACCACCAACCTCCTGCTTGTAAAGTAGGTGCTCTTCCATTGAGCTAGCACCCTTTAAAGAATTAGACTTTAAACTAGCAATTGCCCCTAAAGGTGCAAAGATACACCAAAGGCATAAGAACCAGGGGAAAAGCTGAAAGAATTCGGTGTCCTTGCTTCTATTTTTATTCTACAACACTCTACAAAGTATGATCTTGATCTATGACGTATTTGTGTCAAGTGGTTCTAATTTAATAGTAAATGTTATATTCGGATAAAATAAATGAATAACTAAGAGGCCTTATGTGCTAATTTTTAATCCTTACACCAAAATCTCTTAATATTCAAGTCTATGGAACAACTCATTCAAAGTTCAAACTGAAGTAGATTTTAAATGGAAAGCCTAAAACTAGCTAAGTAGTTTACAAGTTAACATTTTGGATATAACTTCTATTCAATTTATATGACAAGTTATGCCATAACCTTGAAACTAGTTTCTTAGTTAAAAGACTTCTTAAGTCAACAATGACAAAGAAAGATAGTCATGGCGAGCAAAATTCTATTGTTTTTTCTAATGAGGGTGCATGTAGCTTGATAAAGGTTGTATGAGAGTATCAAACCATAAACAAGTTTCACTAAAACATGGAAATGAAAAAAGTCTTGTTAAGCAACAAAAAGTTTGGTTGAATATATGAAAAGCATCGAGCTAAATGATACAATTAAACTAAAAAGTAGCGTAAAAAAAAATGAAACTTCCATCATATACCATCTGGTTTGGTTAGTTCTTCAAAAAGAGAAGGTGCAATTTCATGATCCAGCTCCTCATCTTGATTCTGTAATGGACCATCCTGAACAAACATTTCTGCATACAACAATCAATGTTATCGTATTGGTAAGACTTTTGATATAATCTACCAAAGCATGTACTATGTAGGAGAATAGGCTGGAAAGCACAACTAGAAATTTGAATCACAACATAACAATATAAAAAGAACATGCAACGAGGAAAGGAACAAACTCCAAAGTTTGAGAAATATGAACAATCCATGAACATGTTCTTATATATAGATATAGATAATGAAATATAAATCAATATTTATGAAATTCAAGTATCACACAACAAATATGCGGGAAGTATGAAAAGGAATATGCACAATGGCATGATCGACTATAATAACAACTCACTCATTCCTCTATTTATATGAGAGGTAAAGGGGCTTTACAATAACAAGTGGTTCTAGTCCACTACAAGCAAACTTGAAAGACACATTTAGGTCCACCCATGTGAAGCACTCTACTCTACGTGACATGTGTTAGCATCAAAGGTGATAGTGATTAACAAGCAAGCCCTCCATGGCATGAGCACTACTCCCCAAGGTCCAAAAATCCTCAAAAGGTCCTAAGCTCCAATGCATCTCCTAGGTCATGTGTCTCCTTAAGGACAATGCATATCCAAGGTAATGTGTCACTTTAAGGACTCCCAAACCTACATATCCACTCCCTCAACCCAAGAGTTCACATGTCAAGGGATTTTGTGTGCTCATGCTGATTTTGGGATGTTTTTTTTCATGGTGAAATACCCAACTCTACTCCAAGCACACAAACTCCCTTCATGCATCAACAACATGAAGTCACGAAGCTCCATACTAATCCAACACTTCGAGGAAGAATTTCTTTCAAACATCCAAACAAGGTCTAGCAGACAAACGGTAAACCACCTCCAATGTCCAAGTCCATTAATGTAAAATTCATGCTATTATTATTTCAAGAATATTTATATTTTATCCAACATGATGACCCACTATGTGCACTATTTGTAGGGAATCTTCTGGATTTTTCTACTTCAATGTCTTGATCCACTATGTGCATTGGTCAACAACTCCATTTATTCAAGGAACTCTTCTAAATTTCTTTCCAAGTTTCATTTCTCTTTCCTATCATCAAGCAAATTGGATCAACTAGAAAGAATTCCATTAATTGTCCCCCATCGAGTTGTTTCCTAAACAAGTGCCTATTGCTTAAAGAAAGTAGGAAACCATCATGAAACATGACTATAGCCACATAGTTTCAGTAGCTATAATCTGACAATGTTATTGAAAACACTTGTTAGATTTGTTTCATAAAATAGCACCTAGTCCCAAACAACGAGAAAATGTCCATGGAGAATGGCTTGTTTCACTATCGTTGAGCTTGATTGTAAACACTAACGGGGTTTTTGAGCCAATAAATTCCCTGGAGAAAAACAGTGATGGTTTCTCTCTAAAACATATGCGAGATAAAGATACAAGATTCGAGTGGAGGACTTAAGTAGTTTCATGACTACCGCTCGACTTGTAAGCTGTCTAGTTTTTTGGTCCGCTTTATTTTTTTATATTTCGAGATCTAGTTTTGGAATTTTTTGGATTTCAAATTTCAATTATAATAGAAAAATTTCTGGGTTGGCTCACATCATTGGTATTAGAACCTCAATTAATAGCAGATTCATATCATATTTTTTTGCTACGAGTTCGGATTAGTTACTTATGTTCACCAATATGTTTATCTTTCAAGGAATCCTTGTAAGGAAGATAGAGCAAAGCACAACTCGGATATATTGTCACCAAAATATACATCAACTCGAGATATATTGTCACTGAGAGAGAGACAGTATGCATTTGCTCTTACATCCCTAACCCAAGCTTGAAAGGAATATGCACATGTGCATGATCGACTATAATAACAACTCACTCCTTCCTCTTTTTATATGAGAGGTAAAGGGGCTTTAGTGGACCTAGTCCACTAGAAGCAAACTTTCAAGACACAAGTAGTTCCACCCATGTGAAGCACTATACTTTACGTTACATGTGTCAGCATCAAAGGTGACAATGATTAACAAGCAAGCCCTCCATGGCATGATCACTACTCCCCAAGGTCCAACAATCATCCAAAGGTCCTAAGCTCCAATGCATCTCCTAGGTCATGTGTCTCCTTAAGGAAAATGCATATCCAAGGTAATGTGTCACCTTAAGGACTCCCACACCTACATATCCACTCCCTCAATGCAAGAGTTCACATGTCAAGGGATTTTGTGTGCTCGTGTTGATTTCAGAATGTTTTTTTCATGGTGAAGTACCCAACTCTACTCCAAGCACACAAACTCCCTTCATGCATCAACAACATGAAGTCACCAAGCTCCATACTAATCCAACACTTTCGAGGAAGAATGTATTTCAAAGATCCAAACAAGGTCTAGCGACAAACGGTAAACCACCTCCAATGTCCAAGTCCATCAATGTAAAATTCATGCTATTATTATTTCAAGAATATTTATATTTTATCCAACATGATGACCCACTATGTACACTATTTGTAGGGAATCTTTTGGTTTTTTTTGCTTCAACGTGTTGATCCATTATGTGCATTGGTCAAAAACTCCATTTAGTCAAGGAACTCTTCTAAATTTCTTTCCAAGTTTCATTTGTCTTTCCCTGTCATCAAGCAAATTGGAGCAACTAGAAAGAATTCCATTAAGCTGTCATCCATCCGAGTTGTTTCCTAAACAAGTGCCTATTGCTTAAAGAAAGTAGGAAACCATCATGAAACATGACTATAGCCACATAGTTTCGGTAGCTATAATACGACAATGTTATTGAAAACATTGTTAGATTTGTTTCATAAAAGAGCACCTAGTCCCAAACAACGAGAAAATGTTCATGGAGAATGGCTTGTTTCACTATCGTTGAGCTTGATTGTAAGCATCGATAGGTTTTTGAGCCAATAAAGTCCCCTGGAGAAAAAAACAGTGATGGTTTCTCTCTAAAACATATGCGAGATAAAGATACAAGATTCGAGTGGAGGACTTTTAGTAGTTTCATGACTACCGCTCGACTTGTAACTATTTGGTTTTTTTTGGTCCGCTTTATTTTTTTATATTTCATATCTAGTTCTAGAATTTTTTGGATTTCAAATTTCAGTTATAATAGTAGAATTCCGGGTTGGCTCACATCATTGGTATTAGAACCTCAATTAATAGCAGATTCATATCGGATTTTTTCACTACGGTTCAGATTAGTTACTAATGTTCACCAATCTGTTTATCTTTCAAGGAATCCTTGTAAGGAAGATAGAGAAAAGCACAACTTAGATATATTGTCACCAACATACACCTCAAATCAGATATATTGTCACCGAGAGAGAGAGAGTAGCACTTGCTCTTACGTCCCTAACCCAAGATTGAAAGGAATATGCATAAGTGCATGATCGACTATAATAACAACTCACTCCTTCCTCTTTTTATATGAGTGGTAAAGGGGCTTTAGTGGACCTAGTCCACTAGAAGCAAACTTTGCAAGACACAAGTAGGTCCACCCATGTGAAGCACTCTACTCTACGTGACATGTGTAAGCATCAAAGGTGACGAGTGATTAACAAGCAAGCCCTCCATGGCATGAGCACTACTCCCCCAAGTTCGAACAATCCTCCAAAGGTCCTAAGCTCCAATGCATCTCCAAGGTCACGAGTCTCCTTATTACTATTGTGCTTTCTACCTATTATTTCCATAGTGCCAAAATATCCACTTGCATTAAAAAGCTGCATGCCATGTACATAAATAGAAAACCCGATGGATGATAAAGAAAAAGGGCTATCTTATATGCCATGGAACATCATGTTCCATACTTATAATGCACCCTAAGGTGTCAAAATTGCATGCCAAGTGGAAAATTTGCATTTCTCGGGTTAAAATCGTATTTACAACTTACGACGACCTAATTTCACACAACCTCCTGCAGATGTACCTATGGAAAAGTCATAAAATACGGTGCTACGAGTACTTCTTCCCTGTGCATCTTCCTACACTTCCATAATTCTAATGTACAAAATCAAGTGAGAGTACTAAGTCTACAAAACAGTTTCAGCGATTTACTGTCTCTTGCTAAGTGCAAGTAGTCTTTAATAACATGCATGTCCAGGGGCTCACTAAAGATCAAAATTGTGATTTTCAAATTTACGTGTTGTTATTAGAACATTATTGATATTTTTTACATCGTTATAGTTTCACTTCCAATCCAGGAAGCCACTATCGTGCAAAAATATTGTGAAACTCCCAAATTTCACAACATGAAAAAATCGAGGCTATGGTGCCTTCAAAATTTTATATGCCGAACATAGAGCACATATGGTGACAAATATCTCTGGACCCTATTCGTGCATGAGGAATTAAGGATGTCCTTGAATTCAGGGATTCCAACACTATGTTTTCAAGTAGAGACAAAAGTTATGAGGATGAGTTTCTTCCTATGACAAAGGCTTAACCTTATCCCACAACACTTGAATTAAATTTAAGGCAACGAGAACTAGTATTGTATCCTCCCAAATAATTGCAAGGAAAGAATTTTAGTTTTGGAGAGATATTCATGGGCTAGAAGTCTTTATGATGGCCATTTGAAAAAAATGTGCACTCATAAGTTATCTAAGTTTAGAAGTATGATGGAATTTGTGTTGGGTTGCACACCCATCAATGTGGGGGTGTGGCAAAGATCTATGGACCACTGTTCGTGAACAGGGGAATTTAGGATGTCCTTGAATTGACGATTCCAACATTATGTTTTCATGTAGAGACAAAAGTTATGAGGATGAGTTTATTCCTATGAAAAAAGGCTCGACCTTATCCTGCAACACTTGAATTAAATTTGAGGGAATAGAACCAATAATGTATGCTCCCGGGTAGTTGCAAGGGAAGCATTTCAGTTTTGGAGAGATATTCATGGGATGGAAGTCTTTATGATGGCTATTTCCAAAAATGTGCACTCGAAGCTATTTTCATATTTGAAGCATGATGGAGTTTGTGTTGAGTTGCACACCCATCAATGTGGGGTGTGAAAAAGATCTCTAGACCACTGTTCGTGCACGGGGGAATTGAAGATGTCCTTGAATTAAGGATTCCAACACTATGTGTGCTTAGACGTTATCTCGGTTTTGAAGTATCATGGAATTTGTGTTGGGTTGCACACCCATCAATGTGGGGTGTGACAAAGATCTCTGGACCCCTGTTCGTGCACGGGTAATTGAGGATGTCCTTGAATTGAGGATTCTAGAAAAAAAATGTGCACTCATAAGCTATCTCGGGTTTTGAAGTATGATGGAATTTGTGTTGGGTACCACACCCATCAATGTGGGGTGTGACAAATATCTTTGGACCCCTGTTCATGCACAAGAAATTAAGGATGTCCTTGAATTCAAGATTCCAACACTATGTTTTCAAGTAGAGAAAAAAAGTTATGAGGATGAGTTTCTTCCTATGACAAAGGCTAAACCTTATCCTACAACACTTGAATTAAATTTGAGGCAACAGAACCAATGTTGTATGCTCCCAAATAATTGCAAGGAAAGCATTTCGGTTTTGGAGAGATATTCATGGGCTAGAAGTCTCTATGATGGCCATTTGCAAAAAATGTGCACTCATAATTTATCTAAGTTTCAAAGTATGATGGAATTTGTCTTTGGGTTGCACACCCATCAATGTGGGGTGTGGCAAAGATCTATGGACCACTGTTCCTAAATAGAGAATTTAGGATTTCCTTGAATTGACGATTCCAACATTATGTTTTCATGCGAGAGACAAAAGTTATGAGGATGAGTTTATTCCTATGACAAAGGCTCGACCTTATCCCTGCAACACTTGAATTAAATTTGAGGCAATAGAACCAATAATGTATGCTCCCGGGATAGTTGCAAGGGAAGCATTTCGGGTTTTGGAGAGATATTCATGGGTTGGAAGTCTTTATGATGGCCATTTCCAAAAAATGTGCACTCGGAAGCTATCTCGGATTTGAAGAATGATGGAGTTTGTGTTGAGTTGCACACCCATCAATGTGGGGTGTGAAAAAGATCTCTAGACCATGTTCGTGCACAGGGAAATTGAGGATGTCCCAGTAAATAAAGATCTATATAATATGAACAATGGACCTGCAACATACTAACCATGAGGATGAAAGCATGGAGGAGAATTTCACTATGCGGCAACGAGTTCTAGATTATGTATATAATAAATGCATCGAGGACAATTAATAAAACAAGGGGGGAGGATGTAACATCCCCTATTCAACCCCTATGTTGGATTCACCATGTATATGTGAGATTATTAGGTTGGTGAGTCGGGACATAATTAATTAGGCTAGTGAGTCGGGGCTTGCTTCTAGGGTAATATGCCCATGTGTATGTGTATTTAAGTGTTGGGGCCAATGTGCGTATGTGTTTTTTTATGTTATGAGACTAGATATCATGATATGGTAAATAAGTTTAATTTATGCACATTAATAAATACAAAATGGCTATAAGCGGACCTAGACAAAAGAGTATGTGGGGTTGATGACTCCACGACTAGTAAAGGTGTCTTGATTAAAAAGTAATGTTATAATATTATAATATAATATTAAATAAAGGAGAGATAGGTTTATAAAATGGGGGGAGTTGGATACCTAGTAAGGGAGGCAAGTGGATTATTCTATGATTCATGGTTATGGAAACCGGTGGGTGAACCATGTACTTGGGTTCTAGGCTGAGCGAGGATTATTGTTGGTGAGTCTCGTGCTCGGACTTTGGAAGAGACAAAAATTATAGCAACCGGTTGGTGAACCCTAGAAGGTGGGCATTGTAGAGGAATTATTCATCTCGGAGAAGGGTGTTCCACTTTGGTTTTGGACTAACCGACGAACCAAATTGGTTATGGCCTAGAGGGTGTCTAGAGCCCTAAAGCATCACGAGTTGTTGGGTTGGCACCTTGGTTGCTATGGTAGCCTACGACCTCGATGTAATGAATGACCACGGCTGAAAACTCTACTTGCTACAACATCATTATAAAAAAATAAGCTCTAGGAATTTTCCAAAGGATAAACTCCATGCGAGCATTATACGAGGCAAAAGTGGGGCTTATCGAGTTGCTTTCTGGAACTCCATATTTACATGCACATCTTAAGCACATATGCCACATCTATATTTTTCCTTCGAGTTCACCGAGGTAATGCCAACAATAAAGGTAATTATCTTACCAATATCATGAATCTTCCCTCACGGTGTGTGTAGCAAAGAACATGTGCTTCGAGGGTTCATTATAGAAACAACAATAGGAATTTTGCATGTTTTTGGTATTTTTTTACGTCAAAATTTTCCAATTATTATTGTGTAAATGCAAATTTTACAAGATAGCAAGGGAAAAATATGTAAGATGGAATAGACATGAAGAAAAAAAATTCTTGAAAACTACGGAAGAAGAAAAAAAAATGAAGAAAAAAATCTACCCTGGTCAAACAAATAATCACGGACGTACCTTTCTAGTGGCTTGTCAAAACTGCCATAATACTTGATACGAAAGAGTTGTGAACTCCCATAGACTGTCCCCCTTCAACACATAGTGGCTTGATAACAAAACCAATATACTTTGATGATCAAAAGGAGAACGTGGAAAGTTGATGCGGGAGCATCGGGATTAGCCAACAATGTGAAGACTTGTTCACATGTTGTGGCTAAAACAGAGTGAAATTCATTGATTGTTGGTCAAAATTAGTTTTCTTGAGAAGGTTGGACTTCTCAAATAGTTTTTTATGATTTATTATTGTAATAAATAAGAGATTGTATTATTTTAGATTGAGAGATAAGAGTTGTTAATATAGGTGTGCACGAGAGCTAAGAGATAGAGGATTGCTATTAGATTTCTAGAAATAGAAGATTGCGTTAGCTATTGTTAGAAGAATTAGTTAATAATAAAGATGTTGATGAGGAGAGATTATAGAGGCTTGGAGTGGAGCGAGAGCTCGAAGTGGGGGTGTGAACTGTGTTTGTTGGACGAGAGGTCATTTCATTGTGTAATTGGGCCTAAGGCCGAGAGTACATTCTACTATTTATTGTGAATTAAATAAATATTGAATGCATCATTATACAACGAGCTGTGAATTTTGAACATTGGTATTTTCTACGAAATTATTTGAAATGATGGTGGCCTATGTGTTTTTTTAATTTTAATCGTAAGCATTCCCGTGTTTAAGGCAAATCTGGCATTGTCGAAATTTGTGAGTCAGTAAAGTTATCAACACGGAAAAATTGGTGGAATCCGCTTAGTGGAACCTTTGAGCAAGTTTAAAAAACATATCGGTTGATTTGTATGACATATCGGGTCCGGTAAATCCATCGGATCGGATTGGAGGAGTTTCATATCGCATCGCATTGGAGAATCGTTCCATATAATTGCATATGACAATGGAACGTATGCGAAATGATATAAGCCAGGTTTGAAGTGAGATCGGGTCCGTGGATATCGCAAAGACTACGGGAGGCGACGTTGAAACATAGTGATTTCCGATTTCCGATTAACTTTGCATCAGAGTTGTGGAAGCTGCGACGGTTGGGTAATGACATCAATCAGTGTGATTTGTGATCGCCGATTGGTATCGCATCGGCGTACATTGGAGTGTGGAATGCATCGGAGTATGGACATTGATATCGCATCAGAGCGTGCTGAATGCTAAACCTTGTTGCACATTGTAAATCACCGATTTGCGAATTGATTCGAACCGTCGGATCAACCAGATCTGAGGTTGTGGCAATATATATGAAATTTTATAAAGGGCATTCAAACGTTGTTGTAAAATGGGTTTTAACGGTTATATTGGAATGCGAAGATAAAATAAATATCTTGCGCCTATTCAAATATTTTGGTTCCGATAGGTATAAGAGCGAGTGAAGACTGTAAGGTCCATTGTGGACTTATTTGAATCCATTGCTTCCACTTTGCGTCAATTTTTGGTATCGAGTAGAAGAAAGGGGTGTTTGCGGAAAATATGCCACCAAGAAGAGGAATTGGTCGAGGAAGACCGAACCAAATGCAATTCTGTTAGAAGAAGTGCGGAATTTGCGTGCACGAATGGAGACAATGGAGACGACCCAAAGAAGAGCGCTGATGATGGAGCTGAAAGTTCTTCGGAAGAATCGATGCGGATGTGGAAGAAGTAGAAGAAGACAATGAAAATGTCAAATTCATCAAGATGCTGGGCAAAAAGTTGGAAGTAAAACCCAAGATGGAGATTCCTATGTATGAAGGGAGTTTGAATGCGAGAGGAGCTTATGGATTGGATCGGATCCATAGATCGAGTACTTTGACTATGAAGACGTTGAGGAGAATAAGAAGGTGAAGTTTGCGAGTCACTAGATTGAAGGGTCATGTAGCCATACGGGTGGGACGAGGTATAGACATCAAGAACGAGGAAAGGGAAATCTAAGATCAAGCGAGTGGGATAAAATGGTAAGTAAAATGAAAGCCAAGTTTTTTTGCCTAAAGACTATCATTTGAATCTTTTTAAGCAAATGCAAAAATCTGAAGCGAGAAAGGAATGTCTGTTAAGGAGTATATAGAAGAATTCTATAGATTAAGTATCAAAACAGGGGCATGTAGAAGATGATTTGGAGAAAACGACGAGATATGTAAATGGGTTAAGGTATGAAATACAAGATGAGATTAGCTTGTCAAGTCCGAAAAGCTGTTGAGGATGCCTATCAAGCAAGTCCGAAGGCGGAGGAGAAAATATTGAGGAGACAAAGTCAAAGGAACGAGAGGAAAGAGCTCGACGAGAGGTAGAGGAGCTGCCAAATCTAGAGGATCACAGCATCGACGATGAAATAGGAAGTTCAAGTGGCGGATCACCACGGAGGGGTGAATCTAGTAGAGGAAGATTCGCGCCCGGGAGGAAGAGGGCAAGGAAGAGATGTTAGGTGTTATACCTATAGAGAATGGGGACACATGTCGAGGGACTGTCCTCATAACAAACCCGATAAGCTAGAGGGGTGAAAATGTGGTCGAGGTAGAGCCAGAACCACCTCGACTTGTGGAGAAAGAGGAACCACATGAAGAAGGTGAATCAACTGCTACTTAGAAGAACTTTTCTTAGAACAGAAAAGGAGACTAGAGAACTCGCGCAAAGGAAGAACTTGTTCGAACTACATGTAAATCCAAGGGTAAGTCGTTTGTAAGGTTATAATTGACGGTGGGAGCACTGACAATCTTGTGTCCACAGAAATGGTGGAAAATCTTGGGTTAGCAAGGACGACGCATCCTACGCCTTACAAAGTATCTTGGCTACAGAAGGGCCATCAAGTTATTGTGACAGAGCAATGTAATGTGGAAATGTAGATCGACACATACAAAGACATGATCCTATGTGACATAATTCCCATGGATGTATGTCATGTATTATTGGGGAGACCATGGCAATTTGACCGGGAAAGAGATTCACGATGGGAGAAGGAACACATATACCATAGAAAAGGATGGAATTAAACACACGTTGCTTGCTAGTGAAGAATGATGTTAATAAAGGACTTTGCTGAAAATAGTATTATGTTGATGAGTGGTAAAGAAGCGCTACGGAGGTCGATAAAAGCGAGGAGTTGCATTTCGCTATCGTAGGGAGGCCCCTGGGTAATCTTAACCTCTACGAATTTAAATGATTTTCTCGAAGAAATTCAAGTTGTGTTAAATAATTTTATGGATATCATTGTAGATGAATTACCGAATGAATTACCACCGATTAGAAGTGTTAGCCACCATATCAATTTAATACCGGGATCAAGTCTACCCAATAAAGCTGCATATAGAATAACTCCCCAGGAAAACAAAGATATTGCAAGGCAAGTAGAGGAACCCGATGAACAAGGGGCTGATTCGTGAGAGTTTGAGCTCGTGTGCTATGCCAACGGTACTTAGTCCAAAGAAGGGAGGAGAATGGCGCATGTGCACCGATTCTAGAGCTATCAACAAGATAATAGTTAGGTACAAATTTCCTTTGCCCAGAATGGATGATTTAATGGACTGTTTAAGTGGATCCAATTAATTTACTAAAATATATTTGAAAAGCGGGTATCATCAGATCAGGATTCGGGAAGGCGATGAATGGAAAACGACCTTCAAAACAAATAGTGGACTATATGAGTGGTTAGTGATGCCTTTTATGCTCACTAATGCACCCAGTACATTCATGAGACTAATGAACGAGGTCTTGAAGGAGTATGCGAGTAAATTTGTCGTTGTTTACCTTGATGATATTCGGTTTTTAGCAAAATTAAAGAGGAGCATTTAGAACATCCGAAGTTAGTTACGAAAACTCTACGAGAGGGAAAAACTACTAATCAATTTGAAGAAGTGTAGTTTCATGAAAGAAGAGGCTGGTGTACCTAGGATTTGTGATTTCCAAAGAAGGCTTGAAAATGGATCCGGAGAAGGTACAAGCAATCGAAACTGGCCTACTCGCGAAGTGTATTTGAGGTAAGAAGTTTTTCATGGAATTACTAGTTTTTACCGAAAATTTATAAAAAGGGTTTAGTCAAATTTGTGCACAAATCCTTGAGACAATCAAGGAGGTCAACTAGCCATTTCAATGGAAAGAAGCAGTGGACAGGGAACTTTAATTTGTTTGAAAAAAGAAGATAACCCAAGAGCCAATTCTAGCATTGCCAAATTTTGAGAAAGTCTTTCAAGTATAAACCGATGCAAGTGGAGTAGCGGTTGGTGCGATATTGAGTCAAGAGCAAAGACCAATAGCATATTTTAGCGAGAAACTAAATGATGTGAAAAGGAAATATTCTTCATATGATAAAGAGTTTTTACGCTATTGTGCGAGCATTGAAAAAGTGGAGGCATTACTTACTGCCAAAGGAATTCATCTTATATTCAGACAATCGTGCTTTGCAGTTTATTAATATCTAGCCAAAGCTAAATCAAAAGCATGCCAAATGGGTGGAATTTCTGCAAAGTTTCACTTTTGTAATAAAGCATAAAAGTGGTAAGTCTAATAAAGTAGTAGATGCATTGAGCAGGGTACATTTTCTTTTACAAGAGTTTAAAGTGGGTGTTGTAGGTTTTGAAGAAATGATGGAAATGTACAAGGATGATGAGGATTTTAGAGACATCTACACAACCGTTCAGAATCCAGTGAGCCATAACAGAAGTAACTGGATGGACTACCTTATTCAAGGAGGCCTGTTATTTAAAAGCAACAAGTTATGTATTCCTAAATGTTCCATGAGGGAAAACATAATTAAGGAGAAGCACAATGGAGGGTTATCTGGTCATTTTGGACAAGATAAAATCTTCGCTCAGGTGAATGCTTTTTATTACTGGCCTAAAATGTAAACTGATGTTAAAAAGTTTGTTGAGAAATGCAGGGTATGTCAATATGCCAAAGGAAGGAGTCAGAATACAGGACTATATCAGCCACTGCCCATACCAGATCGACCATGGGATGCAGTTAGTATGGACTTTGTTCTGGGTTTACCAAAAACTCAGAGAGGAAACGATTCTATTTATGTTTTCGTAGATATATTTTCTAAAATGGTCCATTTTATTGCTTGTAAGAAAACTAATGATGCAACACACATAGCAAATTTATTCTTTTCAGAGATTGTAAGATTGCATGGTTTACTTGTAATTATTGTATCAGATCGAGATACTAAATTTGTAGGGAATTTCTGGAGGACACTTTGGAAGAAACTGGGGACTAAACTCAGTTTTAGTTCAGCATACCATCCTTAGGCAGATGGACAAACTGAAGTAGTGAACAGAAGCTTGGGAAATATACTAAGGATTTTGGTACATCAGAATCCCAAATAGTGGGATTTGGCATTAGCTCAAGCTGAATTTGCTTACAATGATAAACCAAACCGAAGCACTGGAATGAGTCCATTTCAGATTGTCTTTGGAATGCATCCGAGAGGAGTATATGAGCTTAGGGACTTGGGAAAATAGGAAGCCAGGAGTGCAAGTGCTGAAGATTTTGTTGAACAAATGCAGAAGTTACAAGAAGAAGTCAAAGGTAAATTGCAGGAAAGCAACAATAGATACAAGCAGAGAGCAGATATGAAAATAAGACAAAAAGAGTTTCAATTAGGAGATTTATTCATGGAATATTTGAAGAAAGAGAGATTTCCTACAAAAACTTATAACAAACTGAAAATGAAGAAGATAGGACCTTGTAAAATTAAAAGGAAATTTTCAGCCAATGCATATGAGATCGAGTTGCCGGAAGGGATCAGAATATCTCCCATTTTTAATGTTGCAGACTTATGTCCATTCAAAGAGGCAGAGACCAAGTTGTAGAATGAAATTACAGGTGATGAAGTTAAAACTATGGATTGGGAGGAAGAGGTACCAAAAGCATCCAAGAAATAAGTTGAGGCTATCTTGGATCAAAGAATATCCAAGAAAAATCGAGGGCAGACATATTTCTAGTATCTAGTCAAGTGGAAGGAGCATCCAATGGAAGATTCCAGTTGGTTGACAGTAACTGAATTACAAAAATATGGAGTAAGTCCTGAAAGTTTGAAGGATAAATATTTTTTTCCGCGGGAGTCTGATGCAGGAGCATCGGGATTAGCCAGCAATGTGAAGACTTGTTCACATGTTGTGGCTAAAACAGAGTGAAATTCATTGAATGTTGGTCAAAATTAGTTTTACTGAGAAGGTTTGACTTCTCAAATAGTTTTTTATGATTTATTATTGTAATAAATAAGAGATTTTCTTATTTTAGATTGAGAGATAAGAGTTGTTAATATAGGTGTGCACGAGAGCTAAGAGATAGAGGATTACTGTTAGATTTCTAGAAATAGAATATTGCGTTAGCTATTGTTAGAAGAATTAGTTAATAATAAAGATGTTGATGAGGAGAGATTAGAGAGGCTTGGAGTGGAGCGAGAGCTCGGAAGTGGGGTGTGAACTGTGTTTGTTGGACAGAGGTCATTTCATTGTATAATTGGGCCTAAGGCCGAGAGTCTGTTCTACTGTTTATTGTGAATTAAATAAATATTGAATGCATCATTATACAACGAGCTGTGAATTTTGAACATTGGTATTTTCTGCGAAATTATTTGAAATGATGGTGGCCTGTGTGTTTTTTAATTTAAACTGTAAGCATTCCCGTGTTTAAGGCAAATCTGGCATTGTCAAAATTTGCGAGCTGTAAAGTTATCAACACAAAAAAATGGTGGAATCCGCTTAGTGGAACCTTTGAGCGAGTTTAAAAACATATCAGTTGATTTGTGTGACATATCGGGTTCGGTAAATCCATCGGAACGGATTGGAGGAGTTTCATATCGCATCGCATTGGAGAATTGTTCCATATAATTGCATATGACAATGGAACGTACGCAAAATGATATAAGCCAGGTTTGAAGTGAGATCGGGTCCGTGGATATCACAAAGACTATGGGAGGCGACGTTGAAACATAGTGATTTCCGATTTCCGATTAACTTCGCATCAGAGCTGTGGAAGCTGCGACGGTTGGGTAATGACATCAATCAGTGCGATTTGCGATCGCCGATTGGTATCGCATCGGCGTACATTGGAGTGTGGAACGCATCGGAGTATGGACATTGATATCGCATCAGAGCGTGCTAAATGTGAAACCTTGTTGCACATTGTAAATCACCAATTTGCGAATTGATCCGAACCGTCAGATCAACCAGATCTGAGGTTGCGACAATATATATGAAATTTTATAAAGGGCGTTCAAACGCTGTTGTAAAAGGGTTTTAACAGTTATATTGGAATGCGAAGATAAAATAAATATCTTGCGCCTATTCAAATATTTTGGTTCCGATAGGTACAAGAGTGGGTGAAGACTGTAAGGTCCATTGTGGACTTATTCGAATCCATTGCTACAGCTGCGTCAAAATTCTTCTTTAGAGAAAGCTTGTTCTTGGTTTATGTACCCTAAAAGTTGCTCATCCATAAAACCTTGGACTTCATTTCCTTTTCTACTACTCCTTGATTCTCCCATGCCACCTTCCCAAATATCTCCTATATTGTTATTTGATGATTAAGATTAACCTTGGATGAAACAGAAACAATGAAACCATTTGCCAGATCTGAATCTTTTGATTCCTTATCTTGAAGTTCCAAATATGACGTGATTTCCCCATATGAACCTAGACCCACAAGAGATATAATTTTATTTGAATATACCTTTATTGAAGTTGGAAATCTAGATAAATAAAATGAAGGTGAAGTTGGCAGCAAAGGTCTTTGTTCATATGGATATGTATCCCACTATACCCCTGTAACTTGAGCACATGTATCTCCTATGGAAGATTTCTTAAAAAAAATTTCCGTTTGAACAAGACTTGTTCCATCAGGACTAGTTTTACTAGTAACATGTGACATAGGTGGCCCCATCCCTCCACTAGTAAGATGCGGTTTGGACTCTCATTTATTGTTCTTACAAATTTATGCAATTCACTGAAATAGGTTAAAAGACATTTAAAGTGAAAAGTTTCTCTCCAAAGGAGCATAGATTATCATAATATTGTCTACAGAAAAACACAATATATGCACTTATCCCCTATATGCCAATATATTAATAGATTTAAAAACATAGAAAAAAATAGCTTTCACCCCTAGTGAGCATAGGGTATTATAATACTATGTAGAAAGTTTCAATATAAGCATCTATCTTCTACAAATATATATAATTATGATAGGAAATGGGAATATTTGACACTTGCAAGGAATCTGGCATCCCCAAAGTGGACTAATACCTTTGTATAAATTGCATTCATTAAGGAAACACAATCAAATTTCATGAGTACTACATGAAATTTTATTCAAAATTGATAAAAAAAAATGTAAGAAAGGGGGGAAAACTCACCCTAGAACTTCTCGTGATCTAACAAACTTTGCAATCCCATAAGATAATCCTCTATCAAATCCAAGTCGTGGTTGTACTCTAATGTTTACAACCTCAAAAGGAAAAAGGGAAATATCACCAATAAATTCTGCAGATGCACATTCTGCTAAATAGATCAATTTCTTGTATTTGGCAGTATAGTCAGGCCTTGTAATGTCTGAGTAATATTTCTTAAATAACTCATGAAACCCAAACTTTCACGCATCTTCAACACTATATCCAAGAAGAGTTGGCACCCAGCCTTTGAATAAACCTTTTGCTCCTTATTTTTTAAGAAAAATAGCAAAGCCAGTGGAGATTCTCTTGTACTTCATAGGGCCAATCTAAAATTAACAACAAAAAACCAAAAAGTGATGTCAAAATCTTAGTTAGGAAATGATAAAACATTGAAGTCAGTAAAAGAACTTACAAGATTTGAAATCATATCTCCAGATTCCTAGAAAAATTCTTTTAGTCAAAAATGATTTCTGTAATGATGTCAAACCCTTAAATAAATCTAAGAATAAGGTTCATCTTTTAGAGGACACAGACAATTTAGAGTCTCACTTATCAATTTTTTATCACAAAAATTATCCAGTTGCTAGAAAAAGATGTCAAAATGACATGTAGGCTATTTGATTTTCTAATCTATATTTTCTTGTGTTCAAGAATAATTTATTAATGAAAGGCTTGCTAAGTATCCATGCCATCCAAGTCCTCAATGACATCCAAGATCATGTGTTTGTTCACCAGTTCTTGAATTGGTCTCTCATGCAAAGCACCAAAGAAAATGAAAGAAAAAAAAAACAAATATTGTAAAGTACAAGTTTATAATTTTACTAGTACAAACAAAACAACGTTTAAATTTAATTGCTATATAAACTATGGCATAGAAAAAAAAATAATACCACTGAGCATTATAAAATAAAAAGAAAAAAAAATACGTTAAAAAAATTGCTATATAAACTATGGCATAGAAAAAAAATTATACCACTGAGCATTATAAAATAAAAAGAGAAATAAAAAAATATGTTAAAAAATAAGGTAATTAAATCCTTCATAGAATGTGTTTGCAAATGTAAAATATATACTTATAAAATAAGCTATGAAGAATTAAAATTAAAATTGAATTTTTTTCAATGGGATGAAGAGAAAACATTAATCCATTTCATATATAGAGAATTGAGAGGACTGATCTGGGATTGTCACGGTTTAGACAAACCCAATATAGAAACTGAGAGTAAACAGGAGAGGGAATCAGAATAATTGCACTCCCAAAACTGTGATCAGGATTATATAGGATCTATGAGGGTAGAGGGGATTGAAAATGGTGATCAATGTTGCACGTCCTATTCGCATGCAATAGACAATTTAGTGGATAGTAACAATTCCTGTTCGAGGCAACACATGCAAGGATCCCATAGAGAAAATGATCAGGGTGATCCCTGCAGATGTGAGGCAACTGCAAGCTCAAATCCTCCAACAGAGAGGACTTTGCAAGACTATGATAAAACCAAAAGCAAGAGCAAGACAAAACAGGTTAAGAGCAGGCTAAAAGGAATGTCGATAAAATGGAAGGAGAACCAAAGGAAATGGAAACATGAATGGAATCAAGAAATACTGGAGCTTGAAAGGATTCTGAAAGTGGATCTTGATAAATATCGGCAGGTTGAGGACCAAGTTGGGGGCTTGGATCATTTAGAGGTTCTGAAGGCATTGGCTCGAGCCTTAAGTAAAACAGAGGAAGCCTACTTGTAAATGGCTGATAAGGCCGTTGCGGAAAATCTAGAGTTGGCTCTGATGGGATCTTGTGTGCTTGTAATGTTGATGAAGGGAGAAGATGTGTATGTGATGAATGTTGGGGACAGTCGGGCAATCTCGGCGAAGAAACTAAAGACTGATCTGGGTGAAATCGTTTCTATATCTTAGGCAGTGGGAGAATCTTGACCCTGCAGAGACTTGGAACAAATTAGTGAGGAAACCTCACACAATTTGGAGGCCTTCAATGATTGCTCGAATGATATGGATCTACCAGGAAAGAAGCCAACCTTAGGTGCTGTGTAGCTATCCGTGGATCACAGTACTAGTGTTGAAGAGGTAAGATAATAGTTCTTTTTATTGGACTCAACATCATAAACTCGTGTTAATTGATCTTCTTTGTTTTCTACTTTGTTTCATCATTCCAAGTATTTACCTTGTCAAATTGGCATTCTGAGGCATCTTACTGTCAAACTATATGCATTTTAGGATTGATTTGTTTCAGTGGTGTCTCTTCAGGAGGTTCAGAGGATCAAGGCAGAGCATACAGATGATGTACTGCCTATCATGAATGACCGTGTCAAAGGGACGCTGAAGGTCACACGTGCATTTGGTGCAGGCTTCCTCAAGCAGGTTAGACATTATCCATTCAAGAATTTACCCAATGCTCAGTGTTAGATCAATCTAGGTTAAACTTTGGTTTCGATCTATATCAGCTACCTGGAAAGTTAGATTAGCCATAATATCATCCATTAAGATTTTAAAGACCTTCATGTAAACACACGTAATTTGTATAAACTGCTTATTTTGTTCATAATTTCAAATATTACAAGTAAAATTATGTGACTTTCAGTTTCATAGGTCTGCATTTAAGACATTCATCCATTCAGTTTAAAATTTAGCCAGTGAAGTAGATTGATCACATCATGCTCTGGGTCTAATGGATGCTTATCTTCTTGTGATTGCAGCTGAAATGGAATGATGCTCTTCTCGAGGTCTTTAGAATTGATTTTGTTGGCACTGTGCCATACATCACCTGCACACCTGCTCTTCGTCACCATAGACTGGGTCCTGAAGACCATTATTTGATACTCTCATCAGATGGTCTTTATCAATATTTTACCAATGAAGAGGTGGTTAACCATGTGGAATGGTTTATGTCATCTTATCCGGATGGAGATCCTTCCCAACAACTTGTTGAAGAGGTCCTCTTTCGTGCAACAAAGAAAGTTGGTAAGGAGACTTAAATGCTTGGAAATAGCTTGAAATAAAGTTATTTCAATAGTAGTGCTATATGGTGTACTTGATTTTCTGAAGTATTCAACTGGCATATGGATGCAGGGATGGATTTCCATGAGCTTTTAGATATACCTCAAGGAGATCGCCGCAAATATCATGACGATGTTTCTGTGATGGTCATTTCTTTGGAAGGAAGAATATGGAGATCACAAGTGTAAATAATGTCGGAGCAGTAGAGAGTTAGATGCTCCCACATAAGAGTTGATTCTTTTGTCTCTTTTCAATTTTCCGTGTACCATATTTTGAAGCAGAGATTACAGCTTGTAGAGGCCTGTACCGTTGTATTTGATGGATGCTACATGGAGACTGATACCCTCTTAAAATGATTCAACAACCTCCTTTTCCATTCCACTGGAAAATTACCCATAACGAAAATGAATATATTTTCTGAGAAATCTTAAATTTGGACCAAGTGTTTTTTCTGTCAATGTTCATGAAACTGAACATCAATTTGTCAGGATGCCATTACAGCTTATGTAATATTTACATTGGAAGTTGAGTATGATGGGAATACAGGGTTGCAATGATGCAAATGAATATACCTCTTGCAATGGTAAACTTTGGAGGATTATGTTACCTAATTGGAAACATTAAACTAATAAATTATATGAAGATTGCATGCTTTCAAAGTTTGCATGTAGTGAAGGATCAGATAAGATGGAAAAATAGGAACTAACTTCACTGTTACATTGACAACAGCTCTGGGTTTTACCTATATATATAAAATTGCATCGATATGAGCTCTAAAATTTATTGTCATAACAAATTGTAACAAAATAGGTGAAGGATTTAAACTTCTAATAACCATATCTGAATGTCGTAATTTCAATCAATTAACTAACTATGGTGGCAGGAATCAACTAAATTTGCAGCGTTTTTTATTTATTTAAACTTCTAATAACCATATCTAAATTTAGTTAACTCAATGAATTAACTAAGTATGATGGCAGGAATCAACTACATTTGCAGCATTTTTTTCCCTTATATTAATTAAGACAAAAACATTCCCTTTTTTATCATCCATCCTTAAGTTTTTAGTCCATATAATGAAATGCAAATCTCTAAAACGATTAACTATAGGCCTATACTCTTAATCATGAATCTCTCGTCATTTTCAAGGTGATGTGATATACTAGGTATATTCCTGAGGGATGTTTGACTTCTCCATTGGAAATTCCATATTTGAAAAAAATGAAAAATATAGTGAGTCATCTGCCACCTTCAGGTGCATTAATTCATAAGATTTACCTAAGGGATAAGTTGATTTCAATTAATCTAGAAGCAGTTGGGTTCATTGTGCTTGCTGGCATTGTGGTTCATGTCAAATACTAACGTGTAGTGAAAAATAACTATTAAAAAGTGAAAGTTAGTAACTAAGATAAAGATTTCAATTTACCCAGAAGTAGTTGAGTTCATTGTGCTTGTGACATTTGGGTCCATGTGAAATACTCAGGTGTAGTGACAAAAAGTGTTAAAAGTGAAAGGTCGTAACTAAGGTAAACCTTGCTCAGGTGTAGTGACAAAAAGTGTTAAAAGTGAAAGGCCATAACTAAGTTAAACCTTGTTGATAGTGTTGTGAATTAATAGCTTAAAGTAGGTGGTGTACCTGGGTTTTTTCACTATTTGTTGTTTCTAGGTTTTATTCACTTGAATTAAAATTTATGACTTTGCCATCTGCTAATTTTTAATCTCAAATGGCAGTTAGGGTTAGTGTGGTCTTATTTCTGAACCGTTCCCATTACATGCATATCTGATGTACTCCAGGACACAGGTCAAATAATCATGCAGAATTTGTAGCCAAAGGAACATATCTCACATAATCATGCCGAATTTGTAGCCTTGGCCGTTAAGAACATATCTCGCAGTAGCCTCCCTCAAAAATATAAAAAAACTGCAACTAATGGTATCCACTGGGAAAACAAGAATCATGATCTCTAACCGATTTCATTTTTCATATACGCATGACATAAGAAACGGACGCAGAGAAACAAAAAAGGAATTGACATAATGGATAAAAAGAAAATTCATAAATAGTTATTACATAGGCAGCGAATGAATCCTCTGAGTAACCTACTCACTGTGCACCCATTAATTGTTGCATCTGATCCATTTGTTTGACGGGGTTTAAAATAACACATCGATCCTCCCTTAGGAGCTTCTGATTCGCTGGATCCATTGTGGTTCTACCTGTTCCCTCATGTAATCATGCATGCCACTCAGAGTGTGAGGTTTACCCACTTCATGGAAATAGAAGTATGTTTTTGATGTTGTTGATTCAGATTGAATTTTGTGCCTGTGCAAAACCTGAGGCAATAAATAAAGCACAACGAGACCCTACCCCAACCTAACAAGAAGGGTATCGATCCGTCCTCATTCATGAGCGAATATAAAGGCATATCATCAATCGAGCGGTTGCAATCATTCCTCATCATGGCTCTAGATCTACCGCTTCTCATTCAACTCGGTAAACTTCAAATATTGGTACTAATGATGGCTCTTCTCCTGCTGTCGATGTTGGCTCTCAAAAATCTCTTAGGAGGGATACTTGCCATAACTAATTTCTTAATAATTCCATAAATAAGTTGATCTTAGAGCCCTTAATGATAGGAATTGATCTGGCCGTCAAAACTCCTTAGAAAAACGACCGGGGAGCCGCTTTTCAATACAATGCTACCTTACGTGTTTGTGGTAATGCCAAAAGGCAAGAGCAAAACAATGATGAGGCTGCCAGGATGTATGGTACCAAGCCCTGAAATGGGGTTCGGTTTGGTTTTAAATTTCATTAAACACTGGTCAAAATCCATGGAATCTGTGCGTAAGGCGTAGATCCATTTAGAAGAGAGGTTATGTTAATGATGAGGGCCGAATAAAAAAAACCTCATCGCCATTTTTGCACACTTCAATTTTTGTATCTAAAATCACCATTGCAGTGTTTTCGATCCACTGGTATTTTGGTCATAAGCCAGATATTAAAATAAATTATCATAATACTTCAATACCATGTATATTTTAACTTTTTCAAACTATTTCATTCTCGCTGTTTTTTAACTCCATCAAAATCAGCAAATAAGCCTTCATTCCAGCAAAAAATGGAAGGTAGAGTGGAATTTTTTTTGTGGGAAACAAGGGTAGAATAACATGGATAGGGAGCATCTACTTAAATCACTAAATATATACCTAAACCATCAATATGACATCATTTTTTTGAGTAAAATTATGAAATACCATGGAACAATTTAATTTATAATATATTTTTTCAAAGAAGAAAAAACACTCTTTTTGTATTAATAATATACAAAAATAGTACATAATCTGAAAATTTTCCATCATTCAATATATATCCAATAAGTGAGGTCACTACACACCATTTGATCCAAATATTACATAGTGCCGACATTATGATACTATGTTCAATATAGCCAATCCTCATACAAGATAGGTCATAAAAAATGAAACCTAATGCTTAAAAAAGCTCGATAAAAAGCAAGTTTAAAAATATTTACAAAGCCGAATGCAAAATAAGAGAATAGGAGCGATGGCCGAATTCAAAATATATATAATGACAAAAACTTGAATCCAAAAAAGAGCCATGTGAAAATTGAGAAAATGTGGTTATGGAATTTGTATGGATCTCTCCTCAATTATCTAACAGTCCATGGAGTGTTGCATTTGAATCCAACCAAATGATTCGGCCAGACCCAACTTTGAGAGAGAGTCTACTCGAGTATTAACTTGCTGGAAAATATGTTGGATGCCAGAAAAATGTAGTCTCATAATCAAGTATTTGATGCAGGTGATCCAATTCATGAGATTGGGAGGTTGAAATTGTATCGCCCCATTAACACCATCAATAATAGATTTTTCATCCCCGTACACATGGAGGGAGGTCACCTGAAGATTATAAGCCATCCACAACACACTCCAGAGAGCCATAAATTCTACCTCTGTGTTAGTGCTTGGACCACCGTTCCATAAGCTGTGATACCGATCTTTATGATTGAGTTTAATCCAGGAACCACATCCACAGATGCCCCCCTGCTTTGCTCCATCAAAGTATCCTGCAGGTAGGGCCATTGGGAAAGGTCGAAGACGATGAGAAATATCCCAAAGAGGGAGAGATTTGGAAGAGAGACCATTGATCCACATCATGATAGCACTTTAAACCTAAGAGTGAACCAACAACCTCCCATTGAAAATGCAACGGCTCCTGGCAAGCCATACTTCCCAAAATAAAAAGAAAGGAAACATTATGTATTTCTGAGGTGCTTCCTCCCAATATTCGAAAACTTGAGTAATATTCATGGGAAACCATGCAGGATCAAGCAGATAACGAGATAAAAAAAGACCAGATTATATGTACCTCAAGGGAGGATAGAAATATTTGAGCAAAAAATTCGAAATCCAACAAACAAAAATGGCATCAGCCAGGAGCCAGGAATCCACGCTTAGTCAAATTATCCCAAGTTAATATTTTGTTTCTCCACACTAGTCATCTGAATAAAATGATTTTAGATGGGATAGCCCACTTCCATAATAACAATGATGTTTAAAATGAGCCTTATGATGGTCTACTTATACACATTGATTTTTCACGAGGTGTAGGGGTATGTTTATAACATCACTGCCCTTGAAAGCTTTGTCTTGAAAGCACAGTAATTATAATTTTATTTAGTTAAGCAAATTTTTGTGGTGGAATGAATTTTATCAGATATCTATTTATACTTTGTAGAGGTTTGAATTTGTTTTTCCTTTGAGTGTTGGTGAGGTTTCTTTGCATTTTTTGCATCATAGTCTAAAGTATTTTGACCTGATTGTTTAACATGAAAGCTTTATGCCTATTGGCAATATATTTGAAATACATGACTGTTATGGTTAATTAAATTACTAATTAGGTACTACAGAAAGAGGATGATGCTGAGAGGGCTTGCTTGGGTGACTCTGGGAGCAACCCGGAGGTGTTCAGACAAAGCTCTTCTAAGTTACAAATCTGAAGAGAAAAAACTGGTGATGTATATGTGGTTGCTCAACCTGGGCTGTATGGAAAATCTTGGCAGAGAGTGTTTACCTTTCCGTGTCTTCACGAAAGTAGTTTTTCTGGTCACAGAATAAGATCACTACATGTAGGTGATGGTTTTGTAGTAATTTCTCAGCCTTATCTTAAGAATGGCTAACAGAGAGGATCAGGTTTGAATACAGGATATAATTTGATGAATTTGGAGATTTAGAGTTAAAGAAAATATTGTGGTGATGTTTGGATGGGTGCTAATTTGTAGGGTTTTCCATTTTTTTAATTTTCTTTGTTGTGCTTTCTACCATGATACCTATTTTCTTTCCTGTTGCCCTAGAATTTTAACTTTTTCGATGTCTATCTCTCTATTGTTTCTTGCCCCCTTTGGTGTCAAAGGCCTTTCATCAAGAACCATTTGGGAATCCAAGTTCCCAAAGGATTTTAGGGATTGAGAACTTCCTTCATAAGTATTTTTCTTCTCCCTCAACCCTTCAATCCCCCTCCTCTCTCCCTAGAAGATAAATTCCCTTGCTTAAAAGGAAAGCAAGTCCCACTCTTTATTTTATCTTAGGGAAAGGGTCTCAAGGGTCACTTGCCACCTATTCATTGACCTATATTCTACAAGTGACTTCCTAAACTACCAGGACTCCACCCATCGGTGAAAGTCCATGAAGAGAAAGGAGCCTTAGCTGTGGTGACAATGGGCTAAGCCTCCATCGTTTCCCTTGTCCTAGCAATTTCCCTCTTAGGAACCCCTTTTAGTTCCACTACTAGTTTGAGTGGTAACAATTTATTCACAATTCCATTTGTGAACAACTCTTTGGTATGCCCACTTTTTCCATACTATAGCTCCAAGATGAGAAGTATAGGTCTATGGAGGCTGCCCTTCTTCTCACTGAATCAATTCTCTAAAATATAGTGAACTAGGGCTAGTGGTTGGCCCACTTGGCTGTTACTTTAGTCCTTCAAATTTTGCACATCCTTAGGCCCTATACACCTGCCCTTCTACCAATTTTGTTGCCCTTCACCAGAACAAGAGTTAGGACTAGTCTTCTTTGACAGTAACTTAACAACCCTCCAACTATACTTGGACTACCATCAATCTGCCCAACCACAGTCAATTCTTTTTACTGATCTAGGGCCCACAATATTATCTCCATCTAGGGCTCTTCAAATATTCCACCTAATAATGGTTTGAGTCCTTTCAAGATCACTGTTCTTGTGTATCGACAATTTGATCTTTGTTTTCCAATCTATGAACAAATATGAACTACTCCTCTTATCATACTTCTAACAATCTATAGATGACTGAAATAGGGTCACAAATTAGCCACTAACAGTCCATTTACTAATTTTTTATAGGTTTCTTCATATCTTTGTCTAAAACTCTATGGAAAATCCACCAAAATCAACTCCTCTACATGTCAATCCATTCTTCATATGGCACATTTCTTTTGCGTGCTCAATCTCCTGCTCAGGTTCCACCCTCCTTTGGGTCTGTTGTCTCCACACATACTAAATCTGCAAACCATCTTCCAGATCTACGGTCTTTATTGCAGAAATAAACTTCGCTCTAAGGGTCACAACCCATCTTCTTCTACGCAAATTTGTCACAGCCTTAAGGGCATACCTTATGAACTAAACATGCTAGGAAACTATCCTAACTGGGGCATTATACTTATGTACTTCTAATTTTTGTAGAAAAAACCCTATCCAAACATAGAAAAAACACGACTCTTGCCTTCATAAGAGACTTGACCTAGCCATATGGATCCATAGATTCTCGGCATTTCTTTGACTGAACCTTGACATGAAGTTCAGATCTCAATGTCGACCCTCAAACTAGGGTTAACTCAGTCAATATTACGCCTGCGTCGACTTTTGGTATGGCTCTAAATTACAGTGGAAGCCCTCCTCCATTTATGTTGGTCTTTATCACAGACCTTGCGGCCTACTAACCACCACAAGGAAAGATGGTATCAACCCTCTCTTCTATTTCATGTAGAATATCTAACGAACAGGATTCAATCTGATCTTGTAATGTACTAAAACAAGATACTGAATCCTTTCTACAATTTGTGGAAACAAAACACGATCGCACAATCACATATAAGTAAGAGAAACAAGTTATCAATTGCACAACACAAGATGTATCTGGGGAAGAAACTGCTCAAAACCCTCTATCTCTATTTTTTATTAAGTCAAGGAATCATGAAACAATACAATGCTAAATCTCTCTTGAGATTCTCCAACACTCTGCCAATTGTCTCTCGCTGATCTAGGCAAAATCGGTCTAATACTTAGCCAATTCTCAGCCTTCCTTCAGCCTACCTTGCTCACGCAATTCCTATGAAATTATCTCCATGTTAATTAGGAAAATCAACCTTCCTTGATTGCGCAATCCATCATGGCATCCCAATGACTTTATAATTGCACATGGGAAATTTTCTATAAATACAACTGATAGTTATGTTCCTCTGAATTGTGTTACAATAAGGATGAAGGGTCTTTTTATTATTTAAAAATAATATAAAACCCTAAACGACCAAAACCCTAACCCAAGGAGATGTAACACCAAGAGTTTATGGGTCCCGTTGGGGTTAGTTGGGCAGCCAACTTCCTGGGGTCATAACTTGGTCATATGATATTCGTTTGATGCACATGATACTTCGTTAGAAATATCTCTTCAAGGACTACAAATATTAATGCAATTTATGGGAAATATCCAAACCTTTCATGGCCAAAAAACGTTGTTTGGGGCCTCAAAACAGCTCCGAAAGTTCAGGACCCAGAAAAGTGACAAAAATAGTAAATTGTGTTATAATTAAGAAAACTAAAAAAATGAAAGAGACAATGGCGAGGGCCCAAGTGGAATAGGCGGGTGGCCACCAATATCCACCTTGATCACCTTAAATCAAATTTCTTGAGCTAACTCAATCATCATGACTTAGTTAATTGACACAAGTTGTTATGAGACGAAATTACAATTTATTGTCCAATTTATTTTAGGGAAAAATAAATTAGACACCTCACATTCCTCACTCCTGGTACATTAAAATTCCTCACCAGTGTGGGTGCATTTTTTTTTTCTTTTCTAGTTGCCAATTTCACTGTTTCTTATTGAAAATTTCAACGCTCCCTCTCAACAAGAAAGGAATTCAATCAATCCCCATCTGGTACCTTTGGAATGTTCTGCATGCTACACTTCTATAGTGTTGTTTGCACCTGCAAATCCTGAAACTAAATAGCCTCCGAACAACTGAATCTGTATAATGCATCTGTCATCAGAGTCTTCTTGCTGCTGCTAGCTACTGCACCTGTCTAGTACTGGATTCTCTGCACTGCTACTGACATCTGCATCCATGCCCTTTGAACAGTTGCTAACTTTGATTTTTTCCCCAGTATTTGACATCTGTCACTCTGATTTTTGTCTTGCTGACATCTGACTACATCAATCTAAATGATCCTTCCTACTACTGTTGTACTGTGGGCTCCTCGTAGCCAAGTTTGATCCATGAGACATGCCATCTCAATGGACCTTGCCCAAATTTCTTATCTTGGGATTATTTCTACACATCACCCCACCTTACACCTCGAGGTATGGCTGCTCCCTCTTCCCATCTGGCTCAAAATTCCCCCCTCGTGGAGGTCTCTTCTTGAGTGGACTCTTCCATTCGGTCTCCTCTCTACTTCTCCAATTGTGGCAGCTACTGCACAACCTTTTGAGACTGCTTCTCATGAGAATGCATGTTGAGAGGTAATTTATGCTCCCTCTAAATCACCAAGTCTCTAACTTCTGCCTTTCTCCTCAAATATTTGCATGCATCTGGTACCTCAAGTACATATAGGTTCTTGACTCACACACAGTGTAATTGTCCTGAAGTTAAAAAAAGTTTCTAAAAAAGAGTTGATTTTAAATCGATGATATCTCCCTCATCCGAGCTCCGATTCGACCGATTGTTTTTTCCATTTGGGTAGATTTTCACAAGGAATCCAAGTATTCTATTTTCTTTTGAAAATTTTACACCAAAATATTCAAATATTCTCTGCAAACTCCCCACCCAAAAAATTCTTCTCTGATACCATGTAGAAAATCTAACCAACGAGATTCAATCTGATCTTGTAATCTACTAAAACAAGATACTGAATCCTTCCTACAATTTGCGGAAACAAAACATGATCGCACAATCACATATAAGTAAGAGAAATAAATTATTAATTGCACAACAACATGATGTATTTGGGGAAATAAACTGGTCAAAACCCCTCTATCTCTATTTGTATTAAGTCAAGGAATCATGAAACAATACATTAATGCTTAATCTCTCATGAGATTCTCCAACACTCTTTCAACTGCCTCCCATTTATCTAGGCAAACCCAGTCTAGTACTTAGCCAATTCTCATCCTTACTTCAGTCTGCCTTGCTCATGCAATTCCTAGGGAATTAACTCCTTATTAATTAGGAAAATTAGTCTTCCTTGATTGTGCAATCCATCATGGCATCCCAATGACTTTATAATTTCACATGGGAAATTTTCTCTGAATAAAACTGATAGTTATGTTCCCTTTAACCTATATCTCAACTAGGTATTCCTTGAAACTGACATGCATGCAAGTATTAATAGCCAATTATCAGTTATATGATTGCTCACTCATTGTGAATTAAATCTAATTTAATTCACTAGACCTCTCACTAGCTCATCACTCAGTTAGAACTAGTTAAACTAATTTTAACTCATTTAATTGAGTTAATTACACTTTCACCCCACTAATGCATCAACTTCAACTGGACCCCAAAAATATTAGAATCCCTCTAGATGCCTCATCTTAGACCCTCAACTCGAATTTATTGAGCTAACTCAGTCATCATGACTTAATTAACTGATACAAGTTGTTATGAGATGAAATTACAATTTATTAAGGGAAAAATAAATTAGAGACCCCACATTCCTCACTCCTGGTGCATCAAAATTCCTCACTAGTGTGGGTGCATTTTTTTTTTTGTCCTTTCTGGTTTCCAATCTCACTGTTTCTTGTTGCAAATTTCAACATTTCAGAATTTGATGCGGCCTTCACACAAAGACACCATTGAAATCACATGCCTAGATTCTCATGAGAAACCTCTCTTAAGCTTGATCTTCTAGAGGAGAACCAACAATATGCCATCCTACTTCCTAGCGCAAACCGACCATTAAGGTATGCAACATTCTTCTGAACCCTCACATGATGATCTTGCTCTTGGAGGATGATCATGACCTCCCTTTAGCAACCCTTACTCGACCCTCGTACTCGACCTAATTTAGGACTACATCTCTCTTCACCCCCTTGATGTGCCAGATAGTGGGAATACATGTCAAACATGCTAAGATGTGCCAAGTGATCAGGCATGCCAAGATCTTCAAGGGTGTGTCAATGCATGTCAGGGAATGTCAAGACAACAGAAGGGAGAAAAAATTTAAACTACAAGGAAATGAACACATAAGAGGGTGAATAATTCATCAATTTACCTTTTCCAAGAGGGGCATGCTAGGCACACCAACACTGGGCGGCAATAGGTGCCAAGTGAAAAGTATTAGTGCATTCTAAGTGCCAAGTATTCCTTTGTTTCTTCTCATCTAATTTCCAACAATTGATCATCACAGATAAATTTAATATTAAACCATGCCAAATCATACCAAGGCATCTCAATGTATTCCATACATGCTAAGACTTTCCAAGCACCAACACGTGCCAAGTGCCAATATGTGTCAAGGACTAGTGTTATGCATGTTATGAAGTGGAAGGGAATGTTGAAGAGTTCTAAGGCTTGCTAGAGAGTGATAATGCATGTTAGTGAGTGTGAAGGATTACTAGGAAAAAACATTAAGGGAGCACTAGGTAAAAATTCATGGTAGCTAATGAATATGAGGAACATGTGCCAAAGACTAGTGTTAATGAGTGTTAGTTGTCATGCCAAGAAGGGAGTGACAAGGTATGATAAGCATTGGTAAGGCATGCTAGGGAATATCAAGGCATGCCAAGAATTCCCAAAGTGTTCTTGGGAGTTCCAGGGTGTGCTAATTATATCATGTGCCAATTAATAGTGCCAAGATATGACAATACATACTAGGTGTTAAGGATATTTTGTCGTAGGGTGCCAGGGTATCTCAATATGTGTCAAGGCAACAAAAGGAAGAACCAATATTAATAGGGTTAATAAGTCAGAACTTTATCTTTTTGAAAAGGGGCATGCTAGGCACACTAATAATATGTCCTAATACATGCCAAGTGGCATTGTGTGCCAAGTGCTAATGTATGTCAATGCATTCAACCAAGGTGTTCTAGGGCATGCTAGGGACTATATGCAGCATGCCAACACATGCTAGGAGAGTTCCATGTTGTGTTAGCACATGCCACCATGTGCTTGGGCATCAGTGTCATCACAATATGTTCTAGGTACAAAGATGTTCCAAGACATGTGGGGTGCTAAGAAATGTTAGTGTGTGCCAAAGCATTAATTTAAGGTGTGCCCAGATTGTTGAGGATTGTTAGGTCTTTCTCATTAATAGAATTTTCAAAGCTTGATTATGTATTAAATAATATATTTCCTACACACAATAGTGGAACTTTATCTAAAGGGAATTTGCTAGATAATAAACTTAATAGATATGAATCATGTGTTGACTCATAGGAAATCTCTATTCGACTAGTCATTACTTGAGGGAAATGATACACACTAATCACTTCTAAAAAAATTGACTGACCCTAACCTCTATGGCCTTTGACATATTATAAAAAATACTCCAAAATAATTGTATTAAATCGCTATCTTTTGACAAAAAATATATTAACAGGCACATAGCGTCATCAAAAACTCATTGGAATGATCAATGATGATGTGCATTTTTTAACCATCACCAAAAGTAACAAAAAGAGCATTGGTGAGGGTCATTAAAAGTTCGTCACTAGAAGTGTCACCAAAGAGAGAATTAGTGATGGGCCTTTAACGACCCTCACCAAAAGTGTCATTGAAAATATCTTTGGTGACGGACCATAAAGGACCATCACTATATACACTTACAATGATGGTTTTTTAATGATCAATGATGACGGTCATTTTTTGACCGTCACAAAAAGTAACAAAAAGAGCATTGGTGAGGGTCATTAAAGTTTCGTCACTAGAAGTGTCACCAAAGAGAGAATTAGTGATGGGCCTTTAACGACCCTCACCAAAAGTGTCATTGAAAATGTCTTTGGTGACGGACCATAAAGGACCATCACTATATACACTTATAGTGATGGTTTTTTAAGGACCTTCACCATATGTGACATTGGTGACTGACCTTAAAGGTCCATCACAAGCATGACCCTCACCAATGTGTTTTTTTCTTGTAGTGAAAAGTGATATTATTTCTATTTTTTTGAATTGTTAGGGCATGTTGAGGTTTCAAGATGTTAGTGACTCTAAAAAATTTATCCATGTGAAATATAATTTTAATAAAAAAATTGAAATGATAGATTTATGGCATTTCCATTAGGTTTTTTGTCCTTCAACTGTTGAAAACTAAGGATGAAATTTGTCTTCATAGTCAAAGTATGCATGTAACTTTCTTTGTCACTTTTATATGGATTATTGTAAATCATCTTCCTTCCGTTATAGAGAAAAACTTTCAATCACTTTTACTACATTCAAAGGAGATACACATTGTATCATTAGTCAATTTCTATCATTTCTTATTTGACTCATATCCATCTTGAAATTTCCTTTGTTGTTGGTTTTGTTTCCTCATATATGTAAACACCCAATTAGAGCCATTGTAAAAATAGAAAATGATACTTCATTATATCGAGAGTACAATTTAGTTTGAGATACGTTATAATTTAAGAGATACTCTTATGTTTATTAGTTTCACTAATTTCAATTAGGTTCGAAACCTTGTTGATGAGAATTTTTTGTTGAGAAGAAGTCATCATGTTCAAATCAAGAAAATATGCATTGATAATGGGGGTAATATTTCAATCAGGCATTTAAATATTTTTGTAGATAATAAGTCATTCTCCATTAGCACTCTATTCCCTACACGCCTCAAAAAATGGTGTTGCTAAAATGAGGAACCAAACACTCAAGGAGATGGAAAATTGCATGATCTAGTCCCAAAACATGGAACTGTCCTTTCGGGCCAAAGTAAATAGTTGTTCCTATTATATTCAAATATGGATGCCTCATAAGGAAATTATACATATGAATCCAATGGAAGCTTGGATACATGTGAAGCCCGATGGCCCTTATTTCAAAGTATCTGGTAGTCCCACTTGGGCATTAATTCCAGATAAAAAGTTTGATCCCTTGGAAAATAAAAGTCGACAACTGATATTTTTTGCCTATTATGAGGACATGGAGACCTATAGGATCTCTGATCCTACTTCTAAGGAAGTGTTGTTCAAAAGAGATGTTAATTTTGATGAGAACAAAAATACAAGTTAATATTTCTTTCTTAATAAACTTTTACTGTTGATAATGGTTCTAATCATTTCGATGGCTTTTCATATATGAAAGGTAAAGAAATTTTTTATGTATGTCACACTCCAAAAGAGGATCTATGATTATCACCATCATAAACGAAATATTCTAATCAGGAAAAAACTGCTCAATACCAATCCTAGAGGAGGAGCCTTTGTAAGAAAAAGAAACCTAACAAATATGGACATGCATAAAGATATTTTAATTATCTTGCCTCATATCAGTCATAGTCATGTGGAATCTCTCTTTTTAGTCATGCAACTTTATTACATCCACAATAGTTTTCTAAAAATATTTTTTAGTTGTGCCATTTTAGAACATCCACAAAATTTTTCTAAATATATGGGAATACCTAAGAGGTAAGGTGTCATGATAAAAGAGTATTCTTCTTTGATGAATATTAATACATGGTATCATGTTTCTCTTCCTAAGGGACGTAAGTTGTTCTATTGCAAATGGATCTATAAAACCAAATATGCTACAAATGGCTCTATTGACAAATATAAGGCATGATTTTTCGTGAATATTATTTCATTAATTATTCTAAGACCTTTCCCCTTATTTCTAGGATGGATTATATATGTCTTGCATTTTCTATAGGTGAGTCCCAAGGATGGTAAATTTACCATATGGATGTAAGGAGTGTATTTATGAATTTAGATTTACATGATACCATTTATATGGGTTAGCCTCCTATATTTGTGTAGGACCCTTCACTAGTTTGAAGGCTTCGATGTTCCTTGTATGGTCTTAAACAAGCTCCTAGATATTGGTACGAGAATATGGATAGATTTCTTCTTACATCATTCTTTAACCATTGTCATTATGATCCCACAATTTACACTTAGAGAAAGGGATATAATATATTGATTCTAGTTCTGTACACAATTGTTTGACCCTCACAGTAAGTTCTTCATATATGATTTAGAGTGTTAAGTAAGAATTGATGGGAAAGTTTTATATGACTAACCTTGGCCTTCTGCATTACTTTCTTGGATTACAAGTTCAATGGTATTCATAAGGGATCACCACATCCCAACAAAAATATGCCCTTGATTTACTTGAGTGCTTTATTATGGCTAATTTTAATCTTGTGCCTACTCCTTTTCAACCAAGCATTACTGTTATGAATAGTTACATCTGTCCACAGGTGGATCCTACCTTGTATCAACAAGTGCTTAGGAAACTAATTTATTTGAATCACACCCTAATTGAAATTTATTATGCAATAGAGATGGTATTTAAATTCTCTTAAGATCCTCAATAGGTCCATTATAAATAAAGAAAAGTGTGTTTTGAAATGTATTTAGGGAACTTCAGGTTTTGGCATTTAGTATACTCTTAAAACTCTTGATCTTGTTGTTTTTGTAGATTTTGACAAGGTTGGATTAGTTTATGGTCAAAATCCCACCTTTTTTTTTGTTTTTCTATCTTGGTTATACTCTGATTACTTCACATTGCAATAAATAGTCAGTGATTGCATCATCTATGGAAACATTTGAGTATCAAATTGTAGTCCTCACTACTCAAGGAGTTCTTTGGTTGTGTTAGTATTGATTGGGTATGTAATTTAGCAGGATAATCGTACTATTCTATGATGTGATAATAAAAGTGCAATACATATTTCCAGAAGTCTAGTGGAGCATCAAAGGACCAAACATATTAAGATCCATACACATTTCATTCACCAACTTATACAAGATGGTGTTGTTAGCCTTGAGTGTGTGCCTACTAAAGGGAAACTTGTAGATATTTTCATGAAATATTTGGCATCACCTAAGTTTCTTTAGCTATGACTCATGATTGGAGTGAAGGAAGCTGTCCTCTCCTTCCTTCGTCTCCTCAATATTGTTTCCTTTTTTTTTTGTACTCTCTTCAAGGGAGGGATTTTTTCTTATGGCTTTTCTACTTTTTTACCTTTATGATAGATTGTACATGGTTATGTTAGAAGTTTTTGTCATTGAGACCCATATTTTGTTTTTCCACTTGTTCCTACCTATGTTATGCTTATGGGAGGGGTGTGAGAGTCCCATTAAATAAACTATGAAACTTGATAATATTGCATAGCATTCTTATTTTCCATGTTGTAAAACTTATTTTATAGCCATCACTAGAAGCTTCTTTATAGTTGTAGATTAGAATGTTGTATGACTTTTCCCCTCAACCAATGAAAAACATTATCCTATGTTTTTAAATTATATCTCTATGTGGAAGTGTTTTATGTAGAGAGAAAATTGAAATTAAGATATTATGAGGTGATTGACCCCAATCCCAAAATTGAAAATTATCTATGTATTGACTAGTGTAAAAAAAAACAAATCATTCCTAAAATAAGAACAAATTCCCATGAGCCCCATATTGAAATTGGGTGTTGGCCAATCGCAAAATCCCCTTGACATGAAGAGTCTATCACATTTGTGACACTAAGAGGGTTGAATATGAAAATGATTTTTTCTTATGTTGTCAACCATATACTTAGATTAAATTTTAATTTCAAATATTTGAAACACTACCATGACTTCTTGAATTTTTAACTAAGCAAAACTATGGTGATTTCAGAACACTTCGTTTAATGTATTTTGAGAATAGAAATATACTTAAGAATTCCAACTAATATCATACCTTCTTAGTGGAAATTAATCATTATCATCATTATCATTGTCATATAAACCAATATCGATCCATGTTAAACACAAATCTAACATGAGCCTAGAGGTATCAAAATTCTTTAGGTGCAAACCTCTTTTAGAGTGAAAAATGGAATGTGTAATTTTTCAATGTTTAAATTTTATCTTTGAATGTTATATAGAGTACATAACTTAAACTTGTAAGTCCAAAAAATCATTACTGAACAAATTGAAAAATGCTGAGACCACTTCAAAAATTTTAACCATACAAACTTATTTTTTTCAATACTTTTATATGATATCATATATATCTTTTCTAAAACAATATATAATATATACATAGTTGACATTAAAATATTTTATATAGCATATCCATCCACACATTTTATAAGCACACATTAAAATGGTTTTTGATATTAATATATTTTTAAATATAAGTCAATGTTAATTTGTATTAAAATATTTTATTCATAACCCACATTGAATATTTTATTATATCCAATGTTAAACTAATTTCTTATATATATCTATATATATATATATATTAAGCAATATATATATATATATATATATTACTTAATATATATAGTTTATTTAAATGTTGTATTGAAATATTTTTTAAATATATAAGGTTTAAACATCTCACTCCCACATTTTTTTACCTCTAATTGCTTTATATGAAATTAACTTGTCTTTAGTGAGACTTTTTCGACTTTCCTGTGTCGGAATTTCGCAAAAATAATTGAGGAGAAATCTGTATTTGTGTTATTTTGATTGATTTTTTATTGTATATATGGATTCAACGCCCTCAAAACCCATAGGGCTCTTTGATTTTGCAGACGTTACCCATAAAGCTTGTGATTTCAATAAATTCCTGTTCGATTTTATAGAAATTAGACTCGAAAAAAACACCAAGAAAACTTCCAAAAAGTTTCACTAAAGAAAACTCAATATGGAATTATATTACCTCATATGGACAACTAAATAAACATGCATAGCATATTTATTTTACCTCATATGGAAAACTAAATAAACAAGCATATCATATTTATTTTTGTTTATTATTATAACATACATTGCTTTTCTATTTAAAGAATATTTTATTTTTATTTTAAGAGGGACATGAGTGAGCTGTTGAGCTCAAACAAAATTAAACATATGAAATTTACAACTTGATTGTTTTTCATGTCTTTGAAATTCTTAATAAATTCATAATTAAAATAATTTATTGATTTTAAATTTTAAGTACATTTTTATATTATTATAAATAAATATTTATAAATAAAACATAAACAAATGAATGACATATGAATACCAATCAAATCCAAAATCAAAAGAGAAGTTGCCCTACAAGTACATGAAAATTGATAAATTTGGATAGATCAGTCCTTGGGTGAATCCAACCAAATCTAAAAGCGAAAGACAAGCTAACTTGAGATTGACAATACCAAAAAATTTACTATGGTCCTATTATTTTACGCTAGGAATGATCAAGGGGTTCTCTAAGTGTCCTTTATCCCTTTTTTTAATGAATATCGATCCATTATCGCGAGTTGTTAGGAACATATAAATGAGAGACAATGGCCATATTTTCTTGAGGCAATTCACTTTCTGGAGGGTGTGTAATATTGGTTACTTCCTTATCACTATCTAAGTGATTTGATTCATGAAAAAATTTGTGTTCCCTCATTGATGTAGCCAAGATGATGGTTTTATATCTTGTGTCTCCATTTGAGGGTTGGAATATAGCCTATGAGGGATGGAATGGTGCTACATGTGTTTGATTTGAGGCTAAAGGGATTGATTTGGCTGTAGAATATTTAGGTTGTTTCACGTTCCCTTGCTTGTGAAATGAATAATTTTTAGATCCTTTTGGATCCCTTGGGTCTTTCTATCCCTGATTCCTTTTCATAGCCTTCGAAGGGGGAGAAATCGCTTGGGAAGAAGGGCGGGAATCTTGGAGATTGCATGGCTATTGGAAGATATTGCAACAAAGAGATATGTTTTCATAATCCATTGGTTGCGAATAAACTCCGACATGCTAATCGATGCAGATTTGGCGAGGAAACAATATTTTGAGATATATTTCAACACATATACTCGCAAAGGTTATAATAACCCTCTTAATCATGTATTTGTCTATCCTAATAAAAAAATCCAAGTGTGTTACCCACACCTGCTTAGATTTTTGGGTTTATCCAATGAATGGGCATATTAGGGAATCTTACCCAAATAGGAATGGCCATAGCTTTCATGGAAAGAGGGCTAAATTCAGGAAACCAATTTTTTGGGTTTATCCAAGGAATGAGCATATTATGGAATCTTACCCAAACAAGAATGGCCATACTTTTTATGGAAAGAGGGCTAAATTCAGGAAACCATAGCGGAAAGGAGAGCCGAGTGCCGCTCCAAAACCAGGGTCTTTGAAAAAATATGCTTTGATGATCCTCTAGATTTTTGAAATATACCACAAAGAAACCCTTTGAACAAAAATGTAGTTATGTATTCGGGGACCAGGTCTCATTCACCCATTCCTAAAGAGAAAATTCCAAAACCAATTAAAATAACATATAATGACATGCTCCTCATATCTTATCCAAGAAACGACGGATTGAGGATGAGTCACTTCAATAGTTGGAAAATATTCTTCCTATTCCACGATGAAGATTGGCCCTAAGAGATCTTTAGAAGTCAGTTATGAAAACCCTGGCTTTAGGGTATCCTTGAAGGATTGAGACTGAGATCAAAATGGCACATTCTTGTCTTTGGCTCCATTGTTTAGTCTTGAAACTAAGAAGATTAAAGCAAAATTTTATGTCTTAATCATTGAGAGAGTTCTTTTCTTGAAGTTATATAACTCCTTGTAGGAGTCGCATAAAGATGGAGGGGATTTCAATGCAATATTCGATTTTGGCTGCAAGTGTAAAGACCAGATCAACTACCTTAACCTGCGTTCAAGAAATTTCCTTCTCGTTTACCAAGTTTGTATCAATAGCACCAAAATGAAAGGGTTTTTGAGAAAACAAAAAGTCCCAAAGCTAAAAATATCCCTATCAAATAAATGACCGAAAATATTAGAATTTTCATTTTTTCATATAATATATTATTAAAAATTACATTATATTAAAATTAAAAATTACATAATTAAAATAATAATAAAATATAAATTAATTATTGGATATAAATTTTTAACCTTTTCTTGTTATATTTAGCTTTCAATTAAGATATTTTGAACACGTTCCGTTCCCTTCTTGGTTACGCATTCCACTCATGCATAATGCTTCTTCAAGATGCAATCAATAGTCCCCAAACCCTTTCGTGATTTATGGTAAAATATGAACATTTCTATGTTTGATATTATTTCAAATTTTATCATATTATCACATTGAAAACTATGGAGTGTATTGAGGACCTCTAAGTGAAATGTACAATTACATATTTCTTGTTGTGAATTCAATCATAACTTTTTGAAAGGTAAATGTTACCGCTCATAACGATGGGATTTTATATATATATAGATATGATATCCCAAACAACAGTTATATATAGATAATATCCCAACAACCTCACTACCCACATTCCTTCAATGTATACATTTTCCGTTTTGATCACACAACATAGTAGATTCGAAAAGTCAAAATATTTTATCATCGATTTTGACTTTGAAGTTCTTTGGTTGTGTTAGTATTGATTGGGTATGGAATTTAGCAAGATAATCGTACTATTCCATGGTGTGGTAATGAAAGTGCAATACATATTTCTAGAAGTCTAGTGGAGCATCAAAGGACCAAACATATTAAGATCCATACACATTTCATTCACTAACTTATACAAGATGGTGTTGTTAGCCTAGAGTATGTGCCTACTAAAGGGAAAGTTGTAGATATCTTCACAATATCCTTGGCATCACCTAAGTTTCTTTACCTATGACTGATGACGGGAGTGAATGGAAGTTGTCCTCTCCTTCATTCATATCCTCAATATTGTTTCCTTTTTTTCTTTTGTAGTCTCTTCAAGGGAGGGATTTTTTCTTATGGTTTTTCTACTTTTTTACCTTTATGATAGATTGTACATGGTTATGTTAGTAGTTTTTGTCATTGAGACCCATTTTTTGTTTTTTCCCTTGTTCCTCCCTATGTTATGCTTATGGGAGGGGTGTTAGAGTCCCATTAAATAAACTATGAAACTTGATAATCCTGCATAGCATTCTTATTTTCCACGTTGTAAAACTTATTTTATAGCCATAACTATAAGCTTCTTTATAGTTGTAGATTAGAATGTTGTATGACTTTTCCCCTCAACCAATGAAAAACATTTTCCTTTGTTTTTAAATTATATCTCTATGTAGAAGTGTTTTATGTAGAGAGAAAATTGAAATTAAGATATTATGATGTGATTGACCACAATCCCAAAATTGAAAATTATCTATGTATTGACTAGTGTAAACAAAAAAAAAATCATTCCTAAAATAAGAACAAATTCCCATGAGCCCCATATTGAAATTTGGTGTTGGCCAATTGCAAAATCCCCTTGACATGAAGAGTCTATCACATTTGTGACACTAAGAGGGTTGAATATGAAAATAATTTTTTCTTATGTTGTCAACCATATACTTAGATTAAATTTGAATTTCAAATATTTGAAACACTACCATGACTTCTTGAATTTTTAACTAAGCAAAACTATGGTGATTTCAGAACACTTCGTTTAATGTCTTTTGAGAATAGAAATAGACTTAAGAATTCCAACTAATATCATAAATTCTTAGTGGAAATTAATCATTATCATCATCATCATTGTCATATAAACCAATATCGATCCATGTTAAACACGAATCTAACATGAGCCCAGAGGTATCAAAATTCTTTAGGTGCAAACCTATTTTAGAGTGAAAAATGGAATGTGTAATTTTTCATTGTTTAAATTTTATCTTTGAATGTTATATAGAGTACATAACTTAAACTTGTAAGTCCAAAAAATCATTACTGAACAAATTGAAAAATGCTGAGACCACTTCAAAAGTTTTAACCATACAAACTTATTTTTTTCAATACTTTTATATGATATCATATATATCTTTTCTAAAACAATATATAATATATACATAGTTGACATTAAAATATTTTATATAGCATATCCATCCACACATTTTATAAGCACACATTAAAATGGTTTTTGATATTAATATATTTTTAAATATAAGTCAATGTTAATTTGTATTTAAATATTTTATTCATAACCCACATTGAATATTTGATTATATACAATGTTAAACTAATTTCTAATATATATATATATATATATATATATATATATATATATTACTTAATATATATATAGTTTATTTAAATGTTGTATTGAAATATTTTTTAAATATATAAGGTTTAAACATCTCACTCCCACATTTTTTTACCTCTAATTTCTTTATATGAAATTAAATTGTCTTTAATGAGACTTTTTCGACTTTCCTGCTTCGTAATTTCGCAAAAGTAATTGAGGAGAAATCTTTATTTGTGTTATTTTGATTGATTTTTTATTTTATATATGGATTCAAAGCCCTCAAAACCCATAGGGCTCTTTGATTTTGCAGAGGTTACCCATCAAGCTTGTGATTTCAATAAATTCCTGTTCGATTTTATAGAAATTAGACTGGAAAAAAACACCAAGAAAACTTCCAAAAAGTCTCACTAAAGAAAACTCAATATGGAATTATATTACCTCATATGGACAACTAAATAAACATGCATAGCATATTTATTTTACCTCATATGGACAACTAAATAAACAAGCATAGCATATTTATTTTTGTTTATTATTATAACATACATTGCTTTTCTATTTAGAGAATATTTTATTTTTATTTTAAGAGGGACATGAGTGAGTTGTTGAGCTCAAACAAAATTAAACATATGAAATTTACAACTTGATTGTTTTTCATATCTTTGAAATTCTTAATAAATTCATAATTAAAATAAATTATTGATTTTAAATTTTAAGTACATTTTTATATTATTATAAATAAATATTTATAAATAAAACATAAACAAATGAATGACATATGAATACCAATCAAATCCAAAATCAAAATAGAAGCTACCCTACAAGTGCATGAAAATTGATAAATTTGGATAGATCAGTCCTTGGGTGAATCCAACCAAATCTAAAAGCGAAAGACAAGCTAACTTGAGATTGACAATACCAAAAAATTTACAACGGTCCTAGTATTTTACGCTAGGAATGATCAAGGGGTTCTCTAAGTGTCCTTTATCCCTTTTTTTAATGAGTATCGATCCATTATGATGAGTTTTTAGGAACATATGAACGAGAGACAATGGCCATATTTTCTTGAGGCAATTCACTTTCTGGAGGATGTGTAATATTGGTTACTTCCTTATCACTATCTAAGTGATTTGATTCATGAAAAAATTTGTGTTCCCTCATTGATGCAGCCAAGATCATGGTTTTATATCTTGTGTCTCCATTTGAGGGTTGGAATATAGCCTATGAGGGATGGAATGGTGCTACATGTGTTTGATTTGAGGCTAAAGGGATTGATTTGGTTGCAGAAGATTTATGTTGTTTCACGTTCCCTTGCTTGTGAAATGAATAATTTTTAGATCCTTTTGGATCCCTTGGGTCTTTCTATCCCTGATTCTTTTTCATAGCCTTCGAAGGGGGAGAAATCGCTTGGGAACAAGGGCGGGAATTTTGGAGATTGCATGGCTATTGGAATATATTGCAACAAAGAGATATGTTTTCATAATCCATCGGTTGCGAATAAACTCCGACATGCTAATCGATGCAGATTTGGCGAGGAAACCATATTTTGAGATATATTTCAACACATATACTCGCAAAGGTTATAATGACCCTCTTAATCGTGTATTTTTCTATCCTAATAAAAAAATCCGAGTGTGTTACCCACACTTGCTTAGATTTTTGGGTTTATCCAATGAATGGGCATATTAGGGAATCTTACCCAAATAGGAATGGCCATAGCTTTCATGGAAAGAGGGCTAAATTCAGGAAACCAATTTTTTGGGTTTATTCAAAGAATGAGCATATTATGGAATCTTACCCAAACAAGAATGGCCATACCTTTTATGGAAAGAGGGCTAAATTCAGGAAACCATTGCGGAAAGGAGAGCCGAGTGCCGCTCCAAAACTAGGGTCCTTGAAAAAATACGCTTTGATGATCCTCTAGATTTTTGAAATATACCACAAAGAAACCCTTTGAACAAAAATGTAGTTATGTATTCGGGGACCAGGTCTAATTCACCCATTCCTAAAGAGAAAATTACAAAACCAGTTAAAATAACATATAATGACATGCTCCTCATATCTTATCCAAGAAACGACGGATTGAGGATGAGTCACTTCAATAGTTGGAAAATATTCTTCCTATTCCACGATGAAGATTGGCCCTAAGATATCTTTAGGACTCAGTTATGAAAACCCTGGCTTTAGGGTATCCTTGAAGGATTGAGGCTGAGATCAAAATGGCACATTCTTATCTTTGCCTCCATTGTTTAGTTTTGAAACTAAGAAGATTAAAGAAAAATTTTATGTCTTAATCATTGAGAGAGTTATTTTCTTGAAGTTATATAACTCATTGTAGGAGTTGCATAAAGATGGAGGGGATTTCAATGCAATCTTCGATTTTGGCTGCAAGTGTAAAGACCAGATCAACTACCTTAACCTGCGTACAAGAAATTTCCTTCTCGTTTACCAAGTTTGTATCAATAGCACCAAAATGAAAGGGTTTTTGAGAAAACAAAAAGTCCCAAAGCTAAAAATCTCCCTATCAAATAAATGACCGAAAATATTAGAATTTTAATTTTTTCATATAATATATTATTAAAAATTACATTATATTAAAATTAAAAATTACATAATTAAAATAATAATAAAATATAAATTAATTATTGCATATAAATTTTTAACCTTTTCTTGTTATATTTAGCTTTCAATTAAGATATTTTGAACACGTTCCGTTCCCTTCTTGGTTATGCATTCCACTCATGCATAATGCTTCTTCGAGATGCAATCAATAGTCCCCAAACCCTTTCGTGATTTACCGGAAAATATGAACATTTCTATGTTTGATATTATTTCAAATTTTATCATATTATCACATTGAAAACTATATAGGTGTATTGAGGACCTCTAAGTGAAATATGTATAATTACATATTTCTTGTTGTGAATTCAATCATAACTTTTTGAAAAGGTAAATGTTACACGCTCACTTAATGATGGGATTATATATATATATATATATATATATATATATATATATATATATATATATAGATATGATATCCCAAACAACAATTATATATAGATAATATCCCAACAACCTCACTACCCACATTCCTTCAATGTATACATTTTCCGTTTTGATCACACAACATAGTAGATTCAAAAAGTCAAAATATTTTATCATTGATTTTGACTTTGAAGTTCTTTGGTTGTGTTAGTATTGATTGGGTATGGAATTTAGCAAGATAATCGTACTATTCCATGGTGTGGTAATCAAACTGCAATACATATTTCTAGAAGTCTAGTGAAGCATCAAAGGACCAAACATATTAAGATCCATACACATTTCATTCACTAACTTATACAAGATGGTGTTGTTAGCTTAGAGTATGTGCCTACTAAAGGGAAAGTTGTAGATATCTTCACGAAATCCTTGGCATCACCTAAGTTTCTTTAACTATTAATGATGATTGGAGTGAATGGAAGTTGTCCTCTCCTTCATTCATATCCTCAATATTGTTTCCTTTTTTTGTTTTGTAGTCTCTTCAAGGGAGGGATTTTTTCTTATGGTTTTTCTACTTTTTTACCTTTATGATAGATTGTACATGGTTATGTTAGTAGTTTTTGTCATTGAGACCCATTTTTTGTTTTTTCCCTTGTTCCTCCCTATGTTATGCTTATGGGAGGGGTGTTAGAGTCTCATTAAATAAACTATGAAACTTGATAATCTTGCATAGCATTATTATTTTCCACGTTGTAAAACTTATTTTATAGCCATCACTAGAAGCTTCTTTATAGTTTTAGATTAGAATGTTGTATGACTTTTCCCCTCAACCAATGAAAAAAAATTTCCTTTGTTTTTAAATTATATCTCTATGTAGAAGTGTTTTATGTAGAGAGAAAATTGAAATTAAGATATTATGAGGTGATTGACCCCAATCCCAAAATTGAAAATTATCTATGTATATACTAGTGTAAACAAAAAAAAATCATTCCTAAAATAAGAACAAATTCCCATGAGCCCCATATTGAAATTGGGTGTTGGCCAATCGCAAAATCCCCTTGACATGAAGAGTCTATCACATTTGTGACACTAAGAGGGTTGAATATGAAAATGATTTTTTCTTATGTTTTCAACCATGTACTTAGATTAAATTTGAATTTCAAATATTTGAAACACTACCATGACTTCTTGAATTTTTAACTAAGAAAAACTATGGTGATTTCAGAACACTTCGTTTAATGTCTTTTGAGAATAGAAATAGACTTAAGAATTCCAACTAATATCATACCTTCTTAGTGGACATTAATCATTATCATCATCATCATTGTCATATAAACCAATATTGATCCATGTTAAACATGAATCTAACATGAGCCCAGAGGTATCAAAATTATTTAGGTGCAAACCTCTTTTAGAGTGAAAAATGGAATGTGTAATTTTTCATTGTTTAAATTTTATCTTTGAATGTTATATAGAGTACATAACTTAAACTTTTAAGTCCAAAAAATAATTACTGAACAAATTGAAAAATGCTGAGACCACGTCAAAAGTTTTAACCATACAAACTTATTTTTTTCAATACTTTTATATGATATCATATATATCTTTTCTAAAACAATATATAATATATACATAGTTGACATTAAAATATTTTATATAGCATATCCATCCACACATTTTATAAGCACACATTAAAATGGTTTTTGATATTAATAAATTTTTAAATAGAAGTCAATGTTAATTTGTATTAAAATATTTTATTCATAACCCACATTGAATATTTTATTATATACAATGTTAAACTAATTTCTTATATATATATATATTGAGCAATATATATATATAGTTTATTTAAATGTTGTATTGAAATATTTTTTAAATATATAAGGTTTAAACAACTCACTCCCACATTTTTTTACCTCTAATTGCTTTATATGAAATTAACTTGTCTTTAGTGAGACTTTTTCGACTTTCCTGTGTCGGAACTTCGCAAAATAATTGAGGAGAAATCTTTATTTGTGTTATTTTGATTGATTTTTTATTGTATATATGGATTCAACGCCCTCAAAACCCATAGGGTTCTTCGATTTTGCAGAGGTTACCCATCAAGCTTGTGATTTCAATAAATTCCTGTTCGATTTTATAGAAATTAGACTGGAAAAAAACACCAAGAAAACTTCCAAAAAGTCTCACTAAATAAAACTCAATATGGAATTATATTACCTCATATGGACAACTAAATAAACATGCATAGCATATTTATTTTACCTCATATGGACAACTAAATAAACAAGCATAGCATATTTATTTTTGTTTATTATTATAACATACATTGCTTTTCTATTTAGAGAATATTTTATTTTTATTTTAAGAGGGACATGAGTGAGCTGTTGAGCTCAAACAAAATTAAACATATGAAATTTACAACTTGATTGTTTTTCATATCTTTGAAATTCTTAATAAATTCATAATTAAAATAAATTATTGATTTTAAATTTTAAGTACATTTTTATATTATTATAAATAAATATTTATAAATAAAACATAAACAAATGAATGACATAAGAATACCAATCAAATCCAAAATCAAAAGAGAAACTACCCTACAAGTACATGAAAATTGATAAATTTGGATAGATCAGTCCTTGGGTGAATCCAACCAAATCTAAAAGCGAAAGACAAGCTAACTTGAGATTGACAATACCAAACAATTTACTACGGTCCTAGTATTTTATGCTAGGAATGATCAAGGGGTTCTCTAAGTGTCCTTTATCCTTTTTTTTAATGAGTATCGATCCATTATGACGAGTTGTTAGGAACATATGAACGAGAGACAATGGCCATATTTTCTTGAGGCAATTCACTTTCTGGAGGGTGTGTAATATTGGTTACTTCCTTATCACTATCTAAGTGATTTGATTCATGAAAAAATTTGTGTTCCCTCATTGATGTAGCGAAGATCATGGTTTTATATCTTGTGTCTCCATTTGAGGGTTGGAATATAGCCTATGAGGGATGGAATGGTGCTACATGTGTTTGATTTGAGGCTAAAGGGATTGATTTGGTTGTAGAAGATTTATGTTGTTTCACGTTCCCTTGCTTGTGAAATGAATAATTTTTAGATCCTTTTGGATCCCTTGGGTCTTTCTATCCCTGATTCCTTTTCATAGCCTTCGAAGGGGGAGAAATCGCTTAGGAAGAAGGGAGAGAATTTTGGAGATTGCATGGCTATTGGAAGATCTTGCAACAAAGAGATATGTTTTCATAATCCATCGGTTGCGAATAAACTCCGACATGCTAATCGATGCAGATTTGGTGAGGAAACCATATTTTGAGATATATTTCAACACATATACTCACAAAGGTTATAATAACCCTCTTAATCGTGTATTTTTCTATCCTAATAAAAGAATCCGAGTGTGTTACCCACACTTGCTTAGATTTTTGGGTTTATCCAATGAATGGGCATATTAGGGAATCTTACGCAAATAGGAACGGCCATAGCTTTCATGGAAAGAGGGCTAAATTTAGGAAACCAATTTTTTGGGTTTATCTGAGGAATGAGCATATTAGGGAATCTTACCCAAACAAGAATGGCCATACCTTTTATGGAAAGAGGGTTAAATTCAGGAAACCATAGTTGAAAGGAGAGCCGAGTGCCACTCCAAAACTAGGGTCCTTGAAAAAATACGCTTTGATGATCCTCTAGATTTTTGAAATATACCACAAAGAAACCCTTTGAACAAAAATGTAGTTATGTATTTGGGGACCAGGTCTCATTCACCCATTCCTAAAGAGAAAATTCCAAAACCAATTAAAATAACATATAATGACATGCTCCTCATATCTTATCCAAGAAATGACGGATTGAGGATGAGTCACTTCAATAGTTGGAAAATATTCTTCCTATTCCACGATGAAGATTGGCCCTAAGAGATCTTTAGGAGTCAGTTATGAAAACCCTGGCTTTAGGGTATCCTTGAAGGATTGACACTGAGATCAAAATGGCACATTCTTGTCTTTGGCTCCATTGTTTAGTCTTGAAACTAAGAATATTAAAGCAAAATTTTATGTCTTAATCATTGAGAGAGTTCTTTTCTTGAAGTTATATAACTCCTTGTAGGAGTCGCATAAAGATGGAGGGGATTTCAATGCAATCTTCGATTTTGGCTGCAAGTGTAAAGACCATATCAACTACCTTAACCTGCGTACAAGAAATTTCCTTCTCGTTTACCAAGTTTGTATCAATAGCACCAAAATGAAAGGGTTTTTGAGAAAAAAAAAAGTCCCAAAGCTAAAAATATCCCTATCAAATAAATGACCGAAAATATTAGAATTTTCATTTTTTACATATAATATATCTTATTAAAAATTACATTATATTAAAATTAAAAATTATATAATTAAAATAATAATAAAATATAAATTAATTATTGCATATAAATTTTTAACCTTTTCTTGTTATATTTAGCTTTCAATTAAGATATTTTGAACACGTTATGTTCCCTTCTTGGTTACGCATTCCACTCATGCATAATGCTTCTTCGAGATGCAATCAATAGTCCCCAAACCCTTTCGTGATTTACCGGAAAATATGAACATTTCTATGTTTGATATTATTTCAAATTTTATCATATTATCACATTGAAAACTATGGAGTGTATTGAGGACCTCTAAGTGAAATGTACAATTACATATTTCTTGTTGTGAATTCAATCATAACTTTTTGAAAGGTAAATGTTACCGCTCATAATGATGGGATTTTATATATATATATATATATATATATATATATATATATATATATATGATATCCCAAACAACAATTATATATAGATAATATCCCAACAACCTCACTACCCACATTACTTCAATGTATACAATTTCCGTTTTGATCACACAACATAGTAGATTCGAAAAGTGAAATATTTTATCTCGATTTGACTTTGAAGTTCTTTGGTTGTGTTAGTATTGATTGGGTGTAGATTTAGCAAGATAATAGTACTATTCCTTGGTGTAGTAATCAAAGTGCAATACATATTTCTAGAAGTCTAGTGGAGCATCAAGGACCAAACATATTAAGATCCATACACATTTCATTCACTAACTTATACAAGATGGTGTTGTTAGCCTAGAGTATGTGCCTACTAAAGGGAAAGTTGTAGATATCTTCATGAAATCCTTGGCATCACCTAAGTTTCTTTAACTATGACTGATGATTGGAATGAATGGAAGTTGTCCTCTCCTTCATTCATATCCTCAATATTGTTTCCTTTTTTTCTTTTGTACTTTCTTCAAGGGAGGGATTTTTTCTTATGGTTTTTCTACTTTTTTACCTTTATGATAGATTGTACATGGTTATGTTAGTAGTTTTTGTCATTGAGACCCATTTTTTGTTTTTTCCCTTGTTCCTCCCTATGTTATGCTTATGGGAGGGGTGTTAGAGTCCCATTAAATAAACTATGAAACTTTATAATCTTGCATAGCATTATTATTTTCCACGTTGTAAAACTTATTTTATAGCCATCACTAGAAGCTTCTTTATAGTTGTAGATTAGAATGTTGTATGACTTTTCCCCTCAACGAATGAAATTTTTTTTCCTTTGTTTTTAAATTATATCTCTATGTAGAAGTGTTTTATGTAGAGAGAAAATTGAAATTAAGATATTATGAGGTGATTGACCCCAATCCCAAAATTGAAAATTATCTATGTATTGACTAGTGTAAATAAAAAAAAAAAAAACATTCCTAAAATAAGAACAAATTCCCATGAGCCCCGTAGTGAAATTGGGTGTTGGCCAATTGCAAAATCCCCTTGACATGAAGAGTCTATCACATTTGTGACACTAAGAGGGTTGAATATGAAAATGATTTTTTCTTATGTTGTCAACCATATACTTAGATTAAATTTTAATTTCAAGTATTTGAAACACTACCATGACTTCTTGAATTTTTAACTAAGAAAAACTATGGTGATTTCAGAACACTTCGTTTAATGTCTTTTGTGAATAGAAATAGACTTAAGAATTCCAACTTATATCATACCTTCTTAGTGGACATTAATCATTATCATCATCATCATTGTCATATAAACCAATATCGATCCATGTTAAACACGAATCTAACATGAGCCTAGAGGTATCAAAATTATTTAGGTGCAAACCTCTTTTAAAGTGAAAAATGGAATGTGTAATTTTTCATTGTTTAAATTTTATCTTTGAATGTTATATAGAGTAAACGACTTAAACTTGTAAGTCCAAAAAACCATTATTGAACAAATTGTAAAATATTGAGACGAGTTCAAAAGTTTTAACCATACAAACTTATTTTTTTCAATACTTTTATATGATATCATATATATTTTTTCTAAAACAATATATAATATATACATAGTTGACATTAAAATATTTTACATAGCATATCCATCCACACCTTTTATAAGCACACATTAAAATGGTTTTTCATATTAATATATTTTTAAAACAAGTCAATGTTAATTTGTATTAAAATATTTTATTCATAACCCACATTGAATATTTCATTATATATAATGTTAAACTAATTTCTTATACATACATACATACATATATATATAGTTTATTTAAATTTTGTATTGAAATATTTTTTAAATGTATAAGGTTTAAACATCTCACTCCCACATTTTTTACCTCTAATTGCATTATATGAAATGAATTTGTCTTTAGTGAGACTTTTTGGAATTTCCTGTGTTGGAATTTCGCAAAAGAAATTGAGGCAAAATCTTTATTTGTGTTATTTTGATTGATTTTTTATTGTGTATGTGGATTCAATGCCCTCAAAACCCATAGGGATCTTTGATTTTGCAGAGGTTACCTATCAAGCTTGTGATTTCAATAAATCCTTGTTCGATTTTATAGAAATTAGACTGGAAAGAAACACCGGGAAAACTTCCAAAAAGTCTCACTAAAGACAACTCAATATGGAATTATATTACCTCATATGGACAAGTAAATAAACATGCATGGAATATTTATTTTACCTCATATGGACAACTAAATAAACAAGCATAGAATATTTATTTTTGTTTATTATTATAACATACATTGCTTTTTTATTTAGAGAATATTTTATTTTTATTTTAAGAGGGACATGAGTGAGCCGTTGAGCTCAAACAAAATTAAACATATGAAATTTACAACTTGATTGTTTTCATATTCCACGATGAATATTTGCCCTAGGAGATCTTTAGGAGTCATTTATGAAAACCCTTGCTTTAGGGTATCCTTTAAGGATTGAGACTGAGATCAAAATGGCACATTCTTGTCTTTGGCTCCGTTGTTTAGTCTTGAAACTAAGAAGATTAAAGCAACATTTTATGTCTTAATCTTTTAGAGAGTTCTTTTCTTGAAGTTGTATAACTCCTTGTAGGAGTCGCATAAAGATGGAGGGGATTTCAATGCAATCTTTGATTTTGGCTGCAAGTGTAAAGACCAGATCGACTACCTTGACCTGCATACAAGAAATTTCCTTCTCCTTTACGAGATTTGTATAAATAGCACCAAAATGAAAATATTTTTGAGAAAACAATAAGTCCCAAAACTAAAAATCTCGCTAATCAAATAAATGACCAAAAATATTAGAATTTTCATTTTTTCATATAATATATTATTAAAAAATTACATTATATTAAAATTAAAAATTACATAATTAAAATAATAATAAAATATAAATTAATTATTTCATATAAATTTTTAAAAATTACATTATATTAAAATTAAAAATTACACCATTAAAATAATAATAAAATATAAATTAATTATTTCATATAAATTTTTAACCTTTTCTTGTTATATTAGCTTTCAATTAAGATATTTTGAACACGTTCCGTTCTCTTCTTGGTTACGCATTCCACTCATGCATAATGCTTCTTCGATATGCAATCAATAGTCCCCAAACCCTTTCGTGATTTAACGGAAAGTATGAACATTTCTATGTTTGATATTATTTCAAATTTTATCATATTATCACATTGAAAATTATGGCGTGTATTGAGGACCTCTAAGTGAAATGTACAATTACATATTTCTTGTTGTGAATTCAATCATAACTTTTTGAAAGGTAAATGTTACCACTTTTAACGATGAGATTTTATATATAAATATATATTTATATATACTAGCACAACCACATTATATTTACTAATGTGGTTGATATAGGCCTATCACGTCGATAGGCCTATATCCACTACCCAGCACATTAATTTATATATCAATAAATATTATATATAATAATATTATTATCTTAACTTGAAATATATATAATATATATTAATAATAATATTTATTAATATATTAATAATATTAACTATATACATACTATATATTAACTTGAAATATATATAATATATATTAATAAAATTTATTAATATAATAATAATATTAATAAATATTGATATATTAATAATATTATAATATTTAATAATAATATATATTAATAATTTTATAATATTATTAATATATATTATTAATAAATATTAGAATATTTATTAATAATATTAAACCCAAAAACATAAGAAAGTAATAAACTTTAAGAATTAATATATTAAACCCAAGAGAGTAATAAAGCATATGAAACAATATTTAAAAACAAAAAACTTAAGAGATTAATAAACCCTAACAATTAATATTTTAAACTAAAGATATTAATAAAGCCAAGGGATAATTAATAATACAAACCCAATGTCATCATAAACCAAAGGTTTAAATATTATAAACCAAAGGAATTGGTGAACCCAAGGGATAAATATTATAAACATAAGGGATCAATATTAAAAACACAAGAGATTAATAAACCGTAAGAATTGATATTATAAACTAAAAAACCTAATAAATTAATAATCCATAAGAATCAGTATTTTAAACATAAGATATTAATAAACCAACGGGATTATTAACATTATAAGCCAAAAGAACTAATAGACCCAAGGGTTTAATATTATCAACCAAAGGAATCAGCGAACCCAAGGGATAAATATTATAAACCTAACGGATGAATATTAAAAATAATAGAGATTAATAAACACTAAGAATTAATATTTTAAACTGAAAAATCTAAGAAATTAACAAACCCTAAGAATTAATATTTTAAACTCAAGAGAGTAATAAACCGAATGTGTGATTAACATTACAAACCAAAAGAACTAATAAACCCAAGGGTTTAATATTATAAACCAAAGGAATCGGTGAACCCAAGGGATAAATATTAAAAACCTAAGGGATCAATAAGGCTAAGGGAAATATTAAAAACAATAGAGATTAATAAAACCCAAGAGTTTAATACTATAAACCAAAGGAATTGGTGAACCCAAGGGAAAACCATTACCCAACAAATTATAAACCAAAGGAATTGGTGAACCCAAGGGAATTGATTTAAAAATTGAGACAATTGTTTTCACAATGCGACGTTGGACAAACTATGACCAGGATTGGCCATGGGTGATTTTCATATTGAGACAATATTTGTCGGAATGTGACATTTGATCATGGATGACATTGATCGATTATTCATATTATAAACCAAAAAAGCTAATAAACCCAAGGGTTTAATATTATAAATAAAAGGAATTGGTGAACTTAAGGGACAACCATTACCCAACAAATTATAAACCAAAAGGAATTGGTGAACCCAAGGGAATTGATTTAAACATTGAGACAATTGTTGTCACAATGCGACGTTAGACCAACTATGACCATGGTTGGCCATGGGTGATTTTCATATTGAGACAATATTTGTCAGAATGTGACATTTGATCATGGATGACATTGATCGATTATTCATATTATAAACCAGAAGAACTAATAAACCCAAGGGTTTAATATTATATACCCAAAGGAATTGGTGAACGCAAGGGAATGGATTTAAACATTGAGGCAATTGTTGTCACAATGCGACGTTGGACCAATTATGACCATGCTTGGCCATGGGTGGTTTTCATATTGAGACAATATTTGTCAGAGACATTTGATCATGGATGACGTCGATCGATTATTCATATTATAAACCAAAAGAACTAATAAACCCAAGGGTTTAATATTATAAACCAAAGGAATTGGTGAACCCAAGGGAAAACCATTACCCAACAAATTATAAACCAAAGGAATTGGTGAACCTAAGGGAATTGATTTAAACATTGAGACAATTGTTGTCACAATGCGACGTTGAACCAAATATGACCATGGTTGGCCATGGGTGATTTTCATATTGAGACAATATTTGTCAGAATGTGACATTTGATCATGGATGACATTGATCGATTATTCATATTATAAACCAAAAGAACTAATAAACCCAAGGGTTTAATATTATAAACCAAAGGAATTTGTGAACCCAAGGGAAAACCATTACCCAAAAAATTATAAACCAAAGGAATTGGTGAACCCAAGGGAATTGATTTAAACATTGAGACAATTGTTGTCACAATGCGACGTTGGACCAACTATGACCATGGTTGGCCATGGGTGATTTTCATATTGAGACAATATTTGTCAGAATGTGAAATTTTGATCATGGATGACATTGATCGATTATTCATATTATAAACCAAAAGAACTAATAAAATCAAGGGTTTAATATTATAGACCCAAAGGAATTGGTGAACCCAAGGGAATTGATTTAAAATTTGAGGCAATTTTTATCACAATGCGACGTTGGACCAACTATGACCATGCTTGGCCATGGGTGATTTTCATATTGAGACAATATTTGTCAGAATGTGACATTTTTCATGGATGGCGTTGATCGATTATTCATATTATAAACCAAAAGAACTAATAAACCCAAGGGTTTAATATTATAAACCAAAGGAATTGGTGAACCCAAGGGAATTGATTTAAACATTGAGACAATTGTTGTCACAATGCGACGTTGGGCCAACTATGGCCATGGGTGATTTTCCTATTGAGCCAATTTTTGTGAAAATGTGACATTTGATCATGGATGACATTGATCGATTATTCATAATATAAACCAAAAAAACTAATAAATCCAAGCGTTTAATATTATAAACCAAAGGAATTGGTGAACCCAAGGGAATTGATTTAAACATTGAGACAATTGTTTTCACAATGCGACGTTGGACCAACTATGACCATGGTTGGCCATGGGTGATTTTCATATTGAGACAATGTTTGTAAGAATGTGACATTTGATCATGGATGACTTTGATCGATTATTCATATTATAAACCAAAAGAACTAATAAACCCAAGGGTTTAATATTATAAACTGAAGGAATTGGTGAACCTAAGGGAAAAACATTACCCAACAAATTATAAACCAAAGGAATTGGTGAACCCAAGGGAATTGATTTAAACATTGAGACAATTGTTGTCACAATGCGACGTTGGACCAACTATGACCGTCGTTGGCCATGGGTGATTTTCATATTGACACAATGTTTGTCAGAATGTGATGTTTGATCATGGAAGACATTGATCGATTATTCATATTATAAACCAAATGAATTGGTGAACCCAAGGGAAAACCATTACCCAACAAATTATAAACCAAAGGAATTGGTGAACCCAAGGGAATTGATTTAAACATTGAGACAATTGTTGTCACAGTGCGACGTTGGACTAACTATGACCATGGTTGACCATGGGTAATTTTCATATTGAGACAATATTTGTCAGAATGTGACATTTGATCATGGACGACATTGATCTATATTCATATTATAAACCAAAAGAACTAATAAACCCAAGGGTTTATTATTATAAACCAAAGGAATTGATGAACACAAGGGAATTGATTTAAACATTGAGACAATTGTTGTCACAATGCGACGTTGGACCAATTATGACCATGCTTGGCCATGGGTGATTTTCATATTGAGACAATATATGTGACATTTGATCATGGATGACATTGATCGATTATTCATATTATAAACCAAAGGAATTGGTGAACCTAAGGGAAAACCATTACCCAACAAATTATAAACCAAAGGAATTGGTTAACCCAAGGGAATTGATTTAAACATTGAGACAATTTTTGTCACAATGCGATGTTGGACCAACTATGACCATGGTTAGCCATGGGTGATTTTCATATTGAGACAATGCTTGTTAGAATGTGACATTTGATCATGGATGACATTGATCGATTATTCATATTATAAACCAAAAAAACTAATAAACCCAAGGGTTTAATATTATAAACCAAATGAATTGATGAACCCAAGGGAATTGATTTAAACATTGAGACAATTGTTGTCACAATGCGACGTTGGACCAACTATGCCATGCTTGGCCATTTGTGATTTTCATATTGAGACAATATTTTCCAGAATGTGACATTTGATCATGGATGACATTGATCGATTATTAATATTATAAACCAAAATAACTAATAAACCCAGGTTTAATATTATAAACCAAAGGAATAGGTGAACCCAAGGGAAAACCATTACCCAAAAAATTATAAACCAAAGGAATTGGTGAACCCAAGGGAATTGATTTAAACATTAACACAATTGTTGTCACAATGCAACGTTGGACCAACTATGACCATGGTTAGCCATGGGTGATTTTCATATTGAGACAATGTTTGTCAGAATGTGACATTTGATCATGGATGACATTGATAGATTATTCGTATTATAAACCAAAGGAATTGGTGAACCCAAGGGAATTGATTTAAACATTGAGACAATTGTTGTCACAATACGACGTTGGACCAACTATGACCATTGTTGTCCATGGGTGATTTTCATATTAAAACAATATTTGCCAGAATGTGGCATTTGATCATGGATGACATTGATCGATTATTCATATTATAAATGAAAAGAAATAATAAACCCAAGGGTTTAATATTATAAACCAAATTATTGATTTAAGTGGTGGTATTGTCGATTAAACGTTGGACCAACTATGACCATGGTTGGCCAAGGGTGATTTTCATATTGAGACAATATTTGTTAGAATGTGATATTTGATCATGGATGACATTGATCGATTATTCATATTATAAACCAAAATAACTAATAAACCCAAGGGTTTAATATTATACACCAAAGGAATTGGTGAACCCAAGGGAATTGATTCAAACATTGAGACAATTTTTTTCACAATGTGACGTTGGACCAACTATGACCATGGTTGGCCATGGGTCATTTTCATATTGAGACAATATTTGTCAGAATGTGAAATTTGATCATGGATGACATTAATCGATTATTCATATTATAAACCAAAAGAACTAATAAACCCAAGGGTTTAATATTATAAACCAAAGGAATTGGTGAACCCAAGGGAATTAATTTAAACATTGAGACAATTGTTGTCACAATGAGACGTTGGACCAACTATGACCATGGTTGGCCATGGGTGATTTTCATATTGAGACAATTTTTGTGAGAATGTGACATTTGATCATGGATGACATTGATCGATTATTCATATTATAAACCAAAAAAACCAATAAACCCAAGGGTTTAATATTATAAACCAAAGGAATTGGTGAACCCAAGGGAAAACCATTACCCAAAAAATTATAAACCAAAGGAATTGGTGAACCCAAGGGAATTTATTGAAACATTCAGACAATTGTTGTCACAGTGCGAAGTTGGACCAACTATGACCATGGTTGGCCATGGGTGATTTTCATATTGAGACAATATTTGTCAAAATGTGACATTTGATCATGGATGACATTGATCGATTATTCATATTATAAACCAAAAGAACTAATAAACCCAAATGTTTAATATTATAAACCAAAGGCATTGGTGAACCCAAGGGAATTGATTTAAACATTGAGATAATTGTTGTCACAATGCGATGTTGGACCAACTATCACCATGGTTGGCCATGGGTGATTTTCATATTTAGACAATATTTGTCAGAATGTGACATTTGATCATGGATGACATTGATCGATTATTCATATTATAAACCAAAAGAACTAATAAAACCAAAGGTTTAATATTATAAACCAAAGGAATTGGTGAACCCAAGGGAATTTATTTAAACATTGAGACAATTGTTCTCACAATGCGACGTTGGACCAACTATGACCATGGTTGGCAATGGGTGATTTTCATATTGAGACAATATTTGTCAGAATGTGACATTTGACCATGGATGACATTGATCAATTATTCATATTATAAACCAAAAGAACTAATAAACCCAAGGGTTTTATATTATAAACCAAAGGAATTGGTGAACCCAAGGGAATTGATTTAAAAATTGAGACAAATGTTGTAACAATGCAATGTTGGACCAACTATGACCATGGTTGGCAATCGGTGATTTTCATATTGAGACAATATTTGTTAGAATGTGACATTTGATCATGGATGACATTGATCAACTATTCATATTATAAAACAAAAGAACTAATAAACCGAAGGGTTTAATATTATAAACCAAAGGAATTGGTGAACCCAAGGGAATTTATTTAAACATTGAGACAATTGTTGTCACAATGCGACGTTGGACCAACTATGACCATGGTTGGCCATGGGTGATTTTCATATTTAGACAATATTTGTCAGAATGTGACATTTGATCATGGATGACATTGATCGATTATTCATATTATAAACCAAAATAACTAATAAGCCCAAGGGTTTAATATTATAAACCAAAGGAATTGGTGAACCCAAGGGAATTGATTTAAACATTGAGACAAGTGTTGTCACAATGAGACGTTGGACCAACTACGACCATGGTTGGCCATGGGTCATTTTCATATTGAGACAATATTTGTTAGAATGTGACATTTGATCATGGATGACATTGATCGATTATTCATATCATAAACCAAAAGAACTAATAAACCCAAGGATTTAATATTAGAAACCAAAGGAATTGGTAAACCCAAGGGAAAAATATTAATAACCTAAGGGACCAATAAGGCGAAGGGAAAAATATTAAAAACACAATAGCTTAATAATCTCGAGGGAATATTAATAATATAAACCAAAAGAAATAATAAAATGAAGGGTTTAATATTCTAAATCAAAGGAATTGGTGAACCTAAGGGAAAATTATTAAAAACCTAAAATGAAGTAGATGATTTACAACAATTTACATAATATGAGGTTAGCATGTTACTAATAGTAATATTAATAGTAATAGTAATAGAAAGAGAAATAAAACTAAAACATAAGGGGATGATCATCCCACAATTATTGTGGATATATTTATTTTTTTAATAGAAAGGAGTTATTATTAGTGTTACAATTTTTCTTGAATTATAAATTTCTTGTTAGAATCACTAGAGGAACTTTTCAAAAAAAATGTGACTGATGGAGTGTTGAAATAATTTTTTTTTAAATGGATTAACACTATGAGGAAAATCCAAAACCTTGATAATAATAACTTAAATTTCCAAAATTTTAAACTGGATTTAGCTAAAATCTTACCAAATTTATCATTATCTTCTAAACAAAATTATGACCTCACTAAACTACTCTCAAATATTCATATAAAATCTAGTTTTAGGAAAAATATTGTGATGTTCATAAGAGTAGGGCTTTTATTAGCATATTGAGATCATCAAAGAGATTTCCATAATATTTCATTCCTATTTATTTTTCCATTGTCAAATAATTCAAGGAACATGCATGCATGAGCAATTGGGTTGCATAATAATTTGTGAGGTGTTTCTTATCACATAATATTATATATTTATAAATAAAATTAGGTTTAAGATAAATTAATTATATTATTGTACTAATTTAATATCTGAGTAAATATTTTAACTATACTTAAAACAAAAGCTAATGGACAATTTCCTCACAAAACATCACAAAAAAATTATAATAACCAATACTTTTATGATAAAAAATATTACATATTAATTATAAGATTCTAAAAACTAATAATAGTTATTATTTGTATCCTTAAGATATTTCAAATCAAAATTATTAATTAGGAAAGAAACGCTTATAAAATTCTAAACTTTGGTTCATAAAACCTTGTATCATAAAACATATGATATGGCCATACATAAACCATATGTATATATCTGAGTTCTTTAAAAAAATACCACTCATTATAAAAATAACATTATACGTTGATATCATAAAAGACATATCATGTCTCATGTTATGATTCAAAATTCACTTTTAATAACACATTAAGATAAAAAATGATAACTAAATCGAACATCACTAAATGGAACGATGCCTATTCAAACAAATATATTTTTTTCCTCATGTCACGTTGTTTCAGGAACTAATTCCTCCAATTGCACAATTATCAAACCAATGCGTGTTCTTTCTTTTGGTGAACCTTGGAACATTGCGCCTTTACTTTTCATCTTCACATGCCTTTAAAACTCCATATCATTCAACGATTACGATTCAAAGAGATCGAATGTTTGTGACAATGACTTTGGCAACTACACCAAGCATCCAGACAATAAACTCCATGACAAAACACAAAGTTGAAAGCTTCTATCGCAATCATACATTTACAAATAAGTTTCTAACACGTAATTACATATCTTACAATAAAATTTTAAAATTTTTTCAGTGGCGAATATATTGAACACCACAATAATACTTAAATACAACAATTATAATTTAATTGTGATAAAAATACATGCACTACTAACAAAAACAAAAACATTAAAGCGCATAAGTTTAAAACATAAAACGTTATAAATCATAACAAAACATTTTATTGCGTGATACCAAACCATTAAACCAAAACTCTACGCGGACTTCAAACCACAATTAAACCAAATTGCATAGGGAATTTTTCACGTTACAAACCTGCTGACGTCACAGAGGCTTTTGTGGGCATGATGAAATATACAATCACGTCCATAAAATTGTTTCAGGTCCAAAATGGGGTTGATGACGTCGGGGTCTTTTGTGACCCGAAACCTTTATCAAATGTCGCATATAAAACTTTCAGGTCCGGTTTGAACCATTGCGATAGCACGAAACCATTTTGAGTACATATAATTTTAAAAAATATTTCATTTTATCGTTAATTTCTCACTATTATTTTCAAATTTTCAATGTCTGTGCCACATAGTACAACCATCAATTCCTATTGGAGGATAGCCTGGCTATTCACAACGACTAGTTTTAGACTGTATCGGCCTTGACTTTGATTTTGATACAGAATTATTGAATTTAATTTCCGATTGGTTCAGCGTTCTCAAAACTATACCTTTGAAGATTTATATAAGATTGGTTCAGAGGATGACTCAACCCATAATTTGAAGGCCAAATTGGAAGAGTGATCTTCATGGACGTTTGGATTTCAGACATGAATTGAAAGAGATTTCATTATAAGAAGAAATGAGTGGAAAATGGCTTCACCTATCATGGATTCTCCTGATAACTGGTATTATCAATACTGTAGGTGTGATGGCGATGGGCATGAAATGGAAGGATGAATCAAAACGTCCCTACAATTTCACGGTAGCCTCCCGCATAATTCCCTCATCCTGCTATGTGAATAACACAGATCAAACGAGCGAGCAGAACACTTGCTGCTGGTCCATTTTTGCATCCTATGTATTCTCGATTTCACTGTACGCGAATCGAATAGGGACCATATTGCTGGACACAATCGTTTCAAGGCACTGCGCAAACGAATTAGTGCACTTTGTCCGGTCCAGGGGCCTTGTCCATCCCGGCTTCTTCAACAACAATTCATTCAAGCTGTGCGATTGATCCCTCAACATTCACTGCGAACGCAAGGCCCTGTAGATACGCGACCCTGGGCGATATCTCGAAGGTAATCGATGTACGGAATGCTTCCATTGCCTGCGACGAACCGAACCTGAAGGAGTCAAATGCCTGCCAGAGATGCCAGCATAAAGTCATTTTGAAGGCCATGGAATTGCTGAATCTCACGAATTCCAAATGTCTCGGCTGCCCTGAACAGGGTGGCCTTATGGTTTGAACGAAATTGGGAGCATTACAGAATTTTAAGCATCACCTTCGGTGCGTTGGAGAATGTCCACGGCAAATTCATCTTCCTAATCAACGTGTCATTATTCCTTCAACATCCATACGTTTCATAATCCAAATAGACATGTGTTTCAAAGTTCACGTTGGAGAATGTCGACGGAAAATTCATCTTTCTAATCAACGTGTCACTATTCCGTCAACATTCAGACGTTTCAGAATCCAAATAGACATGCATTTCAAAGTTTATCTCTAATCCCTCATACGTGGAGATAAATAAGACACACAGTAAATTTTTAATGATCATTTGGTAAAAAATTAATTTAAGTAGGGTTTAAACACTTGATTTAGACATGCAAGGAGGTTATGGCTTTTAATTTCATTCATTGATTGAGTGGTGACGACGAGAATATACCGGCATCTTTCAATCTAGACCATCGGATGAAAAAGATTAATTACCATAATCACTAATGAAGCGATTTCATATAGGGGGTTACGCCTATCGACGTAATAAATGATATCCCAACAACAATTATATATAGATAATATCCCAACAACCTCACTACCTACATTTCTTCAATGTATACATTTTTCATTTTGACCACACAACATAGTAGATTCGAAAAGTCAAAATATATTATCATCGATTTTGACTTTGAAGTTGATTGGGTATGGAATTTAGTAGGATAATCGTACTATTCTATGGTGTGATAATCAAAGTGCAATACATATTTCCAGAAGTCTAGTGAAGCATCAAGGGACCAAACATATTAAGATCCATACACATTTCATTCACCAACTTATACAAGATGGTGTTGTTAGCCTAGAGTATGTGCCTACTAAAGGGAACGTTGTAGATATCTTCACGAAATCTTTGGCATCACCTAAGTTTCTTTAGCTATGGCTGATGATTGGAGTGAATGGAAGTTGTCCTCTCCTTCCTTCGTCTCCTCAATATGCTTTCCTTTTTTTCTTTTGTAATCTCTTCAAGGGAGGGCTTTTTTCTTATGGTTTTTCTACTTTTTTACCTTTATGATAGATTGTACATGGTTATGTTAGCAGTTTTTGTCATTGAGACCCATTTTTTGTATTTTTCCCTTGTTCCTCCCTACGTTATGCTTATGGGAGGGGTGTTAGAGTCCCATTAAATAAACTATGAAACTCGATAATATTGCATATAATTCTTATTTTCCACGTTGTAAAACTTATTTTATAACCATCACTAGAAGCTTCTTCATAGTTGTAGATTAAAATGTTGTATGACTTTTCCCCTCAACCAATGAAAAACATTCTCCTTTGTTTTTAAATTATATCTCTATGTAGAAGTGTTTTATGTAGAGAGAAAATTGAAATTAAGATATTATGAGGTTATTGACCCCAATCCCAAAATTGAAAATTATCTATGTATTGACTAGTGTAAACGAAAAAAAAAAATTCCTAAAATAAGAACAAATTCCCATGAGCCCCGTAGTGAAATTGGGTGTTGGCCAATTGCAAAAGCCCCTTGAAATGAAGAGTCTGTCACATTTGTGACACTAAGAGGGTTGAATATGAAAATGATTTTTTCTTATGTTGTCAACCATATACTCAGATTAAATTTGAATTTCAAATATTTGAAACACTACCATGACTTCTTGAATTTTTAACTAAGCAAAACTATGGTGATTTCAGAAGACTTCGTTTAATGTCTTTTGAGAATAGAAATAGACTTAAGAATTCCAACTAATATCATACCTTCTTAGTGGACATTAATCATTATCATCATCATCATTGTCATATAAACCAATATCGATCCATGTTAAACATGAATCTAGCATGATCCCGGAGGTATCAAATTTCCTTAGGTGCAAACCTCTTTTAGAGTGCAAAATGGAATGTGTAATTTTTCATTGTTTAAATTTTATCTTTGAATGTTATATAGAGTACACAACTTAGACTTGTACATCCAAAAAATCGTTACTGAACAAATTGTAAAATACTGAGACCACTTCAAAAGTTTTAACCATACAAACTTATTTTTTCCAATACCTTTATAAGATATCATATATATTTTTTCTAAAAATATATATAATATATACATAGTTGACATTAAAATATCTTACATAACATATTCATCCACACATTTTATAAGCACAAATTAAAATGGTTTTTGATATTAATATATTTTTAAATACAAGTCAATGTTAATTTGTATTAAAATATTTTATTAATAACCCACATTGAATATTTTGTTATATACAACGTTAAACTAATTTCATATATATATATATATATATATATATATATATATATAAGTTTATTTAAATGTTTTATTGAAATATTTTTTAAATGTATAAGGTTTAAACATTTTAATCCCACATTCTTTTACCTCTAATTGCTTTATATGAAATGAATTTGTCTTTAGTGAGACTTTTTGGGCTTTCCCGTGCCAGAATTTCACAAAAACAAATGAGGCGAAATCTTTATTTGTGTTATTTTGATTGATTTTTTATTGTGTATATGGATTCAACACCCTAAAAACCCATAGGGCTATTCAATTTTGCAAAGGTTACCCATCAAGCTTGTGATTTCAATAAATTCCTGTTCGATTTTATAGAAATTAGACTCGAAAAAAGCACCGGGAAATCTTCCAAAAAGTCTCACTAAATACAACTCAATATGGAATTATATTATCTCATATGGACAACTAAATAAACATGTATAACATATTTATTTTACCTCATATGGACAACTAAATAAACAAGCATAGAATATTTATTTTTGTTTATTATTATAACATACATTGCTTTTCTATTTCGAGAATATTTTATTTTTATTTTAAAAGGGACATAAGTGAGTTGTTGAGCTCAAACGAAATTAAACATATGAAATTCACAAATTTATTGTTTTTCATATCTTTGAAATGCTTAATAAATTCATAATTAAAATAAATTATTGATTTTAAAATTTTAAGTACATTTTTATATTATTAGAAATAAATATTTATAAATAAAACATAAATAAAATGAATGACATATGAATACCAATCAAATCCAAAATCAAAAGAGAAGCTACCCTACAAGGACATGAAAATTGATAAATTTGGATAGATCAGTCCTTGCGTGAATCCAGCCAAATCTAAAAGTGAAAGACAAGCTAACCTGAGATTGACAATACCAAAACATTTACTACGGTCCTAGTATTTTACGCTAGGAATGATCAAGGGGTTTTCTAAGTGTCCTTTATCCATTTTTTTAATGAGTATCGATCCATTATGACGAGTTGTTAGGAACATATGAACGAGATAAAATGGCCATATTTTCTTGAGGCAATTCACTTTTTGGAGGGTGTGTAATACTGGTTACTTCCTTATCACTATCTAAGTGATTTGATTCATGAAAAAATTTGTGTTCGCTCATTGATGTAGCCAAGATCATGGTTTTATATCTTGTGTGTCCATTTCAAGGTTGGACTATAGCCTATGAGGGATGGAATGGTGCTACATGTGTTTGATTTGAGGCTAAAAGGATTGATTTGGTTGGAGAATCTTTATGTTTGTTTCACGTTCCCTTGCTTGTGAAATGACGAATTTTAATTCCTTTTGGATCCCTTGGGTCTTTCTATTCCTGATTCCTTTTCATAGCCTTCGAGGGGGGAGAAATCCCTTAGGAATAAGGGTGGTAATTTTGGAGATTTCATGGCTATTGGAAGATCTTGCAACAAAGAGATATGTTTTCATAATCCATTGGTTGCGAATAAACTCTGACATGGTAATCGATGCAGATTTGGCCAGGAAACCATTTTTTGAGATATATTTCAACACATATACTTGCAAAGGTTATAATACCCCTCTTAATCATGTCTTTGTCTATCCTAATAAAAAAACCGAGTATGTTACCCACACTTGCTAAGATTTTTGGGTTTATCCAATGAATGGGCATATTAGGGAATCTTACCAAAATAGGAATGGCCATAGCTTTCATGGAAAGAGGGCTAAATTTAGGAAACCAATTTTTTGGGTTTATCCAAGGAATGAGCATATTTGGAAATCTTACCCAAACAATAATGGCCATACCTTTTATGGAAAGAGGGCTAAATTCAGGAAACCATAGCGGAAAGGAGAGCCGAGTGACGGTAAAAAACCAGGTCCTTGAAAAAATACGCTTTGATGCTCCTCTATATTTTTGAAATATACCACGGCGACCAGGTATCATTCACCCATTCCCAAAGAGAAAATTCCAAAACCAATTAAAAGAACATATAATGACATGCTCCTCATATCTTATCCAAGAAATGATGGATTGAGGATGAGTCACTTAAATAGTTGGAAAATATTCTTCCTATTCCACGATGAAGATTGGCCCTAAGAGATCTTTAGGAGTCAGTTATGAAAACCCTAGCTTTAGGGTGTCCTTGAAGGATTGAGACTGAGATCAAAATGGCACATTCTTGTCTTTGGCTCCGTTGTTTAGTCTTGAAATTAAGAAGATTAAAGCAAAATTTTACGTCTTAATCAAATAAATAACCGAAAATATTAGAATTTTCGTTTTTTCATATAATATATTATTAAAAATTACATTATATTAAAATTAAAAATTACATAATTAAAATAATAATAAAATATAAATTAATTATTTCATATAAATTTTTAACCTTTTCTTGTTATATTTAGCTTTTAATTAAGATATTTTGAACACGTTCCGTTCCCTTCTTGGTTACGCATTCCACTCATGAATAATGCTTCTTCGAGATGCAATCTATAGTTCCCAAACCCTTTCGTGATTTACCAGAAAGTATGAACATTTCTATGTTTGATATTATTTCAAATTTTATCATATTATCACATTGAAAATTATGGCGTATATTGAGGACCTCTAAGTGAAATGTACAATTACATATTTCTTGTTATGAATTCAATCATAACTTTTTGAAAGGTAAATGTTACCACTCATAACGATGGGATTTCATATTTATATTTATATATATATATATATATGATATTCCAACAACAATTATAAATAGATAATATCCCAACAACCTAACTATCTACATTTCTTCAATGTATACATTTTCCGTTTTGGCCACACAACATAGTGGATTCGAAAAGTCGAAATATATTATCATTGATTTTGATTTTGAAGTTCTTTGGTTGTATTAGTATTGATTGGGTATGGAATTTAGCACGACAATCATACTATTTTATGGTGTGATAATCAAAGTGCAATACATATTTCCAGAAGTCTAGTGGAGCATCAAAGGACCAAACATATTAAGATTCATACACATTTCATTCACCAACTTATACAAGATGGTGTTGTTAGCCTAGAGTATGTGCCTACTAAAGGGAAAGTTGTAGATATCTTCACGAAATCTTTGGCATCACCTAGGTTTCTTTAGCTATGACTGATGATTGGAGTGAAGGATGTTGTCCTCTCCTTCCTTCATCTCCTCAATATTGTTTCCTTTTTTTCTTTTTTACTCTCTTCAAGCAAGGGATTTTTTCTTATGTTTTTTCTACTTTTTAAACTTTATGATAGATTGTACATGGTTATGTTAGAATTTTTTGTCATTCAGACACATTTTTTCTTTTTTCCCTTGTTCCTCCCTATGTTATGCTTATGGGAAGGGTGTTATAGTCCCATTAAATAAACTATGAAACTTGATAATCTTGCATAGCTTTCTTATTTTCCACGTTGTAAAACTTATTTAATAGCCATCACTAGAAGCTTCTTTATAGTTGTAGATTAGAATGTTGTATGACTTTTCCCCTCAACCAATGAAAAACATTCTCCTTTGTTTTTAAATTATATCTCTATGTAGAAGTGTTTTATGTAGAGAGAAAATTGAAATTAAGATATTATGAGATGATTGACCCCAATCCCAAAATTGAAAATTATCTATGTATTGAATAGTGTAAGCAAAAAAAAACCATTCCAAAAATAAGAACAAATTCCCATGAGCCCTGTAGTGAAATTGGGTGTTGGGAAATTGCAAAAGCATGAAGAGTCTGTCACATTTGTGACACTAAGAGGGTTGAATATGAAAATGATTTTTTCTTGTGTTGTCAACCATATACTCAGATTAAATTTTAATTTAAAATATTTGAAACACTACCATGACTTCTTGAATTTTTAACTAAGCAAAACTATGGTGATTTCAAAACACTTCGTTTAATGTCTTTTGAGAATTGAAATAGACTTAATAATTCCAACTAATATCATACCTTCTTAGTGGACATTAATCATTATCATCATCATCATTGTCATATAAACCAATATCGATCCATGTTAAACACGAATCTAACATGAGCCTAGAGGTATTCAAAGATAAAATTTAAACAATGAAAAAATACACATTCCATTTTGCACTCTAAAAGAGGTATCAAATTTCTTTAGGTGCAAACCTCTTTTAGAGTGCAAAATGGAATGTGTATTTTTTCATTGTTTAAATTTTATCTTTGAATGTTATATAGAGTACACAACTTAAAATTGTACATCCAAAAAATGTTCTTGAACAAATTGTAAATCTGAGACCACAGATGCACATTTAACCATACAAAATTATTTTTTTCAATACTTTTATATGATGTCATATATATTTTTTCTAAAACAATATATAATATATACATAGTTGACATTAATATATTTTACATAACATATTCATCCACACATTTTATAAGCACACATTAAAATGGTTTTTTATATTAATATATTTTTAAATATAAGTCAATGTTAATTTGTATTAAAATATTTTATTCATAACCCACATTGAATATTTTATTATATACAATGTTAAACTAATTTCATATATATATATATATATACATATATATATATATATATATATATATATATATATATATATATATAGTTTATTTAAATCTTATGTTGAAATATTTTTGAAAAGTATAAGGTTTAAACATTTTATTCGCATTTTTTTACCTCTAATTGCTTTATATGAAATGAATTTGTCTTTAGTGAGACTTTTTGGGCTTTCCCGTGCCAGAATTTCACAAAAACAAATGAGGCGAAATCTTTATTTGTGTTATTTTGATTGATTTTTTATTGTGTATATGGATTCAATGCCCTCAAAACCCATAGGGATCTTCGATTTTGCAGAGGTTACCCATCAAGCTTGTGATTTCAATAAATCCTTGTTCGATTTTATAGAAATTAGACTGGAAAGAAACATCGGGAAAACTTCCAAAAAGTCTCACTAAAGACAACTCAATATGGAATTATATTACCTCATATGGACAAGTAAATAAACATGCATGGCATATTTATTTTACCTCATATGGACAACTAAATAAACAAGCATAGAATATTTATTTTTGTTTATTATTATAACATACATTGCTTTTTTATTTAGAGAATATTTTATTTTTATTTTAAGAGGGACATGAGTGAGCCGTTGAGCTCAAACAAAATTAAACATATGAAATTTACAACTTGATTGTTTTTCATATCTTTGAAATGCTTAATAAATTCATAATTAAAATAAATTATTGATTTTAAATTTTTAAGTACATTTTTATATTATTATAAATAAATACTTGTAAATAAAACATAAATAAAATGAATGACATATGAATACCAATCAAATCCAAAATCAAAAGAGAAGCTACCCTACAAGTACATGAAAATTGATAAATTTGGATAGATCAGTCCTTGGGTGAATCCAACCAAATCTAAAAGCGAAAAGACAAGCTAACACAAGGATTGACAATACCAAAAAATTTACTACGGTCCTAGTATTTCGCTAGGAATGATCAGGGTTCTCTAAGTGTCCTTTGTCACTTTTTTTTAATGAGTATTGATCCATTATGACGAGTTGTTAGGAACATATGAACGAGAGACAATGGCCATATTTACATTGAGGCAATTCACTTCTGGAGATTAGCCTTATTATTGGTTACTTCATATCCTTTATCTAAGTGATTTGATTCATGAAAAATCCTTGTAAGTCATTGATGTAAGCCAAGATCATGGTTGTATATCTTGTGTCTCCATTTGAGGGTTGGACTATAGCCTATGAGGGATGGAATGGTGCTACATGTGTTTGATTTGAGGCTAAAGGGATTGATTTGGTTGCAGAAGATTTATGTTGTTTCACGTTCCCTTGCTTGTGAAATGAAGAATTTTTAGATCCTTTTGGATCCCTTGGGTCTTTCTATCCCTGATTCCTTTTCATAGCCTTCGAAGGGGGAGAAATCGCTTAGGAAGAGGGCGGGAATTTTGGAGATTGCATGGCTATTGGAATATCTTGCAAAAAAGAGATATGTTTTCATAATCCATCGGTTGCAAATAAACTCCGACATGCTAATCGATGGAGATTTGGCCAGGAAACCATTTTTTGAGATATATTTCAACACATATACTCGCAAAGGTTATAATACCCCTCTTAATCATGTCTTTGTCTATCCTAATAAAAAAATTGAGTGTGACACCTTGATAATTTTTTTGGGTTTATCGATGAATGGGCATATTAGAGAATCTTATCCAAATGGCCGCAAGCACTGTGAAGGGCCAAATTCGAAGCAATTTTTTAGGTTTATCAAAGGAGTGACATATTTGGAATCTTACCCAAAACATGAATGGCCATCTTTTATGGAAAGATGGCTAAATTCGAGGAAACCATAGTGGAAAAGGAGGCTGGTCACTCCAAAAACTAGGGTCCTTGAAAAAAAAGCTTTGATGATCCTCTAGATTTTTGAAATATACCACAAAGAAACCCTTTGAACAAAAATGTAGTTATGTATTTGGGGACCAGGTCTCATTCACCCATTCCCAAAGAGAAAATTCCAAAACCAATTAAAAAAACATATAATGACATGCTCCTCATATCTTATCCAAGAAATGATGGATTAAGGATGAGTCACTTCAATAGTTGGAAAATATTCTTCCTATTCCACAATGAAAATTAGCCCTAAGAGAACTTTAGGAGTCAATAATGAAAACCCTGGCTTTAGGGTATCCTTGAAGGATTGAGACTGAGATCAAAATGGCACATTCTTGTCTTTGGCTCCATTGTTTAGTCTTGAAACTAAGAAGATTAAAGCAACATTTTATGTCTTAATCTTTGAGAGAGTTCTTTTCTTGAAGTTGTATAACACCTTGTAGGAGTCGTATAAAGATGGAGGGGATTTCAATGCAATCTTCGATTTTGGCTGCAAGTGTAAAGACCAAATCAACTAACTTGACCTGCGTACAAGAAATTTCCTTCTCGTTTACCAGATTTGTATCAATAGCACCAAAATGAAAAGGTTTTTGAGAAAACAAAAAGTCCCAAAGCTGAAAATCTCCCTATTCAAATAAATGACCGAAAATATTAAAATTTTCATTTTTTCATATAATATATTATTGAAAATTACATTATACTAAAACTAAAAAATTACATAATTAAAATAATAATAAAATATAAATTAATTATTTCATATAAATTTTTAACCTTTTCTCGTTATATTTAGCTTTTAATTAAGATATTTTGAACATGTTCCGTTCCCTTCTTGGTTACGCATTCCACTCATGCATAATGCTTCTTCGAGATGCAATCAATAGTCCCCAAACCCTTTCGTGATTTACCAAAAGTATGAGCATTTCTATTTTTGATATTATTTCAAATTTTATCATATTATCACATTGAAAATTATGGCGTGTATTGAGGACCTCTAAGTGAAATGTACAATTACATATTTCTTTTTGTGAATTCAATCATAACTTTTTGAAAGGTAAATGTTACCACTCATAACGATGGGATTATATATATATATATATATATATATATATATATCAACAACAATTATAATTATATATAGATAATATCCCAATGACCTGACTACCCACATTCCTTCAATGTATACATTTTCCGTTTTGACCACACAACATAGTAGATTCGAAAAGTCGAAATATATTATCATCAATTTTGACTTTGAAGTTTTTTGGTTGTGTTAGTATTGATTGGGTATGGAATTTAGTAGGATAATCGTACTATTATATGGTCTGATAATCAAATTGCAATACATATTTCCAGAAGTCTAGTGGAGCATCAAAGGACCAAACATATTAAGATCCATACACATTTCATTCACCAACTTATACAAGATGGTGTTGTTAGCCTAGAGTATGTGCCTACTAAAGGGAAATTTGTAGATATATTCACGAAATCTTTGGCATCACCTAAGTTTCTTTAGCTATGACTGATGATTGGAGTGAATGGAAGTTGTCCTCTCCTTCCTTCGTCTCCTCAATATTGTTTCTTTTTTTTCTTTTGTATTCTATTCAAGGGATGGATTTTTTCTTATGGTTTTTCTACATTTTTACCTTTATGATAGATTGTACATGGTTATGTTAGCAGTTTTTGTCATTGAGACCCATTTTTTGTTTTTTCCCTTGTTCATCCCTATGTTATGCTTATGGGAGGGGTGTTAGAGTCCCATTAAATAAACTATGAAACTTGATAATCTTGCATAGCTTTCTTATTTTCCACGTTGTAAAATTTATTTTATAGCCATCACTAGAAGCTTCTTTATAGTTGTAGATTAGAATGTTGTATGACTTTTCCCCTCAACCAATGAAAAACATTCTCCTTTGTTTTTAAATTATATCTCTATGTAGAAGTGTTTTATGTAGAGAGAAAATTGAAATTAAGATATTATGAGATGATTGATCCTAATTCCAAAATTGAAAATTATCTATGTATTGAGTAGTGTAAACAAAAAAAAACACATTCCTAAAATAAGAACAAATTCCCATGAGCCCCGTAGTGAAATTGGGTGTTGGCCAATTGCAAAAGCCCCTTGACATGAAGAGTCTGTCACATTTGTGAAACTAAGAGGGTTGAATATGAACATGATTTTTGGTTATGTTGTCAACCATATACTCAGATTAAATTTGAATTTCAAATATTTGAAACACTACCATGACTTCTTGAATTTTTAACTAAGCAAAACTATGGTGATTTCAGAAGACTTCGTTTAATGTCTTTTGAGAATAGAAATAGACTTAAGAATTCCAAATATATCATACCTTCTTAGTGGACATTAATAATTATCATCATCATCATTGTCATATAAACCAATATCGATCCATGTTAAAGACGAATCTAACATGAGCCCAGAGGTATCAAATTTCTTTAGGTGCAAACCTCTTTTAGAGTGCAAAATGGAAAGTGTAATTTTTCATTGTTTAAATTTTATCTTTGAATTCTATATAGAGTACACAACTTAAACTTGTAAGTCCAAAAAATCATTACTGAGCAAATTGTAAAATACTGAGACCACTTCAAAAGTTTTAACCATACAAACTTATTTTTTTCAATACTTTTATGTGATATCATATATATTTTTTATAAAACAATATATAATATATACATAGTTAACATTAAAATATTTTACATAACATATCCATCCAAACATTTTATAAGCACACATTAAAATGGTTTTTTATATTAATATATTTTTAAATACAAGTCAATGTTAATTTGTATTAAAATATTTTATTCATAATCCACATTGAATATTTTATTATATACAATGTTAAACTAATTTCTTATATATATATATATATATATATATAGTTTATTTAAATGTTGTATTGAAATATATTTTAAATGTATAAGGTTTAAAAATCTTACTCCCGCATTTTTTACCTCTAATTTCTTTATATAAAATGAATTTGTCTTTAGTGAGACTTTTTGGACTTTCTCGTGCCGAAATTTCACAAAAACAATTGAGGCGAAATATTGATTTGTTTTATTTTTATTGATTTTTTATTGTGTATATGGATTGAACGCCCTCAAAACACATAGGGCTCTTCGATTTTGTAGAGGTTACCCATCAAGCTTGTGATTTCAATAAATTCATGTTCGATTTTATAGAAATTAGACTGGAAAAAAACACTGGGAAAACTTCCAAAAAGTCTCACTAAAGACAACTCAATATGGAATTATATTACTTCATATGGACAACTAAATAAACATGCATAGCATATTTATTTTACCTCATATGGAAAACTAAATAAACAAGCATGGCATATTTATTTTTGTTTATTATTATAACATACATTGTTCCTTTTAATGTCGGTTGGGGGAGCGAGAGCAGCGTTAGGGTTCGCACAGTTCTGCAAGAGTCTGGGTTTTCTTCAGAAAACTGGAGGAGGGCAAGGCCCTGTGTGCAGATCTTTGTTAACGGGGGTTGGCCCTAGCCCAACAAATATTCCGTGCAGGGGTCCAAGGGGCCCCATCCTATAAACAGATAACGATGGAAAGGGGAAAAGGGCCACTAGAAGGAGTGCAGATCTCTGGGTCTGCCAGTCTGGAGAAAGAGGAGTCAAAAGGAAAAAAGAAGGTAGGAGGGAATACCAAAGAAGCCCAACAGCAGAAATTGACAAACGACATAAAGATCTCAGAAGGAAAAGACAAAAGGGACACCATTCCCGATCTAAAAAATCTAGAAATAGAAGGAAAAGACAAAGGTTCTGAGGGAATCGAGGAACAAGCCAACAAGGAGGAAACGTTGGGAGGTTCAACCACCAACAACCGAAAGCCGGAAGACCAGGGGCACTGCAAGCCCAAAGCCAAAGAAAGTCTCAAGGTCATCATCTCTGACCCAGAGCTACAGGACTACCATGACCACATGTCCATCCACACTGTCATTTTCAAATTTATGGGGTTCTGGCCCACGGAGAAAGCTTTATGGCTTTGGATCCATCAACATTGGAAGCCAAAGGGAGATGTAAAGTTACATCTTAGAGCGAAAGGTTTTTTCACGGTCATTTTTGTAAACCTGGAGGATAGAGACCGCATCTTTGATGGTGGTCCTTACTTTTATGCTTTGGCTGGTCTCTATATGAGACCATGGAAGCCGAAATTTGCTTCGGAACTTGAAACCTTCACGCATGTACCAGTGTGGATTCACCTCTTCTCTCTTCCTATTGATTATTGGCGACCTGTGGCCTTGGAACAGATTGGCAACACATTGGGGACCTTCATCCAAGCCTCCGAGGCCACTCTGCAAAAAAGGTATACTTCTTGTGCCCGCATATGTGTTGAAATGGATGTCTCTGGTGTGTTACATGATGGGTTGTGGTTAGAATTCAGGGGTGAGTAGTTTTTTCAAGCCATAGATTATGAAAAAATTCCCTTCTGCTGTCAGAAGTGCCATGAACATGGCCACCTATTTAGGGAATTCCCTTTGAAAAAAATGGCTGAGAAACCCAAATAAACCCCAATGAAGAATCAAGATGGCTTCAATCGTCCAAATGGAAAACATAGAACCAATAGGAAAACCCTACTGAAAGTAGGCCCATCTTTCAGAGCCACGGGCAATACCTTTGATATCCTGGTAGAGGAAGCAGCTGATTTTGATTCCATGCAAACATCAGACCAACAACTACAGACTCTGACCAAGCCTGCACAGACTATCATATCTCCTCAGATAGAGTGTAATAAGGAAAGTGAACAAGGAACCAATCATACCACGGACCTAGAAGGAGATGCAGAGATGATATCCAGTGAGTTGGGAATAGAGGATATGGAGCTTAGTGACATACTTGAGAAGGAAGATATGGATCTTAACTCCATGGTGGAACAATGGAAGCATAAAGGAATGGAACATGTCCCTGAAGAGGAAATAGATAGGATAAACTACTTATTCCTATCAAGACAGGATGCGGAACTACATGGACTAAAGAGAAGTCATGGAGCTACCAAGAGTCTGGGAGTCAATGCTCAAGGTTTTCAAGTCACTAGCAGCAATGCGAAACATAGGAAAAAAAGAGGACATAGAACGAATAAGGAAGCACTTTTTGAGCTTGGTCAGCTTCTCCTCAACTCAGGTAAGATGAAAACCCTTGAGGCTTTCACGTTCACCTCCTAATTTTTTTAATCATGAAAATTCTCTCATGGAATGCAAGAGGGCTCAATAGCCAATAGAAACAAAGACTGTTGAGAAAGAAGATTAAAAATGAAAACCCATATATGATTTTCTTACAGGAAACCAAATGTTCTAGTCTGAAAATTAAAGGTATCTACAAAAACATTGGCAAAAGAATGAAATATACCAAAGTTGAAGGTCATGGTTCGATGGGTGGTCTGGCCACCTTCTGGAATCCTCACTCCATACATCTTATCGGTGCTGAAGCCAATAGATCTTACATTTCCTTGGAGGTGAAAATAATCGGGGAAGCCAGTACCTTTATTTGCACAAATGTCTATAGTCCCCAAAAATTAGAAGACAAAATGAAGCTATTAAATAGTTTATCATATTTACATCAAAGACATCCTAATGCTAAAGCAATATTTGGCAAAGATTTCAATATGATCACAACGTTAGCTGAAAAGAAGGGCGGCATTAGAACACTAAACAGAGATGCTGAAGCCTTCAACAATTTCATCCATGAAACCCATTTAGTGGATATCCTCCCCAAGAATGGGTTGTTCACCTGGAATAATAAGAGGGGGGGGATAGACAAATCGCCTCCAGACTTGATCGTTTCCTCATTGTTGACTCCATCCTAATGGAGGGGGTCACTGTTGAATCAGACATCATCCCATGTGGAGGTTCAGACCATTGGCCTGTTACTCTAGACGCTGTCGTCCTTGGGACTCTGAAGAACAGACCTTTCAAATTTGAAAGGTTTTGGTTAGGTCATCCAGACTTCTTAGAGAATATCAAATCTTGGTGGCAGGAGCCACTAGATACTCGAGGCACCAAAATGTACAGGTTGCAGGCTCGGCTTAGGCACATCAAGGTCCATCTTAAAACCTGGAACCAAGAAGTCTTTGGCAATATCTTCAAAGATAAAAAATACTTAGAGGACCAATTAACTCTGATCCACACTGATTGGCTCAATGGAAACATTAACCAAGATACTATCAACCAAGAACAAACCCTCATGCAAAAATGGAATCAAAGATGCTAGCAGGAGGAGATATTATGGAAGTAGAAATCTTGTATCTAGTGGCTCAAGGAGGGAGAAAAAAACACTCAATTTTTTCATCGCTCTACAGTGGAATACAAATGTGCTAACAAAATCACCAGCTTAAAGGATGATCAAGGAAACCCTCTTTTTTCTCATCAGGACATTTCTTCTCTCCTGGTTAAGCATTTTAGCCATATTTATACTGAAACTGAGATTGATAGAACGATGGCTAGAAGGGAGGTCTTAAACTCTATTCCCCAGCTCATCACTGAAGATCAAAATAATTCTCTAAATTGCCCTGTTACCTTGGCAGAAGTGGAAGAGGTTGTGAAAGATATGCCCAATGGCAAGGCTCCTGGACCGAACGACTTCACCATAGATTTTTTCAAGGCATGTTGGGATATTGTTCAGCTCGAAGTTTGGGAGGTGGTGGAAGATTCACGTAAGTCTAAAGCCATCCTCAGATCCCTTAATTCCACTTTTATTGCCCTGATTCTAAAGGTGGAAGCTGCCAAAACCCCTTCTAAATTCCGACCCATTGCTCTATGTAATGTGCTTTACAAGATTATCTCTAAAGTCATGGCCAATAGATTAAAACCCATTCTTCCCTACATCATCTTTGAGTAATAGTTTGGCTATGTCGAAGGAAGGAAAATCCTGGACAATGTTTTACTTGCTTAGGAAATTATTCATACTCTTCAAGCACAGAAAAAAGTTGGCATGATCATTTAGTTGGATCTGTCCAAGGCCTATGATAAGGTCAATTGGGATTTTATTGAGGATATTCTGGCAGCTTTTGGTTTTGATCAATGTTGGATCAAGTGGATTTTAGCCTTGGTCAAAACTCCTAGTTATTCCATCCTTGTCAATGGGGCACCTTCCTTCCCCTTCAACCCCTCCCGTGGTATCCGCCAAGGTGATCCCATATCCCCATTTATGTTTTTCATTATCATGGAAAGCCTGAGTAGGATAATCAAAATGGTTCAAGCCAGAAACTCCATTAAGGGTCTCCAACCCCTGTCTAATTTTCCTCCCACCACCCATCAACAGTTCGTCGATGATACCATGCTTCATGGCACCTCCACGGTCAAGGAAGCTCGAGGGTTTAAAGCCATTCTGGATCTGTTCTGTTTAGCCTTGGGTATGGACCTAAAGCTTGATAAATCTTCCATTTTCTTTTTCAATACTCCTCTAGCCGTCCAAAGGCATCTTACTACAATTTTGGGGTTTAGTAGGAAATGCCTTCCCTCCAAATACCTTGGTATCCCTATCACTGGGATAAGCCTTGGCAAAAGCTTCACTGGGAAATGTTGCTTTTAAGCTCGAATCCTGGTGTAATAGCTGGACCAGCAGAGTCCTTAACTTTGATGGTCGTCTTACCATGACCAAGGCAATTCTTCAAGCTATTCCTCAGTTCATGCTCTCTATCCTACCGGTGCCCAAAGGAGTTCTTAAAAAGATCAGAAATATTCACCAAAAATTCCTTTGGTCAGGTAGAGCAGTCAAACAGAAGTGAGCTCTTGTGGCTTGGGAGAAGCTCTGCAAACCCAAAATCCTGGGAGGCCTCAGGTTGTGTGACCCGGAAACAGTGAATAAGGCTAGTGGAGCTAAGTTGTGGTGGAGGTGGATCAAATTTCCTACTTTTCCATGGGCTAGACTATGGAAAGCCAAGTATGTGGAGGATTGGAATCAACAGTAACTCATCAGAATAACGAATATCCAAGCTGGCTCCCCCATCTGGAACTTGGCAAGAGCTAATAGACATATTATCTCTGGTCACTGCTTTTGGGAAATTCGGAATGGAAAAACCACCCTTTCCTGAGAGGATGCTTGGAAACAATTGCCGAAGCTGGAGTGCCCTAAATTTCTCTCCCTTCAAAGAAAGTACCAAGAACAGGGTATTTTCAAGGTTTTTCAATACTGGGTGGAGAATGGGGAGAACCCTCATTGGAGACTTTGGAACCTCAACATTCCTTCTAATTCGGACGAGATGGCCAACCTATCTCTCTCCTTGTTTTCCTCGTTGGAGTCTCGCAAGATCTGACTTTCTTTGGAGGAGGACCAATTGAGATGGGGCAAATTGGAGGGAGGTACCTATAACTATTGTAGAGGTAAATCCCCTCTGCGGACAGAGGCGATCCCTACTAGCCCAGATTAGGTCTAGCAACAATCGTATCATGCTAAGGTGAAAGTTCCTAATTGCAATAGACCAACTTGCGATGAAGGCCTACCTCAAGTCCAACGCTGTTGTTCGCGGAGAAGATGGCGCTCTCGTTTCTTTGCTCCAGAAGATCACAATCCTCTCGCTCGCCGTGATCGAACACCTGCACACACAAGAAACACGAAAAACACAAGCGTAAAACCCAATATATGCAATTATGTATCAGTCAGAGAGGACACAACTCATGATCATAATGAACAATATGAGTGGAACCATAACCAATAGTCACTTATCATTAATTAATACAAAGGAAAATACAACCAGGCTCTGACGCTAAACCTTCCTTCGATGGGTCGTCAGCGGAATACGTCTCAGTAAAGCTTGTCGGGAATGGGGACAAGCCTCTCTCTTCGATCGTCAATCTCCTTGCTATGGATTTGGCACTATGAGGACTATCAAATCTCTTGCAGCATTCTTTAGGCTATGAAGGCTCTTGGAGATTAGCTTGCAAAGGGAAATGGCAAGCTTATATAGATGGTGGAAGAGGATTTGGGATCCATACAACCATGGGATTGGCCCTATCGTCAAGGAAGCTTCCATGAGAGGTGGAAAAATACTTCCTCTACATGGAAATCTGGAGCCAAACGCCCCAAATCAATTTAGAGACTAGTTCAGGAGTTGGTTAAAGTCAATCTTCCGCCATTTATTTTTAAAAAACACCCTTTATTAAGCCTGGCGCGAGTGCAACTCTGAGACAGAGTGCCAATTGGTGCGCCCTCTTTGAAGGATTTCCCCCATTGGCACGGGTATAACACAGGCTAGTCACGCCAAGGGTGAAAAGGCTATTTTTAGGGTTTTTCACAAGGAGATGTCTTCAGGGGAATGAAAGTCCATGTTTAGGGGAATGCCATGAAAGTGTTTTTAGGTTATGTCACTGCTCACAGGTCATGGAATAAGCCCTCCAATGTGCGGGATGGGGAATTGCAGGGACGGTGACAAATTGTTGTGTAACATATGCCCCCTAAAGCATGAGGCCTGAAAGAGAGAGAGGGGTGAAATGCTTTACGAGAACGTGTCCAACTGAAAACACCGCCGTCAGAAAACCTGCGTAGAGAAGTACAATTGATATCTCAAATAAATTATATATGTGGTATGGGCGTAGCCATCCATAACATAGTATACAATAATCTAGATCCAAGGTATGGTCGCAGCCATCCAGTGAGGATCGATAAATAGACTCAGGTATGGTCGCAGCCATCCAGTGAATAAGTCATGTAACCAATCATAATAATCCACAAAATTGCATCCTGGATTATAACAGATAGGAATCTAGGGTCTTGCGCTCCATCTCAACGTGAACATAGTACAAGTTCAAGCATGTGAATATGTGAGTTGAAGTCGAACATGCAAGAACATCGTTTGATTACCAGCCAATGATGAAAGTTGTTAACAGACGCGAGAGGTACCACCAATAATGACAATGGTCCTCAAGGTACTATAGGTACAATCTACGGCATGTGAATCAATGAGCTGGCATCGAACACCCATAGAATCACTCGATCAGAGGCCAGTGATGAAAACCTCACGTCGAACGCAAAGAACCTGCCATTGAGGCATGCAGGCTCCAAGGTACCAAAAGGGAGTCTCTAGATCAGCTTCCTGGATAATGAGCTGAAGTCGACAGGAAGTGACCTTGATCGAAGGTGGGCCATAATGTTTCCCACATCATCGACACGAGATAGAGGAACATAATGTCGTTGTGAATCAGGATCAGATGAGAATCAGAGGGAGGTTGAAACTTGCAGAGGTCAACTTCTCTTGAACATATAGGCAGCACGATAGTGGATTTGGCAGTATTTGAAATCAAAAGATCAGAGGTCATGATGACGAGGCAAAGAGCAGATGAGAGGTCAAAAGGATCACCCAAACCCACGGAGGCAAGTGAAAAAGCAGATAGAGATATCCCAATCTGTGGCTTCTGGTGAAATGCATGTTGAAAGGCTGACATATTCACCCGACACAAAAGTAATCTTGGTTCCATTTTTCCCCCACCATTTCTAGTGAGTACCCCAATTATTTTTGATAACAAGCTTGAAGGGGATAGCATATGCTTGTAATATAAGTCCGCCCTTCGGGCGAATCCATCCTAGTACATTTAACGAGCCCTAGGAAGGAGTGACTCGAATAACGTCATTTCGACTGAATCCGATGTCATCGGGGACTAACGAGTCACAACAAAGGAAGGGCTTCGGCGTCTTTTCATATTTAGAGGGTTTGAAAAGACAGCAGAAAAGAAAACTCCACAGGTCCCTTTTCGTAAATAGTTCCCCAGATCCGAAAAGGTAGAAAACAATATTCAGGAAAACCTCCTAGTCGCGCGAGAGGCAGTATTCATTTTAAATGAAATAATCTATCAGCGCCAAAAAAAGATAACTGGAATATGAGATCGTTACAATATCCCTTTAATAATGAATCGAAAATAACGAGACAAATCGACAATCTTTTCATGTTTAGAGTCGAAAGAAGTTGAATATGACTCCAAAAGTATTTTTTTTTTGTGATTTTGGTCGAAAGTATAAAATGCAACAATATCAACTGCCCAAAATACATAAAACTTTTTTGTTGCTGCATAAAGCACATATCATAATCCATTTTTTTCAATAGAATATATTTAAAGATATTGGAAAATGACATTTAAAACCTAATTTTTATTCAAAAAGTTATAAATAGGCTTCAAATAGTAAAACAAATTTACTTTTACTTTTACGCCCTTTGGAGAACGCGTGGGTCTATTTTTGTGTCGCAGGCTTGCGTGTGAAATTCTGTGATCGGAGAAAATCATTCAGCTCCTCATTTGTTCCAGGTAAAAGGCATTCCTTTAAGCTCCATTTTAATCCATTTTGTATTTGTTTCCATTATACAGTCGATCTCTGGAGGAGACTTTTAAAAATTTTAGGGCTCTGCCATTGGCGCGGGTATCGGGCACGGACCCGCGCCAATGGAATTTTCCTCAAAAAGAGGTCGCGCCAACTGGCGTGACTGTTAGGAAAATAGTCGTGCCGATGGCGCAGCATGATTTTCCATTTCAAATTACCAAACAGTGAGGCATCCATCTGGATTTTCAAGCATGACAGAGATCTAACAAGGGTTTTTTATCATGTCGATTCAGGTAACCAAGCACAATGGTTATTGAATGGAAGGAGAGGGAACATGGGGAGGAAGATGAAATGGCTATGGAGAATGAAGCTTGTATGAATGCACTCAAGAACTGTGGACTCAAAAAATTCTTTCTTACTCCATGTTTACGGGCTCAACCTGAGCTGCTACAATACTTGGTCAGCATATGGGATGAAAATGAGGAAGTATTTAAACTTCAGGACCAAGTGTTGGAACTTGAGGTTTCCAACGTATATTTCATCACCGGGCTGTCGCGAAGAGGCCCAGTACCCATTCTGACGGGCAGTAGACCTTCCGGAGAAAAGATGGAGCAAGTAATGGCGAGGGTGTGCTCGAGGGCACAAACCAGATCGGGAAGCGGGAAGGTGGACATCCACACTATTCGTGATCTAGAACTTAGAGTAGTGTTACACACCATTACACGAGTTGCAGGATCGAAAGCTCCACATGAGGCTACCAAAGCCCAACTCATACTAGCCTCCGAGTGTATGAACCCCACATTGTTCGATTGGGCCACTGCAGTGATGAGAAATATCAAGAGGCAGCTGAAAATATGCAAGCAAGTCAAACTAAAGAAATTTGGCTACGGTTCCATTTTGGTGACGTTCATCGTGGAACAACTACCCATTTTCTAGGGCCAAGGGGCCATAGTTTCTGAGCCGATACCGAGAGAGCTGAGGATGGCTCGCTGGGTAGCACTTATGCCTAGATCAGGAGGGGGCCCTGATCTAGGCATAAGTGCTCGAGGATTGGCCCTATGCTGGGACCAATTTCACCGGAGATCCCGATCTCCCGCTCCCGGAGGGGGAGGATTGGGATGAGGAGTTGGGTATGATACTCTTTTTATTTTTCGTATTTATGATTTTTTTGGTAATACATGTCTGTTCTAATGACAGTTTTATGTGTATGCAGATGTCGGCCTAGAGAGGCCCACAGGCATGTCGCCCATTGCACGGAGAACCCATGCCGTAGATGACCCTCAGGCTGAGGGTGGCGAAGGTGGCGAACTGATCCAGAACTTGGAGGGCATCGCCCAGGGGATCTCGGACTATGCACGGCTAGCAGATGTTCCGCTAGCATACCGCGACACACTGTTGGGGTGCCTAGTCGCCTCCACCGACTACTGAGATGCTTAGTGCGTGCGGTGGCTTGTTACCACGAGCACCATGCAGACTAGACATCTAGGGATTTTCCTGCATATTTTTTTAGAGACATGTTGTCTCCAGCTGTATTAAGATGAACATGTACATTTTTGTTTTCATGTGATGCACATTATGTAAACATTTCGACACACACACACATATATATATATATATATACATACCTATTTCTGGATGGATCTCTTTACATGTGATGATAATTTTGTTTATAAATTGTGTAAATGTCTATCTAAAACCACATTAGCCACTGCATCTGTTAATGTATTCATATGCTTGGGTATATGTTGATATGTGATATAATCAAAATTCCTTTCCAGTAAACGAATACATAGATACAGACGTAAAATGGATGGGTTTCTAATTGAATAGTGACCATTAAGCTGTAATACTACAAGTTGTGAGTCTAGATACATAAGTAATTCACGAATTCCGAGGTCCACAGCCTCGGTTAATAATTCCAATACGGCACTATACTCCGCGATATTATTTGTAGCAGGACCCAGACACACACCTTGCAGGTTAACCAACTCACCAGTAGGATCGTATATTACCCAGGCTGCTGAGCACATATTCCTGGTACTGCGGGAGGCACCATCCACGAAACCCACAAACCGAGTAATAGACATCTACACAATCAGGGAGACCCGATTAGAAGAAAGATGCTTACATTGCACACCACACCACACATGCACACAAATGAATATACAAACCTATGTACACACACCACACCAAAAGAAAACTTCAAGCGTAGTATTTTTTAAGGTACAACCCATTTCTAGGCTGCACCAACGGAACTCCTTCATAATCAATGAGCTCATAAGCCCTATTTATCAATACTCGTTTTACTATGTAGGGCCCATGCCACATGGGTTGGAACTTTCCTGCTCCAAGTTTGTCGTGCGCTTGGTCGTATAGGAGGACAAGGTCCCCTTCGACAAAGGAACGTGGAGAGACTGATTGATCAATGTGAGCTTTGACCCGCTTATTTTGTGCCTCAATGACTAAGCAGCCAAGCAGCGGGTTTCATCCAGCTGTTCCAAATACAAGAGACACTCTTCTTTAGGAGAAGTATCGGTCAAAAGTTCCAGAGCCAACTTTAAGGAAGGAATTTCGCACTCAACCCGAAGAGTTGCTTCTAGACCATACACCAATTGGAATGGCGTGAATCCAGTCTTACTCTTTGCTGACATCCAGTAGGCCCATAGAGCTGAGAACAATTGGAGGTGCCAATTGGACCTATGAATACCAACTTTTTGTTGAAGCATTGTGACCAGAAATTTGTTCACAGCCTCAACCTGGCCATTTTCCTGGGGGAAATATGGCATTGAGTTATCATGTCGTAAGCCCAATATTGATGTTAGCTCGGCCATCATGTAATCTCGAAAGTGAGTTCCATGATCGGTTACAATGGCCTGAGGGACCCCGAAACATGCGATAATGTGGTTGAAAATAAATTGGACAGCTGTCTTACCATCGGCGGCGAGTGTAGGCATCGCTTCGGCCCACTTAGTGAAGTAGTCGACAACGACAATTATATATGCATGCCCCCCGGCCGAATGAGGGTTACACGTCATAAAATCTACGCCCCATTTTGCAAAAGGGCCGACGGTAATGACATGGTGCAGAGGAAGAGGTGGCACACGGATCTTGCGCTGAAAAACCTGACATGCATGACATTTGTGGACTGCAACAATACAGTCTTTGAATATCGATGGCAAGAAGTAACCTGCACGCAGAATCGTCTGGGCAGTGGCATATCCAGACATTTGATAGCCATAGGTGCCACTGTGACAGTCATTCAAGACTCTTTCAGCCTCTTCTAGGGTTAAGCACCGGCGGAGCACCGAATCTACTCCAACCCGGTATAACGTATCTCCTACAATGCAGTAGGGTTGAGACTGATCCCGAATCCGACGTCGGGCATCTTTGGTCAACTCAGACCGGAACGTTGATGTTTGAAGATACACTATGATGTCGCCGTACCATCGGTCGCGAGTGCTGATAATGAAGAGTGTTTTGTCCGAGATATGATCCTTGGAATAAGATGCAGTGGAGTCTGTCGGGAGGGAGAAAATGAGATCCACAAAAACTAGTGATTTGGTCAACTTAGCAGTGGTAGTCTGAAGAGACAGAGTAGGAACCTGAGATGCAAAATGCTCTAGACATTCTGAAATTTCCCCCAGGCCGGGCATGAAGGAGGAACGATGATGTCCATCGCTCCAAGGCAGCTCCTCAAGAGACATTTCTTCAACAATGGCTTCGTCAGAAGGAAAAATCTCTTTGAGAGGATTAAGCGAGTCAGCCTCACCGATCAAGGGGGATTGAGAATAGATATCTAAAGCCATGCTCAAGGGAGCATGTTGAGAGGGAGGAGGATCGGATGCGGCGACGATTTCACAGTAATTCATCTCTACTGGAGTTAAGGGCATCGATTCTCCAAAATCAGTCACCTGTTCAGGCGAAGGGATGATCCATGGGTCGTCATACTTAGAGATCATATTAACTTGAACGGTGTGCGGTGGTGGTGCGGGAAAAATACCCATGAGGACAGGGTCCTTGAAGAGACTGGGTCCTACACTGTTAGGGGGATTAGGGATCTTATCCATGTTAGGAACTTTGTTCTCAGAGGTGGAGGTGAAGAAAGACAACTGATCCACAGTAACAATTTTTCCCTCATGAGGGAACTTAAGAAGTCAAAAGAGGGTGGATGTCACGCATAGCATAGTGTGAGTCCAACTGCGGTCGAGAAGCAGATTTTAGTTAAGCTTAGCGTCAACCACTTCTACTTCTACATTGACTGTCTTCCCCTGTAACGTAATCGAAAAACTCTCGAGAACACCTAGGGGTTTGGATTCCTGACCATCGAATCCCTCTAAAGCATTGGGAGGCGATGAGAGAGCCGGAGAGCCAATGGCCTTCCAGCAGGTGGATGACACGACACAGGTAGAAGCGCCTTCATCTACGACGGCCCTATGGATGTTAAGGTCGTTGATCCCGACTTGGATCACAAGAGAAATTTGATGCGGAAGTCGAGGGGTAAAGTTTTCTAAGTCAAAGGTGAGAAGACTAGAATCAGTGGGATCGATTCCACCGATTGCAGACAACAGGGCTTTCCATTGCGAAGGGAAAATTTGAAGGACTTCCAATGCGGACATAACAGAAGGCGCCTGAGCCAAATCCTCAAAAATACTATAGTTCTGAGCGATACAGGCATTTGGATTGTAGGAAGACCTTCATAGAACACCTTTAGAGGGTGGCCTCACAACAGGTTCAGTAGTAGGCTTCTCAATTTCCAAAGAACCGGAGACAGGTGGAGGAGGTGGGCCATCCACAACTTCCTTTCCAGTTGCCTGACGCAATCCAGCGTAATCCTTCGAACGCATAGCAATCGAAACAGGTGCAACACCATTCATCATAAAGACCTAGGACCCAAATGGTGTAGATGGTGACGGCTGTTCAACCATCTGGGTCTGATGAGATGGGAACGGTTCTTTAAGAACTATCGGAGTCCCTTTAGAGCCTTTGAGAAGTTGACTAATTTCAGACCGTTTGGGACAATCCTTGGTATAATGATCTCCTTCACAAATAAGGCAGGGGTACTTCGGTTTACGTTGGGAATCGTCATCAGTACGAGGTTTAGAAGACTCTGACTTTGGGGCGTCGGGTTTGGATTTTCCTTTGCCCTTATTTTTCCCTTTGGAGGCTTTTTCCGTAGGATTATCCTGAACGGCGTTAACCTCCACAGTTTTTCCTGAATCTGGAGGGGCGGGAAGAGCATATTTATTGGACGAATTTGACTTCTACTTCCCATTTGAAGATTTCCGAGAATTTTGAGACACGGAACCAATAACACCATCCACCGCCGGGGTAGGTGGAGCTTTAGAGGTTCCTGAGCGTGGAGCATCAGTCAAAATATCATATAGCATGCCAGACTAAGAGTATACTAGATCAAGATATTGGGCACGCGAAATGGCCTATTCCTCAGTCACACATACCCCCATAGCAATATCTTGAGCGATTTTGTTAACGAAGGACGTGGTGAACCAATGAGTTAGTAGTTGATCAGGTATATCAAACTTGATCAACCTACGATGACGTCACCACTCATGAATATGATTGGATATGTGGGTGGCTTTATCGTGCTTCAACAAAGTTAGTAGATGCGTCCTGGCTTCATAGCGAACCGGTAACTGAAAGTGAGTCAGAAAAGCCATTGATAAAGTATTAAAATCTTGAAAGATGCCACGGGGTAATTCAACATACCAGTTAGCGGCAGCACCGGTAAGAGTGCCCTGGAAGAGACATAGACAAATTGAATCATCAACCCAAGAATTAGACGAACACCACAAATGGTAGGTCATTACATGAGCTTGGGGGTCCTCACTAGCTTTACCTTCAAACTTAGGGCAGTCGACGGGTACCTTGGTTGGAACTGGAGGCCAATAAGGATTATGAAGAATTAGATCATTGGTTAATTTAGAAACGTCCGGTAACTCCAAAGTAGCCAAGAACAGCAATTGCGGATTAAATGGCATGCCAAGCCCTCGATAAGGACCGGTACCTGTACTCCACACTGGTTGAGAATATCCTTGCCCCCATGGGTTCTATCCCAAAGGATTATGGCCGTAAGGGGTATAGGGTGTTTAGCCAGCCTGATTCGGTTGCTGATAACCAGTGTACAGGGGTTGATAACCAGAGTATGGACCTTGATTGTATGTCGGCCCCGTTTGGGCTGCCTGTGGATTTGGCTACTGAGTATAGGTGTAGCTGGGTGGTTGAGTGTAATAATGGGAACCTTGGGGCGGATTATAAGTTGGTCAAGATTGACCGTGAGGGTAGTAACCGCGTTGAGGTTGATCGGGCTACTGATAGGTGGGACCCTGGTGAGCCTGATAATTAGGGTGCGTCGGTTGATTCGGTTGTGGCATCGAATAAATCGGTTGTTGGGCAGGGTTGATAGAGTGTGTAGGCTAGCTTGGTTGGACAGGCTGGCTTGGATGAACGGGCTGTCCTGGGTGAACAGGTTGACCCGGATGAATAGGTGGCGCCGGTTGTGCAGGTTGACCTGGCTGTTGAGGAGCACCAGGTTGTACCGAATGGGCCGGTTGGCCTGGTGGTGGAATGGAGCCAGGTGGTGGCTAGTAACCAGTTTGACCTGCAACAGAACCATAGGATGGCCCTGGCTGATGTTGAGCTCCAAAGATGTTCTTTCTTCCACCACATTCCACTCCATTTCCTTTGTCCATTATTAATCATAGGCTCAAATGATCATTAGAATTAGTTAAATTTTCTTTAAGAATGAATATCATGAATAACTTGCTATGTTTTTATGATTTTGTCATTGTAGTAATTTTTGAACTAGATCTAGCTACAGAATGCAGACATTCTATAACTAGTTTCCGATTCTGCAGCTGTCTTCATGTCTACACAGGTTCCAGGTGTCATCTTGGAGAAAAACACATATGGGCGTATTCCACATCATTCCATCATCATTTTTTGCTCTCCACGAAGCTTGAACGAAATTCTATAGGCGGTTATGTACGTGGGAACTCAAACTAGGAGAGAGACTCCTAATAGGACAAGGATAGTCCAAATGTCCTTAATTCTATTACGTGACCACCATTAGAGTCCTAGTTTGGTTTTTATTTGGAAAGACAATTATCCCTAGGTTAACTCAAAACAGTTATGTAAATTTGTTACAAATATGGCTTGGGAAACCGAGGGACAAGGTTAGATTTTGTATTTGACTGCTAGATTTCAGAAGTATGAAAACACTCTGTTTTGAAGTAATTTCTCTCTAATGCAAGAAGTATCACTTTATTGAAAGCACTGAGTCAATATTGAAGTAAAGTTTGCGTGCTACTCCGGTGGTAGAGGGCCCCTGCCTCCTGAGCAACCTTGTTTATACGGTTTATATAAGTATTTTAGTCTTGTTTTTCATTTCTAGCTTAAGCACGTTTCTGAAGTTTATGTTTCACGCTTGTTTACATTGATCATCCCAGCTAGACTTACTCTTATAAACTCTTCCAAAATATCATCACGATGAATAAGGCATAGCTGTGGTGTTGTAGGTTTTAGTTGCATTTACTTTCTAATTTTATGATTTATGCTTGTTTACACTAAGTGTCACAGTCGGTCTTACTCCTACAAACTCTTCCAAAACATCATTAACAATGAATAAGAAACAGCTGTGGTATCTTAGATTTTAATTGTATTTGCTTTCAAATCTTATGTTTATGTTCAATTGCATTGAATAATACAGCCAGAATTGTTTTTACAAACTCTTCCAAAATATCATTCACATTGAACAAGATGGGCTGTAGAATTCCAATAGACTAGCTGCATGTTAGTTTAGTCATAACACTCCGGAGGATGATTTCATTTAGTTTAGCTCTGTCACTACATTTCAAGTTTGATAATGGAATTTTAATTTAACTCTGTTCACTGTACTTCAAGTAGATTAGTAGCATTATAGTTTAGTCTTAGCTCACTATATTATCATTCCAGTTTAGTTGTTATCCATTGCATTTCAAATTGTATTAGTTGTTAAATTTAGATACCACGGTCTTCATTATTTACAAAAAATTCTTTTGTTCCAACCTCATATTATTACATAATCATCTGGATAGAGGCTAGTATCAGTCTAAGGCCTGGAGTATTTTGCAACCTTTTTACCATTTCACAAATAAGCCTTTTCTCAAGGACTATTCTAAAAAGAAACCTATAACTTTTGAGTGAGGCCTAGTGGTGCTAAATTGAGTTGCAGAACAGAATTAGAAGTTAGTTTAGAGTAAAATCTTATTGTGCTACAAATTTTCTTTTCCAAATATGTTCCAATGAACCTTTAATCATGGATGAGATGTTGTAATATTGCAAGATGATTGTTTATTTAGGAGAACTTCATTCACACTTAACTTGTCCATTTCTCAAGCTCTTCCAACACATCTTTAATGAATTAATTGGATAAGTTCAAGCTCATGTTGTGATTTATTTCCTTGCAATGAAGTCATTATCAATCTTTGCATTTGTTGTTTGCCAGCCATAGTTTAGGCTTTGTTCTGTTTTAGTATTTGCATTTGTTGTTTGCCATCCATAGTTTAGGCCTTGTTCTGCTTTAATATAACCAAGAGCTTCTTTTCACCAGCATTTAGTTCTTTCCATTTTCAAACATAAAACCTTAAAACTAAAAACATCATAAAACACTAAAAACAACGTAGTGAGAAACAAATACCTAGGCACATATAGTGCACCACACTTCAGCAGTTTACCAACCCTGGTTGACAATTAATGAACTCAATTTAGGAACACTAGGTTGAGCACAAACATTTTGGTGCCGCTGTCGGAGAAATGTAACTAGGTAGCATTGTTTCTTAAACTCCCAAAAACAATGATATGCATAGAGAGAGAGACTCAAGGGGTAGATTCATAAGAAGCAGAAGCAGAAGTTTGATTCCTAGAACACCACTTGTTTCATCAAGACCTAGAGCCAGCACACCTCCAATTCAGACCCACATTCAATCCTTTACTGATCCTAGACCTCCAGAAGACTTAAGATCAGATATTCCATTAGAAATACCTTCCACTTCATCCGCTGAACCTATCTTAGAAGAATATTCAAGGACCCCTGCTAGAGACACAAAATTTTCCACTTCCATAGAAGAATCAACTATGGCAGAAGAAGGGGGAGGAGGAGTCTTTAATGGAGAACACACATTATTTGGATGGGGTAGAGGTAGAGGTAGAGGAGAAGGAGGTAGAGGAAGAGGTAGAAGAGAAATGGGAAGCTCTTTTGGGTTTCCTATAGTAGATGAAGAAACCAATATAGCTATGAAAAAAATTTCACCCTCTGTCCTTCCAAACTTCTATGGACTTAAAACTGAAGATCCTGAAACCTTCCTATTTGAATTTGAAGTCCTATGTAGAACTTATGACTACTTATAAGATGCTCAAAAACTTAAACTATTTCCTTCAACATTGAAAGGAGCAACATTGAAGTGGTTTATGATTTTGATCAACAGTTCTATCAGGACATGGGAAGACATGAAACAAGCATTTCTAGAAAGGTATTTGGATTATTGTATGTCAGTCAATCATAAGGAGGAAGTGTTCAAGATGATACAAAAAGAGGATGAAAACCTGGAAGATTTGTTGGAGAGATTTCATTACAACATCAAAAGAGCAAAAATGGAAAACTTAGACCAAGACACCTTAAAATCTCTCTTGTTGAAGACAATTAGGGATGAATGGTTGGATATCCTTAACATGATGGGAAAAGGGGATATATCTCAGCTCACATTACCTGAAATATCTGAGTTATGTATCAACCTTTCAAGAGGGAAATCTAAAACTGTAAAAGGTCCAAGAGACCCTGCTCTTGCAAGGGTAAGTAAGTCTGCTTCTGGGATAGTAAGTAGGGTAGAGATAGGGCATATGCTTGATGAATTCAAATCTGACATCTTAGGGAGTCTTAGTGAACAAATAGACACCCTTAATTTACAAAACAAGCAAAAAGATGAATCTTATTCTTTAGCAATCTTTTGTCCCAAATGTAGAAAGAAGTATGCCTTGAGAGAATGTCCTTTGGATGCAAAAGTTGTAGAGACCTGTGTAATTTTTTCAGAAAAACATGAGACCAAGAGTTGTCCTTCACTTCCTGGTCTTAAAGCTGTCTTTCAAGAAGATACTCCTACAAGTTCCACAGAATCTCTTAATTTTGTCTCTAGAAGGCCTTGGCAAGGACCTCAAACACAAGGATTTCATGATCAAATGTATAATCAACCCCCACCAAATTGGAATTCTTGGCAGCAACCTTGGCCCCAAATTCAAAATCAATCTCAAGATTGGGCACAAGGAGCACAAAATCCCTATTGAAGATACTCCCAGTACTATCAATATCCACCATCCTATCCACCATACCCACATTTTCCCCCTCAAAATCCTCAAGAAAATCCTCAACAGAATCCTCAAAATCCACAACATCAAAATCAACCACTCCCCTTACCATTTCCTCAGAAATCAAATCAGTTACTTGCTCAACCCATACCAAACCCCAACAATAAAAATCCTCAGAACATATACATGATATAAGGCCAACATTTTCCAACTTATTTAATTACTCCTCTAGACCTTAGTGATGTTCAACTTAGGTCTGGAAGAATACTTGAAAAGAGGAAACCTTCTGTGATCATACAAGAACAGGATAACTCTAAGGAAGATTCTCTACGGAAAAATAGAAGTCTTGAAAAATAAAAACAAAAAGAACCAATAATTTCAACTCCTGTATTAGAGCAGCCATCAACATCCACTCCTACACCTCCCTTTCCAGAAAGATTACAAATTGATAGAGGTGTAGAAAAACAAATTATGGTGCCTAATTATGATTTCCTAGATGAGCTAAGAAATGTCTGTATTAAGATTCCATTATTACAAGCTATCAAGGAAATTCCAATTTTAGTGAAGACAATAAAGAAGTTGAGCATGAAGAAAACAAGAAAAAGAATAAGAGAGACAAAGAAAATTCAACTGGCAGGAAAAATAGCAGATATCATGATGGGTAATATTGCTATTCCAAAGTATCTAGACCCAAGAAATCTAGTTGTTAAAATTCACATCAATGGAATTGAGATCCAAAACACACTCATTGATTTAAGAGCAGCAATCAATATCATGAGTAGACAAATCATGGATAAACTAAAACTTCATAATCTTCTCTTTACACCCACATTATTACAATTAGTAGACAGATCTGTGATCAAACCTGATGGGGTAATAGAAGACATTCCAGTGTCCCTAGATTCTTGGGAGTACCCTGTGGATTTCATGATCCTAACTCCTAAGAATAATCTAGGAGGGCATCCAATTATATTAGGAAGACCTTGGTTAGCTACAGCTGATGCTTTCATTAGTTGTAGATCCGGCGATATGTACATCTCTGATGGTAGTTCAACTAATAAATTCAGTTTGTATCCTCCAGCATGGACAATTACAAATTTAGATGATACTCAATGGATAGAGGATGAAGAAGACTTACAACCTCTCTTCACAATTTCAGAAATTAGTGAAGATAGTCAAATTCTGAATACTTTAGAAAAATTTGAATCCTCTTCGGAACATAAACATGAACAATTTCAAGAAGAATCCAACATTGAGTTTTTGTCATCAAGGTAGATGTCTCTCTATTCCATGGATAAATTTGGCAGCTCTACAATTGAGATATTTCCAGGCAAAAATTTAAACATAAACAAGAACCTAGAGAAATCTCAACAAGAAGAGCTAGTCAAGATATTACAGAGACATTCTTCTGCATATGCATGGGAGTACACTGATATGAAAGGGATAAGCCCCAAGACTTGCACTCATCACATCTACATAGAGGAAAATTGTAAACCGATTAGACAACCTCAAAGAAGGATGAATCCAAATCTTAGGAGATTGTTAAAGAAGAATTGCAGAAATTATTAAATGTCAACTTTATCTATCCCATTTCAGATAGTCAGTGGGTTTCTCCTTTGGTAATTGTGCCAAATAAAAATGGTAAATGGAGGGTATGTATTGACTACCGAGAATTAAACAAAGCTACTCTTAAAGATCATTTTCCCCTACCTTTCATAGATCAAGTGTTAGATACCTTAGCTGGAAAAAAGTACTTCTCATTTCTAGATGGGTTTAGTGGTTATAATCAAATTCAAGTAGCACTTGAGGACCAAGACAAAACCACATTTACCTGTCCTTGGGGTACCTATGCTTACCGAGTATTGCCATTTGGATTATGCAATGCACCTGCAACATTTCAAAGGGCAGTGTTAGGAATTTTTTTAGATCTAATACATGATTGTGTAGAGGTATATATGGATGATTTCATAGTTTATGGAAACACATTTGAAGAAGCCTTAGTAAACTTGGAAAAAGTCTTAAAGAGATGTAAAGAAGCAAATCTTTCACTAAGTCATGAAAAGTGTTTTATGATGTTTACTGAAGGAATTGTTTTGGGTCATCACATTTCAGGGGATGGGATTAGAGTTGATGAGTCAAAAGTTGAAGTCATTTCTAACTTATCTATTCCAAGTTGTCAAAAAGATGTTAGGAGTTTTCTAGGATTTACAGGATATTATCGGAGGTTTATAGAAAACTTCACCAAGATAGCATATCCACTCTTCAAATTACTTACCAAAGATTGTGAATTCAAATGGAATTCTGATTGCCAGTTAGCCTTTGAAACCCTGAAAACAAAAATTTCTGAAGCACCTATTTTAAGGGGACCTAACTGGAAGTTACCTTTTCATATCTCAACAGATGCTTCTGATACAACTCTAGGAGCAGTATTGGGACAAAAAGACCCGATTCCTTATGCCATCTACTATACCAGTAAAAATTTGACTCCTGCAGAGTTAAACTATACTGTAACTGAAAAAGAGTTTTTAGTTGTTGTTCATGCCATAAACAAATTCAAACACTATATAACAGGCTATGAAACTTTTGTTCACACTGATCATTCTGCAATTAGATACTTAATGAACAAATCAATTACTAATGGCAGAGTCATAAGATGGTTATTGCTTTTACAAGAATTCAACATTACCATTCTAGATAGCCCTGGAAAACAAAACACAGTAGCTGATTTCCTATCTAGACTCCAAAACATCAAAGATGACACTCCAGTTGAAGATCAATTTCCTGATGAATATCTTTTTGCAATTTCTACCCAAACTCCTTGGTTTTCTGACATTGCTAATTATTTAGTTTCAGGAAAATTTCCTTCAATAATGAATGCAAGAGATAAAAGAAAAATCATTTATGACAGTGCAAAATATTCATGGGTTGCTAATGAGTTGTACAAGACAGGTCCAGATTTGATCATTAGGAGATGTGTTCGTAAAGATGAGATGCCTGAGATTCTCAAAGCATGTCATGATGAACCTTGTGGCGGACACTTTGCTGATAAGAGGACAGCCTATAAGATCCTTAATTTAGGATATTATTGGCCATCCTTGTTTAAAGATGCTAAAGAGTATGTCAAAAGGTGTGACAATTGCCAAAGGGTAGGAAAACCTTCTCCTTCAGGTGAGATGCCATTACAACCTCAGGTACATATTGAACCTTTTGAAAAATGGGCTTTGGATTTTGTAGGACCTATTAGTCCGCCATCAAGACAAAAGAGATATATATTAGTTTGCACTGATTATTTTACCAAATGGGTAGAGGCCAAGCCATTACTTTTTGCTAATGAAGCATCTGTAGTTACTTTTCTTTTTGAGGATATTTTTACTCGTTTTGGTGTCCCAAGGGAAATTGTTACAGATCAAGGAGCTCAATTTACATCAAGGCTAGTGGAAGAAATGATGGAGAGGTACAAAATCAGGCATAGAAAATCTACTCCTTATCATCCACAAGCAAATGGTCAAGTGGAATCTACTAATAAGGTCATTGAAGGAATCCTAACAAAGACTGTTCATTTACATAGAAGAGATTGGGTGGATAGGCTTCCTGAAGCCTTGTGGGCCTATAGAACTACATGGAGAAACACAACAGGCCATACTCCTTATGAGCTTGTTTATGGAAAGCAAGTTTTGTTTCCCATAGAGTTCCATATTCAAACTTTCAAAATGGCAGTTCAGCTAGGACTTGATTTAACGGAGGCACAAAAGCATAGACTGGAGCAGATTAATGAATTGGATGAGATCAGACAAGATGCAGTTCAGAAAAAAAGTCTAGTCCAACAACAAAGGACTAGATGGCATGACAAGTACATCAAGGAAAAGAAGTTCAAGGAAGGTGACTGGGCTCTCTTGTTTGATTCAAAGTTCAAGGATTTTCAAGGTAAATTCCAAACACATTGGCTTGGGCCATATGAAATCATAAGAATTTTTGACAATGGAGCAATAAAAATCAGGAAAATAGATGAAGAGAAGGTCACTTTTCTTGTGAATGGTCATAGATTGAAGCTGTATCATAAGCCACTCTCAAGAGAAGAATTTGTCAAGAAATTCCAGGAAAGCGGTGATATGAAGTTAATTAAGAAGAATTTTTCTTCTTCATCAACTTAAGTGAATTTTCTGAAGACAGATATTGAAAAAAAAATAAAAATAAATAAATAAATAAAGTATAAACATGAAAACCAATCACTGATTGGCATGTTTATACAGAAAAGGTGGAGTGAAAATCAGAATCTTTCTGACACTCTAGCTTTTCAAATCTGTTCTTTCTGCAAGTAGTTATTACAAAATCATAAGTGCAGATCCATTTCACTTATGGTCCATCTCATTTTCCATTTCATTCATTCATCCATACTCCATTTCATTCATTCATCCACACTTCATTCACTTCACTCCATGGTCCACCTCATTTTCAATCCATATTTTTAAAGTTTGATATTTTTTTGTAATTGAATAATACATATCATGAATTGCAGGCCACTTCTCATACTTCACTCCATTTCATAAGATGTGATCCATTCCACTCCATTACTCACTTCATTCATATTCCATTACACCATATTTTATTATCCATCTTCACTCATTCCATACAACATTCCATTCATGCTCCAAACCATTCCATTTCATGTTTCAAGTCTTCTACAGGTACATTCTATAGCCAATTAGACATTCTGCAACCAGTCAGACATTCTGTAGCCAGACAGACATTCTGCAGCCAGAGATCCTGAAGGCACTGTCTAGTAATCACCTGATCTGCAATAAAATGATCCTGCATATCCATGACAACAAGAAAAATCAAGAAGGTTATGAAGACTCAAAAATTAATGATTTTCAGGAGAGAACAAAGCATATGAAGATCACAAAAAAAAAAATCAGAGGAAAGGCAAAGGTAAAAGTTCTGATTATAATGACATATCATGAAAAATTTTAGTATAGTTAAGTTATGAATAATTCAAAAAGTTGTTTTAATTAATTTTGTTGATCATGCCTAACAAACCTCCCATAGAAACTTTGGATAAAACTCCTTCTATTCCACCATTTCAAATCCCATATTCGATCATCATTTAAAAATCTAAACAGTTAAAGTGCTGAAGTGATTGGATTAGTCACGTCACTAGGCCAAAGCATTTAATGATGATTTTTAATTCGTTACAAAATATCTCGGCGGTATTTTCTACCGTGATATCCTTCAACTCATATACATCATCCTCACCTCATTATATTCATTCCGCAATCACTCCATATCATTCTTTCCCGTAGCCAATTTTTAACCATTCCGGTCTGTGAAACAGAGGCATCTCTGTAACAACCATTGTCACCGTGAACAGAGGAGCAACAATTTGAAGGTTGGAAAGAGGAGTTATGGGTCTTATAGTGAGGACTGAACCGGTTGGCACTAAGTACTTGGAAGGTTATCCTCAAGCCAGAGAAATGTTACAACAAGCAGGGTGGTTGCAATTCTTTGAAAAATTCAGTGGGTTTCACAAAGAGGTGACCAAAATGTTTGCAAGATCCTTCAAAGGAGCTGAGATCGAGATAGGAGATATGAAATTCACCATTACAAAAGTTTCCATTGCAGAAGCAACCGAATTGCCCAGACAAGGAGAAAGGTGGTTCAAGAATATAGAATTTCATAACGAAGCATGGAAGCAGATACTCAAGTCACCAGGTATGGATGTTACCATTTTTAAAAAGGGTATCCCTAGCTCTGCACTAAAGAAAAAATGGAGGAACATGTTGCTTATCTTGCAAAAATTCATCACTTGTGAAGGAAGATATGGTACTTTCTATGTCTATCATATTCGGTTGATAATGCATTTCCTAGAAGAAGAACTCAATTTGCCTTTTTTCTTGCTTCATAGTTTAAAGAAAATGGCCTCAAGTGTTCAAAAGAGAATTCAATTTCTGGAAACAACCTTATACCACCATGGTTTAGTCAAAATTTTGATTGAAAATCATTTGAGAAAAATGGGAGATAATTGGGAAGATTTCTTAGTGAGAAATCACTTTGAAGAACCCAAGGAACCTCCACCTGAAGACAAACCTACAAAAAGAAGCAGAAAATGGAAAACCTCCAATTCTAAAACTGGTAAAACAATACAAGAAAGCAGTGAAGAAATGATTTCTGAGAAATTGACTCAGATTAAGAAGCAGCTTAAGAAAGAGAGGATAATAAGAAAATTTTCCAGAGAGAAAGGAGAAGGGCCATCTCAACCGAGAATGAGCCATAGACTTAGAGGGATACTAAAGAAAACAAAGGTTAAAAAAACTGGAGTCATAAACATAGAAGATGAAGAAACACCTACCGAGGAGGATTTTGATGAAGAAGTTTGAGAAATTGACCCAGCACAGCAACAAGTTTACAATTATATTGAGTCATTAGAGAGGAGAGCTTCAGAATCTAGAGACAAAACTCCTAGCCCACCAAACTCTGAAATTGATATGCTAAGAAGAGATAGGTATGAGTTAGAAGTACTCAACAGGCATATCAAGAATGAGAATGAAATTATGTGAGAGCAGGTTAAACTGAAAACTGATATGAATTCAACTTTGTCTCTACAAATGCAAAATTCGTATAAGGCCAGTGAAAAATTGAAGAAGAGAAATAAAAAGTTAACCAGGGCACTCACAAATTTGAGATTCAAGTTAGTCATAAGAAAGCCCAAAAGGCCTTTGACTTCCAGGCAAAGCAGAAGAAGAGGTTGGATGTCCTTGCAGAGGTCTCAGAGTTCATGGAATAGTTGCATGAGGACATGCAAGAATCTAGCAGTGGGGGTATGTTGAGCTCCAAAGATGTTCTTTCTTCCACCACATTCCACTCCATTTCCTTTGTCCATTATTAATCAAAGGCTCAAATGATCAATAGAATTAGTTAAAATTGCTTTAAGAATGAATATCATGACTAACTTGCTATGTTTTTATGATTTTGTCATTGTAGTACTTTTTGAACTAGATCTAGCTACAGAATGCAGACATTCTGTAGCTAGTTTCCGATTCTGCAGCTGTCTTCATGTCTACGCAGGTTCCAGGTGTCATCTTGGAGAAAAACACATATGGGCGTATTCCACATCATTCCCTCATCATTTTTTGCTCTCCATGAAGCTTGAACGGAATTCTGTAGGTGGTTATGTACGTGGGAACTCAAACTAGGAGAGAGACTCCTAATAGGACAAGGACAGTCCAGATGTGCTTAATTCTATTACGTGACCACCATTAGAGTCCTAGTTTGGTTTTTATTTGGAAAGACAATTATCCCTAGGTTATCTCAAAACATTTATGTAAATTTGTTACAAATATGGCTCGGGAAACCGAGGGACAAGGTTAGATTTTGTATTTGACTGCTAGATTTCAGAAGTACAAAAAAAAATCTGTTTTGAAGTAATTTCTCTCTAATGCAAGAAGTATCACTTTATTGAAAGCACTGAGTCAATCTTGAAGTAGATTTTTCGTGCTACTCTGGTGGTAGAGGGCCCCTGCCTCCTGAGCAACCTTGTTTATACGGTTTAGATAAGTATTTTAGTCTCATTTTTTCATTTCTAGCTTAAGCACGTTTCTGAAGTTTATGTTTCATGCTTGTTTACATTGATCATCACAGCTAGAATTACTCTTATAAACTCTTCCAAAATATCATCACGATGAATAAGGCATAGCTGTGGTGTTGTAGGTTTTAGTTGCATTTCCTTTCGAGTTTTATGATTTATGCTTGTTTACACTAAGTGTCACAGCCGGTCTTACTCCTACAAACTCTTCCAAAACATCATTAACAATGAATAAGAAACAGCTATGGTATCTTAGATTTTAATTGTATTTTCTTTCAAATCTTATGTTTATTTTCAATTTCATTGAATAATACAGCCAAAATTGTTTTTACAAACTCTTCTAAAATATCATTCACATTGAACAAGATGGGCTGTAGAATTCCAATAGACTAGCTGCATGCTAGTTTAGTCATAACACTTCGGAGGATGATTTCATTTAGTTCAGCTCTGTCACTAAATTTCAAGTTTGATAATGGCATTTTAATTTAACTCTGTTCACTGTACTTCAAGTAGATTAGTAGCATTCTAGTTTAGTCTTAGCTCATTGTATTAGCATTCCAGTTTAGTTGTTATCCATTGCATTTTAAATTGTATTAGTTGTTAAATTTAGATACCACGGTCTTCATTATTTACAAAAAATTCTTTTGTTCCAACCTCATATTAATACATACTCATCTGGATAGAAGCTAGTATGAGTCTAGGGCCTGGAGTATTTTGCAACCTTTTTACCATTTCAAAAATAAGCCTTTTCTCAAGGACTATTCTAAAAAGAAACATATAACTTTTGAGTGAGGCCTAGTGGTGCTAAATTGAGTTGTGGAACAGAATTAGAAGTTAGTTTAGAGTAAAATCTTATTGTGCTACAAATGTTCTTTTCCAAATATGTTCCAATGAACCTTTAATCATGGATGAGATGTTGTAACATTGTAAGATGATTTTTATTTAGGAGAACTTCATTCACACTTAACTTGTTCATTTCTCAAGCTCTTCCAACACATCTTTAATGAATGAATTAGATAAGTTCAAGCTCATGTTGTGATTTATTTCCTTGCAATGAAGTCATTATCAAGCTTTGCATTTGTTATTTTCTAGCCATGGTTTAGGCTTTGTTCTATTTTAGTATTTTCATTTTTTGTTTGCCATCCATAGTTTAGGCCTTGTTCTGCTTTAATATAACCAATAGCTTATTTTCACCAGCATTTAGTTCTTTCCCTTTTAAAACATAAAACCTTAAAACCAAAAACATCAGAAAACACTAAACACAATGTAGTGAGAAACAAATACCTAGGCACATATAGTGCACCACACTTCAGCAGTTTACCAACCCTAGTTGACAATTAATGAACTCAATTTAGGAACACTAGGTTGAGCACAAACAACTGATGTGCAACATTTGGAGCAATAGGATACTGAGGTTGCATGGGTTGTGAAGGTTTGAATTTCCCCCCAGGACCATATACCGGCCTGGGTTGGTACCCTGGTTGACCTGTGAGTCCTTGAGGTTGCCCCGGTTGGACTCCAGGAAGAGGCTGCACGAGTTGACCTGAAGGGCTGTAATATTGTCCTTGCGGACTGTATAATGGCCCTTGCTGGCCTGCAAGGTGACCTTGCGGGTCGTAAGGATAGCCAGGCTAGCCTGAAGGTTGGCCTTGAAAAGGTTGTCCTTGCGAGTTATAAGGCTGCCCAGCCTGGTTATACGGTAAACCCTGAGCATGAAGTTGAGCCTCAGGAGCCGATAAACGTAAAGGATTCCCGTGCTCATCGTACTAATATGGAAAAACATACATGGGGTTACCATCCTTTGCATAATGCGAAAAATATGAGCAGTTGGGATCTTAAGAGGGTTGTCCGACCTCGGGGTTCGATTTTTGTAGGGAAAATCGATACTCCTCAGGAGAGATGTTCTCTGGCATAGCAGAAGCTATATAGACGTCTTCGGAAAGCGATGTGGTCCTTACAGACTGAGTGGTAACAACAGGTGTAGATGCAGCCGGACAAACAGTGGGCCTGACAGGTACAAAAGTGACCTGAGGGGATGATGTGACGGGTGTTCGAGAAGACATCCCCAACGAAGGAAAAACCGGCCTCGTAGAAGGAATTGATACCCCCATAGAGGCAGCGGCGACAATAATCTGACCTAAGGATCTATACCCTGCTGGTAGTGAGGGACCAGGCGAAGACATAACAAATGATTCGGGGTTGTCTTCAGGAAATAATTTCTGGGTTACTTCTGGGAATAGCTGGTAATCTTCACCAGACGTGGGGATTTCCTCGCTAGTAGAATGACTGGATTCACTCATATTTTAACCTGCCGCTAGATCTCGTAACAGACGGCGAGGGCTAGGAGGAATAACAACAGCTAAAAAAGGCGAACCTGATGTAAGAGGAGGGAAATGTTCCCCTACTCCAAATCCAGACCAAGGGTCGGATAAGGGCCAATTGAACTCAACTGGTCCTCCAAAGGGAAGCTCAGACAGAACCGATCCCCCGTTGGGAAATTCGGAAACGATGCGCTGCTAAGGTTCAGTAGAGGGTTGATAATCCTCTGATGAATCGTCCATATATGGACTACCAGTAGACGAAACTGAGGGTTTCGCCACTGTGGTAGTAATGCCAAGAGAAAAATATCAAACACACACACGGGCTGAAAAAGAACCAAGGCACACAATCAAACGGCCAACAAGCAAAATCTAATAGGGAGTGTGTTCGCAGGTGATTTATTTTACGACATTGAAACTTAGAAACTTCACCGTTTCATGTTTTAAGAGTCGAGAAACAGATGAAAGATGACTCTATCTCTTTCAGTTTTGAAGCAAGCGTGAAAGGACAAGCGCTTGGTGATATTTTCTAATTTAAAGAGTCAGGTAAGATCAAAATGACTGTTGTGTAGCAGGACCCAAACACACACATTGTAGGTTAACCAACTCACTAGCAGGATCATATATTACCCAGCCTGCTGAGGACAGATTCTCGGTACTGCGGGAGGCACCATCCGTGAAACCCACAAATGGAGTAATAGACATCTGCACAATCAGGGAGACCTGATCAGCAGAAAGATGCTTACATCGCACACCACACCACACATGCACACAAATGAATATACACACCTATGTACACACACCACACCAAAATAAAACTTCAAGCGTAGTATTTTTTAAGGTACAACCCATTTCTAGGCTGCGCCAACGGAACTTTTTCATAATAAATGAGCTCATAAGCCCCATTTTTCAATACTCATTTTACTATGTAGGGCCCATGCCACATGATTTGGAACTTTCCTGCTCCAAGTTTGTCGTGCGCTTGGTCGTATAGGAGGACAAGGTCCCCTTCGATAAAGGAACGTGGAGAGACTGATTGATCAAAGTGAGCTTTGACCCGCTTCTTTTGTGCCTCAATGACTAACGCAACCAAGCGGCGGGTTTCATCCAGCCGTTCCAAATACAAGAGATGCTCTTCTTCAGGAGAAATATCAGGCAAAAGTTCCACAACCAACTTTAAGGAAGGAATTTCGCACTCAACTGGAAGAGTTGCTTCCAGACCATACACCAATTGGAATGGTGTGAATCCAGTCGCACTCTTTGCTGACATCCGGTAGGCCCATAGAGCTGAGAACAATTGGAGGTGCCAATTGGACTTATGAATACCAACTATTCATTGAAGCATTGTGACCAGAAATTTGTTCACAGCCTCAACCTGGCCATTTGCTTGGGGGTAATATGGCGTTGAGCTATCATGTCATAAGCCCAATCTTGATGTTAGCTCGGCCATCATGTAATCTCGAAAGTGAGTGCCATGATCGGTTACAATGGCCTGAGGGACCCCAAAACGTGTGATAATGTGGTTGAAAATAAATTGGGCAGTTGTCTTACCATCGGCAGCTAGTGTAGGCATCGCTTCGGCCCACTTAGTGAAGTAGTCGACAACAACGATTATATATGCATGCCCCTCGGCCGAATGAGGGTTACACGTCATAAAATCTACGCCCCATTTTGTAAAAGGGCCGACGGTAATGACAGGGTGCAGAGGAAGAGGTGGCGTGCGCATCTTGTGCTGAAAATCCTGACACGCATGACATTTGTGGACTACAACAATACAATCCTTGAATATCGACGGCCAGAAGTAACCTGCACGCGGAATCTTCTGGGTAGTGGCATATCTGGACATGTGACCGCCACAGGCGCCACTGTGACAATAATTCAAGACTCTTTCAGCCTCTTCCAGGGTTAAGCACCGACGGAGCACCAAATCTACTCCAACTCGGTATAACGTATCTCCTACAATGTGGTAGGGTTGAGACTGATGCCGAATCCGACATTGGGCATCTTTGATCAACTCAGACTAGAACGTTGATTTTTTAAGATACACTATGATGTCGCTGTACCATGGGTTGCGAGTGCTGATAAGGAAGAGTGTTTCGTCTGGGATATGATCCTCTGAATGAGATGGGGTGGATTCTGTCGGGAGGGAGAAAATGAGATCCGCAAAAACTAGTGATTTGGTCAACTTAGCAGTGGTAAACTCTAAGTTGAACTCCTGAAGGATAACGATCCATTTGGAGTATTTTCCCCCCAGTAATTGTCGAGATAGAATGTACATCATGGGGTTGCAATCCGAAACCACGGTTATTGTACGCAACAGGATGTAGTGGTGAAACCACTACACAGCGTGTACTGCGGCTGACGCCAGTTTCTCGATGTGAGCGTAACGCGTTTCTATGTCGAGAAGATTCTGGGATAGATAATAAATGATGTGTTCATTTCCATCATCGTCATCCTGCACCAGAACGATAGCTATGGTGCTGAACGCGGCGACCAAATATAGAGTGAAATCACGGTAATAATTCGGAGGACTATGCAACAGAGCATTAACAAGTAACGTCTTTATCTTCTCGAAGGATCACTGAGCAATCTCATCCCAACGAAAGGGAACGTTCTGCTTTAAAATATGCGTGAAACCTTTGGCAACTTCCACGTAGTTCAAGATGAAGAGTCGAAGGAAATTAGCTTTTCCCTGCAGACTCTGCAATTGATATAACGAGGAGGGTGATGGGAGATTGAAAATAGCCTCGACTTTTAGAGGGTCAAGGCGAATCCCGTCCTTGGAGACTATAAATCCCAAAAGACGGCCAGAATCCACGCAAAAGACGCATTTATGAGGGTTGAGCCGGATATTATAGCGTCGACAACGAAGGAAAATCTGGCAGAGGTGTTCGGGATGGTCCTCCCGCCGAGCTGAGTGAGCTGGCAGATTGTCCAGATAAGTCTGAACGATATGGCGTATTTCGTGGAATGCGTAATACATAGCACGCTAGAAAGTAGCTCCGGCGTTCTTCAAGCCGAACGAGAGCTTTTTATAAGCAAAGGTAGCCCACGGACATATGAATGTAGTCTTGTGTTGATCGGCAGGTAAAATATTTATCTGATTATACCCAGAAAAACCGTCCATCAAGGAATAAATCTCACTCCCAGCACATTCGTCGATGATTTGATCTATGAAGGGGGTGGGATAATTGTCCTTAGGAAAAGCTCAATTAATATCACGGTAATCAACACAGACTCTTATAGTGCCCTATTTCTTATCTACAAGGACGATGTTTGAGACCCATTCTGTGAGGGGGATCGAGTAAATGAAGCCCGCGTTCAGAAGTTTTTCAACTTCTGCTTTAATGGCAACGGCTTTGCGAGGATGCACTGGGCGTAGGCGTTGGCACACGGGTTTCGCACCGGGGTAGGTTGGAATCTCGTGCACTATGATACTGGGATCAATCCCATGCATTTCCTCATAGGACCAAGTGAACACGTCTCTGAATTCACGAAAAAGATAAGTATAAACTCATATCTCATCGGGAGAACAAGTTAATCCCACATGTATGTTCTCAACTATCCCCGGTTTGATGGAGATGTTGATCAGAGTGGTTTGAGTAATGTTGCTCAGGTTTCCCTCCGAAAGGACCTCATGTGTCAAAATAGGCGTCTAAAGAGGCGGAGTAGGAACCTGATATGCAAAACGCTCTAGACATTCTGACATTGCCCCCAGGCCGGGCATGAAGGAGGAACGATGATGTCCATCGCTCCAAGGTAGCTCCTCAAGAGACATTGCTTCAAAAATGTCTTCGTCGGAAGGAAAATTATCTTTAAGAGGATCAGGCGAGTCGGCCTCATCGAGCCAGGGGGATTCAGAATAGATATCTAAAGCCATGCTCGAGGGAGCATGTTGAGAGGGAGGAGGATCATATGTAGCGACGATTCCACAGTAATTAATATCTACTGGAGTTAAGGGCATCGATTCTCCAAAATCAGTCACCTATTCAGGCGAAGGGATGATCCATGGGTCGTCAGACCTAGAGATCATATTAAATTGAACGGTGTGCAATGGTGGCACTGGAAAAATACCCATGAGAACAGGGTCCTTAAAGAGACCAGGTCCTACACTATCAGGGGGATTAGGGATCTTATCTACGTAAGGAACCTTGTTCTCAGAGGTGGAGGTGAAGAAAGACAACTGATCCACAGTAACAATTTTTCCCTCATGAGGGAACTTAAGAAGTCGAAAGAGGGTGGATGTCACGCATAGCATAGCGTGAGTCTAACTGCGGTCGAGAAGAAGATTGTAGTTAAGATTGGCGTCAACTAGTTCTACTTCTACATTGACTGTCTTCCCCTGTAACGTAATCAGCCAACTCTCGAGAACACCCAAGGGTTTGGATTCTCGACCATCGAATGCCTCTAAGGCATTGGGAGACGATGAGAGAGCCGGAGAGCCAATGGCCTTCCAGCAGAGGGATGACATGACACAGGTAGAAGCACCTTCATCTACGACGACCCTATGGATGTTAAGACCATTGATCCCGACTTGTATCACAAAAGAAATTTGATGCGGAAGTCGGGGGGTAAAGTTTTCTAAGTCGAAAGTGAGAAGAATAGAATCGGCGGGATCAATTCCACCGATTACAGACAACAGGGCTTTCCGTTGTGAAGGGAAAATTTGAAGGACTTCCAATGCGGACATAGTAGAAGGTGCTTTAGCCAAATCCTCAACAATATTGTAGTGCTGAGCGGCACAGGCATTTGGATTGTAGGAAGACCTTCGTAGAACACCTTTAGAGGGTGGCCTCATAATAAGTTCAGCAGTAGGCTTCTCAATTTCCAAAGAACCGGAGACAGGTGGAGGAGGTGGGCCATCCACAACTTCCTTTCCAGCTACCTGACACGATCCAGAGTAATCCTTCGAATGCGTAGCAATCGAAATAGGTTCAGCACCATTCATCATAAAGACCTGGGACCCAAATGGTGTAGATGGTGACGACTGTTCAACCATCTGGGTCTGCTGAGACGAGAATGATTCTTTAATAACTGCCAGATTCCCTTTAGATTCTTTGAGAAGTTGACTAATTTAAGATCGTCTGGGAAAATCCTTGGTATAATGATCTCCTTCACAAATAAGGCAGGGGTACTTCAGTTTACGTTGGGAACCGTCATCAGTACAAGGTTTAGAAGACTCTGACTTTGGGCGTCGAGTTTGGATTTTCCTTTGCTCTTCTTTTTCCCTTTGGAGGCTTTTTCCGTAGGATTAGCCTGAACGACGTTAACCTCCACAGTTTTGCCAGAATCTGGAGGGGCAGGAAGAGCAAAATTATTGGACGAATTGGACTTCTAATTCCCATTTGAAGATTTCCGAGAATTTTGAGACACGGAACCAATAACACCATCCACCGCCGAGGTAGGTGGATCTTTAGAGGTTCCTGGGTGTGGAGCATCAGTAAAAATATCATACAGCGTGCCAGACTGAGAGTATACTAGATCAAGATATTGGGCACGCGTAATGGCCTATTCCTCAGTCACACATGCCCCCATAGCAATATCTTGAGCGATTTTGTTAACGAAGGATGTGGTGAACCAATGAGTTAGTAGTTGATCAGGTATATCAAACTTGATTAGCCTACGACGATGTCACCACTCATGAATATGATCGGATATGTGGGTGGCTTTATCCTACTTTAACGAAGTTAGGAGATGCGTCCCAGCTTCATAGAGAACCGGTAATTGAAAGTGAGTCAGAAAAGCCATTGCTAAAGTATTAAAATCTTGAAAGATGCCACGGGGTAATTCAATATACCACTTAGCGGCAACACCGGTAAGAGTGCACTGGAAGAGACGTAGATTAATTGAATCATCAACCCAAGAATTAGACGAACACCACAAATGGTAGGTCATTACATGAGCTTGGGGGTCTTCTCCATCTTTACCTTCAAACTTAGGGCAGTCACTGGGTACCTTGATTGGAACCGGAGGCCAATAAGTATTGTGAAGAATCAAATCATTGGTTAATTTATAAACGTCCAATAACTCCAAAGTAGCCAAGAACGGAAATTTCGGATTAAACGACATGCCAGGCCCTCGATAAGGACTGGTACCCGTACTCCATGCTGGTTGATAATATCCTTGCCCCCATGGGTTCTTTCACGAAGGATTCTGGCCGTAGGGGGTATAGGGTGTATAGCCAGCCTGATTCGGTTGCTGGTAACTAGTGTACAAGGGTTGATAACCAGAGTATGGACCCTGATTGTATGTCGGCCCCGTTTGGGCAACCTGTGGATTTGGTTGCTAAGTATAGGTGTAGTCGGGTTGTTGAGTGTAATAATGGGAACCTTGGGGCGGATTATAAGTCGGTCGAGATTGACCATGAGGGTAGTAACCGCCTTGAGGTTGAGTGGGATATTGATAGGTGGGACCCTGCTGAGCCTGATAATTAGGGTGCACCGGTTGATTTGGTTGTGGCATCGAATAAATCGGCTGTTGGGCAGGGTTGATAGAGTGTGCAGGCTGGCATGGTTGGACAGGCTGGCCTGGTTGAACGGGCTATCCTGGGTGAACAGGTTGACCCAGATGAATAGGTGGCGCCGGTTGTGCAGGTTGACCTAGCTGTTGAGGAGCACCAGGTTGTACCGGATGGGCCGGTTGGCCTGGTGGTGGAACACCGGGTTGTGCCGGATGGACCGGTTGGCCTGGTGGGGGAATGGAACTAGGTGGTGGCTGGTAACCGGTTTGACCTACAACAGGACCATAAGATGGACCTGGCTGATGTGCAACATTTGGAGCAACAGGATACTGAGGTTGCATGGGTTGCGAAGGTTGGACTTGCCCCCCAGGACCGTATACCATCCCGGGTTGGTACCCTGGTTGACCTGTGAGTCCTTAAGGTTGCCCCGGTTAGATTCCAGGAAGAGGCTGCACGAGTTGACCTGAAGGGTTGTAATACTGTCCTTGTAGACCGTATAATGGCCCTTGCTGGCCCACAAGGTGACCTTGCGGGTCGTAAGGATTGCCAAGCTGGCCCGAAGGTTTGCCTTGAAAAGGTTGTCCTTGCAGGTTATAAGGCTACTCAGCCTGGTTATACGGTAAACCCTGAGCATTAAGTTGAGCCTCAGGAGCGGGTAAACGTAAAGGATTCCCATGCTCATCGTACTGATATGGAAAAACATACACAAGGGTACCATCCTGCGCATAATGCGAAAAATACGAGCGGTTGGGATCTTGAGAGGGTTGTCCGACCTCAGGGTTCGATTTTTGTAGGGACAATAGATACTCCTCAAGAGAGATGTTCTCCGGCATAGCAGAAGATATATAGATGTCTTCGGGAAGTGATGTGGTCCTTACGGATTGAGTGGTAACAGTAGGTGTAGATGCAGCCACACAAACAGTGGGCCTGACGGGTACATAAGTGACCTGAGGGGATGACATGACGAGTGTCCGAGGAGACATCCCCAATGAAGGAACAACTGGCCTCGTAGAAGGAGATGATACCCCCAAAGAGGCAGCGGCGGCAATAATCTGACCTAAGGATCTATACCCTGTTGGTAGTGAGGGACCAGGCGAAGACATAACAGATGATTTGGGGTTGTCTTTGGGGAATAACTTCTGGGTTGCTTCTAGGAATAGCTGGTAATCTTCACCAGACGTGGGGATTTCCTCACTAGCAGAATGACTGGATTCACTCATATTTGAACCTGCTACTAGATCTCGTAACAAACGGCGAGGGCTAGGAGGAATAACAACAGCTAAAAAAGGCGAACCCGATGTAAGAGGAGGTAAGTGTTCCCCTACTCCAAATCCAGACCAAGGGTCGGATAAGGGCCAATTGAACTCAACTGGTCCTCCAAAGGGAAGCTCAGACAGAACTGGTCCCCCGTCGGGAAACTCAGAAACGATGCACTGCTGAGGTTCAGCAGAGGATTGAGAAACCTCTAATGAATCGTCCATATATGGACTACCAGTAGACGAAACTGAGGGTTCCGCCACTGTGGTAGTAATGAAAAGAGAAAAATATCAAACAAACACATGGGCTAAAAAATAACCAAGGCCCACAATCAAACAACCAACAAGCAAAATCTAGCAGAGAGTGCGATCGCGGGTGATTTATTTTACGACATTGAAACTTAGAAACTTCACCATTTCATGTTTTAAGAGTCGAGAAACGGATGAAAGATGACTCTATCTCTTTCAGTTTTGAAGCAAGCGCAAAAGGACAAGCGCTTGGTGATCTTTTCTAATTTAAAGAGTTAGATAAGATCAAAATGAATGCTCAGGAATACTAGGCAAAGGGTGTGCCAAATAACTGTGAACTGCAATATACACCTTAGTTTCAAAATGAAAGAGAAATCAACCAAGGACTTAACGTACGTGCAGGCAATCTCCCCGAATGCTCTGTCCGGTGTATCAGGGGTATAGGGTGGCAGAATCAGCTTCCTATGGATAAAGGATAGAAACCTAGTGGGGTCTCCCTTTATATACATGAAGGTACGGGGAGCACAAATCCATACTAGTGCTGTCTAAAACCAAGAGGCAAATGACAACTACTAGGTTTAAAGACGTCGGAACAGGTCTCTAGCCTAGACCTCTAAATGTTTCGTTAATGTTTCAATGCTCCCTTAGTGTAAATTGAATAAATTTTAATGTTTATCTTCAATTACGTTTCAGTTTTCAGGCCCTAGCGAATGTAATGTCTCAAAATATCCTAAATGCACACTACATGCCATAGTATATCATTCCATTCGATGAAAGATAATTACAAGAGAGTTAAGATCTTTTCACACAACAACAAAATGACCAGACAACAACCAATGATATCTCTAATGCAGCTAATGGAAACTAAAAGCTTTTCTTCCAAAGTTACTAATCACTAATAACACCGAAAAGATTTAATTCACTCTAACTAACCCAATGCAAAAGGGATTTTTTTTGTATTTTCAATGTTTAAGAGCAAAATGCACTAAAAAAAAATGAAAACTAATGAGACAATCAACTTGAGAAGTGATAGCAAAAGAGAAGAAACAATCAAATTTCACTCAATGCATGCACACAATCAGACCTCAAATTGACCAAAAAGTCCCTCAAATCAAAAGACACCCAAAGACTCAGTTGAACCATGTAATCTAGGCCCAAAACGAGACAAAGAGGAATTCGAATGAAGAAAAATCCAAGCACACAAATAACGCAATGAAACGATAGAAAACCACCAAATGAGTGCAGAGAAGCAATCACAAAGTTCATTGAACAGATAGAAACCAAAAACTCCCAAGGGAGGCTCGACGCACAATAGCATCTAGATGCTCTAGGGCTAGAACAAAAAATCGATAGAAAAGGGCAAACAACCAAAGGAAGAAGATCGAAGTCAGTCAAACAAGGCTCCAGAACACTCAAGAAGTCGAGAAAACTAGACCGAACACCCAGATCAGTATCAAAAGGCTCAAAACACAGTAAACCGTAGCACCTTATAGGATTGGCGCGACTGTAAGGCTGAAACTAGCGCCATAATAGAATTGGTGTGAGTAATACACTTACAACATGCGCCAGTGGGCACGACTGTCACACTAAAAAGCATGCCAGCCAAGTTTACCAAGGAAAAATTAAAAATAAGCAATCCAAGAAGTAGACCAGTGATGTTGGAGCTTAAACCAAAAGCCAAACTCACGAAAAGAGCCAGCCAAAAGAGCTGATAAAGCAAGCAAATTAAAGAGTCGATCGAAGGAAAAGACAATACTCCAAGTGTTCAGTTCATAAACTAGACCAGAGATTGACTGAAGCAACATTGATCTACTTCGCTAATGTAGAGAAAGAGCGTTTCGAAGGCTATCTGGATAACTTCAGGCTCCATCTGTAGTTTATAAAGCATACAACAAGCTAACTCCCCAGTGGAGTCGCCAATTTTTTGTGGAGGTAAATCCCCTCTACGGACAGAGGCGATCCCTACTAGTCCAGATCGGGTCTAGCAATAATCGTAACATGCTATGGCGCAAGTTCCTAATTGCAATAAACCAAATCGTGAAGAAGGCCTACCTCAAGTCCAACGCTGTCGTTTGTAGAGGAGATGATGCTCCCATTTCCTTGCTCCAGTAGATCGCAATCCTTTCACTCACCGTGATCGAACCCCTGCACACACAGGAAACACGACAAACACAAGCGTAAAACCCGATATATGCAATTATGTATCAGTCAGAGAAGACACAACTCATGATCATAATGAACAATACGAATGGAACCATAACCAATAGTCACTTATCATTAATTCAACAAAGGAAAATACAACCTGGCTCTGACGCTTAACCTTCCTTCGGCAGGTCGTTAGTGGAATATGTTTCGGTAAAGCTTGTCGGGAATGGGGACAAGCCTCTCTCTTCGATCGTCAATCTCCTTGCTATGGATTTTGCACTATGAGGACTATCAAAGCTCTTGCAGCATTCTTTGGGCTATGAGGGCTCTTGGAGATTAGCTTGCAAAGGGAAATGGCAAGCTTATATAGATGGTGGAAGAGGAGTTGGGATCCCTACAATCATGGGATTGGCCCTATCCTCAAGGAAGCTTCCATGATAGGTGGCAAACTACTTCCTCTACATGGAAATCTGGAGCCAAACGTCCCAACTCAATTTAGAGACCAGTTCAGGAGTTGGTTAAAGTCAATATTCCACCATTTATTTTTAAAAAACACCCTTTATTAACCCTGGCGCGAGTGCGACTCTGAGACAGAGCACCAATTGGCGCGCCCTCTTTGAAGGATTTCCCCCATTGGCGCAGGTATAACACAGGCTAGTCGCGCCAAGGGTGAAAAGGCTATTTTTAGGGTTTTTCACAAGGAGATGTCTTCAGGGGAATGAAAGTCCATGTCTAAGGGAATGCCATGAAAGTGTTTTCAGGTTATGTCACTGCTCACAATTCACGGAATAAGCCCTCCAATGTGCGGGATGGGGAATTGCAGGGACGGTGACAAATTGCTGTGTAACAAAAATACATCTACAACCATATTTATCAATGCCTTTGTCATAGACATATATCCATCACCCATCACATTAATAACTATTAGGTGTATTTAATTAAATACTAATATTTGTGATCATTAATAACTATATAAATAATAATAGCCCTATTATTTTATATTTATATAATTATATTTCATTATTACATTGGCTACTTTAATAGGAAAAAATATTAATGTACCCAAAATATTTCTAAGAAGATAAGTAAAAAATAATATATATATATATATATATATATATATATATATATATATAATCAAATGAATCTTTTCAAAACTTGGTTAAGGAAAAGAGAAGAACTCACTAAATATTTTGAAGAGGCAAGAGATGGAGATTAAGAAGAAATAGGGAATTAAAAATATTAAAATAAACCAATTATTTATATTAAATTTAATATTAAAATATAATATAATATTATATATTATTTTAACAAAACTATAACTTAATATTATATAAACTATATTAAAATTTAAAACCTAAAATATATAAATTATATTAGGATCTAAAATTGAAAATACTTAAAACCATTATTTTCTTCTATAAAACTATGTTAATATTTTGGGAGTTTGATAAAACAACAATCAATGAAAACCAATGAATAGAGGACATATATTTGGTCCATTAGGATTTTTGAAACACATAATTTAAAAATGTAACCCATGAGAATGCAACATTTCAATGCAGTGAAAGTTGTAACTTTTATACTTCTAATTGCATGTTTCTAATCTTCATAAGTGGTGACAATTTTGTAAAAAAATAATTTAATGTTTGAACGTATGATTTAGATATGCAAGAAAGTTAGTGGTGTGAATTTCATCCATTGATGTGGTGGCAACTACGAGAATACACTGCATTGTGAAGTTTACACCATCCGATAAAAAATAATAATTAATAAAATCATTAAAGTAGCCAATTTCAAGAGACATATGCCATTTATATTAAATCATTATTACACTTCATTGGATTCTTTTAACCACTCACACAGACATCTATACTCACTCTCCTTTTATCCCTTCTCTGTTTCTTGTGCTCTTCTTTGATTTGATATCTTCACTAGTCAATTTGATTATTTTTTAATTTTGAAAAATAATGCATATTTTTGTCTTTTCTTTTCAAGGCAAACCATACCGCCTCAAGCAGAGAAGGGACCAGGTAAGTTCTTTATTATCTCATTATTTTTCAATTCCCCTAATTAAATTTTACAATTAAACTTAAATTTCACCATTTTTTTTGTATTCTTTCAAAACTCCACATGTTGCAGTTCTTGAGTTTTGTTTAGACAATATTTAAGGGTAAGTTTTATGAATTTAGAAGAAGAACCACTCATGATTCATGATTCATTAGATGGTACTTATAGAAATAGCTAAAATCACATAATCACTAAAGAACACTCATAAATTATTCACAAATGGTGTATGTGTAAAGACACTCACACACACTGATTACATTCAGATTACTCTATTAAATAGAGTTTCTGAGATCCAACTTATTCTTAATTTAGAGAGAGAGGTTGAGAGAATTTCTCAACCATCACAAACCAACATCTCAAATATGGAATGTAAGCATTAACTCCAACATCCCCGCTTAATGATTACATTACATGAATTTATTGAATTCACTCATAGATAACAAAATAATCAAGCTTATCAATAGATGCTCCATCAAGTTGCCTCATAACCCTCGGAAAGGTGTAGTTGGCAAGTTGGATTCCTGAGTTCCCTTCCTCAACTCCCAAATCAAGTACCCCCCGAAGTCAATTACTGGACAACATCCCAATCTATCAAATAACCTCATTATAAGACCACTTTACGTCTTCAACGAATGAGGGATCCTTCCCTAGATTTGCAGCTGCCATACTATCTCGACAACCATCCATCTTGAGCCTTACTGCCACTTGATCTCTTCAAACACAATTGATTGCATATTTGCAATAGCTGAACTTCTAGTCATTCTATGGACGAGCTCCCATCCACCGAAATACATGGGTGCTAACCGTTGTACTCGCCAGTTATCTAGGGAAGCCGTCTAGATATAGAATGTATCTAGAATCAGTTTTACAAAAAATGACCTTTAACTGATTATTTATCTCACATAATATACAAACAAATATAATACTACTAAACCACAAATATTTTTCAATAACAACACGACCACTAGCTAAAGATTCCTTGGAATTGAAAGACGATCCTCTCTAGCCACGATCCCAGATCCGATGGGCCTGAGAAAATAAAAATACTTTCTCTCTACCTCAACGCTTATATATTCAAAGTAAAATTGTTCGCCAAACAAATATGAGAACTATAATAACTGTAACTACTCCCTGCACAACAGTAAAAAAGCTCTCCCTGTTACTCGAAAGCTGACATCTCCAAATGATATCCCGAAGTGGCAATCAAAATGTACAATATTTTCAGATCCATTTTTTTTCCTCGGTCCTCGTTCATTTCATATGTAAGGCCAATGTATATCCATGCAAAACTTATTAATAAAGTGCTATCATACAATTTCAATAGGATAACGTTTCTCTCTATTCATTTCAACTCTTCTGTCGGAAGCTGACTCGTGTTCTGAATTAGATTTTCGACTGAAGTAGTGCGCGTTGGAATTAATTTTGCAGTGGCCGCTTTTCGAATCAAATAAGTCAAGCTCGCTCTCTGTCAATGTCGTGGTGCCTTTTGCCGAGAAAATTTGCAGTGTTGACGCAGCAGAAACTAAGTGTAGATGTCAATGATCTTCGAAAATAATTCGAAGTGGCTAAAATCGTTGAATAGTCTATCCAGGAAGTCTCGGATATGCCAGATTTTGTAGTTGGGTTAGAGACTTGTATCAATGCCACCAAAAAAATTCTATTGAAGATGTCGCAAATTAAATCGACTGGTTTCCCACACATTGTCAGCGGGCTGCACAAGCTCGACTACAATCCAACCTGACCAATCCAAAAAAATTTAATAAAACTAATACAAATGCAGTGTAGTAATTTATTCACAACACAACACACAGGCCTCTAATCCTGTGCTCCGATACCATGATAGAAATAGCTAAAATAATACAATTACTAAAGAACACTCATATGTTATTCACAAACGGTGTATGTGTAAAGACACTCACACACACTGATTACATTCAGATTACTCTATTAAATAGAGTTTCTGAGATCCAACTTATTCCTAATTTAGAGAGAGAGGTTGAGAGAAGTTCTCAACCATCACCAACCAACTTCTCAAATATGGAATGTAAGCATTAACTCCAACAGGTACATCTCATTATCAATGTCTTATACAACACAATGCATCAAATTGTCTAGTAAACTTTAATGGTGCAACATTCCTTAGAAGACGCATAGGTGAGATACCTCGATACCAATGCACTTAAAAACCATTGATGCATCAATGAAAATATAATATTGATGAACTGAAAAAGTAGCGTAAGTCTTTTAACATTTCATAAATGTCCAAGTCCAATTTGTGAGATATGAATATTATCACACTTTGGTGCATTAAGTTTAGAGGTGCTCTATAGTTTAGGATGGAGGAAATGTTATCCCATAATATTACATGAAAATATAATAAAATAATATTTATATTAAAGAGGAAAAATTATTAATAAGAAAACTTTTTCAATATTAGTCATAAATATTAATATCAATTTTTTTTTTCAATATTTTCGATAAATAAAAAGCTTCAATAGACACTTTAAATAACATAATTTTACATCAATGTTATATATATAGATAAAGTATTTGCAAGTTATAAAATATGTAATTTCATCCATAGCTACTTTCTATCTTTTAGTATGAGGGAGATGTGCAATTCCTTCACTACTCAATATGGAGTTGATATGTGGAATTTTAGATTTAATATTGTTGATATTACAACCTAGTATGATGGTGATGTGCAATTCTTTTTGTGCTCAAAATAGAGTTTTCATGTGATATATAGGAAAAAAAAGTTTAATAACAAAAAAATGTAGTTATCAACCATAAATAAAATATTTCAATGTCCATATTATATAGGTCCATATTTCATAATTTTATTTCATGTCCATATGAACATAATTTTACATCAACTTTAAGTAAAGGGAGATAAAGTAATCAAAAGTAAACAATTTCTTGGCTTTTCAATTTTCATTATGAGAGAGATGTGTAATTATTAAAATATTTCAATGTGGACTTTAAATAAAACATTTGAATATCCATGTCAATCAATATATTTTAATACCAACTATAAATATATCTCTATATAGATAGAGATACTCTCTCTCTCTCTCTCTCTCTCTCTCTCTCTCTCTCTCTATATATATATATATATATATATATATATATATATATATATATATATATATATATATATATGTTGCTAAAAAAGAAAGAGATGTGAAATTTCTTCCATTTTTAGCATGGAGTTAACAATCACGAACATATATAGGGAGAGAGAGATAGATGAAGTAGATCCATACTAATCCAATATCTATCAAGCATTGAGAGGTATCAAATCTCTTGAAATATCACACTCTAAAAGAAGTTTTCACCTTGAGAGATTTGATCCCTTGTGGTGCTTGATGGATACATGGTTAAAGACCTTTATATACATAATGCATTGCAAAAAGGGTGAAATTAAACAAAAAAATACTATACAAAATTAATGGTGAAATAAGTACATTATACGTTACGGTGGTGGAGTGTTCATCTCCAATTCCTTCACTTCCCTCCTTCCTTGACTAAAACACACAATCTGGGCTCATCTATGCAATAAGAAAAGAGTCTCTCAATACTAATACTTTGACATGGTAATGCACTATATTAAGTCCCTCCTCCTCTCTTCCACCCTTAAGAGAGTCTGGTTATACAAAATTTTCATAGATCTGGGATCATGTATCTATAGACTTAGGGGCAAGAGAATTTAGGCTTGATGGCATGTGAATTGGGTTGATACAATTCATGGATAGAATTAGTGAGATGTGCATGGAAAAATTACAAGTCATACTCAAGTTTCATGCAAAATTATGAGCTTTTCTGAACTCACTATGAACTTTCTTCCCAATTATGAGTTTTTCTCAATTATGAAATAATTTTTATTTCATAATAATTAAATAGTGATAAAACGATCATGAGAAATTACTTAATTATGCAGATTCATCCCTATAATATCTAATAACTTCTTTGAAATACCTATGGTGGTAAATACAAGTATAACAAATGCTCCATAATGTATGAGGTCAAACGAGAAACTAATGGACAAAATGCATGAAAAATAGGTATCAAAATGCAATGAAGGATTCAAGAATCAATGAACTCGACTGGAGTAGCCTTGACAACCAACTCTCAATCATCGATAGATCATCTGTGGGGTGGGAATACCCATGCTTGGATTTAATACTAATTGAACAGGGCCACCAAAACTATACATTGTGGGTCCATGATATGAAATGCTAACATATTTCCACAAATAAATGCATACCATATCCATGCAATAGATAAAAATATCATAAAAACTAGCAAATACAATGTTGATCTATAACACATATACATCAATAGGATTATAGTCACATAGAATAGATGTTCACTAAGGCAGTCCTAATGGTACATGATATGGTACATACTTTGTCACAACTTGGGAGGTGTGCCATGTAAGGGTGATACATCCCTAAACCCATGTTTTTTATCCTAATATCAATGGTACAAGTACACATCATGTGAATGGAAGAGTTTATGTTTAGCATGGTGAAAAAAAATTGATTATTTGGCATTCATGTATATAATTAACAGATGTGAGGGGACCCACCGATTATGAAAATGGACTCCAAGGTACCTATCAAAATCATTTGGGTGTCAATAAATGATATGATTTTGAAGACACATCAATTCAACTAATTATGAGTCAATGAGGTAAACCTATTATCAATTGTGAGGAAGCTTGCCACTGAGGACTTAAAGCTCCAAGATACTACTAGTTCCTAGAACTATTTATTAGATGATGATATAAGGTTGACAATAGAATATCTATCAAAGGAGGGTCTTAATGTATCCTACATCAATCAACACAAAATAAACTAAGAGATGATATGAATAGATGAAGTCACAAAGTACAACTAATACAATGATGGTGGACACAAAACATCAACAAAGATTGTAGATGTCCAACCTAGGTTTAGAATTCCCTTAAACATGTAGTGACACAACATAAAATTGATGTGGTAACATTGAATAATGAACAACAAGTGACAACATGTAATAACATAGGAGGCATTGAATAATATTCCATAATGAGTGGAAGAGTAACCAAATGAAGGTGTAAAAGACTCATATGTGTGGTACGACTCCTAGGAAAGCTAAAACCCATATATGAGATAGTAATGCAAACCAATTCCATATTCAAGGGTGACATGAATAATGTTACCATATTCAATGATAAACTGCAAAGATTTTCCCCCCCCTATTTTTTTCCGGTATCTCCTTCGTAGTTTAATGAGAATGAAAGAGAAGATCGGTAAGATTAATAGTATATTTTTTGTGAGGTTTTAACAATTTCAAAAAAGAGATGAAATTTTCAATATCCTTCTCATTATATTAACGAGCTGGGGAAAGGGAGAACAATAATCTCATCATCCTTCAGTGTTTCAAGAGCATGAGAAGATTGCAAAGGAAGCAAGAGCATGAGAAGATTGCAAAGGAAGCTCATATTGGAGAAACAAGTAGTATATAATGTAGCAACTTGTTCTGAGTTGACAAAACCACCCTCAAGATGAAGCAAAGTGGTTGGAAAAGGAAATCCACTAAGTGTAGCCATATCTCAAGGAAGGGTAATAGTGAGGAAAATTACCAACAATATTAGTAAGTGAAGCAACGGAAAACAATAGAATAATAACATGAGTAATTGAGCAAAGAAATATGTATAGGAAATTAGATGATTTATTTGTTTTGGAATTTTCCTCGAGGTGTGGCCAAAATATTATAGAAAAGAGAGAACATGAGGCTCACTTTCAAAGTCATGTTTGGTTTGAAGCATGGATTTCAGGATTCCCAAAAATTACAACATGGACACCAAAACAATAAATAGGTGCTAAGTTAGGACATCTATGAAGTGAAGGCTCTACCTCACAAGTTACAATGTGAAAATAAAGAGAGCTAGTGGTGCGACCCAACGTGCTCAAATATAAGGTGGAAAGAAGATGACATTGACAACTAATAATGCAATGTGGATAATAGGGAAAAACCTACCCATATATGCCAAGGTCAAGGAAAAACACCTAATATTGAGTGGATGTTGGAATAAAAATGCCACCTTATCCTATAAAAACCATCCAGAAAGACTAGACCTGCATTTAAATCACATGATGAAAGAAAGAAAACATGGATTAGGTAAAAACATAACCAATATATTTTTTTGTTTTTTGTATTTTATAATTTTTTGGGACTTGTGGATTTTTAGATATGATTTACTATATATGTATAATTTAGATATTAATTATGAATTTAGATGATGTGATTCAAAATCCATTTTTTTCTAGAAATGCATGCTCATATAAATGCTCAATTATTTTGACAAATTTCAACATAGCTAGAGGACTAATGTATGTAACCTCCTGGTCTCACCATGGGAATTTCTATGACACACCAGGAGTATGTGACTAAAAAATTCACATCAAGCATGAAGTGTGATAAATGTTCAACTGAAACAACCCATACTCAAAGTTAAAAAGCACTCACATCCCACACCAAACGAAAACTAAAATACATGTGTACCATGCACAACATAAGCTAATAGGTTACATCATGTAGTTCCCACCGCCAAGCACAACCCAAGGATTCCTATGGATGTGTATAAATCATGAGCCATTGTCGGCATGCCATGGAAAACCATGTCAAATATATGTCACGTAGAGCTAAATTTCTACATTCCTAAAACTTAATGATTCCATGGAAATCCTATAGTCATATCATTATCAGGAACAAATTGAGGACATAAAGAGTGACCAGTTTTATGATCTAGTAAAAATCCTTGTTGATGGATATTTTGACACAATGGAGGAAGAAGACACTCATCGATGGGGGGGATGTTTGATTGGATGTTTTACTGGAAAGTTAAATATTATAAATCCATGACTTGACTCGGTTAAAGTGTGGCACTTCATTGGATGACCTAAGAAATTCCCCTAGCTTGATTCAAGATTTTTTGTTATAAACTTCACCATATCTAAATTACGAAGAATAGAAGCATCAAAAGGAATATCCCCCCTTATATTATTAATTGAATCCATGACCTTCAATATTTCTTGTTATGAAGGAAACTTAACATTGAGGGAGTCATGTGAAATATGTGGGGTGACACTTGTGTGGGTAAAGCATGCTTCATATTCTATATTGGGATGGAGTTTCTGATCAATGTTAGGAGGTAATGATGAGACCAACAAAGAAGAAATTTCTTCCATTAGAAGCAGCATGTGTTGACCATATGATTCTAAATCTGAAGGAGATGTCACCCCCCAAGGGTTAATAGAATGATGGTATCCATTGGTGATGGAAGAGAATATATGCATGGGAGCAATAGTTGTAGAAGGAATATTAGGTAGTGGCATGTGAAAAAGGCCCATTAGTGATGAGTAGATGAACAAAACTCCACCAAAATTTCTCTTATCCTAAATGGTTGTCATTAATAAATGACATTGAAGTTCTCATAATTTTGTCATTGACATGTAGTATGCAAGATGATCAATCTTTACTATCTTTTCCTCACGGGGAAAGTAAAGGACATGGAATACTACAACAGAACAACAACCATAACATAAAAACAATTATTTCCAAGGAGAAAATTGTATTCAAGTGGGGAAACATCAACTTCTACATCAAATGTAATAATCCCCCCCGCCTCCCCCCTCCCCCAAGTTTAATGGAAAATGCAAGTAGAAGTCCCTTAGGTAAAAGGGTATGGAAATCAAAGGCCTAGATTGTGGTGTTTCATTGAACAAGTAATCAAGAACTAGGAGTTTTCCAACATGATGAAGCTATGATATATGGAGGATTATTCATCCACAAGAGTGTGGTAAATATATTTAAATAACCCTATAAATACACCCTTAAAAAAAATTAATTTTTCCTTGTTAACTAACATTCCGAGAGTCAAATGGTATTCTACATTCCAATACTTAAGTAGTACTTCACAATTATATGGATGGATGTCATGGTATTAATTTGATTATTGATAAATAGTTATATTATCACTTTTCTTTTATTCTTTCACTTATAACTTTACTTATCTTACGCAATTCATATTATTCTTCACTTTACTCATGACACTTCTTAGTCTATAATTTGAGTTAATGGCAGATTTTTAACACAAATTAGCTTTATGTCTACGAGAAGTAAAACGTATCGTAACTTTACCCTTATTTTTTAATTTCCACTATATTTAATCTAGCTCATAATTAATTACCAAACTTATAACCAAAACATATGGTCTTTTCTGGACATCTAGTCTAGGCATAAGTCCTTTGATTATTAAAATGATTTTTCCTCTATTAAACTAGGATTTCGAACCTTTATATGTTAATTGTGTCTTAAACTTTCTGATCTTTTAGCCTTTGCATGCAAATTTATGATTACAGATATCATGTTTATACTTAAAAATGGTATGTCGATTCCATAACCATCAGACACGATGGAATTTGATCCACCAATATCATAGGAAACATTCAACAACTAACCATATCCGCGATTTCACACATTATACAAACATAAGTCGCAAGGCCACCTAATGGTTTCATTGTTGTTTTACGTTTGACATATTATGTCATACTTTATGGTATAAAGTTTATTTAAATATATCCAGAGATTACACCACATTTGATTTAGACATGCGAGTGATATGCGTGGAATAGTTGAGATTGCTTGTGTTTTTCTTATTGGTCCACGAAGAGTTCTCAACACGGCATCACATGGCTCTTGTGTGGACAATATTGGACTTTTCATCCATAGTTATAAAAAAACAATGGTAAGTCATTGGTGCACATGGTTTTTTTTTTTTTTTTTGTGGGCCCTACGACATCCATTCCACCGGTTCATTGAGTCATTTTCCCTTTTGGATTTCCCACAAAGCTCAACTCTATTCAACGCCAAGGTTTTCAACTTGAAATTCATTACCAAGTTACAATCAAGTGAGATTTACTCTCCTCTTCGGGTCTTAATCCCTTCATTTCTTAGCGAAGATACAATGCATTTATCTATGTCGAGCCGGTGAGAACGAAACCAATTTTCTTTGTAACTTATTTATACCTCTTCTTTCTTTTACCAATTTACATAATTGAATTGAGTATGTATATGTTGGAGGCTATAGGTTTTGATGTTGAAAATACTAGTCTTGATGATGAATCACAATGGGTGGTTTAAAACGGGTTGATAATGTTCCATTGCATGTAATTATTACTAAAATATTTCTTACAATTTATATGATGAATCACAGAAGCTAGATTCTGAAAATGTTGAAAATCCTCTCAGCCTCAATATTCCCCAAATAAATCTATGAAACCCACACACTAACTGTGTCATTACTCCAGGTATTTTTTGGTTATTTTTCATGTTCACTGTTCATAGAACTCTTTGGTTTTTCAGATGCACCAGGGTTTTATACTAACCCTGATTTCTTTATGCGCATAGGTTTAGTCTGAATAAATGGGAATGTTATCACCCTTCTCTTGGCATGGCACCAACCCTCAACAGAAGCTTTCCTTTCAACAGGTATTAATAATCCAAATTCTTTGAAGACTTAAAACCGTCAGCATTATTCCTTAATCATTTTCTTGTATTTGGGTTTCAATGCTGAGACTCCATCATTATGTGGGTTTTCGGATAACTACAGTTATGGTTTTGCTTATATTCAACATGAATGCATAGTGACTCTAACATTATGGTTGATTTTCCTCGAGTGGAAAAAAGTTTAATTATTTTGTTAGGGTTTTATACTTATGCTTTTTTATTTTATTTATTTCTTCTTGTATACTCGAACATATTTTCCATGATTTAGTAATGTTGCTTTTGTTGGAGGAGAAAGACATCGTTTTCCTAGCCCTATACTTTTATAAGTAATTGTTGTGCCAAAAAAAATTATTAAAAAATTATTTGTGCTTAATAATTTTTTTTATGTCCAGTGCCCATAAATGTACATAGTCTACCATTTCGCAGGCATCACCAACTCCTTCACAGTTTTTGCACACATTTTTTATACTTAGAATGGAACCTTCAATACTTTAATATATTCAACTTCATCTTTACAGATCGACTGCACTCCTTGAAATATTCTTCTGTAAACGTTTAACTCTCTTGTCTAGGGCTAAGACACCCAAGTTTTTACTCGAAGATATAATTGTTACAGAGGTTACTCTGAGTATTTACCCTAACAAAAATTTTCATGATTTTTAAGGCATCTTCTGCCAAGTTATATTATTTTTACATTTAAGGCTAGAAGCATGAACATCGTTTTGTTTATGTATATATATACGATGTCTCAATTGATCTTTCTTTTTAATTTATGTTTCATTGTCAATGCTTTGTTTATTGAAATCTTTTGATGTCTTTACAAAATAAAAAGATTCTCCTCTTAATTAAAAAAAAAAAAAAATTGTTTTTTTTTTGTGTTTTTTTGTAATATAAAAAATTTCCAATGTTTATATTTATTGACTTCTTGTATGTCTACCCGTTATTGACTTAAAAATTCAGCAGACAAGCTCAATTACATTAATCAAATCAAGTTACATATATATACATGAGGTGCAGTCTCAAGATAGAGAATCTATCTTAGACGCACAATAATTTAGTTGAGAAAATATCTCAACCTCACACCAAACTAGGAACTAACCTAACAAATAGGAACATACTCTAACTGAAGACAAGTAGGAATTAGATATTCCAACACTCCCCCTTAATGACTACTTGTCTCAATATCCATCTGCAAAATCTACAATGACTACTTGTTGATGTCCATATAAAGGAACAACCATCTACCGAAAAGCATGGGTTCCAACCGCTGCAACCGCCAGTCTACTAGGAAGTCCTTCACATACATGGTTCATCCAACCTCTCGATTAACTCCCCCTTGATATAAAATTTCACCTTATGGAGTCTAAAACCAATACGGCCCACCCAAGTGTATCCATCCCGCATGACACACTCTTCCAGGGTGTTAAAACTCTCTGACAGAGGGAACATATAACAAAGGGGTATGCATGCCTCTCTGGGTCTTACAACACATACAAACAATAAGTGACATGTAGATTTGCTTCTACTTACAAACTGTGACTATAAATGTCATGAGTCTATTCCAAGAAACTCACAAAAAACAAACTCTCACAAACTTGATTGTCCATCCTCCTCTGTCGCTCACCATACCATTCATTTGAGTCTTTGGCATTTTCATTTTACTTTGGCAAGCTGGTCTTGGTCTCCATGTTTTACCTGTCATCAATTAGAGTTGCGAATTCTAACAGAATGACATCATATTGAGGTCGCAAATCTCAATATTTATACAAATTTCCAAGACTTCTCCATATTTACCCATACCAAACAAAAACAATACCAAATGACAATATAAACACAAGCGATAACCATGACAATAATACAACACATGGCCACGCCATTCACTGCTGCGGACAAACTGTCCCGAATTTCAGTTCACCAGAACACTGCCCACACTATTGCTGAGAGCAGATCCAAGATCATACATTGCACGTTGTCTTCGATCTGATCCCTATGAGATCACTGACAACTGATCGTTCCACGTTGCTTCATGAACAAGCATGAGCAACACCCTTTCACCTGCTTGCTAGTTCACATTTCGACAAGCAGTAATTCACCTCCACTGTTCAAGCGCTCAACCTTGAGGAGATACAATGTAGCCACCAAGGCTCATCACAGCCACGAAGACTCAACACAGCCACGAAGGGCTCAACACAGCCACGAAGGCTCAACTCAGCCATGAAGGCTTATCACAACAACAAAGGCTTATCACTGCCACGAAGGCTCTCCAGCCACCCAGGCCTATCACCGCCACGAAGGCTCTCCAGCCACAAAGGCTTATCACTGCCACGAAGGCTCTCCAGCCACCCAGGCTTATCATCGCCACGAAGGCTCTCTAGCCAGAAAGGTTTATCACTGCCACGAAGGCAAACAATACTCTAGGACTCCATGGTCCAATCCTCCATCGCATTTCAGTATCCAATTCTCCCGGCATCGCAACATAATGCCACTTCCCATACTCACAGTATCAAGGCTAGTCACTATTTTCAAGCATACTGCCTCATGCTTGCTGACAATCTGCAACATGATCTCGATCATCTTCCAATCTCTGAGGTAGCTCCAATTGATGTCGTTTTCACTGTCATGTGTTCATCATTTCCTGCAAATTTTCTTAGTGTTGGAATGACCAGTTCCAACACACTCTCAGAATTGTGACAATAGTTGGTCATACTAATGTCACTTAAATTACAACCAATTTCATTGTTATGACAGTTAATCAATACATAGCAAATTTAAAAAACATCATCAGAGAATTTACAAGAAACACTCGGACAATAGCATAAACTTTTTCTAACTCCCCCCCTTTTAGTGAGCTAACAACTTTTTCAGCATCACGAACAACATCCTTTATGATTTATGTTGACACGTCAGCTGGTGCCTCCACCAAATGGAAAATACCATCCTTGTGAGTGGTTTCTACTACGGGAAAACAACGAACAGAACCAGGCCTTCCTCTTGCCACTATAACTGCCAGCTCCTTGATAAAGGGTGCCCACTTCTCAGCATACAGGCCACGCTCAAAGCCTCCTACTGTAGACACAACTGCAATTATGTCCTCTTTGCAATATGCAACAACATTCATTATAAGCAAGATATACCTAAAATCCACTTAGCAAAATACTGGCCTCAAGCGAATCCAGATTACAAAATCAAGAAGGGCTCTAAAGGAAGTGCAAATGTCCTTGCTAAGAGAACAGAAAAATGCAACTCCTTTATATTTTCACCAATAATGAATACTTGAGACCATTAAAATGAAAGGATATACCAAATCAATAGGCTATCCTGATGAACAACTGTAATTCTTGTTCGTTGAGACTTCCTGCACTTCCACGGGAACATTAAGTTTGGTGCCTGTTAACAACGCTGAATTTCCATTTCCTTGATCGTCATTTGCAATGAGGGAATTTTTGCTGATTATCCTGTAGATTTCTGTCAAAACAGTTAAAAATGTAGTCTCTACATTAATTTCCTCGAGTGTAGAAGTCTTCAAGAAAAAACAAGCCTTCCCTTTGAGCAAATTCTTTTGCATCATCTATCCGAACTGCACGCAAGTTACCAAGATCATATTTGTTGCCTATGAGCATAATAATAATATCACTGCCAGCATGGCCTCTCAGCTCCTCGAGCCCTCTCCAGGCCCACGCCTCCTTCAAAACGTAGCCGCTACACCTCTCATTGTTAAGATGCATTACATTTCCGTTATTCCTCTGTTTGATGGACACAGAATATCTTCGGAAAAAACTCTCAACGACTGTTAAATAACCACATACACAACACTCGCACTAATGATACAAGAGTGTTTCGTCTCTCAAACAATAATTGATAAACAATAATTCAGTTGTTTTAGGAAGGTAAAAAAGTCTTCGTGATAAAAGAAAAATACTCTTTCCAATTGATTGTGCTCTGTGCGCTGTGTATGTGCAGCTTTCCTGAATAGCATATTCTCCATCTGATGCTCACACAAACTATTTTATTTCACATCAGGGTACAGCTGACTGCCCTCCACTCCATTAGCTCGAATTTCAAAATTTGTTTGATCCCCTTTCACAAAAAACAGAGTGACTGATTGCTATGATAATATAACCTGGGAATGGTGTCTCTGGCCGCGTAACAGTTGAATACATCGCAGGTGATCCTGCTACTCACGCCAAGTCGCAGACAGAGTTCTTAGATTTGGATAGCCTCTGTGCTGACAACGTGACAGAGAGGAACGTAGTGCTGGAGTGGGAAGCGTAGAGCGCTAGCAGCAGATCTCACCGCTCCAGAGGTTTCACTTGCTCAACTGTTTATCACCTTCTACCACCTCTGTGATTTAATGTTTCTCGCCCCCATATCGACACAGATATAACATGCAACGAATTGTTTTCGCAGCGGTCCTTTGCCTTTGGTACAAAAGCTCTGCTGTGACCATGGGAAAATTGCCAGCGTTGGCACCTGCTTTCTGTCCGCCTTTTCGCCAATTCAAGAGCTTTTGGGCGTCATGGGAATCCTTTGATATCCCCAAAGCTTCCGTCAAAATTCTAGCAAGCTACGATTCCTTCAGCTTATATGCGCCCCTTTCTCTGGGATGCAAATCCACACAGACGGCTGTGGCCTTCACCGGCCTTCCTCACGAAGTTCAGCACAATCACCGTGCTGCACCAAGCTCCCGCAGCAGGTTTTAAAAACAACTGTCACGCCACAGCCTCAAACCAAGCTCGATGGAAAAACAAACAACTGAAAGACAAAACTCTCTTATTTCTTATTTCCCTCAGCCCACGAGGGGCCGAGGCCCAGGCCCTTATGAGCTTTGAAGCTCTGATACCAACTTAAAAATTCAGCAGACAAGCTCAATTACATTAATCAAATCAAGTTACATATATATACATGAGGTGCAGTCTCAAGATAGAGAATCTATCTTAGACGCACAATAATTTAGTTGAGAGAATATCTCAACCTCACACCAAACTAGGAACTAACCTAACAAATAGGAACAGACTCTAATTGAAGACAAGTAGGAATTAGATATTCCAACAGAATGGAACCTTCAATACTTTAATATATTCAACTTCATCTTTACAGATCGACTGCACTCCTTAAAATATTCTTCTGTAAACGTTTAACTCTCTTGTCCAGGGCTAAGACACCCAAGTTTTTACTCGAAGATATAATTGTTACAGAGGTTACTCTGAGTATTTACCCTAACAAAAATTTTCATGATTTTTAAGGCATCTTCTGCCAAGTTATATTATTTTTACATTTAAGGCTAGAAGCATGAACATCGTTTTGTTTATGTATATATATACAATGTCTCAATTGATCTTTCTTTTTAATTTATGTTTCATTGTCAATGCTTTGTTTATTGAAATCTTTTGATGTCTTTACAAAATAAAAAGATTCTCCTCTTAATTAAAAAAAAAAAAAACTGTTTTTTTGTGTTTTTTTGTAATATAAAAAACTTCCAATGTTTATATTTATTGACTTCTTGTATGTCTACCCGTTAATGGGTTTTCTTATTAATTTGTTTAAGGGGTTGGTTATCATCCCTCATTTAGAATGTTTTAATTACTCTTATTAGAGGTTTTATACTTGTAATAAATGATCCTCTCATTTACTCAACATATTTTTATAACAAAGTCCTAAGTAATTCCACTGGTATTTGTCATGGATCATTACAATTGTTCTATGATACATTAGCCTATTCTGACCTCATCATTTGTCTATCTTTTTGGTTAATAAATTCTACGTAAATTTAGTGAGATTTATGTACATATAGGACAAGGTCATTTATGGTATACTTCAAGTAGGATGTTTCAACTTTTTTATTGAGTCACCAAATTCATTGTTCTATTGTTTATGCAAAGTTATATAACCTTAGTTTTAAATGCTATCTATACCTTAGAAAGTATCATTTCTTGTTGAATATTCTATAGAATCCCTACTAACACTATCAAGACAATAACAACATGACTAAAATATTTTGTATATGTGAGTACCTGAACCATCTCTAATGATCGAAGAATAAAATTCTATTCTCTTTCCTTTTGTTTGCATGTATAATTTTGAAAAATTTCATCTACATAGTACTTATAACTATAAATTTTTTTAACAAATAAAAAATATAATTTTTTTTAATTAAGGTACGACTCATCAATATGTTTTGGAAAATAATACTTTAGCTACCATGCTCCACCCAACCTTGGCTCTTTCTCTTGAAAGGGTGCACCCACACTTCAATAGACTTCAAATCAATTAATCCACTGTTCGTTCTTTATATCATTATACCTCCCACCTCAGTTCAACATTGTGAGAGTCTCATGACAATATAGGACAAAAAATACCCTTTTCCAACTTTAGTTGGTTGTTAGTAATTACCTCCTCCTTATCCACCATGTGGAAGGTAGTTACTTGGCTCCTCCCCAACCTCCTAAGAAAACATCATGTCTTACTCGAAGAGTTATTGATAAATAAATTTTCATAATTTAATAATATAATCCTCATATTAGATGTCTATGTATTACACCATCAAGGGTAATTAAATTTAATCATTAACTTGCAACCTAGAGTTTCTCTTCAACCAATTGTAGCCTCAAAATTATTTTCCTGATTTTTATTAACAACTTAAAAAAACAAATTTACATAAGATGAATATGAGTGACATAATACTGATATAGTCCTAATTAAGTTTTAAAGTTAGAACGTCAAACAAATTTGACATATATAATACTCACAAATAAAATTTAAGTCAGGGGATATCACACCCTCCCTTTCTTGAGTTTGACACGATCTCGGTGTCTCCTCTGGGTTTCAACCCAATTTACAAAATAAGGATGGATATGCTTCTTTAAAAATAATATTTGAATTCCCAAGTTTCCTCTTCCATGTTAAAGTGTTTCCTCTAAACTTCGACTCAGGCTATGCCTCTATTCCAGAGTGGACTTCTCTCCAATTGAGTATGCATAAAGGTTTTACCAGGAGCTCTCCCTAAATTTCAAACTATACAACATACCAATCAATTATGTGAGCTCGATCATGTACATATTTATTTAATAAAGACACATGGAACACATCACGAAATTTTATGCTTCATGTGAGATCAAGCTCATAACCTATCCTTTCTAACACTTCAAAGGGCCCACAATATCTAGGTGACCACTTGGAACAACTACCAATTCTAAGAGTACTCTTCTTGGGTTTCACTTTCAAATAAATGTGGTCACCGACATTAAATTATTTCTTAAATCTCTTTAGATATGCATAACTATTTTGTCAATCATGATCTATTTTCAAATTCTGTTTGAATTGCGTAATTATTTCTTCCATTTCCTTCAGCATATCTAGTCCTAAAATGACCTATATTTAGGATGATCCCAATTTAAAAGAACTTTAAACTATATCCCATACATTACCTTAAAAAAATTAATATTTAATGAAGTTTGATAACCATTATTGTGGAAAATTCAGCTAAATGCAGATAATCTTCCCACTTGGTGGGCCTATCCATAACATCATATAAAAACTCATTCTCTAGGGACTCAAAATTGTGACCAGAGATATGTAATCATAAACCAATTTAATTATCACCATAATTATTTTTCTCATTGTTGTTTCTCATCGTAGCCTAGGTCAAATGTATTTATACATGTGGCATGGGGTTAACACCACAATTCAAATTTCAGGCCAACCATATGCGCTTATTGCTCAAACAATAAATTCTCTTCACATGGGCTTAGCTCTTTTGTCTATGCATGCAACCAAATAATATGACCTCTTACTGAGGGCCATAGTTGTCCATTTTCTAATATCATCATGATGTCGAACCTACCACATGGCACACCATGAGTGGACCACGTTTCACCCAAATTTGCACCTATTGGATAACTGAAAATGTCATTTCTTCTTGCCACGTGGAAGCCCCTGTTGGAACCACATTGGCTTGCTCACGTCTGCTTATGATGATTTTGTTGATAAAAAATATGTCAAGCACTGATAGGATTGTGTCATTTTCTAAGATAATATTTCCATATGTCGCTATTTGATAACTCCACTAGTGATGGTTAAAACTCATGTAACTTTGTCCTCATTCAACCGTTAACTTGTTGGGAGTGTGTTAAATAGTGTGCAACTCCATGATCTTGTGGATATTGATTTTCTTGTCCAATAGTGGATATTTATTTAACTTGAGCATGAGTTAATCCTTTAATTTGGGTCTGGCCCTATAGTTTTCCCTTGCAATTCGACCATATCTCATGTTGAATTCAACTGGCCATAATGTGTCATCCAGGAGGTGCTTTTTTTAGTAGAATATGTCGTTGGAAAGGTATTAGTGTTCTCTAATAAACCATTCTATTTGTAGGATATTTTAAGCATCATAACTTCAACAGAAACTTAAATAACTTCAAGCACCCATATCTTCATTCGATGAGACCTTGTGAAAGGTCTGACTATCATATTTCTTTACAAAGGATCTCGCTACTTCTTTGATCATCAGGGATTTTCCTACTTCCATTGTCTCATACATCCCCTTTAACATCAATGACATCTTGTTGTCATCAATGATGACACTATGTGCAACAAATTTATCATTGTGCTTTTACAAATTAATGATGGTACCTCGAGAAATTTTGAGGATTTTTTGGCATTGAACAAGATCGTTATGAAGAATTATTACCGTCTTCCTCATTTTGAGGATTTTATAAATTATTTTAAGAATGAAATATATTTCACTAATTTATAATTAAGCAGTGCTTATCATCAAATCCAATTTTTTGAAGAGTATATTTCTAAAACTACTTTTAGAACAAAACAAGGTCTATTTGAATGAATAGTCACGCCCTTTGGGCTTTGTAATGTTCTTGTTAATTTCATATGACTTATGAATGATGGATCTAGGGAATTAATAGATGATTGTTTAGTAGTATAATTAGATGAGAACTTAATTTTTAGTAAAAAAATAAGAAGATCATGTAATACATGCTAGGAAAATATACTTTTTGGAAAAGGAGAAAATGTGACTAAATATGTCAATATGTGAATCTGGTAGAAAATATTTGGTTTATTTAGGCTATATCATCGGACATTTTGAATTGAAAATTAATCCCTCTAAAGTTGAAGCCATCATGAAATGGTCTAAACTTAATAATGTAACATAAGTCACAAGTTTCCTATGGGTAGTTTAGTATTGCAGGAAGTTCATGGTAAATTTTCATTTATTGCATATACTTTAAATGCTTTGAAAATTACTAAGTAGGTATTTCAGTGGGGAGGAAAACAAAAAAAAACTTCAAATGTTTCAAATAAAAGATTAGTACATCACTAGTTCTAGAATTTCCAAATTTACCATTTGAGATTTAAATCAATGCAAGTGATTACACCATGGGAGAAATGTTAATACGAGGAAACCAATTTGTTACCACTCTATAACCTTCAATGGTATAGTGTGAAACTATCATATGTATATTAAGGAATTGTAAGATTTTTTTTTTCAGAGTGCGAAGAAGTGGAAACATTATTTTATGGGAAAAGAGATAATTTTCCATATGAATCATCAACTTTTGTAGTCTCTTGAATTATGGTCCAAGAAACAATCATGACATTTCTAATGGATGGGATGTTTGAATCAATTCAATTTGATAATCAAGTATAAGAAAGACATACAAAACAAAGTTGTTGATATGTTATCAATACCTTCTATTATTACATCCATTTTTTTACAACATAGTTCTTTATCTCATGAAAGTTTCATTGAATAGTATGATAGAGATGAATATTTTGAAGACATATAATAAAAATTAACCCATGGTACTAAAATAGAGAATTATATTATCATGTTCATGAAAAATTACTATATCATCTTGGTAAATTGTGTATTCCACAAGATAAAAGAGTACATTTAATTAGAGAAGCAGATACTTCTCTCATTTTTTGTCATTTTCCTATAGGAAAAATATTAGATCAATTGAAAATTTATTGTTATTGGACTAGAATGAATGAAACTGTGTCCATATATGTTAAGGGATGTGTCATGTGTGCTACTATAAAACCATACAATAGAAAATCACTTTTGTATATGCCACTTTGTACCTTCTAATCCATGGGAAAGTATGTCTATGGATTTTTTCGATGGTCTACGCATGTTTACAAAAGTGCATAATTACTTGTATGTGGTAGTAGACATATTTAGACAATGTGTGCCTCGATTCCTTGTAATAAGTAGGTGATAGGGGAGAATACTGTAAATATGTTCTCTTAGAATGTTTGGGTTAATTTTGGTTTGTCCACATCCATTGCATATGATCAAGACCATCCCTTCCTTGGAGATTTTTGTTCAAATTTGTTGGAGTTAATGGAGACCAAGCTCCAAAAAATAATTTTGGAGTAGATGTATCTCTGTCCTATTGACACCTTTTATCTGTCCATCAATATGTGGATGAAAAGATCCAATTAGTTCGTCAAGTTGTTCAAGAACAATTAGAAAATATCCCAAGAAAATAAAAATCTAGGTATGAAAAGGATTGGTTCGATCATCATTTCCACGTTAGTGATCAATTTTGGTTATATATAAAAAATTAATGTATAAAATGTGAAGGTGAGAATATAAAACCAATCAACTATGGTATGCTTACTATTTTGGAAAAGATTAGTGACGATGCTTTATGGTTAAATTTAGCTCCATATATGAAGATGTATATAGTGGTAATTATTGAAAACTTGAAACTATATGAGCCTCCTATGATCATAGATCAAGGTAAAAATGTTCAAGTTCGTTAACTTGCTGATTTTTCTCTTGAACATTTTGATAAGTTGCAATAAGATGTTATTATTTACAGAAGGATTAGGAATTCACAAAGAGGTGATGTGAAATATATTCATGTGGGTCTAAAATGAATGCATTAAATTAAAGTCTAATGTACATAAATAAAAAAAGTGAGTGAGTTTTGGCCTCACTTACTTGTTGAATGAAATCAATATTATGGTAGTCCAAAAGCTTCTTAGTGGGGAGGACTAATCTAGTAGGATTACCATAACTAATCCTAGTTAATTATCTCAATTAATAATCAGAAGTATCCATGTAGAATAACTCATAAAGAGATTCTCAACAACATTTAAATAGGTTCAAAGAAATATCATATGCAAAATTTATGGTCTTGGGAAACTAAAGGAAAAACAAGGGCATCATTGATATGTGGCATTATCACCGATTAACACATGGCATGATGACAAGTTGACATCTAGCATTATGATAGGAACACATGGCATGGTGATAGGATGACATATGGACTACTTAATGGATAAATTGGAAGCTTCTTAAATGACACTTCATGTATAGAGGTTGAAATTTTAGTAATTCAAAAATATAATATTTTATCATCTAACCCATCAAATCTTCTAGAATTATGTACCTCATATGAGATGACATCAACAAAGTCAACTTTGCTCACTTTGTTATTTTTTTCCCACTTTCATATCACGTGTTTACCATAATACTTTTTATCATATTAAAAACTCATATTTTATGCAATGTAAAAATGTAGGAGGAGCATTATGGCATTTGAACAATGATCTCATCCACAAAGCTCTAATAACTTACGAGTAGATCATATTCCATTACATTACTACACATTGAAGTAAATTTCTTTCGAAAATGAAAATAATGTTTTTATGAAGAATAAATTCCATAAATCCTTTTTATTTGTAGGAAGAGGTGAGAGATATTGTGCCAACAATGATATAATATTCCAAGAAAAGTATTTAGAAGAATTTTTATTGTAGGTTGAAGATCATTTTTCTTGAAGAAGGAATTTTTAGGTATTTTTTTGCATCCTTTAATGTATCATATGCTCATTTGAAGTGAACCCAAAGACTTATACCACGAGGGGTGAAATCCATGAAATGAATGTTATTAGTTGTCTTTATTATTGTTGTTTATTTTGTAATTTTGACTTTTCAATGCTAATTACAAATTATTAAGTCAATTTCATTAATAATGTTTAATTCAAATAAAACTTAATCATTAACTCTAGATCAAAAGGTAAGGTCTAAGGTAAGGTCTAAAATGGTTAAGGACTTTGAAGAATTCATAAACCTACTTATTGACTTTATGGTAATTCAAATTTGCACTCTAAAGTCCTAAAGTTATAAAAGGGAAACGATACATCAAACCATTTAGAATTCTTTTCCTAGTTAATACAATTAAAAAACATAAGTAAGAAGGAAATTTATAAATATAAATATTCTCTTTTATTGATCATATCTTGTAGTGGTTTTACTATCTCTGCAGAACTTTTTTTCCAAAGAAAAAATCAAACTTTCTATTGAGAGTATAAAAATTTACATAGTATATGCCTTCTAGCATTCAAAAAAATGTATGCTCTTGTTCCCTTATAAAAAACGAGAAAGATTCATAGAGTTACCGTGTTGTGGAGAAAAAATATAAACAAATAATTCCTCCCACCCCACCTTTCATAGTATAAAAAAAATGCACCCTTCTCAAGAAACTTGGGGCTCCTCTACAAGAAGAAAAAATCCCACACAGGGAACAGAGAATAACCAATATGTCTTTTGTTTATCAATTTCCAAAAAATGATGAAAATTGCAGCGAACGAATTGGGCCTCCTTCAAAAGAGGAAAATAACTCGAGAAGGTTATATAGCATGTATAATATTTGAGAATATAACCAAAAAATTCTATACAACATATCGGAAATATAAAAGGTTTTTTGTAGAGCTGGATCAAATTTCAAAAATTTGAAGGAACAAATGGAAGAGTATAATCATCAGACACAGATAGATCTGTGATCCAGCCACTGAAATGATAGTAACAATAATTAGGGAAAAAAGGGCGGTTGATCCCAGGAGCGGATCGAGTCCCCTTCAATTTCTTTTATGGCCCAGCCTCCCAGAGCCTATTGTACGCCCTCCTTTGAAAGGAGGTCTACATCCATGTTCCGTTCGATGTAGATATGGCATGTACATATTTAGTTAAAAAAGAGTTTCAATGATAAAAATTCTTCTAAAAGAGGCAACAACATAAAATTTTGACATCTGAATTTTTCATTAAACCATTTGATGATATTCAAAGAGTTGTCGAAGATCTAGGCCTTTCCCATGCCAAGGTGCGTAAGCCAACAAAGGAGAAGTTTTAGGGACTGAAGTTCTACAATTTTGTTGGTTCCTAATCTAAGTCCTACTTAAAGCTTTTAAAGTCTTCTGGATGGGAGATGGATAGAGATCCCGGCTCCGAAAATGTTTTATGGGTCTGAGGCTTTGTCAAAATAGGCCCAGGGAATGCCTCCTCTAATCTCTTCTGCCCTTACGTCCCTCTCTTTTTTGGAAGGGATGGAGAGAGGGATATTTTCAAATATTGATGCACCTTCTATAGCTAGGAGTTCAGGAGGGAAAAAAGAATCTCGGAAGATAACCTTATTCTAAGTGATCCAAGTGCCCCAGGAAATAATCAGCAAAAGATTTTTAACTCTATCATCCTTAGCTTCATTCCACCAAGAAAGCCAGGCTTCATGGATGGAGGGTCCACCCCAAACTTGATTGATTTTTAATAGTCGCAAGGATTCATCCAAAATATTTTTGTTGTAAGGGAAAGACAAGAAAAAATGGTGCATGGACTCCTCATTTCCTTTACATGGTGAGCATCAACCAGATCCTATATTGCTTATTTTCCGAAGAAAGTCCCAAGTTGGGACTTTGTTTTGAAGGATGCACCAAAAGAATAGCCTGTATTTTGCAGGAGATTTGAGTTTCCACAAGGCCTTGGACCACCAATCAGGATCATCCCACCCTTTTTGAGCCATCGGCCAATTGTACCCATGTTTGGGAGCATATTTCCCAGAGGGTGAGTGAACCCATCTCAACGAGTCTGGGTGATCGTGCATACGAACATTTTATCTTTGAAGTTCCATAATGAATCATCTCCACTCCTCTAGCCATTGATCATCAATTTTTAAATCATCTCATGATTTCCACACTTTACCCCCCTCTGTGGATTGGCCTACAAGCTCTATCTGGCTAAGTTAATGGATTTCTTTAGATTATAAGTGGTCAATCGAGCCCGCGGATAGGGCAAAGGCCCCATTTCAACCTACCCAGCGGCCCTGCCCAATTTTGACCAGTTCACCATTCCCTATGTGCTAAGCCAAACCTTTCTCAATGATGTTTATTGAATCCATCATGGCTTTCTAGAAAACCAAGGCTTGCACATTTTTTTTGAGCAGAGATCTGAGACAATATTCAAATGGAGTCGGATCATTATACTTCCTTTTGATGACCGAGGTCCAGAGGTTATCCTTGTTGTTTAATCTCCAACCCAATCTAGCCTCCAGGGATGGAGCGAGTGAATTGAGGTCCTTTATACCCCATCCTCCCCATTTGGTCATGCCACTTTCTCCCATGTCACCCAGGGTAGAACCGAGTCCTCCTTTGACCCTACCCAAAGGAATATACTGCAAATGCTCTTGATTTTTGAGAGGATTCCTTTAGGCACCCAAGTTAGAGTAGTCCAATAAACTGGAATAGGTAGAAGGAACGATTTAATCAACACAAGTCTTCCTGCTCAGGGAAGCCAATTCAAGCTTGAGTGCTTTATCTCTCTGCACAACTTGGTACAAATATTCTTACAAAATTATTCTTTTCTAAAAATGGTTGTATTGACTTCTTTTTTATGGGAGAAGGTAATGTGTGAGATTGCATTCATCCTTTCACGCTCAAACATTATACTAAACTACAAAATGATAAAACCTAAAATCTATCCTTCAATAATAATAAAAAAGATAGTTTTCGTATGACTTAAGGATATCATGTACCTTCTGCAGCACTAAAAGTCTATCTAGGATGATGAATATGATTTTTTTATTTTTCAAAAAATTGTCACATCATTTGGATATACTACTATTTATTTGTTACTAGACCATGAAATACAATATCCATATCCCTATACAAGGCGTCTCCTAAATTTATTAAACCAAAATCTCTCTATATGCATAAACTCTGCATTTTGTTCAAAATGTTATTTCCAACTAATTTTGATGACACCGAAACTTGATTGTAACAAAAAAAACACCTACCCAATAAAGAGTACGTTATGGTAGTGGAATAGTACAATTACCCTTATATATATATACAGTCACTCTGAAGTCCCATTCTTCTTTTGTAGTAGAACTAGATTTGATAACCATTGAAAATTTTATACAATGAATATAATTTCATCCTCTAGTAATGTGGTCATTTTCGTTTCAATATGAGGCTCCAAACCTATATGAATCTTTCTAATTATTATTTCATAAGTTTTACACCATTCGTAATTGGAAATACATGTTGAATAATTTTGGTGTCACATGTCCCTAAGTCACCATATGTCCATGTGGAAATATCATTGTATTCCTTGAATAATATAGTGAAAATATTCCTTTCTAAATGGGAATATCCAATTCCCAAATTAATGTTTTAGTGGTTCTGCACAATTCCCAAATTAAACACTATATATTGATCAAAAGAGATATTTAGTTTGTAGTTGGTTACCCCTTGAGCTTGTCTTATAAATCATAGAACTTCTCCAAATGAATAACTCACTTAAAATTATTATTTCCTAGTTGTGGTTTATATTTAAAAAATACTCATTAATCACTTAATTGTGTTGTTGCTCATCATTGATAAACCCTTTGAAAATATCCTCCTATGTGAGGAGGTTTGTAATTTTTTCATCATCATAAAACCCCTCTGATTTGTGATATTATCTGGATCCAATAACTTATCAATTGAATATAAAATCTATGAGAATAAATTTTCTCTGTAGGAATTAATTTAGAGGAAAAATTTGCAAGCAATTTAGTTTCAAAATTTTGGTAAAAAGGCACTAAAATAGTGCTAAATACATCAAAATTATGAATCAAGTTCCATGTCTTGTTAATAGTTTTTAATGTGATTAGAATTACAATGTATAGAATTTAGTACATATTTCATTGAAGTTTCAAAATCACCACTAACATTTAGTTTTTAAACATTTAACCTTTCCAAGACATTCTATTAGTGCCTCATACTCAACATGTTTGTTGATGCACTCATACCATAGCCTACATGTTATCACAATTTTATTAAGTTTATGATATTGGAGGCCCCAACTAGCACTTGCACCCTTGTTACAATTACAGCCATTGAAAATAAAAAACCATAATTTATATTTACAAAAAAATTTACATTACTATAATAGAAATTTGTACAAATTGATACATCAATATGAGTAATATGAAGGATCTTAGGTTTTTTTACACAAATCTCCAAAGGGTGATTGCAATGAAACAAAATTTAAAAAGGAGTCAAGATAATAATTGCCTAAAATAGACTTTGAAAACTTGATTGGCTCATTAACATCATTTAATTCAATGACTATATCTTTAGTATTTCTCTCACGCTCTACTTCTATTTTATTTGGCTAACCATTAAATTGTAGCCATAATTGTGACCAATATGTTGAAAAGTAACCATTTAATTTCTCTAACTAGTCTCTACTTAACAATAAACTATATGAATTTGGGAAATTTACAATAATTTTATTGAAATTTTGTTGGAATTTAGGATTATAATATAGAATAATTAATAAATTATTAATTTATCCCAAATCAGATGTAATTAGTGTTAGGGTCTTGTAATTTACAAAATCTCAAGGTGACTAATTATTTATGTTCAGTTCGTTTATATTGAAAATGATATTCCATGATTGTCATTTATTTCCAAGAAGGTACTTCTGGCACAAAAAGATGGAAAAGGATGGTTGTATTCACCTCATTTCCAATATAGTCCAAACTAAGCCTAAATGCATCAGTTAGCACTATCCATCTCATCCAACCCCCCAAAACCCACATATGTAAAATTTTAGGACTTTATATTAAGCCCCGACACCTCCATTTCAGCTCCATCCCCCACATTAGGCCGTTTGAGGTATATCCCATGTTCCATTGACTTCAGGGATTTCCTCCTCCTCTTGTTCACATTCATTTATTTGTACATCTTCTTCTTCTTCCACAGAAGTTAAAACTTTAAACATGTTGGACATTGTGTTCAACACTCCCTATGTGTTTTGCGACATGGAATAACCATCTCTTATGGATCTGTTGTCGCTACGACAAAAACCATCCAAATTTTTTCCCACACTCAAATTTTAGAGGCTATTGTGGATCTTGCAATCAGTTGTTTCATATTCACTTCTTGGTCAGTTGATACTTTTGAGCTCCCTTCTTGGATTGGAAGTGTCAAATTCACTTGCTCACACAAGCTCAATTCATAACAAGGACATGAGCGCATTATTTTATGCAAGATTGAATGAACATAGCACGATCCATCATGAAAATGCCTTTGCAGTTTCCAATCACTGTCGACAGTCAGTGCGAACTGACATCGGCAATTTCTCACTTCTAGTTTCTTTTGTACTTCTATTTCAGTGAGTTTTGAAAATTGTCGCTTTTGCGCACCTTGGTTTTTGTGAGTGTCATTTTCATGTTATCCTTGCTCTAGCATGTGTTACTTTAACTATCGTTCAGATATCGCAAGTGTCGTTCGCACTATAGAAATCATCGTCTTTTCTCATTTTAAGTGTCGCACAATGTACATAGGATTTTTTTGGTGGTTTCAAGAGATTATATTTGTGAAAATGAGTTGATATTACCATGTAGAAATTTGTCACACTTATTTCCAAAGTTTCACGCATTGTCGCACAAGTATCACCATTATTGTTGTAAAGTGTATCTTTAGTGTGAAACTTGTCGGAAGTTGTTGCAAAGGTTGTCGCACTAAGGGAAGTATGTGTTCATATGTTCTATATGATCTATATTGTTTCGTTAAGTGTCTAAGTGTGTTATCACAGTTAAGTCCTATCACTGTTCACATCAGTTTCACTCATCCCACACTTCGAAAAATTTCTGAAAATTCCCAACAACTTAGCCTCATATGATAGTCCTGAACTGTGCATTTCGTAGTCCCAGCCCTCAAGCAACAACCTTGTCTCCTAGCATCATGTAATGCGTAGTACCTTCCTCACATAAATACACATTTCATAATCTAAGTGCTTAAGCCTAACCCTTTGGTCGTAGAACTGTGAAATATTTCTCTCCAACCAAGCCATATCTGCCTCAGTCTTGAGATCCTGAACTGTGGAAATGTGCAATCACCAGACCTCTCATCATTCCAAGTACTACACATTTCGCAATTCCATTGCTCAAACCTCAGACCATTGCTCAAACCTCAAACCTTGGCCTCCATAATTGTGCAATCCATCCCTTCAATGTGGCATCAACTCTTCATCGTGTAATCTCTGGACTCAACATCAACCCTTGAGCTCTTGAGCTATGTAATTGTATAATGTCAAAAGCTCCTCTACCTTCCAGAATCATACAATAGGTTGATCGAGTTCCCATCCACTCTGCCTGTCACACTGAGTTCCAAAATTGTGAATTTTTCTTCCTCAGTCCAGCCTGAACTACACATTCCACAGTGTTAAGGCTCACGATTCACCCCTCCTTGCCTGAGCTATGCAGTTGTGTAGTTACTGAGCCTCTTTCCCAGCCTGTCACCTCGTTTTGGCTCAGTCAGTGGATCAACATGCACCATTTTAGACAAGGGTTTTATCAGATTAATGTCATATTTTCATGAGTGGATTGCAGATGCAGGTAATCTATAACGTTATGGAAAGATGATGAAGAAGGTGCTGGAGAAGGATGACATGCTGGAAGAAAAATATGGAGACAAATAGATAAGGTGATCATTAGGCAAGAAGACGAAGGAACACCAAACTATAACAGAAGATGAAAAATAAATTTCACATGGAAGACTCCTCATCTTCAAGTCATAATGAGGAGGAAGAAGAACAACATGCACCATATTTTAAAGAAGACACAAAGAAAGAAGCAACAAATAATGGCTTGAAATTGCCATTTCATCATGTAGTCCATGTCATTAGTGTCATGTCATCTCATGTCATGAGTCATCATGCACACATCATTTTATGGAATAAGTAATTCAATATTTGATAAATGTATTGTAAAGTGGAAGTCCAAATGACATGTACGGAATATGAAGAGTCATGTAAAGTTGAAAATTCATGGGAAGTCAAACAAGAATGAGGGTAGTCAAATATTCACAAGGAAGGTGAAGCATCACCTCCCCACTGGTTATATAAACACCCTAATTGCATGAGAAAAGGACTTTTCACCTTGTGTCATCCCATAAGGAATTAAAGAGACAAGCTAGTTCCTTTGGGGAGCAAGGAGTGGCTCCAATGCTCCATTATTAGAGCTAGTGGTATTCATTGTAGACACGTTTCTTGGAAATTTTACTTAATCAAAAAATCCTCATGGCCAACACATTCTTCATGCATGGATTATGAATATTTGTAATACTATTGTGTGGATGTTTGTAATTCGTGTTTTCTTTCATTTGTGCTAAAGTAGTTGAACTATTTCAGTTATTTTAGTACTTATCATATTGAGAGTGTTCTATAATAGTTGCTATAGTTGCCACATTCTCATGGACTATTCCACTATATATTATAAAGATCTTTCTTGTTCATTGGTTGTAAGTACTGTCACATATTTTTGGACTATTCTGTTGGATGATTAGATAGATCCTTCTTGGTTGTGTGTGTCTCTACTAGGGTGGTACTATTACCTCTCTCTTAGAGTCTCAATTCTTTCCCTCCCTCCGCTATAGAATAAAATTGACACACCTGCAATGAAACACTCACTAGACACAATTACTTTCTTTTTAAAGGTACCTCTTCACTCCTTTTTCTTGATGAGAGCTAGAGCCAAGGAAAATCTTCAAGAATGTATGGCAGTCGGGTTGATATTGTAGATGGGGCTTCTACTCCAAACGGTGTGAGGTCTAATTAGGAATTCACATTGAGGAGACCCCTTTTTTTGACGGATTTCCAACATCGTCGACAAAATGGTGCTATAATGAGGGCTAGATGACAAGTTGTACTGGTTGAGTCTGTTTGAACGTCTTATCTAGAAATGATCATCTCAAATATTACTCCCAAGTTGTTTCTCTAATTTATCCGTTTTTCAATTTTCAATCCTCGATGAGCCTTGTTATCACTTGTATTAGTTAAAGTTTGATGGTGAGGATGGACATCCATAACAGAGCACATTTATGATTTTCTTAAATTTTTTGAATCTTACGAAATCAATGATGAAGAGTTTTCTTATGTGATTTTCTCCCCCACCCTTGAGGGTTGTGTTAATTTATGGTGCCATACGTTACCACCTGATTCCATCCATTCTTTTCATCATTTCCTCAAGGAGCTTCATCAAGCCTTTGATAGATATGATTACCGAGATGTTTATAAAATAGTCAATCAATTAAGAATGAAGCCTAATGAATCAATCGAGGATTTATTTGATCTTTTCCTTCACCTTTGTTGCGAAATTCCTGAAGAAGATATAGATTGGGATTTATTTAAACCAAAGTTTCAGCATTTGGTTCATGTTTCTTTACGCAGTGAACCTGAACTCCCTGATGTTTCTACTCCCCCAAATATTGCGAATCATGAGACATCTCTAATTTTCGAGGAGGAATTTATTGTAATTCCTTTTGTTCTTTGTCCTCATCATTTTCCAGTTCTAATGAGGGTTCCTCCTTGCAATGATAAAAAATTTGGGATATATGTTAATCAAATTCCTAATCCATCTCCTCGTCCTTCTTCTAATTTTCATGACTAAGATTCAATGATGGAAATCCTAGAATGGCTCATGAAGTCCATGGTGAAGACCAAATCCCCCATTCTGTAAGATGATGTTATTATTCATAATTATAGTCTCAAATCCGATCTAGATTTATGTTTTGCTCCATCATCTACATGTCGTGACTCTTTTCACCATGATCCGCTCGATCAATATGCTCCACCAGTTATTTTTTCACACTCTTGATTTTCAAGCTGCTGGTCCAAATTGCGATCAGGTTCAAGGTACTCACATTACATAGGTGGAGGAGTAAGAAGGTGAGGGTTATTTCAATCTTTATTTTATTTTTTAAAATATTCCATGTGAAGATGGTATTTCATCATTTTTGGATGATATCAAATATGTTTATCTCGGTAGTGAATCTAATGAAATCAATTTTTTTAGATCCACAATATTGGGCAACAATCATTCTAACGATGACGATTCTCTTGTGTGAAAATTCCATGTCCAGAATCCTACCGCAACCAACTGAAAATGCTTCACCTACTTGTTATTTAATTAAAAAGATAATTACAGTGTTCTATTGAAAATACTGAAGAGAATTACTACTGAAACCTTCACTTAATTAATTTAAAACATCGAAACAAGAAACTGAGCAAAAGAAAAGAATATCACACAAGACACCATTGTTTTTGGAAAAACGCCCCCAGAAAAACCCAATGCGAGAAAACCGGTACAACAGATCAGAGGGTTTTATTATTAAGCAACAATTTGTTGAGATTCAACAAGATGATGATCCTAGTGAAAATTAAACACCTTCACTAGGTGGGGCCTGCAGGAGGTGTATGTCTATTTTTAGAATGGTGAGCATATTCTAAAATTAGGAGGATGTTGATTCTAGATGATTGAGAAAATACTATCTGTAGATGAGTTTCTATTTTTAGAACATGGGCGAATTCTATTTATAGATCACATATCTAAAAATAGAATGCATGTCGATTATTATTAGCCTTTAATGATAATAGGACAATAAATAATAAATTATTCTCTTGAAGCACTTGATTTCAGTTAGCTGATGTGGCAAACTAGTTAGTTGAAGGAATTACACATTCCAAGGTTGGTTGGTGACTCACGCATGATGGACTTCATTGTAATTGAGTGTGACACAGTTGTAATAGAGTTGGAAGAGTAGTTATGTGAGTTGTTATTTAGTTTAACTCAGTTGTGCTAGTTGTAACTAAAGATACACTAGTGAAAGATCAATGCATTAATTATTTAATTAACTCACAAGCAGTGTCTTACTTGCAACTGAAGAAATACAATAGTTAACTACTTGCATGTCAGATCCAGTGGAGACCCAGTGGAGAGATAAGTGAAAGGGTGTGTATGACTATCAGTTGCGACTATAATGATGCATCCAATGCATCTACAAACATTGGAGTTTCCAATGAGGATTGTGTAATCACGACAAGGCAATATTGAATTCATTCAGGGATCTTCTTTAGCAGGGATTGTGCAGTGGAGGCAGTAAATTGATGCATGTGTGAACCACTTTTTGCATGACAGTGTGAGACGATTGTATATTATACTGGGAGCTCTATGAGTTGAGCTTTGTATGCTATTTTTTCATGATTCCATGATATACATAATATATGATAGTTGGGGTTTTTAGCTTTAAGCTTTCCTGCTAAAACATGTTGTTATGTGCGACTGATTTTTCTTCATGTGAATGAAATTGGCGATTTAATTTCCTCAAAGAATTGAGTAGAAGGATTTCTTAATTAACAGTGGAATTAATTGTTAGATCAGGGGATTTTGGAAATAAAATATTGTGTTTATAAATTTCTACATGGTATTGGAGCATTTTTTATCACTGGAGATTGCAATATTGAAGCAGTGCTGAGTTTTGTGCTGGTGGAACAATTCGAATTTGCTGCAAGAATTTCTTGGTGCGACAGTTGAGTAAACATTAAATGGATTTAAATGGGTTGCTATTGGAGTATGCAGTCGAGGGAAGCTCGAACTACATAGCATGGAAGGACATGATGGAAGTAGTGCTTGAAGATAATGGCTTGAAGGAGTTCATCGATAGCGATGTTTCTAAGCCCACTTCGACGGATGTTGCATTACTTGACGTTTGGAAAAAGAAATTAGTGAAGACGAGAATAATTCTGTTGGAATGTGTGAAAGACCATATTGTGTCAAGCCTTCATGGGAAATCCACTCCATTTTCAATGTGGAAGGCTTTGACAGATCTTTTCCAAAGCAGTAGCGACCATAGGAAGTTGTTGCTGAAAGATAAACTTAGAAAAATCAAAATGGATAAGGGTGAAAATATTCCAAAGTATCTCACGAAGTTTGTCTAATGTAGGGATGAGCTGGGGAGTGTGGGAATTACAGTTGCTGATGATGACTTGGTGAGCTTGGCTCTCCTTGGAATTACGAAGAGTTGGCATAGTTATCAAGACTCTGTCAATGGGTGGGAGAAACTGCTAGATTGGGAGCGACTTTGGTCGGATCTAGTGGAGGAGGAGATAAGGCGGAGTACCAAGGATGGATCTTTATAAAAGCATGATGATGAAGAGGATTTTTGTTTGGATTCCAAAGAAAGGAAAGAGAAAGGGAAGAAATCCCATTCAAAATCCTAGGCTAAAGGAAATAAGCTGGATTTTTCCAAGGTGAAGTGTTTTCACTGTCACGAACATGGGCATCTCGCCACTAACTGCCCATAGAAAAGGAAGAACAAGAAGGCTGCTGGAGCTACAACTGGTGAGGCTCTTGTCTTGCAATTTGAACTTTATTTCTCTTTGATCACATGCATGGTTTCAAGTGCAATGGGATCGGTTTGGTATCTTGATAGTGGTGCTTCCTTCCATATGAAGGGAGATAAGGAGTTGTTCAACGACTTGGAGGAGAAAGATCTCCAAATGCATATAGAGATGGGTGACAATGGACGATACAGTGAGACCAGCATTGGTACCATTACCTTTGAGAGGGATTCAGGTAAACCATTTATGTTAAAATATTTTATGCATGTTCCAGGTCTAAAGAAGAACTTGGTCTCAGTCGCGATGTTGGAGGATAGATGTTATGTCGTTGTTTTCAGTGATCGAAAAGCCTTCCTACGACATAAAAAAATGGGTCAAACCAAGAGGATAGGTATTTGAGTGAAGAATCTATACAAGCTGGAGTTATATGGCTACGCTACAATGGTGGGCAAAGAAGAAGAAGCAGTGAGCTGGGATGAGGGCGAATTATGGCACAGGAGATTGGGCCATCTTCATCATGGCGCCCTGAAGATTTTGTAGCAGATTTCTACTGGACTTCCCAAGAGTACACTTGCATAGATAGATCAGTGCAAGGGATGTACTATGGGTAATTTTGTGAATACCACCTTTTATGAAAAGGAGAACCATGCCTTGGTGATCCTAGAGAGAGTTCACACAGACGTGTGTGGGCCATTCTCGGTTGCTTCAACAACAAAACATAAGTATTATGTTATTTTTGTTGATGAATATTCTCGTAGATGTTGGATCTTCTTCATGCAGAAGAAAGATAAAAAATTCTCAAAGTTCTGTGAGTTCAAAGAATTGGTGGAGAAGGAGTCCGGGAAGTAAGTGAAGGCTCTACGAAGCAATAATGGTGGTGAATATATATCGAACAAATTCAAAGAATTCTGTAGCAAAGAAGGAATTCGAAGAGAACTCATAGTTCCTCATAAACCACAACAGAATGGGGTCACAGAGAGGAAGAACAGAATGATCGTGGGTGCTACATGAGCTATGCTTGAGAGGGAGCTAGACTTGCATGCAGAGGAGGAACTACTTATTCCCAAAGATGAGCCTCTATATGTGGATCAACCACAGGAGGAGGATCATGGAGTGGAGGAGTCCACTCACAGAGAGCCAAACATCAGAACTGTCAGAAGGCGTACCACAAAAGCTGAGAGGTTGAATCTTGATGCGGCACAGAGTGGAGGAGCCCCTACTTCACAGTGTAGACAAAGACAATATTCTGACCGCTTCACTGGATACATGGCTCTCATGAGAAAATGTATCATGACATAGCCATCTTCTTTTCGGGAAGTAGTGCAAGAGCCCAAATGGGTAGATGCAATGGTGTAGTATGACTCCATTGTCAGAAATAGTACTTGGGAAATTGTTCCAAGGTCGGTTGATAAACCATTGGTAGGTTCAAGATGGATTTACAAGGTAAAGAAAGCTACTGATGGGAGTGTTGAGAAGTATAAGGCAATATTTGTTACCCAGGGCTTCCCACATATCAAGGGGATTGATTATGAAGAAACCTTTGCACATGTCACATGATATTCTTCCATAATGGCCATCCTTTCTCTCTCAATGCAGATGGGTTGGCACATTCATCAAATGGATGTGAAGACCGCATTCCTTAATGGGATCATTGAGGAAGAAGTGTACATTTAGCAACTTGAAGGATTTGAGATATTTAGCAGCGAGTCGCATGTGTGCAGACTCAAAAGAGCGTTGTATGGGCTAGAGCAAGCACCCCATGCTTGGTACACTCAGATCAACTACTAATTCACTAGACTTGGCTTCACCAAGAGTGAGGCGGATGCAAATATATCCCAGATTGTGGTGGAGGGTAATAATTTAGTCATTTTTATTTATGTTGATGATTTAATACTGACTGGTGATGAGGAGCTGATACACTCATGCAAGGTGGACCTTCCAAAGGAGTTCAATATGAAGGATATGGGCCTCCTTCATTATTTCCTTGGATTGGAAATATGGCAGCGAGAAGGTGAAATGTTTGTGTCTCAAGGCAAGTATGCTCGGGAGATACTTGGTAACTTTCACATGGAGGACTACAAACCCATGGATACTCCTCTTCTAGGAAACTAGAGGAAAGAAGATGCTACACTGGCAGAGGTAGTGGATACTATTGTCTATCAACAGTTGGTGGGTTCGCTAATGTATTTAGTTAATACAAGATCAGACATATGCTATGTGGTGAACCAACTTAGTGAAGCGATGGTTAAGCCTACCAAGCTCTTTTGGAAGGTGGGAAAGTATGTCCTAAGATATCTCAGGGGCACATCTGAGTATGGCTTATGGTACAGACAGACGAATGAGGTGAAGTTGCATGGCTTCACAGATGCAGATAGGGCAGGCAACCCAATGGACAGAAAGAGCATATTAGGAGGGGTTTTCCGTTTCGGATCTAGAGCTGTTTCTTTGTACAGCAGGAAACAAAGATCTGTGGCACTCAGTTCAGTGGAAGCGAAATACATGGTAGCAAGTAAAGATGCATGTGAGGCTTTCTGGATGAGGAAGATCCTGGTCGGTTTGTTTAGTTCTCATTTAGATCATACAGTGATTCATTGTGATAATAAGAGCTGCATTAAACTCTTGATTAATCTTGTGTTTCATGATAGATATAAGAATATAGATATCAAGTATGATCATACCAGATATTGTGTGTAGCGGAAGATCATGTTGCTTCATTACATTCCTATGGAAGATTAGGATGCATGTATTCTGATGAAGGTGCTCACCAGGACAAAATTCAAATACCATAGAGATAGGATCGGGGTGAAGGATAATCGCTTTCTTGCTGAGAGGGAGTGTTGAGATTCAACAAGATGATGATCCTAGTGAAAATTAAGCACCTTCACTAGGTGGGGTCCGCAAGCTATTTTTAGGTGTATGTCTATTTTTAGAATGGTGAGCATATTCTAAAATTAGCAGGATGCTGATTCTAGATGGTTGAGAAAATTCTATCTTTAGAAGAGTTTCTGTTTTTAGAACATGGGTGAAGTCTATTTATAGATCGCATAGCTAAAGATGTAGCAAGTAAAGATGCATGTGAGGATTTCTGGATGAGGAAGATCCTGGTCGGTTTGTTCAGTTCTCATTTAGATCATACAGTGATTCATTGTGATAATCAGAGCTGCATTAAACTCTCAATTAATCCTGTGTTTCATGATAGATATAAGAATATAGATGTCAAGTATGATCATACCAGAGATTGTGTGTAGCGGAAGATCATGTTGCTTCATTACATTCCTACGAAAGATTAGGATGCATATATTCTGATGAAGGCACTCACCAAGACAAAATTCAAATACCATTGAGATAGGATCGGGGTGAAGGATAATCGCTTTCTTGCTGAGAGGGAGTGTTGAGATTCAGCAAGATGATGATCCTAGTGAAAATTAAGCACCTTCACTAGGTGGGGTCCGCAAGCTACTTTTAGGTGTATGTCTATTTTTAGAATGGTGAGCATATTCTAAAATTAGAAGGACACTGATTCTAGATGGTTGAGAAAATTCTATCTTTAGAAGAGTTTCTATTTTTAGAACATGAGCGAAGTCTATTTATAGATCGCATATCTAAAAATAGAATGCATGTCGATTATTATTAACCTTTAATGATAATCAATCAATAAATAATAACTTATTCTCTTGAAGCACTTGGTTACAACTAATTGATGTGGAAAACCAGTTAGCTGAAGGAATTACACATTCCAAGGTTGGTTTGTGACTCATGCAAGATGGAATTCATTGTAAATGAGTGTGACACAGTTGTAACCGAGTTGGAAGAGTAGTTATGTGAGTTTTTATTTAGTTTAACTCAGTTAAGAGAGTTAAAATTAGTTGTGCTAGTTGTAACTAAATATATAATAGTGAAATATGAGTGAATTAATTATTTAATTAATTCACAAGCAATGTCTTACTTGCAACTGAATAAATACAACAGTTAACTACTTGCATGTCAAATCCAGTGGAGACCCAGTGGAGAGATAAGTGAAAGGGCGTGTTTGACTATCAGTTGTGACTATAGTGATGCATTCAATGCATCTACACACACATTGGAGTTGCCAACGAGGATTGTGCAGTAAAGGCAAGGCAAGATCAAATTCATTTAGGGATCTTCTTCAGTAGGGATTGAGCAGTGGAGGCAGACTGTGAGGAGGTAGTAAATTGGTGCATGTGTGAACCAATTTTTGTATGACAGTGTGAGACGATTGTTTATTGTAATGAGAGCTCTATGAGCTGAGATTTGTATGATATTGTTTCATGATTCCATGATATACATAATATATGATAGTTTGGGTTTTTAGCTTTAAGCTTTCCCGGTAAAACATCTTGTTATGTGCGATAGATTTTTCTTCATGTGTATGCAATTGGAAATTTAATTTCCACAAATAATTGAGTAGAAGGATTAGGTATTTAACAGTGGATTTAATTGTTAGATCAGGGGAGTCTAGAAATACATTATTTTTTTTATAAATTTCTACACAATTATTTCTAAATACATCTTTGAATGTCTCTCCGAACAATTCAGTTACAGAGAATATCACTGATAGAGATATTAGTGAGGTTACCTCACACTATCACTGGAATTCCCGACTGATTCGACCACTGAATGAGATGTGTCTGACAGGCTCTACACTACCTTTTCAAAATCACTATGCAGTCCCAACATCAACCATTCTGGGAACTTCGCCACTTATTTTGTGGATCGATCTGCTCCCCATAATCTTCGATCTCTGCCTGCCAGTCTCACACCCCGACTTTTAGCTTATGAAATCGATTCTTTTGCAACTTCTTCAGATTTCCTCTTTGCCCTCTGTACAGCTTCTGCGTAGACATGCACGGGTCTGTGTTAGCTTCTTTGTCTCTACACTGGAGCTACTGGATCTCTCTTTGACCTTCTCTGCTGATGATTCTTCGACTGAGAAATATTTCCCTTCGGAAAATGTATCTGCCCCTCTCTACGTGAGAATACCTCAACAAAAGTTTTCCTCTGAGCACTTCTCACTTCAGGGAATTCGATCTCTTGATCTCTCGATGTGTTTTTACAAATGAGCCTCAAGCCTTCTTTATAGCATTTTCGTTGAGACTGCAATGACTGAGATTATATCTCCAATCAATGAATAAGATTAAATTTTTACTTGATCTTCTTTTTCTAGAAAATTCAGACCCATATTCTATTAATTTCTTTTAATTACTATATTTTCCTAAGTTTAGGGTGAGAGTCACTTTAAAACAATTAATTTTCTTAATAAAATACAATCCGGGTGGAATTTCCCAAAACAATTTCTGGGTTATCTAGAATACATGTGTCTAAGCCTCTCCACAAAGTTTGAGACTTATAGCATATCAAATGCTACTCCAAATCAACAGTCCCTCTTATCGAGGAATGTGCTTTAGCAAATATGACTTATTGCACACTGCTCTAACTCTGAAGTAACTCCCTCTACATTGTTGATGTCTGACATGTTTTCCACCAACTACTGTGCTGCTGCTAATCCTACCATGATCAACACTGCATCCGTACTCCAAATCCCTCTCAAATGCTTCATCTGTTGCTAGCACTCCCACTACTAACTCTGCACTGCAATTCAGTTGTTGAGAGAAGCAACTGAAAAAACTCCAAAATCCGAATAAGTGTCCACAATGCATATCGATGTTGAAACTTTGACTGCTACTAGTCCCACGTAGTCCCTCTGAAGAAGTACGTTGTTGTTGCTTTTGAAGTGATGAAACTTTGCACTGCGCTGCTCAGATTTAGCACTCTAGCTACTACATCTGTCGCTCCAACGTTCCTTTGCACCAATTGAAACTCCTCCAGCCTGATACTACTGATCTTGGGCTCCCATAGTAAGGTTGTGATCCAAGAGGTGGACTCCTCAAGGATCCTGCCCAACTAAAGTTCTTGTGAAATAATAGTTCAATATCACCCTATTTCCCTCTTGGAGATGTGTGGGTGCTCATGGCATAAAAATCTTCTTCTATATTTGTGGACATAGCCTTCAGATCATGTTTCTTGTCCTTGTCCTTTTTCTTCAAAGGACACTGTGTTTTGTAGTGACCAAGTTCACCGCACTTGAAGCATTTATTATTCGAGACATCTTTCTTCTGTCTCCACTGCTCCTACTATCCCTTGGATGCAAGGGCTACATTTTCCTCCTCCTCCTTTTCCTTCAAGCCACTGCCATTGTTGCCGTAAATTTTACAATTGACTAGGTCCCTCTTTATCTCTTCTTTTTGAAGAGCATACCACATATATTCCTAGCTCAACAAGCTTTCTTTTCCGAGGATGCTCTGGAGGAAAACCTCCTATTCTTATGTGACTACATTGAGGACCAACCTTACCATCACGGTAGGCTGAGGTGTTGACACCATAGCTGCTAGCTGATCATGAGTTTCCTGAAGCGTAGAAAGGATCAGAAAAATACGCTCTGCTTCTTGCATCTAAATCATCCTCAGTTTTTGCTCTAATTACATGTTCCGATGTTCAGAATATCCATCATATGGTGATGCTAAGGCTTCCCACATCTGCCTAGTTGTGTCCTTGCTGGCTATGTGGGATACTTTGTGATCTTTGACTCCATCAAGGAGAATCCTCTTAGCCTTCATTATATTAGTCATGTACTTCTTCAGTGTATCTGGATCTGAAGTAACAACTACTATAATAGTCACAAAAAGGTTTAGATCATATTGATCTAGAAGGCATGTGATTCACACCTTCCAGATTACATAGTTGGAGGCTCCCTCCAACCGGTCCTGATCTTGAATCTCGTGAGTTTCCATTTCTGTTGTCAAGAAAATGTTGACTCTACTCCCTCTCTTTCTCCTCTGCGCAACACTGGACTGGTTTACAAACTCTGCTAGGTCCCTATAATACTAGTCTATCCCATCATTTTTATTTTTAGTATACCCTCATTATTGTTATTGTTGTTCCCATGTACTCCCCATATTGTTATTATTGTTCCCCATAGAACCTACTATTTTTATTTTTGTTCCCTTACATTGTTATTGTTATATCAGATAGGATTATATTGTGACCCATTGGACTCCTATATATAGAAAGGAGGCATTGTCATTTGTATCATACAAGACTTGTTCATTTATGTAATGTAAAGGAGTTTTCCCCCTCGAAGAAGCTTATTTCTAAGTCGTGATATATCTTTTCTTCTAGTTTGTGAGCTAGTTTCATAACATTTTGTTTCAGAGCTTTGGGTTCTAGGGTTTCACTACTGCAAAGAGGTAATATTGGAATTTTTTCTATAATTTTTTTTCTACGAAGGTTCAGAAGCTGAAAAAAAACCCATTTGAGCCTAGATACTGTTAGCCAACTATAATTTTTTTTATATCAAATGCTGGCTAAAATATTTTTTGAGTCTTCAAGAAACAAGTTTTTATTTCTAAAAAGATTTTATCTGCTAAAGAATCTTGAAGGCCTCATGCCTCTGTCCAAATCTTCACTGCTATTCCCATTCTATACTCAGAAATTCAACTGATTTCATGAGAAAAGATTGCTGCAAATCATCATTTTTCCCCTTCCTCCACTCAAAAACAACCTTCATTTTCTCCCATTTTTCTCCATAAAATTCCTCTATTTTTCATGATTCCCCTTCTTCCATTCATGAAAATCATTTTTGCATAGTTTAGAACTCATTATTAAACTATACCGAAACCCCCAAATCCATTGAAAAACTTGAAAAATTTCATGAAAAATACATATTTTTGTATTAAGGATTAATCCCCTTGGGCTAAGTCCTAAACCACTTCCCCTCCACGTGCCCCGGCCCTATTACCAGGTGCTAAGCCATTTGGGTGCTTAGTCGCATCGCAAAGGTTCGAGCGCATAAGTCTATTTGCCATATTCAAAAGTTCCGATGCGATTAGCCAATTGATTTATAGCCTCCGATAATATTATTATCCCATATGACCCCTGTGCTCGCAATCGGGCACTATAACATTATAATTTTCTATCTTCGATTAATATTTTCTTTTATTAAGTTGCAAACCCACTTTTTCCAAAATTTTGGTCTAACACGCCCATACAATGATTTTCAAATAAAAAATGGTTAGATTGAAAGACCCGCATCATTCCTCCGATGCGATTGAGCTCCGTTTCATAAGCTCCCCCCCCCCTCCGCTTCACTCCATACAACCTACACCCTGGGACCAAGTGTCGAAGTCCTGAAGCGCTTAATCGCATCGGGGGTTTTTACAATGGGTAGATTGAAAACCCTGAAGGCTCGGTTGTGATTGGCCCTCACATTATGTAAAGCCCCGGGCCTATCATGTTCCATATAACTAAAGGCCCTGCAGTCGGGCGCCTATACACTTCATATATATATCCCGCCCATATCAAAACCTTTGTTTTATTAAAATTTTGGATTTTCATAAAGTATTAAGGATTTCCGCCGAAGCATGGTTTAAAGCAATATCCACTGTTGATCCAAGATGATCCAATGGCCAACGCTGTATCACACCAAATGTTTCTCCACCCCCAATTTGCCATCCCTCTGATTCACTCCCAGCATTGATCTAATCCTCAAATCAATGGCCAGCAGCTAATCGCTTCGGTGCCCTCCATGTTTATCACCCCACCGATTGAGAAGCTCCGATTGCAACTGGACTGTCCACGTGTCCAGATCGGACTGTACAGTATGCTTTTCCCAACTATGGTTATATTTTATGCAGCCCTTCTCATAATGTTTGTCGACCAATCCTGGCCGTTGATCTCTGCAGATCAACGGTCCTCATTAACTCATTCTCCGCTTTGTATTATTTCATTTGGACCCCCAGATTTAATCTCAGCCGTTCAAATCTTCGATCCAACGACCCAGATTGAACCCACCTATTTTCTTACCACCTGTGCATCTAACCCATATCACACTCATTCTGCTCCATCATACCTGAGGCCCCAAATCTGACGACCCACATTACATATCCCGTAACTTTCAGTGCGAAGTTTAATTTCTCAAAGGGCATGCGAAATAGGTTGTTTTCTGGTGCCACGTGTCAGGCGGGGGACGCATATCACGTTCTAAAAGGAAAAACTGCCTACCCGCCTTTCCTCCACGCGAAAACCACTGTTTTCTTCACCAAAACCACTTTCCCTCTATTTCTTTGCATGCTTTTGCATACCTCCTCAGCGTTTGATCTCATGGGCCAATCTCATCTGATGGCCCACGATCATCCCGAACACCCAACTCTATTTTTAACCGTTTTTCCTCCGAACTAAGGTTTTTTTTACCTTATTCTTTTGTATTTTCGCCATTTCTCTATTATACATTCTAGATCGCTCCTGACCGTAGATCTCTCTACGATCGACAGATCTGACATATTCTCTCCCTCTACTGTCCTTTCAACCTCCACAAACAGATCTGCACCGTTGGATGATTCCATCTAATGGCTAGGCTCTCTCCCCACACCCTTTGCAGCAGTTAAACCCACAAATGCAAGATTTCTTAATTCTTTTCATATTTTGTAGGTTTGAATGGTTTGTTTCGTCATATTAACGAGAAAGACGAAGACCAGGAATGACAATTCCCACACCTTTGATTTATCAAATTGAACCATTCATGGGGCTCTACTCCATGTCTCGTCATTGCTTCATGGGCATTGATGCCACATGAGCCCTGCGCAGCCTGCACACCAACAAGACACAGTGAATGAAATCACAATCAAAGAGTATCAATGTCGAAGAAAAAACGTACCAGAACAGAAGATGGAAGACAAATTTGTGGGGATTACCGCTAAGAATGATTATCAAAAGCCTAATCCTCCAAATTAAAACATAATCAAAGGAAAATAAAAAATATCTATCAGACAGAAAGGCCTCCACCGCCACATTCGAGGCAAATTGATTCCTCTCAGCTACCACAAAGCCACCTGTGCCTCAAAGCATTCAAGCAGAGGCCGAAGTATTGATTGAACGAAGATATTTTCCTCAGCGCAGCCGAAGATTTAATTCTGCTAAGGAATTTAATGCACAAAATATCAACAGAGTTACTCCAACGTGACACAGAGCCTCAAAAGTCAATAAGAGCTCTCACTGAGCTTGAATCTTAAATGTAAAACATTAATACAGATAGAACACCTATAAACTTCTCCATCGAGCCCCTTAAAGGCCGAGAAGTCATCAATATGTATTAATTATCTTGGGATATATTTTATTCTCTTCCACCTCCTCATCCTTCTATAAATACTGTTGTAGAAGATGAGAAAATGTTGGTTGCAAAAATTTGAAATACACTTGAGCTCGAAACTCCTACTTGTAAATAGTGCTTAATGGCTCTTGAAGCTATGTTTGTGATTAGATAAGTTAGGCTGAGAAACGTGAAGATGATTGCTGAATTGAAACATTGGACCTGAAGACTGTAACTGGTTTGACATCAATAACAAGATGTTTCTTGGGATCCTAGTCTATATCACTGGTAAAGTTCCCCTTTCTTTGTTATTGTTTTTTCCTTCTATGTATGCCATATTTTTCACTACTCTCTGATAGAGAAAAATAAGCATAGAGTTAGGATTTACTATTTACCAGTACCCTTCTCTAACTAATAAGCTTTATCGCAATGTTTTCCTCCAATTTGTTTATTTAAGAATGATTCAATACAGTCTAAGCAGTTAGGAATGCTGGCGTTCCATCGTCCTACTGTTTTCTTTAAACATTGTTCTTGAATGTGATTTCCATTGTTTTCTTAATAAGTTGGACTAGAAAAGTGATGGTGAGCCGTGTTTTCTAGCTTCTTTCTCCAAAGGAAAATTATGAAGGTTTTCCCTAAGTGTTTTCTAAAAGCGGACTAGGTTTAAAAGTACCTTATCTGATCTTAAGTTTCATTTTGTTTCTCTTAAGTGTTTTTCATTCTTTCTGAAGGTAATTATGCGGATTAATGGATTGTTTGTCTCTTGAGTTATCTTTAATACAAGCTTGTCCAAAGAGATTTATGGTGAGCCCTGCCCTTTGGTTGGTTCTAAACAGTTGCTTAAAGGCTTTTTCTTGTTGGATTGACTATAAATCCTTGTTGAAATTATTATTAGTTTCCACCCCTCTAATTCTTTGTTGTTTCCATTCGATCATTTTATCTCAAAATATCTTGTGATATAGATGACTTTCCCCTTGGATCACTCTTGAATTGTTGCACAATTAAAATCCCTATTATGACTCCATAGCCCAATGGACTAAAAACCAACATTATATCTATATTTTTAGCCAAAGCTTGGTTTGATCGCTTGCAACTTCTCACCTTTGAAACTATTTGCAATTAGGACTGTCCACCTCAAATAATAATCATGCTCAACCATCAAAAAAGAAACAAAACCCTTGGCCTTCATAACTAGCCTAACATCATTACCATAAACTTTCAAAGACAAATCCATCTTTGCAACTTATTGGAGAGATCCCTCTCTGGATTCAGGAGGGCTAGATCCTAGAATCCCAAAGTGGTTGAAATAATGTTGTTTCTGTGATTGGACTTTGCCAATATTTCTAATTACAGATTCCTAACATTTCTGGTGACTCCGCTGGGGACTGAGTCGAATTTTCATCTTAGGTTCCCTTAAAAACTTCATAAAACATTGCGAGTAAAAACAGCATTTTCAAGCACTACCAAAGTAATGGTAATCATGATGAAACTTGTTTGAATCAGTGACAAGCTAGGCAAAACCCTAGGATTCTCATAAGAGTTTATCTAACCTTGAAATATTAGTTGGCTTAGCCATAAGAGTAGACTGTCTTTGTCTCATAACCGTAGCTAAGTTGTGAAACAGATATGGGACGCTCTTAGAAACCACACAACTGAAAAATAACTTAGAAAACCCAAAAATATTTCAGATTGGAGTTCAATAAACATGGTGGTGGACCATAAAACCTTTTACCTCCTTAGGAGCTAAAAACTTCCACTTGGCGACTCCACAATCCAAACAGACCTTAAGACTCCACTGGGAAGAACCCTGATCATTAAAATATCATTCAAACTCAGTTAGAGGAATGTAGGATTGAAATTTGTGTAAAACAGATTAGTTAAATTCTTAAAAGACTGTCATATTTGGTTGAAATTTTCTTGTTTAGTTGGGTCTAAAAACACAGCATAATGGCTCCTAGAAAGATTCATACTAGAGCCTACCCTGACCCAAACCCACCTGAGATAGTTGATAACCCAAAAATTATCCTTAGGAATTCTCCTAAGATAAAATTTTCAACTGTTTTCAGATCACCCTTGAGAGCTAATTCAGTTCCTGAAAATCTTTCAGCTCTACAACAATCACAAGCTGACTTAGTAAATCCATTTAGAACTAGGTCATTTGATGATATAATTCAGCTAGACTCTGAGTCTTCACTTTCATCCCCAGAAACAACACCACCTGATTTACATTTCCTTCACAATTTAGGTGTCTCTCATCCAAGATCATCTCAACAATCTACTGTTGTTCCATCCACATCTATTCACCAAACATTCACTGTCCAAACCACTCCACTTCAACCCACTTTCCCTTTTGTTGATCCACCTCCACCACATATCATGGAAACATGGTATGCTCCCTTAGTCGTTCCTGTAACATTAGTCAATCTTCCACATGACTATCACTCCAAAATTCCATTATATGATGCCAGCAATGCTACAAATGCATCACAATATGTGGATAAGATGAATGACTACTTTGACAAAAATGAAATAGACGATGATTCTGTCAAGCTTAGATTATTTTCTCAGAGTCTGGTGGGAGAAGTAAGAAAATGGTTTAAAGCCTTAACCCCCCATAGTATCAATGATCTCCAAGCCTTCCATCAAACATTCTTAAATAAATGGGAAGTGAAGAAGAATCCTCTCCAAATCCTCTCCGATTACAAGAACCTCCACAGAAACACTGGGGAAAGTGTACAATCTTACTGCACTAGATTTAACAGTGTGTACAATGCACTTCCCCCATATCTAAAACCTCCACAAGGCTCAGCGTTAAACAAGTTTCCTGAAGGGTTTGACCCTGAAATGGCCTATCAACTCAGAGAGAGAGACCCTGCAACTCTTGAAGACATGCAAAATGGGGCTCTCACTGTGGAAGTTAATTTAATGGAGAAGAGAGCGAGAATGAAAAATGAGAAGAGAGTATCCTTTAGAGAGGAACCCACACCTTCTACTTCCAGCTCAAAGATGGAAAGAATGATGGAGGAAATGAGCATAATAAAGAGAGCACAAGAAAGTCAAAATCAAACTGCTCCTCAAAACAGAAACTAGAACCAGAATCAAAATTTTAGATGAAACCAACCTCCAAACAGACCTAGCGAAGATGATCAACAGATCACTCCTCCGTTTCACCAAAATTATGTGAGTGAGGTTGAGGAAATAGATGAGAAAGTAGAGGATGATGATATCAGTATGCTGGGAGTAGATAATGATCACTTTGAGGATCATTATGATAGAAAACAAGGTTTGTACACACCTTATGATGACAAAATAGATAAAGGTGAAAGTATTATCAAGACATGGAAAATGTTATCACAGAGTCTCAAAGAGAATATGACCTTAGAAGTAAAACCAATCAACGAAATCCCAACACCAAAACCTCTGAAAAATCTTCACAAAACAGCACTGTAAACAAGCCTAAAATTGTCAAAAAGAAGGACAAAACAATAGCTATAAATTCTGATAAAGGTAGAGAGAAAGGCACTCAAAATGTTACAAAACAGAGTGTGGACCTTAGCAGTACTAACACTTCAGCTAGTACTCCTGTGAATTTTTTTTTTTCAAATGTAAATAGAACAAATCAGCAAGCTGATGTTGCTGATAGACTGACAGCTAATAAGGCTGAGACAAGTTCTTCAGAGAGTCAAATTCCTTTCAGCCTAGAGCAGGAAATTTCAAAGATTAGAATCTCTGTTCCCTTGATTGATTTAGCTGCCCAGAATGTATATAGAACCCAAATTTTGAAGGCTTTAAACATTGAGGATAATAATGACACAGTCAATCTTAACGATGACCAACCAGAGCTTATTTTTGGTCTGAATATTGAAGGTAAATATCGAGAGGGACCTATTCCTCCATTTTACGTAAGTTGAAACATTCATGACAAAATTTTTCACAACACTATGCATAATTCTGGGGCTTCTCATAATTTAACGCCTAAAGCTGTGATAGAGAGCCTTGGTCTAGAAATCACCAGACCTTATAAAGACCTTTACTCCTTTGACTCAAGCAGAGTAAAATGTTTAGGATTGATAAAGGACCTCTGTGTTAACTTAGCCTAGATTCCAGCCAAATGTTTGGTTATGGATATAGTTGTGGCTGATGTGCCCCCAAAGTATGGAATGCTATTATCTAGATCTTGGGGGGCTAAGTTACAAGGGACTATGCAGATGGACATGATCTACTCGACCATCCCTATTTTCAATCAGAAAAGAAGACTGTACAGGGAATCCCATATGCAATACATGGTTATTAGTCAAGACAAACTGCAAAACTCTCCTTTATACTCTGTAAACACAGGCCTTGATTCATTTATCCTTTTTAATGAAGAAATATTAGATGAACAAGTAAATTTAACAGAGTTAATGGCAGATAGAGAGGAGGAGAATGACACAAAACTGCTAAAATAGTTTGTTGAACCTCTAAACTATAGCGAACCAAACATAGGTCTTGAGCTACAAATCATGTGTCCATTTATTTTTAACCTTGACAGTCAAGAAAATAGTCCTTAGCTTAACGAGAAACCAGAGGAATTAAAACAAATTCAACTAAACGTTGATGTTCAAAAACAAACCGAAAGCACGCTTGTTGAGGAGGATAGTGACCCAACTGTCGAACCCGAAACTAATCCTCTGTGGAGTATGAAATTTGATGGATCCTAACTAGGAACAATGCTAGTACAGGGGTATGGATTCGCAAGACTGAGAATAACCAGAAAGAAAGCCTTTCCTGTAGATTAAACTTCCAGTGTTCCAATAACATAGAAGAATATGACTCCCTTCTCTTAGGCTTACGTTTGTTGAAAAAATTAGGAGCCAAAAGAATTAAAGTTTATGGGGATTCAGAATTAATCTTTAGGCAGGTTAATGGGGAATACAACACTAATCACCCCAGACTTAGGGCCTATCGAAATGATGTCGTGGATTTATTAAAAATGTTGGAAGAGTCCCAATTGGTTTTTGTCCCAATGAAAAGAAATATTGTGGCCCACGACTTAGCCTTTGCAGCCAAAACATGCTTAACGCCATATAAAACCAAAGACTGCACAACTCAGATAAAATTCAGACTAGCCGTTCTTGATAACGAGAAATATTGGTAGGTGTTCGACAGGGACAAAAAAATAGAAGAATTCATGCAATTCAGAAATGAATTCAAAATACACAGTTCAGATTCAGATTATGAAATAGATTGCAATAGTGAAGAAAATTTTCTTGGTGAAGAAGAACAGTCTCCTGAACTTGCTAATATTAATATTTTGTCTATCAAACTTGAAAACAAAACAAATTTGAATGTAGAGTTAGAAAAAGAGGAGTTAGAAACCCTGCACTCTAAAGATGAAAGTTTTCCAAATGGTCTGGCACCTTTAGAAGAGTTGTTTGATTTTAACGATGTGGCCAGGAAGCCAAAACTGGAACCTGTAGAGACTGAAGTGGAAGAGTGCAATATAGGCAGTGAACTTAAACCTATGATGATTAAACTGTCTAAGACTTTACTAGCTCACATTAAACTCAAATACATAGAGCTGTTTAAAGAATTTTCTGATGTTTTTGCGTGGAGTTACGAAGATCTGAAATCCTATGACAATGAAATAACACAACACAAAATCCCTCTCAAGGAAAACCAAAAGCCCTTCAAACAGAAACTGTGCAGAATAAACCCTGTTCAGTTGCCTTTGGTTTAGAAGGAGATCATGAAAATGTACGATGTTGGTATTATTGTCCCTATTAGATATTCTGAGTGGGTTTCTAATCTGGTGTTGGTCAGGAAGAAAACAGAAGAGATTAGGCTTTGTATATACTTTAGAGACTTAAACAAAGCTTCATTGAAAGACAACTACCCTTTTCCCAAGATGGACCATATTTTACAAAGGGTGGTAGGGTCTAGAATAATTTCTTTGCTTGATGGCTATTCAGGGTACAATCAGATCTTAGTTCACCCTGATGATCAATTAAAGACAGATTTTACAACACCATGGGGAACTTTCATGTATGTGAAAATGCTCTTTGGTCTAATGAATGCTGGAGCAACTTTTCAGAGAGCCATGGACATAGCATTCTCGGAGGAACTGAGTTTCTTCATCATTATATACCTTGATGATGTCACTATGTTTTAAAAATAGACAAAGAGAACTTACAACATTTAAGAAGATTTTTCGAGAAATGCAGAAAGTTTGGGATATCTTTAAACCCTGAGAAGACACTATTCAGTCTCCAAGAAGGTAAACTTCTTGGGCACATTATTTTAGGAGAGGTTATTAGGATAGATCCAAGGAGGATTGAGGCCATATTGCAAATCTCTCATCCTCCAAACATCAAGGAGTTGCAATATTTCATTGGAAAGATTAACTTTTTGAGAAGGTTCATCCCCAACTTGGCTGAGCTCCTTAGAAATATCACAAACATGTTGAAGAAGGAGCAAGGGGTAAAATGGACCTTGGAAGCAAAGAAGTCATTTGAGCTGGTGAAACAAGCGTTAACCAAAACACCGGTTCTAATAAGTCCTGATTTTTCAAAATATTTTTATATTTTTTCATTTACATCAGAACATACCATAGCTGCTATCCTTTTATAGAAAAATCCAAAAGGACAAAAGCAACCTATTGCATTCTTTAGTAAGGCTTTGAGAGATGCTCCTTTGAAGTATAACATTATGGAAAAGCAAGCCTTTGCTTTGGTTAAAGCTTTGAAAGACTTCAGAGTATACATCCTTCACTCACAAATCATTGCCTTTGTCCCAAATTCAGTTGTGAAAGACATTCTAACACAGGACCCAGATGGTAAAAGAGGTAAGTGGATTGCTATTATTCTTGAATATGATTTAGAGATAAAAACCACTAAACTTATCAAAGGCCAAGGTCTAGCTAGGTTGATGGCTGAATCCAATTTTGAAGTTCTTGATATTAATATGATTAATGCTTTAGATGATCAAGATGAAAGTTCAACTCCCATTGTTGAAAATAATTTTTTGAATTCCTCTTGGTATGCTGATATTCTTTATGTTTTTCTTAATTTAAATACACCTCCTCGTTTGAAAAAAACAAAGGCAAGGTTCTTAAAGTTGAAAGCTATAAACTATTGCATTATAGATAGATGTATTTATTGGAAAAATGAAAGTGGTATTTTGCTTAAATTTTTTCCTGAGTATGATGCAGAGAAGGTTAGGCACAAATTCCATGAAGGAGAGTGTGGAGGCCATTTATACTGGAAAACAACAGCCAACAAAATATTGAGGGCTGGTTACTATTGGCCTACTCTTTTTCATGATGTACACAAAATGATCATTGCCTGCCATAAGTGCCAAATTTTTGAAGGCAAAAGGAAGCTATTACCCTTGCCTCTGCATCCAATCACTATTGAAGCCCCTTTTCAACAATGGGGACTTGACTTCATAGGTGAAATCCATCCATCATCTTCAGCTAAGCATAGATGGATTCTCACTGCCACAGACTACTTCACTAAATGGATAGAAGCCATCCCTTGTAGGTAGGCCAATGATTCTGTTATTATAAAATTTATAGAGAATAATATTCTCTCTACATTTGGTTGTCCTACCAAGATCATCACTGATAATGCAGCAACATTTGGATCAAAGAAAATGGTTGAGTTCTGTCACAAGTATTAGATAACATTGGGGCATTCCATAGCCTATTACCCTCAAGGTAATGGACTTGGAGAATCTTCAAACAAGAGTTTAGTGAACATAATCAAGAAACTGTTGGAGGACAACAAAAATTCTTGGCACACAAAGCTTGTGCATGCACTTTGGGCTGACAGATTAACTTTGAAGAAATCTATTGGTATGTCACCCTACCAGCTCATGTATGGCACTGATGCAATATTTCCTATGATCCTTGGTGTGCCAGTTATGAAGTTAATTCAAGAGGTTCATTCTGAAGATAATGACATGATCAGAAGGATAAATTAGACTGTTCACCTTCATCAAACCAGAGAGGAGGTATATAACAAAGCATTACAGAAACAAGACCGCATTAAAAATATTTTTGACAAAAGAAAAAAGGCCAGAAATTTCAATGTTAGGGACAAAGTTTTAAAGTGGGAATCAAGGAGAGAAGACAAGGGCAAGCACGAAAAATTTGACAACTTATGGCTTGGTCCTCACTCTATTAATTCAACTGCTGGTAATAATGCATTTTTCTTACAAGAGTTGAATGGAGCAGAATTGTTTGGGGGTCATGTCAATGGCAGGATGCTTAAACATTACTTCTCTTGATCCATGTCATGTTATGAAAGCCTTTTTATCTTTTTTCTCGTTATAAATATCTCATCCATCATTGCATTCAAAGTTAGAAAAATAAAAAATACAAAAACAGTGAAAGAAAGAAAAGAGGGCAGATTGTGAAAACAAGAAAGGTATAGCCCCATACCAAAAAAGAGAAACAAATATGAAAGTGTGAAAGCTTAAATGCCACTCCTGAAAAAACACACTTCTAATTAGTCATACAGCCTAATCTTGAATAATTAGCTTTAAATTTTCTGCTGATAGGATAGTGAATTCGATTTTCCAAACTGTTTAATCTTGGCTTATCAGTAGATAGATTAGGCTATAAATTAAAGGTTCAAACATGCTAAAAATCTGAACCTTAGGTTTCAAAAGAAGAATTACTCAAAACTGTTTAAATTTTTGATTCAAAAACAAAGGAAGAACTGGTTCTAGACAACTTAAAATTTGAACCAGAGAACAAGAAAAAACGACTCAAATAAACTCATAAACAGAGCTGAAGAAAAAGAGATGGCAGTGCTTTGAACTTTCAGATCTTATGCTTTCTCCATTTTGATTTAATTTTCCACAAAATAATGTCTTTGTGTAGCTTGTTTTTCATGCCATAGATCACAGCAAGTCAAACAACTTAATCTTGACTTGGCTGTTTTTAAATTTCTGTTGTAGAATTTAGAGAAATAAAAATATGTTAGACTATTTAATCCTAACAGATTAGTAGATTAGGTAGAGAATCATATGGACTCAAATATTTAAAATGAGTCCATGGAGAAATAAGGAGTAGAAATATATTAGATTTCCTACTTTCAAAAGAATAAAATGTTGTGAAAAGAGTTTTCCAATCCAAGTGCACTCGAAGGAAAAATGTTAGATCAGTAGGATTGGGTAGGTAGAAAGCTTGTAGATGAAGATCCATTGTTTTTCATGACTTCTAATATCTTTTCAGAGAAAATAAGATCATCCAAGGAAAGAAAAGCAACCCAATGGATAAGGCACTGATCAACCTCCCAGAGAATGCAAGTCTGAAGTTCTTGATGCCTTCAAGAAGGCACCATCCCCAAGTGGAGCCACTGTTAGCCAGCTATAAAATTTGTTATATCAAATGCTGGCTAAATCATTTTTTGAGTGTTCAAGAAACAAATTTTTATTTCTAAAAAGATGTTATCTCTTAAAGACTCTTGAAGGCCTCATGCCTTTGTCCAAATCTTCATTGCTGTTCCCATTCTATACTCAGAAATTCTGCTGATTTCATGAGAAAAGACTACTGCAAAATCATCATTTTTCCCCTTCCTCCACTCAAAAATAACCTTCATTTGCTCCCCTTTTTCTCCATAAAATTCCTCTATTTTTCATGATTCCCCTTCTTCCATTCATGAAAATCATTTTTGCATAGTTTAAAAATCATTTTAAAACTATACCGAAGCCCCCAAATCCATTGAAAAACTTGAAAATTTTCTTGAAAAATACATATTTTTGTATTAAGGCTTAAGCCACTTGGGCTAAGTCCTAAACCACTTCCCCTCCACATGCCCCGACCCTAGAACCAGGCGCTAAGCCATTTGGGTGCTTAATTGCATCGCAAAGATCCGAGCGCATAAGTCTATTTTCCATATTCAAAAGTTTCGATGCGATTAGCCCATTGATTTATAGCCTTCGATCATATTATTATCCCATATGACCCCTGTGCTCACAATCGGGTGCTATAACATTATAATTTTCCATCTCCGATTAATATTTTCTTTTATTAAGTCACAAACCCACTTTTTCCAAAGTTTTGGTCTAACGCGCCCATACAATGATTTTCAAATAAAAAATGTTTAGATTGAAAGACCCGCATCATTCCTCTGATGCGATTGAGCCCCATTTCATAAGCTCCCCCCCCTCCACTTCCCTCCATACAACCTACACCCCGGGACCAAGTGTCGAAGTCCCGAAGTGCTTAATCGCATTGGGGGTTTTTACAATGGGTAGATTGAAAAGCCCGAAGGCCCGATTGTGATTGGCCCTCACATTATGTAAAGCCCCAGGCATATCATGTTCCATATAAATAAAGGCCCCGCAGTCGGGCACCTATCCACTTCATATATATATCCCGCCCATATCAAAACCTTTATTTTATTAAAATTTTGGATTTTCATAAAGTATTAAGGATTTTTGCTGGAGCATGGTTTAAAGCAATATCCACCGTTGATCCAAGATGATCCGATGGCCAGCGCTGTATCTCACCAAATGTTTCTCCACCCCCGATTGGCCATCCCTCCGATTCACTCCCACCGTTGATCTAATCCTCAGATCAACGGCCAACAGCTAATCGCTTCGGCGCCCTCCATGTTTATCACCCCGCCGATTGAGAAGCTCTGATTTCATCTAGACCGTCCACGTGTCCAGATCGAACGGTCCAGTATGATTTTCCTGACTTTGGTTATATTTTATGCAGCCCCGCACATAATGTTTGTCGGCCAATCCTGACCGTTGATCTCTGCAGATCAATGACCCTCATTAAATCCTTCTCCACTTTGTATTATTTCATTTGGACCTCTAGATTTAATCTCAGCCATTCAAATCTTTGATCCAATGGCCCAGATTGAACCCACCTATTTTTTTACCACCCGCGCATCTAATCCATATCGCGCTCATTCTCCTTCGTCAGACCTGAGGCCCCAGATCTAACGGCCCACATTACATATCACGTAACTTTTAGCACGAAGTTTAATTTCTCAAAGGGCATGCGAAATAGGTGGTTTTCTGGTGCCACGTGTCAGGCGGGGACACATATCGCGTTCCAAAAGGCAAAACTGCCTACCCGCCTTTCCTCCACGCGAAAACCACTGTTTTCTTCACCAAAACCACTTTCCCTCTGTTTCTTTGAATGCTTTCGTGTACCTCCTCAGCCATTGATCTCGTGGGCCAATCTCATATGACGACCCACGATCATCTCGAACACCCAACTCTATTTTTAACCATTTTTGCTCCGAACTAAGGTTTTTTTTACCTTATTCCTTTGTATTTTCGCCATTTCTCTATTATACGTCCCGGATTGCTCCCGACTGTCGATCTCTGCATGATCGATGGATCTGACATATTCTCTCCCTCTACTCTCCTTTCAACCTCCACAAACAGATCTACAATGTTGGATGATGCCATCCAACGGCTAGGCTCTCTCCCCACACCCTCTACAGTAGTTAAACTCACAAACGCAGGATTTCTTAATTCTTTTCGTATTTTGCAGGTTTTAATGGTTTGTTCCATCATATTAAAGAGAAAGACGAAGGCCGGGAATGACGATTCCCATGCCTTTGATTTATCAAAAGGAACCATTCACGGGGTTCTAATCCATGTCTCGTCATTGCTTCATGGGCATTCATGCCACAAGAGCCCTGTGTGGCCTGCACATCAACAAGACACAGTGAATGAAATCACAATCAAAGAGTATCAGTGTCAAAGACAAAATGTACCAGAACAGAAGATGGAAGACAAATTTGTGGGGATTACAGCTAAGAATGATTATCAAAAGCCTAATCCTCCAAATTAAAACAAAATCAAAGGAAAATAAAAAAGATCTATCAGAAAACAAGGCCTCCACTGCCACATCAGAGGCAAATTGATTCTTCTCAGCTACCATAAAGCCACCTGTGCCTCAAAGCATTCAAACATAGGCTGAAGTTATTGATCAAATGAAGATATTTGCCTCAGCGCAGCCAAAGATTTAATTCTGCTAAGGAATTTAATGCACAAAATATCAGCAGAGTTACTCCAACGTGACACAGAGCCTCAAAAGTCAATAAGAGCTCTCACCGAGCTTGAATCTTAAATGTAAAACATTAATACAGACAGAACACCTGTAAACTTCTCCATCGAGCCCCTTAAAGGCCGAGAAGTCATCAATCTGTATTAATTATCTTGGGAGATCTTTTATCCTCTCCCACCTCCTCATCCTTCTATAAATATTGCTGTAGAAGATGACAAAATGTTGGTTGCAGAACTTTCAAATACACTTCAGCTCGAAAATCCTACTTGTAAATAGTGTTCACTGGCTCTTGAAGCTCTGTTTGTGATTAGATAAGTTAGGATGAGAAAAGTGAAGATGATTGCTGAACTGAAACATTGGACCTGAAGAATGTAACTGGTTTGACATCAATAACAAGCTGTTTCTTGGGATCCTGGTCTATATCACTGGTGAAGTGCCCCTTTCTTTGTTATTGTTTTTTCCTTCTATGTATGCCATATTGTTCACTATTCTCTGATAAAGAACAAAAAACATAGAGTTAGGATTTACTGTTTACCAGTACCCTTCTCTGAATGATAAGATTTATCTCAATGTTTTCCTCCAATTTGTTTATTTAAGAATGATTCAATACAGTATAAGCAGTTAGGAATGCTGGTGCTCCCTCGTCCTACTGTTTGCTTTAAACATTGTTCTTGAATGTGATTTTCATTGTTTGCTTATTAAAGTTTGACTAGAAAAGTGATGGTGAGCCCTGTTTTCTAGCTTCTTGCTCCAAAGGCAGATTATGAAGGTTTTACCTAAGTGTTTGCTGAAAGCAGACTAGGTTTAAAAGTACCTTTTTTGATCTTAAGTTGTATTTTGTTTCTCTTAAGTGTTTTTCATCCTTTCTGAAGGTAATTATGCATATTACTGGATTTTTTGTCTCTTGATTTATCTTTAATACAAGCTTGTCCAAAGAGGTTTGTGGTGAGCCCTGCCCTTTGGTTGGTTCTAAACAGTTGCTTAAAGGCTTTTTCTTGTTTGGACTGACTATAAATCCTTGTTGAAATTATTATCGGTTTCCACCCCTATAACACTTTATTGTTTCCATTCCATCATTTTATCTCAAAAGATCTTGTGATATAGATGACTTGCCCCTTGGATCACTCTTGAATTGTTGCGCAATTAAAAGCCCTATTATGACTCCATAGCCCAATGGACTAAAAACCAGCGTTATATCTATCTTTTTAGCCAAAGCTTGTTTTGAACGCTTGCAACTTCTCACCTTTGAAACTCTTTTCATTTAGGATTGTCCACCTCAAATAATAATCATGCTCAACCATCCAAAAACAAACAAAACCCTTGGCCTTCATAACTATCCTAACATCATTACCATAAACTTTCAAAGACAAATCCATCTTTACCACTTATTGGAGAGATCCCTCTCCGGATTCGGGAGGGCTAGATCCTAGAATCCCAAAGTGGTTGAAATAATGTTGTTTCTGTGATTGGACTTTTCCAATCTTTCTAATTACAGATTCCTAATAGATACAGAGGAATGTGGTGTGAAAATTTCAGATCTTGGTTCACGATATTTTTGGATATATGATTTTAGGAAGTTAAGGTTTTTGCAGGCTCCAAAATTTCATCTCAAATAGGTGACCGAGGGAAAATCGTCATAACTTTTGTTTTAAACATCAGATTGGTATTCTGTAAAAGGAAAAAAAATTAACGGATTGTAGTTTATTTTGTATTGATTTTAGAGCCGAAGGTAAAAAATGTGACACGTGGCACGCCGTACAAGTTTGTTGTACTAAACTAACCCATAATTATGTCAATGTGGGAGTTTGGGAATAAATTTACCTTGAATAATACAAATTAGGTCTAGCCTATGGCACTGAAAAGAAGACTTAGAAGGATACCACAGAACCGAAGTTCAGATCTTGGAAATATGATTTTGCAGAGTGCATAACTTTTGTTTGAAAAATTAGTTTGAAGTGATTCCAAGGGCATATTGAAGCATATATGTCAATATTGAGTCCTAAAATGCCTCCCAAAAATAATTCCACAACCATTAAGCCCTCAGAAAGCTATAATATGACACATGAAGAGGAAGAAGTGCAACATGATATATCAAAATTACGAGACCAAGTGCAACAAGTTTCGCTCTCGCAAAAAGTAACAAAAAATGAAATGGAAGCTAAGATGGATGGTTTCAAGCATGTGGAAGATAATATGGATGGTTTGAAGAATGGAATGGAAGCTAAGATGAATGGTGTGGAAGCTAAGATGGATGTCATGGAAGCTAAAATGGATGGTGTGTAAGCTAAGATGGATGACGTGGAAGCTAATATCAATGGTATAGAAGGCAACATGGAATATTTGAATAAATACATGGAAGGTTTGAAGGAAGGTTTGGAAAAGTCACCACAAGAAAATATTCCTAATGGCGAAAAGGTAGTAGAGGAAACTCATGATAAGAAAAAAATAAATTTTAATCATGATTTCATAGAATCTAATGTTGGATTGAAGACCCACCATATTCCAAGGATATATATGAGTACATTTGATGGCAAGGATCCTGTAACATGGATACTATAGATGGAGCAATATTTTTATCTCCATAATGTGCAAAACATGCAAAAGGTACGCATCACAACTTTATATTTAGAACCCAATACATTTGTATGGTATCGATGGCTTTTCTCTTGTAAACAAACTGCCACTTGGTCAATTTTTACAGAGGAAATGATAACACATTATGAGGATACAGATAGAAACACATTCTTTAGCTAATTGATAAATCTAAAAAAAAATGGTTCAATGGTGGAGCACATTGAGGACTTCCAAAAATTGAATATAAGAGTAAAAGATATCCCAGAGGAACACAATATTGATGTCTTCATAGGGAATTTTAACATCCAACATGAGGTTCGCCTTTGGGAACCTAATTCATGGGAGAAGGCGTTCAAGTTGGAAAGAAAAATTATGGTGACAAGGAAGCCTACCACTCACAATTGTAAAGATGGAAGTGTGGCTACTCCTAGACTTCCACAACCTAAAAGGTTGACACAACAAAAATTGGAAGAAAAAAGAGAAAAAGGGCTTTGCTATTATTGTGATAGCAAATACACTAAAGGTCATAAGTGTGCCGAGAAGGAATTATTTTACATATATTGTGAAGAGGAGGAAGAAAAGGAAAAATAAACTTCAAAATAAGAGGATATACACCAGGAACCAACCGTAAAGGAAGAAGAAATTAATCTGACCATATCCTATAATGCATTGGAAAGAATTACCACTCCTCAAACTCTCAAGATAAAAGGAAATATCACGAAGAAAAATGTAATAGTTTTGATTGATTCGGGTAGTACCCATAATTTTATTCATTTTAAGGTAGCCAACGAATTGAATTTCTTCCTATACCCAACACCAGAGTGTCAAGTGATGGTTGCAAATGGAGGAACTATAAATTTATCTGGAAAGTGCCATAATATCAAGATAACTATGGGAGAATATGTATTGAATATTCCAATGCTCTCCATCCCAATGGGTGGTGCTGATGTTGTACTAGGAGTACAATGGTTACAATCTTTGGGGACAATAGCTTTTAATTTTCAAGAACTTTTCTTGAAAAAAATTTCAGAAGGAAAGGAAGTTGAATTATGGGGTGTCACAGGGAAGCCATGAAAGATAATCAGCTCTAGTGTCATGAAAAAATGTCCGAAGAAAGAATAATGAGGCATAATTTCACAATTGTTATCACTAGAGGTTCAAACATTAAAATCATCTATTGCTCCATATCTCCAAAAAATATTGGACAATCATTCCAAGGTGTTTGAGACTCCCAAAGGACTCCCAACTATTCGTGATCATGATCATACTATTCATTTGATTCCATGAAGTGGTCCTCCAAACAACAAGCCTTACATATATCCTTATTCTCAAAAGAGTGAGATTTAACGTATGATTGCATAAATGCTAGAGGTTGGTATAATTGAACCTAGTCAAAGTTCTTTCTCTGCTCCAGTAGTGTTGGTGCACAAGAAGGATGGATCATGGCGTATGTGTCTAGATTATAGGGAGCTCAACAAGTTCACTATTAAAGATAAATTTCTCATCCCCGTCATTGATGAATTATTGGATGAATTACATGGAGCAATTTATTTCACAAATTTGGATCTTCGTTTTGTATATCATCAAATTAGAACGAAATTTGAAGAAATTTCAAAAAAAACATTCATAACTCATGAGGGTCATTATGAATTTTTGGTCTTGCCTTTTGGCCTTACTAATGCACCTTTCACATTTCAAGGTTTGAGGAATTCCATTTTCAAACCCTTCCTTAGAAATTTTTTGTTATTATTTTTTGATGATATATTAATCTACAACATGTATTGGAAGGATCATGTTCAACATGTTGACAGGGTGCTAAAACTATTGGAGGAGAAAAAATCATATGCAAAAACCTATAAATGTTTCTTTAGAGTAAAGGAGGTCGATTATTTGGGTCATATTGTCTCTCATGAGGGTGTTAAGGTAGACCCTGAAAAAATTAAATCCATTAAGGAATGGAAAATCCCCACAACCATAAAGCATCTTTGAGGATTTCTGGGGTTAACAGGGCATTTTTGCAAGTTTTTTAAGAACTATGGGAGAATATCGACACCAATAAAATCATTATTGAAGAAAGCTACATTTTCCTGGACTCCAAAAGAAACTAAGGCCTTTTAACATCTTAAAGAGGCAATGTTCCAAGAATCGGTCTTAGCTATGTGAACTTCACAAAAAAATTTATTGTGGAATTTGATGCCTCACTAAATAGAATTGGTGTGGTTTTAATGCAAGAAGGAAGACCCATTTCTTTTGAAATTCGTCCATTAAAAAGAAAGTATTCACAGAAACCTATTTATGAGAAGGAAATGTTGGTAATACTTCATGCACTAAAGTAATGGCGACCTTACCAAATGGGACTACACTTCAAGGTAAAAACAGATCATGATAGTCTTAAATACTTTTTGGAACAAGGATTATCTTCAGAAGTGCAACAAAAATGGGTCACAAATATGTTCGATTATGACTTTGAAATCATCTAAAAAACATGGAAGAAAAATGTTGTTGCAGATGCACTCTCAAGAAAGGATGAGGATGTGGAAGAATTTATTTGTGTCTTTTCTATTATCCAACCTCAGTGGATAATCAAAGAAAGGGATGAATGGAAGAATGATGAAGAGGTGTGGACACTCCTTCAAATTTTGCAACAAGATCCTAGTATATTTGAAACATTTAGCTGGAAAAACGATTCATTATTGTACAAATATCGCTTATATATTTGTAAGAATTCCCAACTCAAACAAAATATTCTTTTGGAATTGCACACCTCTCCCTTAGGAGGGAACTCAAGATTTTTAAAACTTACCAGAGGCTCAAGAAGAAATTTTTTTGGGAAGGCTTTAAATCGGATATTCAAAATTTTGTGGCAGAATGTTTGGTTTGCCAACAAAATAAAGTTGATACAATTAAGACCCCATGTCTGTTACAACCTTTATCCATTGTTAGCATAAATTCTTAACACAAGTTTACGAAAAGAGATCACTTTAGCTGTGTGTGACAAATAGCCCTAACAACAAATATGATTGCTTAAATTCCTTAGATCTGCAATAGATAGTCAAAACAAATGCAAAAAAAACCCAAATCTATGCGGTAAAAGTAGTTAAACAATAAAAAGAAATAAGAGTTGCTCCAAATATCCAATGGAAAATACAAGATATATAAATAATTTTATATGTATTAACACCTGGGAAGGGAACAAAGAATGATGTTACCGGTCCCCCTCAATGGGATGGGTTCTTGGCTGTCCTCAATGTTGTTAAATTTTGGGTACCAAGGAGAAGTGGTTCCCCATGGCTTTGAAATTTTTCCTAGGAAAAGTGTCCACTCTATTGTACCTATTCTTCTAAAAGTGAATTTATAAGTGGTAAAGTCAGTATAATTTAAAAGTGACTTTAAAAGTGATAAAGTTACGTTATAATTTGAAAGTGACTTTATTAAAGTCAATGAAGAATTAGAAAGTGAAAAAGTGATTATGGAAATAAAAGGATAAGTGGGTGTTTATTAAGTGGGTGAGTGATTAAATAGAAAATGTAAAAATAATGCACATTTATTTTCAACTCTTGATCTAAAGATTTCTCAGCCATTGGATCTAGGGATCTCTCAAAAGTCACTTAGGTTAGGGTAAAAGGAGAGAAGAAGAGGAATATATCATTTTATTCTTTCATGAGAATTTGAGAGAAAACAAGAGAGAGCAAAGGAGAAATTTCTCTACAGGGAGGAAGTGAAGAAGAAGAACAAATATTTGGCACGCATCCCAAGGAGCATCATTTAGAATAGAACCATACATCAAAATTTTGACACGCATTCCAAGGAGGGTGATGGCATAGATTTTGAGGAGAAATAGTTGCAGGTTGAAGGCACAAAAATTTAGGAAGATCAGGGCACAATTTTTGAGGAGAAAAACCTTTTGTACTTTTTCATACAATCCATATAGGCCATACACTGTTTTCTGGGCATGTTTCCCGAGGCTGTCTGTACAACATTTATGTCTGTATTTTTCTGTCTAAACTGGTTTTCCTGTGGAACGATTTTCGAGGTGGATTTTTGCATGGAAATCAAGATAAGTCTGTTTTTGTAAATGCTGGAATATTTTCCTATGTATTTCATTTTCCCAGTAAAAGTTTTCAAAAATAAGAAAGAGATCTCAAACTGGTTTTCCCCAAGAGTTGTAGGGGGTTTTTCTAGGGTCACATTGACCAAAAATCATTGTGTTATTTTGTGTGTATGGTTGTTATAATTTTTTTGTGCATTTATTTCAAGTATTTCCAGCAGTAGTGAAATCTCCAAATTTGTATTTTCAGAAATAGATTTCATTTCTAGATTTTAACGTTTTAATCATTCTTGTATTTCACATTAAATGAATGGAGTGATAAGGGAAAATTGTTAATTGAAGTGGGGACTTAATTTGTACATGGTATTAGAGCTAATTTGGTTGGAAAGTGTTTTTTGGGACAACATTGTGCAAATTACAAAAATCCGATTTTTAGACAGAAAACAGAAGAATTTTACCCATATTTGAAACTTCATTTTTATAGGACAGTGAATCATGACTTTGGGATTAAGGGTTGAAGACATGTTAGATGGGCATAGTAACTATAGTACATGGAGGGAAATAATCCAATGTATCTTCGAGGAAGTAGAGGTCTGGGTCATTATGGTACATACCACCCAACACCTAGTAGCAGTTCCTGCTGATCCAACATAGTTAGTAGAGTTCACTAAAAAGAATGCTAAGTCCAAAAGACTGATTTTGGATGGAGTCAAATATCATGTCATTCTTCATGCGAGAGGAAAGAATTATGCACATGAAATGTGGACTGCCTTGACCAGGCTTTACCAAAGCTCAAATGAGAATCGTAAGATGGTCCTAAAGGAGAAACTGAAGGCCATAAGAATGGCTAAGACTGGCAGTGCTACAACATACCTCACCAAGATCACTTCAGTGAGAGATGAGTTGGCAGCCGTAGGAGAGACAATTTCACCCACTGAGTTGGTGAGGATAGCCTTGCATGGTCTTCCCATGATTTGGGAGAGTTTTGTAGATGGTATTATTGCATGAGAGAACCTTCTCGGATGGGAAAGGTTGTGGGAAAAATGCATTCAGAATGAGATCAAGAAGAACTAGCTAGGGGAAGCCAAACAGGGGGATGAGGATGATAATGTGGCATTGTTGGCAAGAGGCAAGAAAGGAAAATCAAAGAGGGGAGCTTCCACCAGTGGAGGAAAATGAAAAGGTAAAGGCAAGCAACATAGAAAATAAAAGGACTATTCCAAAGTCAAATGTTGGAATTGTCAAAATATAGGACACTATGTTGTTGTGTGTCCAGAGAAGAAAAATAAGAAAGGGAAAGAGATAACCATGGCAACTTCTATAGAGATAGAGGAATTCTCAGAGAGTTTTGATCGAGAGTTTGGATTCATAGCATGTGTGTCCTCCACTGTAGTATCACCTGCGATACAGGTTCAGAGGGAGTATGCACTTGCCTCTACTAGCATAACATCTTCTAGTGTTTGGTATGTTGACAGTGGGGCTTCTTGCCATATAACAAGAGTCAGGAAGTACTTCTCAGAGCTATCAAAGAGTGATACTAATATTGAGGTAGTACTTGGTGATGACAAAATTGTTAGAGTAGTCGGTGTAGGAACATTAACATTTGATAGGGAACTAAAACCATGGAAAATTTTGGGGGCTAATATTCGTAGGTGGGCTAATTTTCCATGATTTTTTCAAAAAAAAGATTCGCCAATTTCCATTTTTATAAAAATGATTCACCCAAATTTTATAATATAAAATTATTTTACATTAAAAATCACCAAAATTATATAGAAAGTACATATAAAATCATTATAAATTTCAATAATTTTAAAAATACATCAATAAATATTTTATAGTTTGCATATTAGGTACTAGTGAGACTCACTAATTTTTTAAATTTCAAAATAATTTTCCATCCTTAAAATTTCCCCTGACCAAAACCTCCCTTGAAAGTGTCAGATGTTCTATATGTGCCTAGAATGAAGAAGAACTTGATATCGGTCTCAGCACTTGAGGACAGAGGGTATGAGGTGTTGGTCAGGAATGGACAGGTGCTCATATATCCTAATGGTACTCCAGCTGCTTCAGCTAGAGTGATTGGAGTGCACCATGCTAAGGTTTACAAGTTCTCATTCTAGCCACTAATGGCATTGCGTAGCAATACCAGAGATATGACCAACAAAAATTCTATCAGTTTAGAGTTGTGTGCAATCTGGAATCGTAGGATGGGTCACATGTATAATGGGGCCTTGAGGATATTGTCAGAGATCACCACTGGTGTGCTAGATTTCAGTTCTGATCACCTTGATGTATGCAGAGGACGTGCTATGGGGAATTTTGCAAAATCTCCTTTTCCCAGCAGTGACAACAGGACGACAGGGATCCTTGACTTGATTCATTCCGATGTGAGTGGTCGAATGTCTCATGTGTCCTTGAGTGGCTTGGAGTATTATGTCTTATTCATTTATGACCACTCCAAGAAGACCTGGATCTATTTCTTGAAGACCGAGGGTGAGGCCTTGAAGTGGTTTTGAGAGTTCAAAGCTCTTGTGGAAAACTAGACAGGTAGGAAGATCAAGGTACTAAGGTTGGACAATGGAGGTGATTATACTCTTGGTGGGTTTGTGGATTTTTGTGTCGAGGTAGGCATTAAGAGGGAGTTCATGGTTCCTTACAACCCCCAACAAAACAGGGTGTTAGAGATTAAGAAGAAATCCATTGTAGGGGCTTCCAAAGCCATGCTTCAAAATCAAGGGTTACCTTTACTTTTATGGGTAGAGGCTTGCAACACTGTTTTTTACTTACAGAACAGGATTCCACATCGTGCCTTGGGAATGTGACTCTTGAAGAGGATTTCTCAGGGAAGAAGCCTTATGTTGGGCACTTTCATATCTTTGGGTGCCTTAAATATTCTTATGTCTCCAAGGAGAGCAGGACCAAGCTAGAAATTGCTGCAAACAAGGGAATCTTTATGGGTTATAGCGAGACCTTGAAAGCCTACCGGATTTACATTCCTGCAAAGAGGAAAGTTCTTTCCAGGAGGGATGTAAATTTTGAGGAGGAGAGATATTTCAGGAAGTCATGGGAGTTACAATGTGTAGAGTCACCAGAAACTTAGCAACAACCGAGTCAGTCATAGGGATCCAGTGCATAGGGTGCAGGAGGTCAGGGATCAGGAAGTACATCTACTACAATTTTAGGTCCATAAGTGAGTAGTGGCTCTTAGATTCAGCTGAGTGGATCTTCAGGAAAATTATAGGGCAGTCTCTAGAACTGGTCATAGGATAGTCCATTAATGGGAATCTCGCATGGTACATCAGGTTCTATAGGCACAGGTACAGGTATGGGGTCATTCTGAAGGCCTTCAAGAGTTTAGGCTTTTGATGATGAGGAGGATTCTTTCACTCCGGTGGAATAAGTATTTTCAGGGAAGAGGAAGCCCGAGTGGCTTAGAGACACCCTATGCGAGGCCACATCAGTTGCTGGTCCAAAGAGATAGGTCAGAGAGAGTAGATCACTTGAGTGGTTCTATAAACATGCCATTGGTAACAAGCATTGTTGATACCGAGCCTTCTAGTTATGAGGAGGCAGCCAGCCAGCAGGTCTGGAGAGAGTCCATTATGGAGGAGTATTCTTCTATTACGTAGAATGATGTTTGGAAGGTCATGCCTAGGCCTGAAGGTAAATTAGTTTTTACTTCCAGATGGCTCTACAAGATAAAGCATTCTATAGATGACAGCATAGAGAAGTTCAAGGCTTGGTTTGTGGCGAGAGGGTTGTCACAGGTAGAGGGAGTTGACTATGAGGAGACTTTCACACCCATAGCTCGGTATACATCTATTCACTCAATTATATCGATTGCAGCAGAGATGGGTTGGAAGATCCACTAGATGTATGTGAAGACCACCTTTCTCAATGGCTTCATTCAGGAGGAATTTTATATTGAGCCGCTCCAGGGTTTTGAGGTGCATGGGCGAGAGACCCATGTATGCAGGTTGAAAAAGGCACTTAATGGCATGAAGCAAGCTCCTAGAGCTTGGTACTCTCGTATTGATGCATACTTGCAGCAATTAGGTTTTACTAAGAGTGAGGCTGATCTAAACCTATACTTCATTGTGGTAGGTGAGGAGCCTCTCATTTTTGTGTTTTATGTTGATGAATTTTTCATCACTAGAGCAGAGAGACTCATTGAGGGCTAAAAGATATCGGCTTGATGCATTATTTTCTGGGATTGGAGGTGTGGTAGGAGGAGGGGCATATTTTCCCAGGACAGGGGAAGTACATAGTGGATATTCTTAGCAGATTTCACATGAAGGACTGCAAACCCATTTCTACACCTATGATCACTAACTGGAAGAAGCTTCATGCTTCCGATTCCGTGTTGGCGGATCCTACTCTATACAGGAAGCTGATTGGATCATTGATGTATTTGGTCAACACTCGACTAGATATATGTTTTGTAGTTAACACTATGAGTCAGTTCATGTGTGAGCCCAGGAGAGTGCACTGGGTGGCTACAAAACACATTCTTCGTTACTTGCAGGGTACTGTGGATTATGGTCTGGACTATAAACATGGTGATGGAGTGAGACTGGTAGGATACACAGATTCAGATTGGGCAGGATGTGCTTCAGAAAGAAGAGTACTTCAGGGTGTTGTTTTGGGTTGGGTTCGACACTTGTGTTGTGGTTCAGCCAGAAACAACAATTAATTGCATTGAGCTCAGCTGAGGCAGAGTATATGGCTGCTAGTTTGGATATTTTTGAAGCCATATGGATTTGAAAGATGTTGTTTGGCGTATTTGGTTATACATTGAGACCTTCTGTGATTCACTGCAATAATTAGAGTTGCATAAGACTCACAGAGAATCACATTTTTCATGACAGGTCAAAACATATTTGGATCAAGTATCACTTCATTTGAGATTATGTCCAAAAGGGAGAAGTCAAGCTTGAGTAAATCTCCACAAATGACAGGTAGCAAACATGTTCATCAAAGCCTTACCATGGGGCAAACATATCTACTTCAGAGACAAGATGGGAGTGATGAGGAACACTTTGGGTACCAAGGAGAAGTGGTTCCCCATGGCTTTGATCTTTTGCCTAGGAAAAGTGTCCACTCTATTGTACCTCTTCTTCTAAAAGTGAATTTATAAGTGGTAAAGTCAGTCTAATCTAAAAGTGACTTTATAAGTGATAAAGTTACGTTCTAATTTGAAAGTGACTTTATTAAAGTCAATGAAGAATTAGAAAGTGAAAAAGTGACTATGGAAATAAAATGATAAGTGGGTCTTTATTTAAGTGGGTGAGTGGTTAAATAGAAAAAGTGAAAATAATGCACATTTATTTTCATCCCTTGATGTAAAGCTTTCTCAGCCATTGGATTTAGGGATCACTCAAAAGTTACTTAGGTTAGGGTAAAAGGAGAGAAGAGGAAAATATCATTTTATTCCTTCATGAGCATTTGAGAGAAAGCGAGAGGAAAGGAGAAATTTATGAGCATGGAGGAAGTGAAGAAGAACAACAAATATTTGGCACGCATCCCAAGGAGAAGAATTTAGAGAAGAACCGTACAACAGAATTTAGGCATGCATTCCAAGGAGGGTGATGGAACATATTTCGAGGAGAAACAACTCTAGGTTGAAGGCACATAAATTGAGGCAGATATGGGCATGGTTTTTTAGGAGAAAAACCTGTTGTACTTTTCCATACAGTTTGTAAAGGCCATATGTTGTTTTCTAGGCACATTTCTTGAGGCTGTCTGTATAAAATTTATTGATATATTTTTCTGTCCGAACTGGTTTTCCTGTGGCATGTTTTTCAAGGTGGAGTTTTGCATCGAAATCGAGATAAGTCTGTTTTTGAAATGCTGTAATATTTTCCTATGTATTTCATTTTCCCTGTAACAATTTTTAGAAATAAGAAAGAGCTCTGAAACTGTTTTTCCCCAAGAGTTGTAGGGGGTTTTTCGAGGGTCACATTGACCAAAAATCATTGTGTCATTTTCTGTGTATGGCTGTAATAATTTTTCTGTGCATTTATTTCCAGTATTTCCAGCAGTAGTGAAATCTCGAAATTTGTATTTTCAGAAATAAATTTCATTTCTAAATTTTAGTTATTTAATCATGCTTTTATTTCACATTAAATTAATGGAGTGATAAGGGAAGACTATTAATCGAAGTGGGGACTAAATTTCTACAAACGCTTCAGATCCAGAAGTTTCTCTCTCTCAATGGTGTAGAAAACCCAATATGTGTTGAAATTTATGGGAGCTCAAGAAGTATGAAAATAGTAGTAGCAATGAGAATGATCAAAGCACGACAATTAACGTGATCAAAGTGAATAATGAATGGAAAACCCTCCTATTTATAACAAAATCTTGAGTTATCCTCAATAATGGCGAATAATAAAATATTATTAACCAAGATCTAGATTTAACTGCTAGGAATATTTTATTATATTTTATTGGAGGGAAAAGAAATTTAAACTCATTAAATACCTTTATTTAGAAATAATAAACAAATAAATGATTTATTTATCACGGGGTTAAGGAATAATTTAACAAATAATGATTTTTTTAATTATTTCTAGGTGATTTAGTCAAATCTAACAAGGAATAATAACTAAATAATGATTTAATTAATTATTCTTAGAAAAAAATAAGAAAATTAATGATTTCTCTAATTATTTCTGATAATTATGTTAAATATGACCAAGAATATTATTTAAACAATTTTTTAATTAATTATTCTTAGAGGAAAATAAAATGAGTATTGATTTATTTAATTATTCCTCTTGGGGTTTCCTATTTGAACAAGAAATAACTTAATAAAATATGGTTTATTAAATTATTTCTTATAGCGAAAGAAATTTTACTATGGTAAATTTGGTCTTACATGGTGTACTTCGATCCATCTAATTGTAAATGGTCAGATGACCAAAAATTGGTGTAACAAATTTCCCCCCAACATGCGAGCATTAGGAGCTAATCGTATGACTGAAGTACATTGTAAGAACACAATCACTAGACACCGAAGGGGAGTAAAAGAGAGAGAGATATATAGACAGAGTGAAGCAAGGGAGGAAAATAACCGAGGGGGTAGGACCTATGAATGACATAAGTCTCCTTTAATGTTTGGGTACTTGTTTTCAGTGAGGCGAGGGAGGCATACCTATGCCCGTGGAGATGACAAAGTACAAAGAATAATGGTGTACCATGTAAAATGACACAAAGCTATAAAGTACATGATATGATGGCATAAAATGGGTCAGAAAAAAATAAAATGGATCCCACATACATACTGTGCCTGGGACAATAGGCAGGACTAAATACAATAATATCTTAAAAAATGAGACATAATATCAACCAAAGAATCCCTGATAAATAGGAAAGGGCTCTGAAAATGTGAATTGATCATCTAAGTGATACATGCATGCTATAGGTGTTGTAAGCTACTGGAACTGAACCCATCAAATCTACAGAGTTGCATATGAGGATGAAGCATAATATGAGGTCATTTGGGCATGTGGGGGGCTACCTGAAGGGCCACCCCCTCATGAGGTTTGAAACATCTCATACACACCCGATAATCACTGGTACAATCTTCTGGATCACCGAACCATCAATTATATGAACCTCAATCATGTTGAAGTTGAGAAGATGAGAAAAAATCAAGTCAAAGGGAAATGAGGAGCCCCTTTGCCTGATCTGAGGCACTAAATAGTAATGGAAGCTGGAACCAAGGTACACTGCCCTCTAGACCTGTCTTCTGGAATGAATGTGTTGATGTTGACAAAAGGAGGTCAGCCATATGTGAGGCAGTGAGGAATCTTAAAATAAGGCAGGAGGGATCATAATAAAGTGACTGATGGACTGACACCAAGGATGATGATGGAAGAGGGGATACTGAGTAGCAGAAAAATGATTTCCCTTGTCAGAGCATAAAAAGCATGGATGTCATGGCAACGACTGACTCGATTCCAGAGGGGATGGGGGACAGTATGATTAGAGGCCAAAAGGGGCAACAAAAGAGAGTTACAAGGAAAAAATGGATGGAATATTGTAACAAGAGGTAAAGGGACTCGGAACAGACTCCATGATGTGATGGTGACTGAACTCGGATGCTCTGATCAAGGGCGACTCGATGAGGCTGCCACACAAAATAAGCCTGGTAGGGACCATAAAGGCATGAGAAAAAGATGGTTACTCATGACACAATCGACACACGTGTTGACAAGTATGAAGGCAAGGCAGTGCCCCAGGTACAAGAAACGCAAATGAAGAAATATGATTTTGAGAGGCGGGGAAGTGACCCTTCTTAGAAAAATGGCTTCTGAGTGAAGTATCAAATCAAAAAAATAAAAGGATACCCATTTTAGAGGTTGGTCAGAGCTTTCCAATGGTGCTAACATTTCGTCAAACTGAGCTACGGTTTTTTTGCAATTGGAAAAAGACAAATTAAGGTTTTTCTTTCAATAGGGTGATTTACCTCCAATTTGATTCATGTGCTAGTGGAGTTGTGGTGAAATTGGAGAGGAGGAGAAGGCCCTAAACCTTGCGGAGATCATAGCAGACAAACCGACTGTTGGAATTGAGATCCGTCAGTTGTAGGTTAGTGGCCTAATCTTACACTACTTTTTCAGTGGATCAATTTTTTAGATTAGGTGCCTAGAGCCCAGGAACAACACTTAGCCCATCCTCACGTCTGGCTCGGACTTCCTAGGCCCTATACTGTGAGTTGGCTTGTAGTTTCCAGAGGGGAAAAATGTGAGCTCACAGGAAAAAGGCTCGAAAATTGTGAGTTGGCAGAAAAGGTGGGTTTGTCCTGTTTTTTGGATGGGAACTGGGGCTTGATGATTTTGATGCATTTTTTATTTGTCTGAGCTGAAAAACATGTTGGGTTTGTGTAGGCATGGCAGAGCTAAAGAACACCTGGAGAGAGAGGGATTTGGATGTAGTTTGTTCCGAGATCCGGGGGGATCAGATGGTCCAAGGAACACTTGCGAGGTATGGGGTTCTCAAGTTGATTGAGAACCTACTGATAAGGGCAGGGGAGACCTTGCTATTGAGGATAGTCAACTACTAGGATCCATACTAGGAAGCCTTTGTAGTGCAGGGGCACCGGATGGAGTTGACCATATATGATATCTATTTCTTGACTGTACTTTCGCCACTAGGGGTGGTGGAAGACATACATACGGTGTTGCCACGAGGGCGAAACATATCAGATTTTTTTGGAACACCAATGTAGACCAGATACTTGTGCTAAGGGCATGACCATGTTGATCAATGATCTAGTGAGGCTATAGATAGGGGCCGTCTCTACAGCAGTACTGCGGATAATTGGAAACCACGCATTCCACCACATCACCGGGGGGGGTGGGGGGGGGGGGGGGTTAGATGATGTTAGTTGAGAGTGTACTAAGTGCGACCTAATATGGGTGTGCCCAGATGATGTTTTCATCGGTGAAATGACAGATATCGCTATGCAAGCAACAAGTGAATGATGATTGTGCTTGGGGACTAGATGGTAAGTGAAAGTTGCTATATATTATGATGCATTGTAAATTTTTTTATATATGTATGTGCTACTGATTCGTTACTTTTGGTATCCAAATATAGCATCGATGAAGCCTGCAGGGTATATGGGACGACCTACAGCACTAGGGGCTGCAGAGTCTAGTAGAGTGAGAGGAGACTAGGGACCTGACTATCAAGCCCTACCGGAGGATATCTACAGCAGATGTGAGCTGATGTTGACCGACGTAACTGAGTGCATATGGCACTATATTGAGGACCATTACATTGAGGGATATATAGGGCTACCCTATGAGTGGAGAACGGTCATGAAGCACATGACAATTGCTAGACAAGTTGTGTGGGATCTGCGGGCTGCAGGAGTCGAGCTATTGGATTGGGACCTTGTAGATAGTGATTAGGTGTAGGGGCATGTAGTGCCCCCAGTTTTTATTTTGCAACATGCTATGGGCATGTTGGATCTATTAGAGTAGAGGACTCCAAAACATTTATAATTTTGTTGACACATATTATGGATATGCATATTTTTATATATGACGAGTATATGGTTCACCATTTGGTTTATGATTATTGTCTTGTGTTAAATGCATGTGATAAGTGCCAATATAGAATATTGTTTTAAATGCTATATACATAGTGATTATCATCTCTATTTACATGAATGAATGTAATGGTTTCAAATTCATTCACTAAGAACTTCACTCGTAAATATCTGATAAGAAGGAAACGTTTATTCACACGATACACGCCATTCAATTGCATGACAAGCAGAAAGGAATCTAAATGAACATGAAGATGAAGGATGTGATGATCAAGGCCATCGACTAACAAACCTATCACTTCATCATATTTGGCCTGGTTATTGGTGGAAAATCCAATGCATACGCCATTGGAGAGGACTAACAAATGCATGGGAGTAAAAATGGCCCAAGCTGCCGAGGCTAGATTCCAGGAGAAGTGACTTGCACCGTCGGCATAGCTGATATGCTGTGTGGATGATGGATCCATTTGAAAGGCACCACAAGACAAAAAATGAGATTATGAGAAATGCAAGCTATCTAAATGCATAACATAAATAAAATACTTATCTTGATGGGAGATGCTATGGGTAAAATTTCTTAAGGTAGAGTGCATTGCGACGGTTAGGAAGGAGTTGTCCTTCAAAATCCTCTAGAAGGTACGCCCCCTTGCCTAAGTCCTTACTAATGATGTAAGGTCCTAGCCGTAATGAGTCAAACTTCTGATTACCAAGGACGTCATGAGCCTGGTCATACACTAGAACAAGATCACTTTCGTGAAAGCTACGAGGGTGGAATTTTCTGCCACATGGAGCGTTTGTGCACTTCTTAGTGGCTTCAATGGTTTGTAAGGCATCACAGTGGTCTTTGGAAGAATGCTCAAGCATGATAAGTCTTTATTATAATTTTTGGGTGTCAGGGAGAATTTTGACAGCTAGGTGAAGGGAGGGAATTTCACTCTCGATCAGTAAGACTGCCTCCTCGCCAAAAACAAGGTGGAAAGGAGTAAACTTGGTGGCGGTTTTAATAGAAGTTATATAGGACCACAAAGCAGGGAAGAGCATAAGGTGCCAGTTGGTTTTGTGCTTGTTCACCATTAGTTGAAGCATAGTTTTAAGGATTTTATTGTCTGCTTCAACTTGACCATTATCTTGGGGCTAATAGGATGATGAATATTGGTGCTCAAAGCGCAACAGATAGGATAAATCATGCCATATCTCATCTTCGAAATGTCGGCCATGGTTAGATACCAATTGTTTCGGAACCATGAATCGGGTGATAAAATGGTTAAAGAAAAAGAGAGTTGTGCTAGCTACCGTGTTATTGAACGTTGGCATGGCCTTAGCCCATTTGGTGAAATAGTCAACTGCCACAATGATATACTTATTGTTACTACTATATGGAGGTCAACACACCATAAATTCAATGGCTCACTTGCAGAAGGGACCGCTGATATGACAAGATGGAAGGGAGAGGGTGGAGCTTGCGTCTTTGGGGCGAATAATTGGCAATTGGAATAGTGTTTCACTGCTTCAATGCAATCACTAAAGAGAGAAGGCCAAAAATACCCAGCACACATGACTTTTTGGGCAGTAGCCAAACTGGATAGGTGACCACCACAAGCGCTGCTATGGCAGGCATTAAGGACTTGCTCAGCTTCAATGTCCGTGAGACAATGAAAAAGGACCAAATCAACACTGCGATCATAGAGATCATCACCAATGAGAAGATAGCGAGGGCTTTGTGTCGTATACGTCATTGAGCATCACGATCAAGATGGGAAGAATTTTTTTGGGTTCGTAGGTAGGTAAGGATGTCGCCATACCAAGGGTCATCCAAAGTAATGGAAAAAGTGTTCTCATCGGGTAAATCATCATTAACAGGTGGATCTCGCGTACCAATAGGTAATTCAGAAATGAGCTCAGGAAGGGCTAAACCTTTCTTAATTTTGGGTGTGACGGATTTAAGATATAACTCCTGAAGGATAACGATCCAATGAGCGTACTTGCCATTAATGATCCGTCTACTCAATAGGAAACCCATAATTTTGGAATTGGTCACGAACTTAGTGGAACGGGTAAGGATATAATGACGAAGTTTTTGGACCGAGAACATAACAACCAAAGCAAAATTATCTTCACGTGAGTAAGACACAGGGGGACCCAAAAGGTCCTTACTCACATAATAGATAACATGTTTGTTTCCAGTGTCATCTTCCTAGATTAGGACCCCAACGACTGAATGGGTGGAAGCTGAGATGTATAGGATGAAATCCCTTTGAAAGTTAGGAGACTAATCAAGGGAGTGGAAGTGAGAGAATGTTTCAGGGAATCAAAAGACTGCTGAGCGTAGTCATCCCAAACAAATGGAATGTTAGATCAAAGGAGTCTTAGAAACACATGCACGCTGGTGCCATATTCAAGGATGAACCGACGAAGGAAGTTAGCTTTGCCTTGGAAGCTTTGTAACTGGCGCAAGGTACGAGGAATAGGAAGCTCAAGGATGGCTTGAAATTTGAGGGAATCAAGCATTATACCATCTTTTTACACAATGAATCACAAAATATGGCTGGCAGGAATGAAAAAGACACACTTCAATGGGTTGAGACAGATATTATACTTGTGACATCAGAGAAAGGTAGTACGCAAATCATGAATGTGTTGCACCTGATGCCTAGAACAAGCAGTAAGGTCATCAAGGTAGGCAAGGATAATATGATCCAAATCATGGAAATAGTATGACATCGATCACTAGACGGTGGCTCTGGAATTCTTTAGGTTGAATGACATGACCCTATAAGAAAAATTTCCCCATGGACTAATGAATGAAGTTTTTAACTGATCAGCACAGTGGATAACAATATGGTTGTACCCAGAGAAACCATCCATAAAGGATAGAACCTCATGCCCCACACATTAATCTATGATTTGGTCAATGAGCCATGTGGGGAAGTTGTCTTTGGGGAAAGCTTTGTTCAGGTCGCAAAAGTCAGTGCAGACATAGATGGTGCCTTGTTTCTAGAGAATGGGAACCAAGATAGAAACCCAAGTGGTGTATTCAATGGGATATATAAAACTAGTCTTCTTGAGCTTATCAATCTCGACTTTGATAGCCTCTCATCTAGAAGGATTAATGGATCTCAACTTTTGACGGACATGATTAGCATCAGGCCATGTATCAATATTGTGTTTGACAATGGCGGGATTAATTTCAAGCATCTCTAAATAGGACCAAGCGAAAATTTCACGGAATTCCTTGAATAATGTAGTGTAAGCCTCAAATTCTTCCGGGGTGCAATGTACCCCCAAGGTAATGTTTTCTTCTACCCCTATTTTATTGGAAATGTTAATTTTAATGGTAGGAGAGATATTGTCCATATTTCCTTCTTCTAAAGAATCCGGTGTAGGAATGGGATTTCTAAACTAATCGACCTCATCGGAGATGAAGTCTTTAGACTCCACAACATACTGGTCATGGGACTGTTGCGGAAGGAGGTATGCACGATGGTACATATTATCACAGGGAAAGTTAGGGGTGGTCATCACTTCCATAATGTCTTCATAAGAATGAAATTTGGGAGGATTGGTAGAAGAAAGACCACATGATGCGGCGGGGCTACCTGACGCATCATCATGAGAGATATGGTTCACATAAGGATCGCTACAGATGGTAGATGAAGAGCTAGTAGATGAAAAATGTACCAATGTTGAGCCCAGGGTGATCACCGAAGGAGGTTCAGTAGAAAAAGAAGGGGATTCTCCAGAGGGGTCTTCTACCATGGATCTCATGCATGATAAAAGATAGAGGATGGTAGTCGAAGGTTCCATTATCTCGACATTAGGGTGTGGTATCACAATGGGTGCAGAAATTTCCTTCAGTTTTGCTGAAGAAAAAATCGTAAGTAGAGGAGTACATGATCCACTATGAGTGACCTCTATTTGGAAAAAAGCATCAAGGGTGTCGTGAAAGTCATCGAGATGGGGACAAAGGTGAGAATAGTGGCCATAAATATCACAAAAACCACAAGGGTGGTTCGTGCGCAACGATTTGAGTTTCCTAGCTGAATCGGATAAGGTAACATGGACCTTCGGGATATCAGATTCAGGAAATGTCTCGTTGACCACAGGTTTGAGATGAGGAAGCTTGGGAAAATTATGGGTAGCATGACCATCAACATCACACAAAGCGCACGAAGGTGATTGTTTTGGAGGCTTAGGAGGAGTAGGATTTGTTTGAGGGGCATTGCCCTTAGGTTCATTCTTTTTGGCTTTGCCACCTCACCAGGGGCTTTCACAACAGGAGTAGATTCCTGTTGAGGTGGCTGAGGAACTGGAGCAAAGGGAGGGGCACATCGACTGGTTGGACCAAGGTCAAAGTGGTATAAGGTTTGAGCTAGCTAGGCGGAGTGTTGGGTGGGGGATCGATGTACCAAATTGGGATCCCTATGGTCAAATTGGGAAGGCTACACTTAGCCATAACAGGCACTAAAAATACTCCAGAGGGGGGAGATAGAAATCACATCTGACTAGAAGGGTAATGGCCTAGTGGAGTGGCTCCCAAATGGTTAAGGCTAGGGGGAACCGTTCCTGGTTGAAAAGGGGTTAAAGAGACACCAACAAAGGGAGAAGGTCCTTGAAGAGAAGGTTCTAAAGGCTTTGTCGAGTGATCACCAGCAGGTTGCGGAGGTGCAGGCTGTTGGCTGGTTGAACCAGACCGCTTGTGGCGAGCCCGAGACAATTGCATCATGCAAACATTTGACGCGATGGGGTTAGTGATAAGAGGGGGGCGACCTGGGAATGCACAAAGTAAGGTGGAATATTTATAGAATCAAGGTGAAAAACTGGTGAGAGGTACGACTGATTTCTTATCAGCCACCAAAGATATGATAGACTTGGGGAATTTCTGAGACTTCAATTCTTAATATCTCAACTGATCGATGGTGACGATCTTTCCATTGTGAGGAAAGCACATCTTACGGTGAACCGCAAATGCAACAACAAACATCGCATAGGTATAAATATGACGCAAAAAGATATTGTAATCCAAGGGGGTGTTAATGACTTCAATTTCAACACAAATAGTCTTGCCTGCAAAAGTAAGAGGACAATTGTAGAACATGGCAAGGGGCTGAGAAGGGTGACCATCCCAAGCACGAAGGGTGATGGTGGATGGGTCTAAGTCGAGTGATATGAGCTTGTTCCAAACTGAGGTAGACATCATGCAGGTGGATGCGTCCTCATCAATGATACATCGTGAGAGATTGGCATTACGAATCTTGGCTGGTATTTGGAAGGTGACGGATGAAGCTAAGGGGCGATTTTCTGACTTGTCAACATCAAAGATGATCAAACAAAATAAAAGAAAATAAGAGTTTCTCCAAATATCGAATGGAAAAGACAAGATATATAAATAATTTTATATGTATTAACACTTGGGAAGGGAACAAAGAATGATGTTAATAGTCCCCCTCAATGGGATGGGTTCTTGGTTGTCCTCAATGCTTTAGATCCAAAAGTTTCTCCCTCTCAATGGTGTAGAAAACCCAAGACGTGTTGAACTCTATTGGATCTCAATAAGTAAGAAAATAGTAGCAATAAGGAGAATGATCAAAGCATGATAATAAAAGTGGTCAAAGTGAATAATGAATGGAAAACCCCTCCATTTCTAACAAAATATTGAGTTATCCTCGATAATGGCGAATAATAAAATATTATTAACTAAGATCTAGATCTAACTTCTTGGAATATTTTATTATATTTTGTTGGATGGAAAAGGAATTTAAGCTCATTAAATACCTTTATTTAGAAATAATAAAAAAATAAATGATTTATTTATCATTTCAAGAATGGTGTTAAGGAATAATTTAACAAATAATGATTTGTTTAATTATTTCTAGGTGACTTAGTCAAATTTAACAAGGAATAATAACTAAATAATTCTTTAATTAATTATTCCTAGAGAAAAATAAGAAAAATAATGATTTATCTAATTATTTCTAATAATTGGGTTAAATATGACTAGGAATATGATTTAAATAGTGGTTTAATTAATTATTCCTAAAGGAAAATCAAATAAATAATGATTTATTTAATTATTCCTAATGGGGTTTCTTATTTGAACGAGAAATAACTTAATAAAATATGGTTTATTAAATTATTTCTTATAGTGAAAACAATTTTACTATGGTAAAATTGGTCTTACATTGTGTACTTCGATCCACCTAATTGTAAATGGTTAGATGACCAAAATTTGGTGTAACATCCATTCCAGATCAACCTTGGGAGGAGGTTTCAATGGATTCTATCACAGGTTTACCCAAGTCCGAAGGAAAGACTGTCATCATGGTGGTAGTTGAAAAAATTACCAAGTATGCCCATTTTTATGCATTATCTAATCCATTTAAAGCTAGTACAATTGGTACTGCATTTATGGAAACAATTCAAAAGCTACATGGAAACCCAAAGATCATTGTAAGTGACAAAGATCCCATTTTTACAGGAAATTTTTGGACGTAATTATTTTCTTGTCTCGGTACTCAATTAGCTTATAGCGCATCATATCATACTCAATGTGATGGACAAACTGAGATAGTGAACAAGTTTGGAAGGATATATTCATTGTTTTTTATATGATAAATAGAGACAATCGGTCAAGTGGTTACCTCTGGCTGAATGCTGGCATAACACTTCCTTCGATACTACAGCAAAAATGACCCCATTTATGGAATTTTGTAGATATCATCCACCATCCATCACATCATCTTTAAGAGAAAATTCGAAGGTTCAAGCAGTGGAATATCACATTGAGCATCAACAACAAGTTCTCCAACTCTTAAAGGATAACCTCATTTTGGTCCAAATCGAATGAAACAATAGGAAAATCAACATCGAAGCGAAAGAGGTTTTGATGTAGGTGACTGGGTATTTTTATGGCTACAACCATACAAACAAATTTCCCTCAAGCAAGCTAAGAAGGATAATAAATTATCACCAAAGTATTATGGTCCTTACAAGGTGTTGGAAAAGATTGGTACTATGACGTTCAAATTGGAGCTTTCTGCATCTTCCCGAGTGCACCCAGTTTTCCATGTTTCATGCTTAAATAAGGTTATAGGTGACAAGCTCCTAGTTCAAACACTATTGCCAGAACTTTATTAAGAAGGAAAAATCATAGTGGAACCTGAAGCAGTTACTGAAACAAGAACTCGACAGCTACAGAATCGATCAAATTCAGAGTATCTCATCAAGTGGAAGAACTTACCCACTGAATATTCAACATGGGAGGATGATAATTTTATACAGAAGCATCCAGTACTACTCAAGCATTGAGGACAACACTTTTTTGAAGGAAAGGGGCATGCTAGGTCCCTATAATACTAGTGTATCCCCTCATTATTATTGTTAGTATAGCCCCCTTATTGTTATTTTTGTGCCCATGTAGTCCCCATATTGCTATTATTGTGCCCCATAGAATGCCACTATTGTTATTGTTATGCCCTTACATTGTTATTGTTGTGTCGGTTAGGATTATATTGTGACCCATTGGGCTCCTATATATAGAAAGGAGGCTTTGTAATTTGTATCATCTAAGAATTGTTCATTTATGTAATGTAAAGGAGGTTTCCCCCTTGAAGAGGTTGATTTCTAAGTCGTGATGTATATTTTCTTATATTTTGTGAGTTGATTTCATAACACACTCCTTGCTGCTCAGATATCGAAAAATAGAATTATCCATCTAGGAATTCCATGAGGAAGAAAAATTCCCTCACTATGCTTCTTATCTCTCTTATGATGACTTTCTTCCCAGAAATTTGCCTAAAGAAAAACTGCATCCCACTAGCTCTATGCTGAGGCTCTACGCTGCTCCCCCTGGCTTGGAAAAATCTCGATCAGGAAGCCCTTCCTCTCTGTCTACTTACTCAGAGAGAGATTTTCCATGAAATTAATCCCTCCTAGCCTAGACTACGCAATTAATTTGGGGATTCAAACTTATACCTTCTGAATCTATTCAACCTCTTGCTCAACGTTGGATCTGCTCTTCTTGTCTCACCCCCAACCCTCTAACACCATGTGAAAATTCCAAGTCCGGAATCCTATTGCAATTAACTAAAAATTCTTCACTTACTTTATATTTAATGAACAACTTATTTACAATGTTCTACTGAAAATAATGAATCAAATTACTACTGAAACCTTCACTTAATATATTTAAAATTTCAAAACAAGAAACTGAGTAAAAGAGAATAATATCACACAGGACACTGTTGTTTTTGGAAAACTGTTCCCAGAAAAACCCAATGCGGGAAAAATGATGCAACAGATCTCAGAGTTTTATTATTAAGCAACAATTATTTCTGAATACATCTACGAATGTATCTCCAGAAAATTCAGTTACAGAGAATATCACTGATAGAAATATTAGTGAGGTTACCTCACACTATCACTAGAAATGACGGTTGATCTGACTAATGAATGAGATGCCTCTGATAGGCTCCGTGATGCCTCCGCATAGTCATTATGAAGTCCCAATGTCAATCCTTCTAGGCACCACGTCACTCAATTTGTGGATTGATCTGTTACCCAAAATCTTCGATCTCTGCCTGCTCACTTCAGGGAATTCGATCTCTTGATCTCTCAGTGTGTTTTTCCAATTGACCCTGAAGACTTATTTATAGTATTTTGTTGAAACTTCAACGACCAAGATTAGATCTCCTATCAATGGCTAAGATTAATTTTTGACTTGATATTTTTTTTATAGAACATTCACACCCATATTCTATTAATTCACTTCAATTATTTTATTTCTGTAAGTTTAGACTTAGGGTCACTTTAAAATAATTAATTTTCTTAATAAAATACAATCCAGGTGGAATTTCCCCAAAAAATTTATGGCTTGTCTGGAATACATGTGTCTAAGCCTCTCCACAAAGTTTGAGACTTAGAGCACATCCGATTCTACCCCAAATCAACATGTAGTGATGTATGCCCAAGTGTACCAACTGATATTTTGATTTATCATGAAGATTTTTATTTAGACCTAGAATCAGATTCGATCAAAGAAGATGTTCTTATCAAAACTTTCTCTTCTTCTTAATATGCATTGTGCACTACTATTTATGATGCATCTACTTGCGACAAAGATACTCCATGCTCTTGAAGTTCTTCATCCGATGAGTTAAATTCTAAATTTACACAAGGTGGTGAGATTATCCATAATGAAAATGAAAATAATAAAATCATTTAGTAATATTTCCATCCCTCATCATATCTTCTCTTGCATGAAGACAACTCTTCAAATTAGCTTGCCTGTGAAATTTCTCCGATTCATATGTCTTCACATTTGCGATCAAAATAATCTTTAAATTTGAGTAATCTAGTTGTTGAAGTTGAAAAATATAGTCAAACTAGTGACACATATCGCTGCCATTCGGTGAGTAGTGGTCTTATTGAAACTAGCGGTAGCAGCTATCCTCAAACCATGCACAATTTGGTTCAATATTCAAAATGTGATTCTAAAATATTTAAAAGTTTTAGGGATTTTTCAGGAAGTCCGACACTACAACTTCCATTGATGGTTATGTCAGGATCTCACGACTCTGGTAATCCCCCTGAACTAAGCGAAATTTTGTTTCTCTCGCACAATCCTTCTCTTTTCATGGTTTCTCTCGATGTAAATTTATTTTTGAAATATGTTTGGTATTTCAGATGTAATCTTTCAAACATTCAAAATTTGGTTTATGATCGGATCCAAGATTCTATTTCACATGATTCATCTCCATTGAAGGATTTTGTACTTAAATAAGGTTTGGTATGTTTCTCTCATAGAGTCATGGAACTACAAAGTGGATCATTTCAAATACCATCTTTGGCCGAAGGAATCATGCCTATAGAATATATTTATCGATAATTAGCTCCTGTTTTTTCTTTCAAATGTTGTATGGAAAATATCTCCCTTCATCGCACTTGAAATCTTCTTATGTTATAATGAATGCATGATCTATTGCACGAATTGAATTCTTCTCCATTCACTTCCTAATTAGTCTCATGGGTTTGTTTTTCTAGCATTCCTTTTCAATTCTTTTGAAAATTACGATGCTTGTACAGTTTTTCACCAGTTATAGGAAAAAGGTGTTTCACATTCGGCATGTGAGGAAGTTGTTTCTATTTTACAAAGAATTCGTAGAACTATTCAAATTAATTTCTCTTCTTCAAATACAAACTGGGAATCTGATGCCTTAATCATCTTGTCTTATCATTATTTTATCTTTGATTACTTTTTTTTATCATTTTCTCACCAGTATATCCCATGAAATTTGTTTTACATCCTTCAATCTTTATCATTCAACATCTCATTATTTGTATTTTTTTCGAGCAGTTGAGGAACTTCAACCTTCAATGATGGTTATGTCAGTTCCTCATTGTCTTGGCATGCTTGCTAAATATGACTAGATCCATTTTCCCTCACGAGATTCTCATCCTGATTCTATGCATTTAATTGAATATTAATTATTTCAAAGTTGTCAATTTCAAGAGGTTTGTTTCAAATTTCATGATCTAATCGCCGAATGGTTGGAGCAATATTACTTGGCAATATGAATTAAGAGTAATAGGTTTTGGCATTTTCTCATGCTTTCTAAGTGTTGATTATATATAGTTCAACCTTAACATTTTAATTAAAGTCATGTGGAGAAAAGCACCCAATAACATTACTCATGGTAAATGTTTGAAGCTGGCTAAGTAGAAATAGCGCTAAGCTAAGTTAAGTTCCTAATGGATAAACGCATTTCTATAATGGAGCGGAAATACATAAGGATTTTGAACATTAACCGAGAAAAGATATAAAAGGTATAAAGGGGAGGAATATAAAATGGGGCCTGCATTCACTTTATGCACGCTGGAAAGGGATTCTGAAAGTGCAATTCCGGGGGGGTGACGAAGCGGAGGAGCAAGGCAGAGCCTTAGCCCCTTGGAAACTTGATGATGTGTCAAGAGGGTCGACACGAGGTGAGGGTTATATGGGGAATAAAACATAGGTCTTAAAGCTGTCGCACTATGCACTTCGCGTTGCACGAGGGCTATGGTCTGAGGCAGAGCTGTCTTTGTGACAAAAAGGTAAGGTAAAGTTTTTAGATATCCGGTACTGAGGCCTGTACCAGTATTTAACTCGACACGCAGTGTTTACCTTCTTGAATTTTATCACCCAATTCCTACATGCCACGTGTCTCACTCTCAATGTCCTTACGACACTCACCCCACTTGCTTCACCATTCCGCATTTTCCGAAGATCCCTTATTTCTATATAACGGTCCCCCGTCTTTTACTGCAGTAAAATATTCAGGTTTCCGACTATTGTATAAAAAAAAGTGGGAGCCCAGTACCAGGTCCACCCAGTCAGTGTCAGTACCCCCGTGTCGCTTTCCCAAGCTAATTTCCTACTGCACAAGTATTCCATCCCTCATATTCCTTCTGGTTTCCTTTTGTTTTTAATATTTTCATATTAGTCATGGGTAAGGTCACCACTAAGAAGTCAGAGCCAGAGACTCCTCAAGTCCGTGAAACCAGAAATCCTCCAGGGTTTGAACCTTTCTTAGAACAACAAGCGGACATCTGTGACCCGCATTATCCATTTCCCATTAGCCATATCAAACCTGAAATTTTTAGGAGACATGTCGAAAACAGGGATAGGTATCGGGTGGTTCTGTCAAGTCTGTATCATCAAATTACCCCTCCAATTTATCCAGTGGTTGAATTTATCTGTTGGCTCAGGGATGCCTATGACAAACATCGGGGCATGTTCCTCTCAGCTCAAGGGAATAGGATATTCACTCTTTCCCCCGATATTATCAGAAAAGCCCTTCGTTCTCCCACTAGTGGAAACTACGTTAGTTTTAGTGAAATTACTATGACCCCTCAGTTTGAAAAATTTCCATGGAAACAGCAAGGCGATTTCATCGCCTCCATAATTGACGATCAGACCACAACCCTTCCTTCCGCAGAGTCTTTCCCCTTGAGTCTGTTCAAAGAAGAAGTACAACCCATCCTTGCTCTCATCGCAGGTTTATTAGGTGTGGATGGTTTGGGGCAAACCTCTAGGGGATGTGTTGCTTTCTTATGGTTAATGTCTCAAACCGGTGTTGTTCTAGACATTCCTAGTTTCCTGACCTCCACCATTCAGACCCAGTTACAGGAACTCTCAGACACTGGTCGCTTCCGCTTTTTTTCTATGGTTTTTTATCTCTTCATCTTTCAGCATGCTGATAAATTTGAGGTTTTGAGTTTAGATAAGGTGTACAAGACAAATTATCAGCCCAGACCAATTTTCGACTGGAGCCTTGCAACACATCAGTTACCAAATGCGGTGGGCTATTCAAGGTTTCTAAACGAGTTCATGCCTATTGCCTACACTATCATCCATGACTCTCCTTCACCTAGGGTTTTTCCTGAGATGAAGAGATGGTTATAGTATAGTGAAGCCCAAAGTACCGGGGATTGGTACATATTTGATAACTACACCGAAATTCGAGTTTATGGAGCCGAAGTTCCCCCCTCCTAGTTTCCCGTGTTCCTCGCCCTGCAGATTTATGCTTTGGAATACATTCGGCAGACCCTGAAATCTGACCAACTCTACTTCCTCCCTGCAAAAGAGGGGTTTATCCTTAAAATTGCCATTACCATTGGCCCTTCTGTTGTCAATTCAAGGCACGCCCTCCCTATCGTTGAAAAGCTGCTTCAAGACATGGATTTGAGACAAGGGAAATTTTGGCGCTATGATCTGAGGGGCATCATCTCTAACAGAAGGAGAAGGAAGAAATCAACCCCATATGTGCATGAAACGAGACCTTTCATAGAATGGCAGGCTAATCTTGAAAACTGGCCTTTGCTTTCGCATATGGAGACTGATTCATCTACGACAGGGGAAAAGGCAGATGTAGCTTCAACAAGAGAAGCTGGTAAAGGTCACGAAGTGGAGGAGGTAGGTACATTAGGAGCACGTTCTCCCCCCCTAAAAGGCAGAAAATAGTGACCAGTGAAGCAGAAGTTATTGGGGAAGAAAGGTTGCTTGAACAGGAAATACCATATGGGAGACCCGACAAGAGAAAGACAAGAATCAATGTGTTATGGGATAGTGTTACATATTCTGACTTCTCAGAGGTCTCACAAGATATCACAGTCGATAGTTCCCAGGTCGCAACCGAAAGGAGTTTGAAGGCTAGAGAAATCAGAGATAAGTATCGGGCTGAGCTGGAAGGATTTTTTGAGAAATACCACACCAGAATTTTAGCCGCAATGAACCTGGACACTGAACATTTAGTAATGGCCATGGCCGAGGCCGTTCTGGACCTAGATGCCAGTATTACCAGCTACAGAGCATTAGAGTTTGCAGTCGACATGTAAAAAGTGCCGACAATTGATAAATGCAACATATTTCAGGTTTTCGGTGATATGCTAAAGGATGAAGTGATGTGGCTTTCGATCAATTTGAAGAATTTGAATAAAAAGCATGCCCAAGTGACGGAGAATTTCAGAAAGGAAAGGTAAATTCTTGTGCCCTCACGAATGAAATATGCTCTCTCGAGGATGTGATTAAAGGAAAAGAGACAGGTGAATCCAACCCATAGCGTCACCTCATTGATAAATTGCAGAAGGAAGTTGCATCCTTGAAAGGTAAAATTAATATACGAGCCTCTCATCATGTACAAACAGCCAAGTTAGCCTGGGCTGAAAAAGACAGAGCAGACTTGGCTTATTCTCTTGCAAAAGAGAAAGAGGAAAAATAAAACATTGCAGAAGAGATGGTTGTTCTTCAAGGCAGACTAAATGAATTACAAACAACTTGGGATACACATATGTCTGTACCACCACCAGTCCCACCAGAGACTAGTTCGTTGTCTAAACAACTGACTACAACATTGGCCGCAAATGATGCATTGGAGAAACAAGTCTCTACAGCGAGACAAAGAATTAGTGAGTTGGAAGCTCTTTTGGCTGAGAACTCCAAGAGAATCGATGCCATGCGGAAGGAAATCGAGCAAGGGAAGAAGGAGAAAGCAGAGCAGGAGAAAAACATCAACGAACTCAATAATCGTTTGAAAGGTAATATCACCCTCATGGAAGCCAGACGATTAATCTGGGTAGAGATCATCATGGAGGTGAAAGGGCATTGGGCATTTTTAAACGTCATTGAGGAGGTAAAGTCTTCCATGCTTTATCTCAGAAAAAAGCTTCATGAGGGTAATACTAATGCATCTAGCAGAGTTTAGAATGCAAAGAGTTATATCTCTTTCCTGAAAGGGCTGAGACCCGAAGACGTGGAAAAACAGGGTATAATGAGCAGGTTCAAGGAAGCTACGGAATGTCAGAAAATAATTGAGAAGGACTCTACTCGTAGTATAGCTTCAAGTACCTTGGAGAACGTGGCAGTCAATTTAGAATGGTTTGAAATGATCTGGGCCGGAATCACAGCTGCTGGGCTTCCATCATGCTGGGGTCCTACCCCCACCGTATTACAGTTGTTACCAAGTTATGAGGAACATCTCAGGGAGGAGATGAACTGAACCAATGTACTTTTAGACAAATCCACTTGGCTGAAACCCGAGACTATAGTTTCAGCTCTCCTCAAGGAATTTTCCCTCCTGCACTTGGTGAAGCACAAAATTCCTGCTGATGCAAATTTTGATGATCTCGTTGAAGCCTATATCAGAGTAGAAGGTTTCGCGTCAATGCCCAAACTTGCAGCAGACAGTCAGCAAAGGTGCACCAAATATGCCATCCTGTTAGCCAGCTCATCAAAAAATGTCCCGCCACCTGTGTCAGCAATCACATCAACTACATCGCACTAGTGAACATGGTTAAATCATGATTCGGCCCTAGTGGCCTTTTACTTTTATTTTACTTTTTTACTCTCAAATTTCAAGTGGAATTCACATTTCACTTCCGCATTTTACTTCTTGTTAAAGACAGTTTTAAATATTTTGTTTTGAAATGGCCATGAGCCTAACTGTAAATGATGAGAAGCTCTATCCCTCATCATGAATTTTGGTTACTTTTGATTAAGACTTCAAACTGAGTACTAGCACGTGAGGAAGATATTTTTCCCAAAAATATCTTCCCGCTCATGTTTCTAAAGGCTCTATATAAGCAACAACCCAATACGAAAAAGGGTTCCAGATTTTCAGAGGAATACACTGTGAAAGAATTATGTATGCATCTTGTTGAAATTTTGATATAAATGTGAAGAGCCTGTTGGGTTTCAGTGATGAGGAGTTTCATCTTTAACGAGGATTCTGGTATTTATGCTTTGTAGTCTATAACTCTCCCTTATGTGATATAGGTTAATTGTTCATTTCATTTACATCCATTTCTCTTGTATCATGTTCTAGAATGCGAGTAGCTCACTTGTCTTGGTATGAATTTATCATAGCTGATACTCATGCTAAAAATTGTCTAGCACTTTAAATATGGCTCAGGCATGATATGCTATTTCATGTTTCACTTCAACCGTGCTTCTTCTATATTAGCAGTTATGGAATGCTATCTTTAAAGCTATTGTCATGTGTGGATTCTTGTTATTATAAGCCCATTACATGTTGATATTTGTTTATGGATTTCATCTCGGTGACAGCTAGTATTCTCTCTATATTTCATACACAGTAAATACCTTCTGATTATTCATCTCTGTGAAGTATTTTAGAATCCAGCCCTCCTTACAGAAAGCTTTCTTTGAATTGTATGATACATTTATATTAGGAATTGACACTTTTCCACTGCAGTATTGCTTTCTTGGTGCTGAAGTTTTGAGTATTCTGGTTCCATCCAAATTAAACTTTCTTGTTTACATGAGATAGCACGAGAGCCTTTTTCTGGATAACTTTCCATGTTATTTCATATGCTCCTTGCTATATAAGATGTCCCAGGCACTGGTCTTTCACAACTCAAGGCTGTCTCTAGGAATGACAGCTTATTTTTGGCGCCATTGCCGGGGATACAAAGTTGAGAAAAGTTAAATCCATGGGCCTCGAAAAAACCTTTATTCGCTCTTCAAAAAGGTGAGCATGAAGAGTTGAGAGTTTTAGATCCCTCACCTTGGCGACTCCAGAGTAATTTATCATATAAACTTACTTGCAGTTTTGGCTCCTCGAAAGCCACACCTGACGTCAGATGCGTCTTAGCCAAAGACAGCTTCTTGTGTCTGACCCAGAGAAGATCCTACATAGGAGAGGTTGGAGGGAAAGACAATCAGTTCACATAGAGATCCCTAAATTCTCTTTAGAATACTTTCCATCCTCCTCCTCTAAAGTAGCCCAAGTGCAAGGTCCCGACTCCACTGTGGGAGATACTAATTACTACTTAGTTAGTCCTCCTTTGGGAAACATCCAAGTCAAAGACAAAGATGAATCAATAGATACCACCCACTACTCTCTTCACCTGAAGAGGTCAAAGAAGTCACCAAAGTATCTGCTATTAATAGTCTGTCTTTCCCATCAACACCCCAAGCATCTGTCCAATAAATTCTCGTTGTCATTCACACTTCACTTCCACCTCCTCCTCCTCTTACGCATCAAACTCTTGCACTACCTCCACCACCCCAAATGGCCAATGTTCCTGGTTTCTTGCTGAACAAGTATGCCCCCCAGCATTGCCTCAATTATTAAATGATATGCCTCAGGACTATTTGAAGATCTTACCCCATTTCAATGGGGAAAATGAGGTTGAAGCTCAAAAGCATCTTGAGGTCTTCTGCTCTTTTGCAGAGAACTTTAATGTGGAACATTTAGACGTAGTCTTAAGACTGTTTTTTCAATCTCTTGATGGAGAAGCTAGAAAGTGGTTTAAAACTCTGGGGTATCGTTCTATTACTAATTGGGATTAGATGGAAAAATATTTTCTCAGAAAGTGGGGAGAGAGAAAGGATCATGGACATTGTCTCACTGAGTTTAATACACTCAAGAAAATACATAACGAAGGGGTGTCAGAGTTCATTAAGAGGTTTAAAAAATTGTATTTAAGCCTTCTTACTAATATGAAATCTCATCAAACTACTGCTAAAGTTGTTTTCGTAGCAACTTTTGACTCAGAATTCGGGTTCTCTCTGAGAGAAAGAAATCCTACCACCCTGGATGATGCTCAAACTGATGCACTAGAGCTAGAGGAAAATTTCGCCTCCACTGGGAAATAAAAGGGAAAATTAGATCAAGATGCCAGAAGAAGGGGCAAAGAAGAGGTATCCACTTCTGGCCAGGACAAATATTCGGCTGATAACAAAATCAAAGAAATGAACAAAATGATTAAGAATATTTCAAGTAAGCTGGTAAAACTTGAACTCGAGGCCAATAATTCATCCTCCAAGAATTTCCAGAATGCTCCAAATAGGGGTTACAACCCTCAGTATAGGAAACCACCCCTGTAGATACTGCAAAGGGAATGGAAGGAGAAATAAGATCAGGTACCCCACCCACTGTACTTGGAAGGTCAGGTAGAAGGTCCTATCGAAGAAATTGCTTATGAGCAGGATGATCCATATCTTGCTTATTCAAATAGTGATGAAGTAGAATGTCCCCTGCAAGAAAGTGATGGAATGGAGATTCCATTACATGAGGAAGAAAAGGTCAAAGAAGGCACTGAATATCCAGAGATCGATGACTATTGCAAGCAATTCGTTAATTTCATGCAAGCACAGTTCAATAGAAGATATTACCTCAGATCTTCTAGGAAAAGAAATCACATTCAGGATCAGGAGGAAGACGCGCCTAAGAAGGAAGCATCTTCTTAGAAGGAGACAATGGTACAATAGGTCACAGACAAAGGTAAGAGGCCTCTAAACGAATCTTGTAGTCTAGTGATCAAATTCCTTCCTCTTCAAAAGTATTCACTCCCCCTAATTCCAAGTCAGTGGTAAAAGAAGTCAAACCCTTGGTCCAAAGCAAAGAGTCAAAGGAGATTATAACAGAAAAGTCCTCTTATACCTTTAGTTTACAAAATGATCTTGAGAAGGTCAAAATCCTAGTTCCCTTGACTGAATTGTTGAAGCAGCCTGCATATCGGTCTCAGGTCACCTCCTTTATGCTTCCTCTAGAGTCAGCACATATCCTAGACAGTTTGAACCTTCAAGAAGAAAGACCCATGGTTGTGTTTTTCACCCATGTTGAGGAGTTATATGCCTCTACTCCTCATTTTTATGTGTCTTTAGTGATTCATGACCTGCTATTACATAATTGTATGTTAGATTCAGGAGCTTCCCATAACTTATTACCCCTGTAAGCCATGGAACAACTAGGATTACAAATCACCCATCCATACAAGGATCTCTATTGATTTGATTCCAAAAGAGTTAAATGCCTAGGTATGATCAAGGATTTGGTGGTCAATTTGGCCCAGATCCCTGCCAAAAGCATGGTGATGGATATAGTGGTGGCTAACATCCCAGCTTGCTTCGGCATGTTGCTATCAAGGTCCCGGGGGACAAAAATTGGTGGGTCAATCAAGCTGGACTTAACATATGCTATTATCCCAATTTTTGGTGGCCAGGAAAGGAGGTTGTATAGGGAAACAAGATTTGTCAAGATGGTTACTAAGGCTGAAAACTTAGTTAATTCACCAGTCTATAGTAAAGAATGAGATTTCTCATGTTTGATGCTGGAGGAAGACCAAGATTATGCTCAAGAACCATCATTTTTCCAGATCAAGACTGAGCAGTCCTCAGACAGCCAGCAAGCAAGAGTCTGGATGCTTCACTTTGATGGAGAAAATTCCAAAGAAGGTAATGGGGCTGGAGTATTACTGATTTCTCCTACAGGTAGATGGGTCTCATTTTCTTTCAAGTTAGAATATGAAGCTACTAATAATGTGGCCGACTATGAAGCACTTCTTTTAGGGTTACAGACAACCAGAAGCATGAATATCCAAAGTCTAAAGTTCTGGGATATTCGGAACTGGTGGTTAGACAAGTGAAGAATCAGTGCCAAACCAAACACCCTAGGCTGAGGGCTTATAGTAATGAAGTATGGGATCTAGTGGAAATTTTTTTCCTGGAATTTAATATCCATTTTATGCCTAGAGAGTAGAATAGGATGGCAGTTTTCCTTGTAGTGGCTACTAGTACATTTCGTCCACCTTAGAACCCTCTCTTAAGATATGAAATTGATGTGCGTTATCGACCATCAATCCCAGTCAACATCAAGCATTAGCAGGTGTTTGAGGATGAAGAAAAAGTGAAAATATTTCTAGAAACAGATGGGGAATTCTCAAACATGGAGATTGATGCTTGCGAAGAAGAAGAAGCTGAAGAGATGTTAGAAAACAAATGGGAAGAAAAGGTGGTTGGCCATAAAGTGTTGCAACTAAAAGGAAACGTTATACCTAGAGGACTGGTACCTCTAGAAATGTTTTTTGACAGGAACAATGTCCCATTGCAGCCAAACAAAGTGATAGAAGAAAATCAGGTATAAGACCTAAAACTTGGTACCGATGCTGACCCCAAAATTGTGAAGTTGTCCAAGAAAGTCCCAGAGGAATATAAAGAGCTCTACCAGAAGCTATTCCAGTCCTACAAATATGTGTTCGCATGGTCTTTTCAGGACTTGAAAACCTTTGACATCAGCATCATGCAGCATAAAATTCCTCTGAAGGGAGATGCGAAGCCACATAAACAGAAGCTTAGACAGATTAATCCCCTGCTGCTCCCCTCCATAGTGAAAGAGATTAAGAAGTTATTAAAGGCCAAAATCATTGTGCCATTGAGGTACTCTGAGTGGGTGGCAAACTTAGTCCCTGTTTTGAAAAATAATGGAGAAATAAGGCTATGTGTTGATTTTTGGAATTTAAACCGAGCGTCCTTAAAGGATAATTACCCACTGCCCAAGATGGAGCATATTCTGCAGAAAGTAGTGGGAGCTTCATAGATGTCGATGATGGATGGTTTCTCTGGTTACAATCAGGTGTCTGTACTCCAAAAAGATCAAAAGAAGACTTCCTTCATCACACCATGGGGTACATTTATGTATGCTAGGATGCCTTTCGGGTTGATTAATGCAGGGGCCACTTTCCAAAGGGCCATGGACATTGCCTTTGTTGGGGAGCAAGATAAGTTTGTGGTATTCTATCTCAATGATATCACTGTGTTTTCAAAGGATGATGTAGAGCACATTGAGCACTTCTGTAGAAATTTTGAGAAGTGCAGAAGGTATGGTAGCTCTCTCAATCCATAGAAGTCATTGTTTGCCTTGGAAGAGGGTAAGATTTTGGGACATATTGTGACCAAATATGGAATAAAAATTGATCCTAAGAGAGTAGAAGTTATAAATGGTATTTCTCTACCTAGAAATAAAAAGGAGGTGCAGGTGTTCCTTGGGCGCATTAACTTTCTGAGAAGGTTTATCCCTAACTATGCAGAGATAGTTAGGCATATAACCGAAATGCTTAAGAAGAATAACGAGGTAAAATGGTCCCAGGAATCACGAGAGGCATTTTTCAGAATAAAAAAGGCCTTTGCAGAAGCCCCAGTGCTAGCTGGACCAGACTATGCCAAAACCTTCATGATTTTTTCATTTGCATCACCTCATACAGTAGCAGGAGTTTTATTGCAGAAAAATGAGGAGGGATATGAGCAGCCCATCGCTTTCTTTATCCAGGTCCTCCGTGATGTAGAATTGAAATACAACATATTAGAAAAGCAGGCTTATGCTCTGTATGTCATGCAATCACACATCACTGCATTTGTGCCCACAACAGCCGTGAAGGACATTCCTTATCCAAGGAGATAATGAAGGAAAAAGGGAGAAATGGATTGTGAAAATACAAGAATATGAGCTGGATATTCGCCCTACCAAACTAATTAAAGGCCAAGGATTAGCCAAAATCATGTCAAAATTGAACGGTCAGGCTCTAGGTATAAATCTGTCTATGATAGCTAATGAGGAGTACGGGAAGATGGAAGAACAACGAGGGATAGAGACAACTACTCAGAAGACGCATATGAAGTATCTCATCAGCCTGTGGTATAAGGAGATTGTGGAGTATATTCTAACTCTCAGGTGCCCCCTTAGCTATGACAAAGCTAAATACAGAGAACTAAGGTTGAAATCATAGAAATTTGTTGTTGCCAATGGTCGGTTGTACTAGTGAGATCCTTCAGGTATCCTGCTCCTGTGTCTCACAGAAGATGAGGTAGAAAATATAATGGTTGAGTTTCATGAAGGTATTTGTGGGGGTCATTACAGCTGGAGAGCTACTGCTCAAAAAATTCTGAAAGTTGGTTTCTTCTGGCCCAAACTCTTTGGAGATGTGTTGGCTCGGGTCAGAGCTTGTGAAAAATGCCAAAAATTTGTAGAGAGATAGAAGTTGGCACCCCTACCCATGATCCATGTACATGTGGATGAACCATTCCAACAATGGGGGATTGACTTTATTGGTGAGATTCATCCTACGTCGAGTGGTTGGTGCAAGTGGATATTAGCTGCTACAGATTATTTCACAAAATGGGTGGAGGCTATACCTCCGAGGTGTTAGCACCCAATCTGAACCTCAGGCTGAAAAAGACAAATAAGGGTAACAACTAAACCACGCTCAGCCTTGTAGCTAGCCTAATAAGGATAGGAGAGGGCTCTCTCCATAGAATAGATATTCAATAACACAATAATGAACTGATTTTAGGCTAGGTATATAAATGTGAAAGGGGTTTTGATAAATGACTGAATTTTCAGGGATGTATGGGAAAAAGGGCAGTATGAACTGAGGAATTAAATCAAGGACACAGAGTATTTCATGGGGCAACATAGGTAGGAGGTTTAGAAATCAAAGTTGAAATAAGATGGAGTGAAAAGGCTATTGAGAAGCTGAAAAGGGCATAATAAATGAATCCTTTTCAAACAGAAGAAAACACACATAGCAAGAATGATTTCCCAAGGCAGAGCATATAAAATGGATTCTACCTTTCTAACTTGAAAACATTCAACTGGAAATGCTTATGGATGAATGTTGCAACATAAAAATGTACATATGAAACACAAAGGAGAGACATATGCTAAAACTCATACCACATGAATCCCACAAATCAGAGCTGCATCACTTTATTAATTCCCTGCCAAACTGTAAAACAGAGCACAGAGCTCACTACCACACTTTTCCCCTACTTCTGAGTTTTCAGACCTCAGACTATCCACCCTTTACAAATGATTAGAATTTTTTATAAATAGACAGATTTTGTGGGAATATAGATCGATGGGAAGAGGAGAAAATCATAACTGAAGATGAAATACCAAGACCCAATAATCTCTCCGTAAAGGGAGAACAACGTTACAATTATTCCACTTGAAATTCACTAATAACCAATGGGAAGGTGAAACCTATAGCGTGGATTCCTTTGAATCATAACTAAAGACAAAATAGGCAATCTGATCCTATTTTCCTACTGCTGTAGATATATTTATTTTATTTTAAGCTCTCGGACTTTGACTGTTCCTTTCCATTTGCTGTTTGAATAAAACTGACATTTATAATAATATACCTTTTGAATAAATTGAATTGAATTTGTGCATTCGTGAAGGGAAAAACATATTTTAAATGGGAAAAAGGAAGGGATATCGAGGCGGGACCCACATAAATCGAAATCACAATCAGAGCAAGGCGGAGAGATATATATATGAAATAATGGTGAAATCGCAATCGGGATCTGGGTCGGGGGGCAGGCGGAATGATATTATATAATTGCAATCGGAAATCGGAGTCGGGGAGCGGGAAAATATGTTGAAACAAAACCCAAAAATTTCTGATGCGCTTAGCCTAGGTCCGATGGGGCCATATACAATGCACTTTATACAAAGGGATGAATGGTATTTATTAACAGGTGGAGGGCTAAAGTGGGACCGGGGTGAATCGCAATCAGAAATCGGAGTTGGGAGAGGAGCGGAATGATATATATGAAACTGTCGATGCGATTGGGGGAGGTCTTTATATATAATCAAATATAACCAAATTTTTGGACTAAGAAAGGGCCAGACCTTTTATTTATGAACGAGCTGAAGAATCTGTGGTGGGGCCCAAGGGGTCAATCGCAATCGCATTGGAGGTGGGGGGAGGTAATCGCATCGGGAGGTAGGGATGTGCGATGCAATTGGAGGACGGGCACGATCAGGAGATCGGAGAAAAAATTGCGATCGGGGTAGGCGCAGAGCATGTGCGATGCGATTGGATTATCGGAGGAGGACTTTGTGATCGGGTTAATTGGAAATCAGAGCGATTGGTGATCAGAGGATGGTGCGATTAATTGCATCGGGTTATATTGCAATGCGATCAATCGCATCGAAAACATTTGCGATCGACACTTCAAATAAACCCATGATTGAAAAGGTTGAGATTGCGATTTATAATAATAGAACTTTAAACTTTATATTATAAAGTTTTATGATGTGCATGGTGGGGAAGTGGTTTATTATTTAAATCGCATATGTATATAAAAGATTTATAATGAGATATTATAATCAAAAAAGGGGGGAAAAGGGGTTTTTGTAAAGGGATATAAAACTTTAATGAAGCAAAGTTGAAGGGAAAAATGGGAAATAGGGGGTAAAGGGAATTTTACTTCACTTAAGCATAAATTTCAATCCAGAAGTCAATTTTGAGAGTGTAGTGTACTTTTGGAAAGCTCTATCCGGGCTCTTTTTGCTGGATCTTCTTAGAGAATGATTTGATGCCGAACATGCTGTGAAAAAATTATCTGAATTGCAGGGTGATGATCTTGCTGGAGATGGCAGCTTCTGAATTGAGACTGAAGGGAAAAGTATTATGCTTTCACCTCAAAACATGGTTCTGAGGTGAAACTTGCGTCACAATGAATGAATGAAATCTCTGATCTTCCTAGTGCTGTGACCTTGCATTTATTGAATTCATCATGGCCTTGCTGATCTGTATTTGACACTTGACTCATTAATTTGACCATGGTGAGACCTTAGAGACTAATGAAACCAATCCTATGACCTACTGATATGATTCTGGGAACAAAAGTGACTAATGAATGAAGGCCATAGGGAGGAGAATCAGCAAGTACCTCATGAGGGAAAACTGATAAAAAACTACTACCATCAATGAATCCATGACCTAGCCAAATGGTGAAATTTATTCGGTATGAGGCACCTAATATGCAAATGTGAAAGAGCAGTTTTGATCACTGATGGAAGTACGACTAGACTGACACTAAAATTGGCTCCAATGGGGATGGTAGCTCCTTGGAGGTGCCAAGAACACCGTAGACCAAGTAGCCTTATCCACTGGGCATGGAGTCAAAAATACTGAAACAATGACACAATGCAGACTGACACTGACTCAAGACTAAAACTGAGAACTGAAATAAACCCATACCATACACATATCATCCAAGCTTTATAACCTTCACCTCGAGCCCCAAAGCTCAATGATTGTGTACTCTGAACTATGATAAACATAACGTGGTATATACAATGGTGATGACATAGATTTCTGATCCTTTGTTTTCAAAAATGGTAGTGCTTCAAAAGCCTACCATTTACTGCTCCTCTAGGGAAATCTTGGCCATCCATTTCTGAAAGTAAGAAGGTATTCTGTCCTCTGTATGCTGAGATCCTGTATGGCCCTTTCCACAGATTTTCAAACTTACCGTGCTTCCCTTTGTCTTCATTTCTGGCATCCCATTTCCACACTCTATCATCCAGCTGAAACTTTTCTGCTTTTGTCTTCCTGTCATAGATATTTTTAATATTCTCTTGCAACTGAATAGCATTCTGCGACACTTCCTCTCTTGTTTGCTACAAGTGGATCATTTGATTGATTCTTCACTGATTGTCATTGTCCTCGCTACCAAATTCTTGCAATAATATCACAACTGGGACTGTAAGGGATGTAGGAAAGACAACATCAATACCATAAACCAGCTCAAATGGTGACATACCTATTGATCTTTTACTGCCAACTCTGTCTGCCCACAGTGCGTTGATGATCTTTCGGTGCCAGTTTCTTTTGTTTTCCTCTAGCATTTTCTTAAGTATATTCACCAGTGTTTTGTTAGATGACTCAGCCAGGTCATTTCCTTGTGGATAATAAGATATCAAATGGCCCAACGTGATGTTGTATTTGTCACAAAAATCGATCATTTTCTTTGATTTGAACGTTGCTGCATTGTCTGTTACGATTTTGCATGGGTAGCCAAAACGAGATAAAATATTCGATTCCAGGAAATGAATGATTACCATGTCTATTGCTTGCCTGGATGGGATGGCCTTGATCCATTTCGTAAAGTAATATGTCCCTCTCAATATCCATCAGTGCTGTGCTGAGGACGCGGGGTGAATTTCTCCTATGAAATTGAGCCCCCATTGCTGAAAGGGTGCGTTCACTGAAACTGGTTTCAAAGGGAGTGGAAGCAATTTCTTCTTCCCTTGGAAGATTTGGCATTCAAGACATTTCATCACTGTCTTATATAAATCAGAGAATAATGTGGGCCAATAATATCCTGCTCTCAATACCTTGTTAGCTGTAGTCTTCTAGAACAAGTGACCGCCACAGTCGCCTTTATGAAACTCGTGCATTACCTTCTGCGCTTCTTCTTCAAATTGAGTAGAATGCCTCCTGGATCTTTCCAATATAGAGCGCTATCTAAAATGCCGTATTTTGTAGATTTTAGCTTCAGAGATCTACCTTTACTCTTAGACATGCCCGTAGGAGGTGACAAATGCTGAAGGACATAGACGATATCCGAATACCACGAGGACTGTAGAAAAATATCTGCAATTGGAACCAGCAAACCTTCATCTTCCTCTTCTGCCACTGCTGTTATAAGGCTTATATCTAAGGCACACAGATTTTATTGGGCCATCAATTTCGCCAAGCCTTGGCCTTTGATCAACTTCGCGGGCTTGATCTCTAGATCGTACTCTAACATAGTCGCTATCCACTTACCTATCCGACCTTCTGGATCAGTTTGCATCAACACATTCTTTACTGCTGCGTTAGGGACATAAGCTATAGTATGTGAATGTAGAATATAGACCCTGAAGTCCTTCAATGCCTTGATAAGAGCCAATTCCTGTTTTTCAATAATATTATACCTCAAAGCAGCATCTCTAATAGTTCTACTAAAAAAGGAAATTGGCTTTTCGATCTCGTCTCTTTTTTGCATTAAAATAGCAGCTAAAGTATGCTCCGATGCAAAAGAAAATATGATGAGGTCTTGAGTGTAGTCAGGACTGATCAAAACTGGGGCATTGGACCATGCAAACTTTACCAGATTGAATGATTTGATAGCCTCCTCGCTCCATTTAACAGTGTTGTCCTTTTTCAACATATTAGTCATTTCCCTCAAATTTTCAGCCAGATTGGGTATAAATCGACATAAGAAGTTCATATTATCAATGAATTCTTGGATCTCCTTCTTATTTCATGGTAGTTCTATGAGCTGAATCACCTCCACTCTAGCTGGATCGATGCGAATACCATCTTTGGAGATGATATGCCCCAGTATCTTGCCTTCGTCCATGGAAAAGAGACACTTCTTGGGATTGAGAGAAATTCCAAATTTTCTGCATCGCTGAAAAACAACTCTCAAATGGTGCAAATGTTCATCATCTAATCCTGGAAACACTGTCAAATCATCCAAATAAACAACCAGAAAAACATATTTTTCATTTGCAAAAGCGATGTCCATTGCACGCTGGAAAGTAGCTCCTGCATTTTTCAGTCCAAAAGGCATTTTGGCATACTGGAAGGTTCCCTAGGGTGTTGTGAAGGTAGTTTTATCTTGGTCCTTCTCATGCACCAAGATTTGGTTGTAACATGAGTAGCCATCAATTAGTGACATCCTGGATGCTCCAACTACTCTCTGGAGAATATGGTCCTTTTTCGGAAGTGGATAATTATCCTTTAAGGAGGCCTTATTCAAGTTCCGGAAGTCAATACACAGTATTATTTGTCTAGTCTTTTTACGCACTGGGACCAAATTCGAAATCCAATCAGAAAATCTATTAGGAAGTATGATTCCAGATTTGTACAATATGTTTACCTCTTTTTCGATGGATGGCAGTAGCTTTGGATTGATTCTTCTCATCTTATTTCTGAATGGATTTTGATCCAACATGATAGGAATAGTATGATGGATTATGTTCTTATCATACACCTTCAAATCTGAATAATCCCATGCAAACACATCAGAAAATTGGGACAACAACTTCGCATACTTCTCCTTTTCTTCAGGGGACAATGTCTTTGACAATTTCACGAACTTGGGCTGATTGGGTGTTCCAAGATTCACATCTTTGACTCCTTTCTCTATGGGCACCAAGCTTGGCTTATTTGTCACATTGACCTGATCAAATAGCTCCTCTAGAGGTATGAGACCTCTAGAAATTACATTATCTTTCAACTGCAATATGTCCATATTTTTTGTTTCCATTTCTTGATCATTAACCGCATACTCGCCTTCTATGGGAGTGTCCTTGAATTTTCCATCACCCTGTAAAAATGCATTGATCTCATTATCATCACAAAATACTTGCCAAGACCTTATATTGTCCGAAACAATAGGCCTATGTTTTTCATAGATTTCAAACTTATTGCTGGAGTTCATCGGAATCTTCAAGTTACTTGCAGTAGTGGCAAGAGAATCAACAATAAGATTCTGCATCCTGGGCACTGCTGTCAAAGTGTACTTTGGGAATGTCTTCAAAATCTCCAGAACTGCATTTCTATATGCCCTCAGTCTTGGATGTTTAGCTTGGTATTCCCCCTTCACCTGCTTGATTATTAACTCAGAGTCACCATACACAGAAATCCTTTTCGCCTTCAACCTCTTCAAGATTTTGAGGCCTGCAATCAGAGCTTCATACTCTGCTTCATTGTTAGAGCAATCGAAAGCTAACTTATAGGCACAAAATCTAACATTACTCTGAACCTTCTCAGGTTGAAAAACAGGGCTCCTAATCCATATTCCAATTCCAACTCCATCCTTACCAACAGCTCCATCAAAATCCATACTCCACAGGCCTTCTTCTTCTTCTTGAAGATGTTGGAAATTTGTTTCTTTCTCTTCTTTTCCTTGGCTGATTTCTGGCTATTCATTATCCCTTTGTTGCTGGCAGGCAAGAGGCTTAGAAGTATTTTCTACTTTTTCCTTTTCCTGTTTGAGAACTTCTCTGAGATTTTTCGAAATCTCGAGTATCTCCTCCACTTGTACCAACTAAACATCATCATCATTTAAACCACCATCTGAATATAAGACAAAAGATTCTAAATCTGTGTGGATGGCATTGATGGGATGGTTTACTGGCTTGTCTTTGCTAGTAATCATGTATTTCATTTTCTTTTCCCTATATAACTTTCTCAACTGGCCAAATATAGGGATTGTGGCATAGGAGAAATCAAGCTGTATGGTTCCCTTGATTTTTTCACCCCAAGACCTAAATAGAAGTAATCCAAACCGTGGTGGGACATCAGCAACAACTACATCCATCAAGACATTTTTGGCTGGGATTTGATCTAAAGAAACTACTAAATCTTTGATGAGACTAATAAAATGGACCCTACTTGAGTCAAAAGAATACAAGTCATGGTATTTTCTAGTAACATCAAGGCCTAACTTCTCCATGACAGCTTTGGGCATCAAATTATGTGAGGCCTCGGAGTCCAACATGGCGTTATGCAAGACAAAGTCATGCAACCTAAGACTTAGGTAAAAGGGAGGTACCTCATTTTCTTCAGAATCTTCTGTGGCTGGACCAAAAATAAGTTCAGGGTACTCATCTTCCACATTAACCATATCAGAAGAGGGTCAATTTGCAAGACTTTAGACACCTGACTTTTATATACACTATTCTTCACCAACTCAGTCAGGGGCACAAACACTTTGAGTTTGGAAATTTCATTTTCTAAATTAAATGAAGGAGCTTTTTCTACCTCTTTAATGGGAGGGTATTTCTTCTCTGTTTTCTCCTTCGCTATGCTTTGCTGGCCTTTTTCATTTGTTGTGTTAGTAGTTGCGGGTGATTTGCTGGATGAAGGATTGGCTGGCTCTTTTCCTTTCTTCTATGCCTCTTCCTTCATTTGGAGTTCTTTTCTATTTTGAATGGGACTGATTGTGACGTTTCTATTCCTCAGGGAATACTGCCTTTGCTGGGCTGATAGAGCATTCATATACCCTCTCTGGTAGTCGTCAGATTCTTCTTCTAACACTACGTCATTTTCCAAGATGAAATTTTTGTCCCCTCGAACGTCTGGAGTTGCCACTGTGTATTCTTCGTCTTCTGTGAGGAAGATGGGTGCACCATCAGTTGTGAAAAAGATATTGGCCTCAAATACAGTGTTATCATCATCTGAGTTGGTCCCTTGCACGTAGTTCTGCTGTAATGGAATTTTGATCTATTGCTGTGGTGCCGCTTGGTCCTGCGCCCTTTGTTCTCTCTATCTAATTCTGAATTGCGGCTGTTGTTGTCCTCTAAAATTCGGATTTCTTATTTGGGGTTCAGGTCTGTCCGAAATCGTTAATCGATCAACCATATTTTCCATCGTACGAATCAGTGTGTCCATTTTGCTGTCTGAAGGGGAGGCTTCCTCTTTCACCACAACTTTCTTTTCAGCTCTGGCTCGAGCTCTTCTAGCCAAAAAATTAGCTTCAACACTTACTGCTATCCTCTGCATGTCTTCAAGTGACCGCGGATCTCTTTCACGCAGTTGATATGCCATATTGGCATCAAAGCCATCCAGAAACCTCAGCATAGTTGAATCCACAGGAGGTTTGAGGTTAGCATCAAAACCATCCGGAAACCTCGGCATAGTTGAATCCATAGATTCAATAGAATTGTATACATCATTGAATCTTAAACAATAGTCTTGCATAGTTTCACCCACATTTATTTTAATATTCTCATATTCAGACAGAATTTGATGTGGATTCATTTTCACCTCCCACCGGTCTAAGAACTGTGTGTGTAACTCCTGTAAAGTACGAATTGAGCCAGCTGGTAAAGCTCTGAACCACTTTCTAACTTCGCCTCCGAAGCTTTGGACAAACAACATGGTAGTTACATTCTCTTCTTCTACTTCATGCAAGTAAAAAAGGTCATTCATCTTATCAACATGTTGCTTGGCTATAATGCCCTGAGTGGCATCAAAGATAGGAATTTTACTCTAATAATCAGCAGGCATATCATTGAGAACCTGAGGTAAAACCAAAGCTGCATACCGAGAAGCCATGACTCTGGGTGGATTTACCACAGGATTTGCAGGGTTTGGGGGAGGTGTTGTTGGAGGAGATGATAACTGGGAGTTGACTAAAGGGGATGTTGATGGATTAGGAGGAGGAAATGTTGCTCGTGATGATTCTGGAACCTCGGGAATATTAGTTGTAGTGATGGACAGAGGAGAATTCAAAATGTAGTCATCAATGGAGGAATTCGCTTTTTGGACTTCAATATCCACAAGGAATTCTGGATCTAAAAATGTGTCTTTGAGTGCAGTTTTAGACTTACTTCTAAACAAAGAGAGCTCAAAACTCTCGTCAAAAGAAAGCTCTTCTACAAAAAACCACTCACTGGGCCAAGTATGGGACCTGGAAATAGGTGTAGGACTTAGCGATACCTCCTGTCTTTTGACTATTCTTGGGATAAGATTTGGATTTTCAAACACAGGGGGAGGGTTTGGATCAGGATTAGCCCTTGTATATCTTCTTGAAGCCAGTGTGGTTGAAATTTCTACTGTACAATATTTATATCAACCTAGAAAACTCTGAAACATCATCATCAAGAATTTATAAGAAAGATATTACTAGGTTGATGAATCTTCTATGCAAAGTTTGTAGTGTTCCCCAGTGGAGTCGCCAGAGATGTTAGCACCCAATCTGAACCTCAGGCTGAAAAAGACAAATTAGGGTAACAACTAAACCACGCTCAGCCTTGTAGCTAGCCCTACAAGGACAAGAGAGGGCTCTCTTCGTAGAATATATATTCAATAACGCAATAATGAACTGATTTTAGGCTAGGTATATAAATGTGAAAGGGGTTTTCATAAATGACTGAATTTTTAGGGATGTATGGGAAAAAGGACAGTATGAACCAAGGAATTAGATCAAGGACACAAAGTATTTCATGGGGCAAGATAGGCAGGAGGTTTAGAAATCAAAGTTGAAATAAGATGGAGTGAAAATACTGTTGAGAAGCTGAAAAGGGCATAATAAATGAATCCTTTTCAAACAGAAGAAAACACACAGAGCATGAATGATTTCCCAAGGAAGAGCATATAAAATGGATTCTACCTTTCTAACTTGAAAAAATTCAACTGGAAATGTTTATGGATGAATGTTGCAACATAAAAATGTACATATGAAACACAAAGGAGAGACATATGCTAAAACTCATACCACATGAATCCCACAAATCAGAGTTGCATCACTTTATTAATTCCCTGCCAAACTGTACAATGGAGCGCAGAGCTCACTACCACACTTTTCCCCTACTTCTGAGTTTTCAGACCTCAGACTATCTACCCTTTACAAATGATTAGCATTTTTTATAAATAGATAGATTTTGTGGGAATATAGATCGATGGGAAGAGGAGAAAATCATAACTGAAGGTGAAAGACCAAGAGCCAATAATCTCTCCGTGAAGGGAGAACAACGTTACAATTATTCCACTTGAAATTCATTGATAACCAATGGGAAGGCAAATCCTGTAGTGTGGATTCCTTTGAATCATAATTGAAGACAAAATAGGCAATCCGATCCTATTTTCCTACTGCTGTAGATATATTTATTATATTCTAAGCTCTTGGCCTTTGACTGTTCCTTTCCATTTGCCGTTTGAAGAAAAATGACATTTCTAATAATATGCCTTTTGAATAAATTGAATTGAATTTGTGCATTCCTGAAGGCAAAAAGGTATTTTAAATGGGAAAAAGGAAGGGATATGGAGGTGGGACCCACATAAATCAAAATCACAATCAGAGTAGGGCGGAGAGATATATATATGAAATAATGGTGAAATCGCAATCGGGATCTAGGTCGGGGGGCAGGCGGAGTGATATTATATAATCGCAATCAGAAATCGAAGTCGGGGAGGAGGGCAATATGTTGAAACAACACCCAAAAAGTTCCGATGCAATTAGCCTAGGTCCGATGGGGCCGTATACAATGCACTTTATACAAAGGGATGAATGGTATTTATAAACAGGCAGAGGGATAAAGTGGGACCAGGGTGAATCACAATCAGAAATCGGAGTCGGGAGAGGAGCGATATGATATATATGAAACTGCCGATGCGATTGGGGGAGGTATTTATATATAATCAAATATAACCAAATTTTTGGACTAACAAAGGGCCAGACCTTTTACTTATGAATGGGTGGAAGAATCTGTGGTGGGGCCCAAGGGGTCAATCGAAATGGCATCGGAGGTGGGGGGAGGTAATCACATCGGGAGGTAGGGATGTGTGATGCAATCAGAGGATGGGCGCGATTGGGATATTAGAGAAAAACTTGCGATCGGGGTAGGCGCAGAGCATGTGCGATGCGATTGGAGTATCAGAGCAGGACTTTGCGATCGGGTTAATCGGAAATCAGAGCGATCGGTGATCGGAGGATGGTGCAATCAATCGCATTGGGTTATATTGCGATGTGATCAATCACATCGAAAACATTTGCGATCGGCACTTCAAATAAACCCGCGATGGAAAATGTTGCGATTGCGATTTATAATAATAGAACTTTAAACTTTATATTATAAATTTTTATGATGTGCATGGTGGGGAAGTGGTTTATTATTTAAATCGCATATGTATATAAAATATTTATAATGCGATATTATAATCAGAAAAGGGGGGAAAGGGGTTTTTGTAAAGGGATATAAAACTTTAATGAAGCAAAGTTGAAGGGAAAAATGGGAAATAGGGGGTAAAGGGAATTTTACTTCACTTAAGCATAAATTTCAATCCAGAAGTCAGTTTTGAGAGTGTAGTATACCGTTGGAAAGCTCTATCTGGGCTCTTTCTGCTGGATCTTCTTGGAGAATTATTTGACACTGAAAATGATGTGAAAAACATCTCTAAAAGGCAGGGTGATGATGTTTCCAGAGATGGCAGATTCTAAATTGATACTGAAGGGCAAAGTATTATGCTTTCACCTCAAAACATGGTTTTGAGGTGAAAATTCAGTCACACTGAATGAATGATATCTCTGATCTTCCTGGTGCTGTGACCTTGCATTTATTGACTTCCTCATGGCCTTGCTGATATTTATTTGACACTTGACTCATTGATTTGACCATGGTGAGACCTTAGAGACTAATGAAACCAATCCTATGACCTATTGATATGATTTTGGGAATAAAAGTGACTAATGACCGAAGGCCATGGGGAGGAGAATTAGCAAGTACCTCATGAGGGAAAACTGATAAAAAACTACTACCATCAATGAATCCATGACCTAGCGGAATGGTGAAATTTATTCAATATGAGACACCTAATATGCAAATGCAAAAGAGCAGTTTTGATCATTGATGGCAGTACGAATACACTGACACTAACACGAGGAATGTAACAGATACTGTGGTGATGAAGTTTATGGAAGAAAATATTATATCTAGATTTCGCTGCCCTACCAAAATAGTGACCGATAATGCCCAGGCCTTTAAATCTGCTAAGTTTGTTAGCTTCTGCTAGCAGTATAACATTGCATTGGGTCACTCCATAGCCTATAAACCACAAGGAAATTACCTAGCAGAGTCTTCTAATAAGACCCCGGTGAGAGCACTGAAGAAATCTACCAACGAAAATTAGAAAAATTGGGACTCTCAGCTGGAATTTTCTTTATGGGCCAACAGGATCACCAGCAAGAGATCAACAGGGAAGTCCCCATATGAATTGGTATATGGGAGAGCAGTAGTCTTTCCCATACAGTTGGCTTTACCAGTAGCCATATTCATGCAGGAAAGCCAAGAAGAACCCGATGATATAACTAGGAGAATCAATCAGCTGGTAGAGTTGTAAGAAACTTGAAACCAAGTGAGTCAGAGGCTAACCGAATACTAGGATAAGATGAAAAATATATTTGAACAACACGCTAAGTACAATAAGATGTAGGTTGGGGATTTAGTGCTCAGATGGGATATTTGAAGAGCAGATAAGGGGAAGCATGGTAAATTTGACCCCTTATGGTTCGGCCCCTTCAAAATTGTGGAGCAAAGGGGCAACAACACACTCAAGTTGGAAACTTTATAGGGAGACTTCCTTGACACCCTTGTAAATGGTCAGTTCCTCAAACCTTACTTCCAGTTCTAATCCAGGCTAAGAGATCCTGATGTATTATACTACACATTATTTATCTACTTTTATATTTGTTTTAATGATGTTTGAAGTGAAGAATCATGAAGAGAAAAAAAAAAAGTCTAGAAGAGTGGTGTCTACATGAAGAGCTAACAGGTGGTCTGTGAGGTTCTCGACACACCCAAGGATGAATGTCTTGTCCCCAGGTGGAGCCAATGTTGATTATATATATTTCAACATTAACATTTTAATTAAATTAATGTGGAGAAAAGCACCCAATAACATTACTCATGGTAAATTTTTGAAGTTAGCTAAGTAGAAATAGCGCTAAGCTAAGTCAAGTGCCTAATGGATAAGCGCATTTCTATAATGGAGCGGAAATACATAAGGATTTTGAACATTAGCCGAGAAAAGATATAAAAGGTATAAAGGGGAGTAATATAAAATGGGGCCCACATTCACTTTATGCACGCTGGCAAGGGATTCCGTAAGTGCAATTCCGTGGGGGTCACGAAGCGGAGGAGAAATGCGGAGCCTTACCCCCTCGGAAACTTGATGACATGTCAAGAGGGTCGACATGAAGAAAGGGTTATACGAGGAATAAAACATGGGTCTTAAAGCTGTTGCACTATGCACTTCGAGTTCTATGAGGGCTATGGTCTTAGGCAGAGCTGTCTCCATGAAAACAAGGTAAGGTAAAGCTCTTAGGATATCTGGTACTGAGGCCTGTACCAGTATTTAACCCGACATGTGGTGTTTGCCTACACGAATTTTAGCAACCAATTCCTACACGCCGCGTGTCTCACTGTCAGTGTCCTTATGATGCTCACCCCACTTTCTTCACCATTACGCCTTTTCGCAAGATCCCTCAGTTCTATGTAACGGTCCCCCGTCTTTTACTATAGTAAAATATTCAAGTTTCCAACTATGGTATAAAAAAAAGTGGGAGCCCAGTACCAGGTCCACCCAGTCACTGTCAGTACTCTTGCGTCACTTTCCCTAGCTAATTTCCTACTACGCAGGTATTCCATCCCTCATATTCCCTCTGGTTTCCTTTTCTTTTTAAAATTTTCATATTAGTCATGGGTAAGGTCACCACTAAGAAGTCAGAGCCAGAGACTCCTCAAGTCCGTGAAACCAGAAATCCTCCAGGGTTCAAACCTTTCCTAGACCGACAAGTTGACATCTGTGACCCTCAGTATCCATTTCCCATTAGCCATATCAAACCTGAAATTTATAGGAGACATGTCGAAAACATGGATAGGTATTGGGTGCTTCTGTCGGGTTTGTATCATCAAATTACCCCTCAAGTTTATCCAGTGGTCAAATTTATCTATTGGCTCAGGGACGCCTACGAGGAACGTCGGGGCATGTTCCTCTCAGATCAAGGGAATAGGATATTCACTCCTTCCCCCGATATTATCAGAAAATCCCTTCGTTTTCCCACCAGTGGAAACTACGTCAGTTTTAGTGAAATTAATCTGACCCCTCAGTTTGCAAAATTTCCATGGAAACAGCAAGGTGATTTAATCGCCTCCATAACCGACGATCAAACCACAACCCTTCCTTTCGCAGAGTCTTTCCCCTTATGTCTGTTCAAAAAAGAAGTACATCCCATCCTTGCTCTCATCGAAGGTTTATTAGGTGTGGATGGTTTGGGGAAAAACTCCAGGGGATGTGTTGCTTTCTTATGGTTAATGTCTCAAACTAGGGTTGTTCTGGACATTCCTAGTTTCCTGGCCTCGACCATTCAGACCCAGTTCCAGGAACTCTCAGAAACTAGTCGCTTACGCTTTTGCTCTATGGTTTTTTATCTCTTCCTCTTTTAGCATGCTGATAAATTTGAGGGTTTGGGTTTAGATAAGGTGTACAAGACAAATTCTCAGCCCAGACCAATTTTCTACTGGAGCCTTGCAACACATTAGTTACCAAACGGGGTGGGCTATTCAAGGTTTCTAAACAAGTTCATGCCTATTTCCTACACTATCATCCATGACTCTCCTTCACCTAGGGTTTTTTCTGAGATGAAGAGATGGTTACAGTATAGTGAAGCCCAAAGTACCGGGGATTGGTACCTGTTTGATAACTACACCGAAATTCGAGTTTATGGAGCCGAAGTTCCCCCCAACCAATTGCCCATGTTCCCTGCCCAGCGGATTTATGATTTGGAATACATTCGGCTACCATGAAATCTGACAAACTCCACTTCCTCCCTGCAAAAAAGGGGTTTATCCTTAAAGTTCCCATTACCATTGGCCATTTTGTTGTCAATTCAAGGCACGCCCTCCCTATCGTTGAAAAGATGTTTCAAGACATGGATTTGAGAAAAGGTAAATTTTGGCCCTATGATCTGAGGAGAATCATATCTAACAGAAGGAGAAGGAACAAATCAACCCCATATGTGCATGAAATGAGACCTTTCATAGAATGGCAGGCTAATCTTGAAAACTAGCCTTTGCTTTCGCAGATGGAGACTGATTCATCTGTGATAGGGGAAAAGGCAGATGCAAATTCAATAAGAGAAGCTGGTAAAGTTCACGAAGCGGAGGAGGCAGGTACATCAGGAGCACGTACTCCCCCCCCTAAAAGGCAAAAAATAGTGACTAGTGAAGCAGAAGTTATTAGGGAAGAACAGTTGCTCGAAAAGGAAATACCATATGGGAGACCCGACAAGAGAAAGACATGAATCAAGGTGTTACGAGATAGTGTTACATCTTCTGATTTCTCAAAGGTCTCACAAGCTATCACAACCGACAGTTCCCAGGTCGCAACCGAAAGGAGTTTTAAGGCTAGAGCAATTAGCGATAAGTACCGGGCTGAGCTGAAATGATTTGTTGAGAAATACCACACCAGAATTTCAGCTGCAATGAACTTGGACCTTGAACATTTAGTAATGGCCGTGGATGAGGCCGTTCTAGACCCAGATGTTGGTACTACCAGCTATAGAGAATTGGAGTTTGCAGTCGACATGTCAAAAGTGCCAACAATTGATAAATGCAACAGATTTCAGGTTTTCGGTGATATGCTAAAGGATGAAGTGATGCGGCTTTCGATCACTTTGAAGAAGTTGAAGAACAAGCATGCCCAAGTGATGGAGAATTTCAGAAAGGAAAAGGTAAATTCCCATGCCCTCACGAATGAAATACGCTCTCGCCAGGATGTGATTAAAGGAAAAGAGACAGGTGAAGCCAACCCACAGTGTCACCTCATCGAGCAATTGAAGAAGGAAGTTGCATCCTTGAAAGGTAAAATTAATATACCAACCTCTCATCATGTACAAACAACCGAGTTAGCCTGAGCTAAAAAAGACAGATCAAACTTGGCTGATTCTCTTGTAAAAGAGAAAGAGGAAAAGGAAAATATTGCAGAAGAGATGATTGTTCTTCAAGGCAGACTAAATGCATTATATACAACTTGGGATACACATATGTGTGTACCACCACCAGTCCCACCAGAGACTAGTTCACTGTCTGAACAACTGGCTACAACATTGGCCACAAATGATGCATTGGAGAAATAGGTCTCTACAGCGAGACACAGAATTAGTGAGCTGGAAGCTCTTTTGGCTGATAACTCCAAGAGAATCGATGCCATGCGGAAGGAAATAGAGCAAGGGAAGAAGGATAAAGTAGAGCAGGGGAAAAGCATCAACAAACTCAATAGTCGTTTGAAAGGTAATATCAAGCTCATGGAAGCCAGACGATTAATTTGGGCAGAGATCATCACGAAGGTGAAAGGGCATTGGGAATTTTTAAACGTCATTGAGGAGGTAAAGTTGTCCATGCTTTATCTCAAAAGAAAGCTTCATGAGGGTAATACTAATGCATCTAGCAGAGTTCAGAATGCAAAGAGTTATATCTCTTTCCTGAAATGGCTGAGACCTGAAGACGTGGAAAAACAGGGTATAACGAGCAGGTTCAAGGAAGCCGCGGAATGTCAGAAAATAATTGAGAAGGAGTCTGCTCGCAGTATAGCTTCAAGTACCTTGGAGAACGTGGCGGTCAATTTAGAATGGTTTGAAATGATCTGGGCCAAGATCATAGCTGTCGGGCTTCCATCATGCTAGTTTCCTACCCCCGCCATATTACAGCTGTTACTAGGTTATGAGGAATGTCTCAGGGAGGAGATGAACCGAACCGATGTACTTTCAGAAAAATCCACTCGGCTGAAACCCGAGACTATAGTTTCAGCTCTCCTCAAGGAAATTTCCCTCGTACACCTGGTGAAGCACAAAATTCCTGTTGATTCAAATTTTGATGATCTCATTGAAGCCTATATCAGAGTAGAAGGTTTCACGTCAATGCCTGAACCTGCAACAGATAGTTAGCAAAGGTGCACCAAATATGCTAGCCTGTTAGCCAGCTCATCAGCCAATGTCCCGCCACCTGTGTCAGCAACCGCATCAACTACATCGCACCAGTGAACATGGCTAACTCATGATTCAGCCCTAGTGGACTTTTACTTTTATTTTAATTTGTTACTCTCAAATTTCGAGTGGAATTCACATTACACTCCTGCATTTTACTTCTTGTTAAAGACAGTTTTAAATATTTTGTTTTGAAACAGCCATGAGCCTAGCTGTAAATGATAAGAAGCTCTATCCCTCATCATTAATTTTGGTTACTTTTGATTAAGACTTCAAACTGATTACTAGCACGTGAGGAAGATATTTTTCCCAAAAACATCTTCCCGCTCATGTTTCTGAAGGCTCTATATAAGCAACAACCCAATAGGAAAAAGGGTTTCATATTTTCAGAGGAATATTCTATGAAAGAATTATGTATGCATCTTGTTGAAATTTTGATATAAATGCAAAGAGTCCGTTGGGTTTCAGTGATGAGGAGTTTCATCTTTAACGAGGATTCTTGTCTTTATGCTTTGTAGTCTATAACTCTCCCTTATGTGTTATAGCTTAATTGTTCATTTCATTTACATCTATTTCTCTTGTATCATGTTCTGGAATGCAAGTAGCTCACTTGTCTTGGTATGAATTTATCATAGCTGATACTCATGCTAAAACTTGTCTAGCACTTTAAATATGCCTCAGGCATGATATGCTATTTCATGTTTCACTTCAACCGTGCTTCTTCTATACTAGCTATTATGGAATTCTATATTTAAAGCTATTGTCATGTGTGGATTCTTGTTATTATAAGCCCATTACATGTTGATATTTGTTTCTAGATTTCGTCTCGGTGACAACTATTATTCTCTCTATATTTCATACACAGTAAATACCTTCTGATTATTCATCTCTGTGAAGTATTTTAGAATCCAGGCCTCCTTATAGAAAGTTGTCTTTGAATTGTCTGATACATTTATATTAGGAGTTCTCACTTTGCCTCTACAGTATTTCTTTCTTGGTTCTGAAGTTTTGAGTATTCTGGTTCCATCCAAATTAAACTTTCTTGTTTACATGAGATAGCACGAGAGCCTTTTTCTGTATAACTTTCCATGTTATATCATATGCTCCTTGCTATATAAGATGTCCTAGGCACTGGTCTTTCACAACTCAAGGCTGTCTCTAGGAATGACAACACTAAGCATGATGAAATAGAATAACGTTCGTTCACAAGAAGTCTTTGAGGTTTTTTTTATTATGGTTTTCGTTGAAAATGTAAGAATATGAACTGGATGAAAGTAGTGGCTGTGACACATATTTCACACCCATATTATATTAATTCACTTCAATTATTTTATTTCCATAAGTTTAGACTTGGGGACACTTTAAAATAATTAATTTTCTTAATAAAATAAAATTCCGGTGGAATTTCCCCAAACAATTTATGGCTTGTCTAGAATACATGTGTCTAAGCCTCTCCACAAAGTTTGAGACTTAGAGTGTTACACCATTTTTTGGTCATCTAAGTTAGTATCATTAGATGGACCCAAGTACACCATGTAAGACCAACTTTACCCTAAGTAAAATTGCTTTCACTATGAAAATAACTTAGTAAACCACCTTTATTAAGTTGTTTATGGTCTAAACAGGAAACCCCATGAGGAAATATTAAATAAATCTACATTTGTTTGATTTTCCTTAAGGAATAATCAGTTAAACAATAGTTTAATTAATATTCCTAGTATATTTAACCCAAAACAAGGAAATTAATTAGATAAATAATTATTTATCTTATTATTTTCTAAGAATAATTATTTAAACCTTATTTAAATAATATTCTTTGTTAAATATGACAAAATCACCCATAAATAATTAAATAAATCATTATTTATTTGAGTATTACTTAACCACATCCTTAAAATGATAAATAAATCATTTATCTATCTATTATTTACAAATAAAGAGATTTGACCCATGTCAAATTCCTTTTCCCTCCAACAAATATAATAAAATATTCCATAAAAGTTGGATCTTCATTTCGTTAATAATATTTTTATTATGCACCAATATCTAGAATAAATCGATATTTTGTTATAAATAGAAAGGTTTTCCCATTCATTTACCACCTTTTGTTACCTAAAGATCACTCAGGATCTATAATTTTGGTTTGAATATTGATCCACCATCATAGTCATATTTTGCTACCATTTTTGTCTTGTTTTTCTACACCATCAATAGAGAGAAATTTTAGATCTTAAGTGCTGAGGACTTACAAGAACCCATCTCACTGAGGAGAACTGGGACCACCCTCCTTTGTTTTCCTCCAAGGTGCCATTAATACAAAAATCATTCAACATATTCTTGTCTTGTCTATTGAGTGCATGGAGTAAATCTTGTTTTTTCTAATGTTTAATGTCTTCTAATGCATAGATCTAGATTTTTGCAGCATTTATCTTGATCACCTAACTGCAGATCTGAAGATTTTGGCAGCGATCTTTGTTGTTAGGGTTGTTGGTTATGCACAACTAAAGTGGTATTTTTTCGTACACTTGGAATTAAGATTCATACTAACAACTGGCGAGTCCACATGGGTTTACGATTACAACCTCTGCCCTTTTTCTGATCCTTGCATATCTAGCTGCTTCAAACCCTAGGATTTCTCTTCAGCCTCTTTTTTTTGCTTTTCTTGATGTTGTTTTTAACCTATAAAACCCTAAAATGATAAAAATTCTAACTTTTGTGTGTCTTCGAACCTATTGCGTAGGTGAAAGACATCAGCCGCATCTGAGATGACAATTTTTCTGAAATCTGCCGCCGAGAGTGCTTTAAGTGCAGGTCGCACGTTTTGGCCCAAAAGATATGACCTGGACCCTCAGGATGCACTTTTCAGCTCGTGAAATTTCTCCAAATCATATGTCTTCAGATTTGCGATAAAAAATAATCTTTAAACTTGAGTAATGTAGCTGTTGAAGTTGAAAAATATGGTCAAACTAGTGACACATATTGCTGCCATCTGGTGAGTAGTGGTATTATTGAAACTAGTAGTAGCAACTATCCTCAAACCATGCACGATTTAATTCAATATTCAAAATGTGATTTTACAATCTTTAAAATTTTCAGGGATTTTTTAGGAAGTCCAGGCACTACAAATTCCGTTGATGGTTATGTGAGGATCTCACGACTCTGGTAATCCCCTTGAACTAAGCGAATTTTTTTTCTCTCACACAATCCTTCTCTTTGCATGGTTTCTCTCGATGTAAATTTCTTTTTGAAAGATGTTTGGTATTTCAGATGTAATCTTTCAAACATTCAAAATTTGGTTTCTGATCAGATCTAAGATTCTATTTCACATGATTCATCTCCATTGAACGATTTTGTACTTAAATAAGGTTTGGAATATGTTTCTCCAAAGGAATTGCAAAGTGGATCATTTCAAATACCATCTTTGGCCAAAGGAATCATGCCTATAGAATATATTTATCAATAGTCAGCTCCTATTTTTTCTTTCGAATGTTGTATGGAAAATATCTTCCTTCATCGCACTTGAAATCTTCTTAAGTTATAATGAATGCACGAGCTATTGCATGAATCGAATTCTTCTCCATTCACTTCCTAATTGGTCTCATGGGTTTGTTGTGCTAGCATTCCTTTTAAATTCTTTTGAAAATTATGATGCTTGTACAGTTTTTCACCAGTTATAGGAAAAAGGTGTTTCATATTTAGCATGTGAGGAAGTTGTTTCTATTTTACAAAGAATTCACAAAACCACTCAAATTAATTTGTCTTCTTCAAATACAAAATGGGAATTTGATGCCTTAATCATCCCGTCTGATCATTATTTTATCTTTGATGACTTTCATTTGTTTTATCATTTTCTCACTAGTATATCCAATGAAAGTTGTTTTACATCCTTCAATATTCATCATTCAACATCTCATTATTTTTAATTTTGTGGAGCGGTTGAGGAACTTCAACCATCACTGATGGTTATTTCAGTTCCTCATTGTCTTGGCATGCCTGCTAAATATGACCAGATCTATTTTCCCTCACGAGATTCTCATCCCGATTCCATGCATTTAATTGAATATTAATTATTTCAAAGTTGTCAAGGTTTCCAGGAGGTTTGTTTCAAATTTCATGATCTAATTTTCGAATGGTTGGAGAAATCTTACTTGGAAATATGCATTAGAAATAATAGGTTTTGGAATTTTCTCATGCTTTCTAAGCATGATGAAATAGAATAAGGTTCATTCACAAGAAGCCTTAGATGTTTTTCTGATTATGGTTTCCGTCGAAAATGTAAGAATCTGAGCTGGATGAAAGTAGTGACTATGACACATATTTCTACCCACATGTAATAAATTCATTTTGTTGAGAAAGTTCTTCAAGCTCTCATATTTTCTCTTGTACATTACTTTATATCTATTTTAATCAATCGTATATTTTTCATTGCAGGTCGAGAACAAATATGGTGGATTCATTGGAAATTTCATTATACATGACCCTGACCTTCTAGCTGGTTAGGTTAGGAGTAGGTCTATTTTCATTTTATTTTACCCGCACTTTCATCCTGCATTCACTTCCTGCAGTTTGTCTTGAGTTATCTAGTTTTGGTTTTTCATCATGTTTTTATTACCCATTTTCTATCTTTCCTTTTGGTTGTTTCCTTGTTGTGTATTGTCTTTCATTTCATTTTGTGAGACCTTGCATGAAGATGCTTTGTTGGCTCAAAGGTGAATGTGGCGAAATAGAAAGACACTGTGACACTGAAAAATTTGGATAACTCTCTGTCCTTTTTCCTTGTCTTGGTTACATATTTTGGTCAATGATGTTATGACATAAAATACAATTCTTGCATTAAGAAAGCTTTGTGTTGAACCATGATCTCGATGTATATTATAGAAACCTCATCCCTACTCTTGGGTTTTTATGTTTCGGTTTTGTCAGGATGATTTAATCAAGTAGAAAAGAACAAGGGGAAAATATAGATGAGAAAATCAATATCATAGGTATTATATATGCTTATTTGAAGGGACAACCTCTCCTGATCTCAATAATATGGGATCCCTCTTCCACCCATAGAATAAATAAGTGTGAATGCACATTCCTATAGAAAGTAAATAAAAGAAGGCGGAACAAGAGAAAGAATTCCTACGTAGAGAGGTGAAGCAAGAAACTATGTCGAGGTATTGTCCATACCTGATGGTGCTATTAGACATACCCATAATTTGGCTTCCGCGGGTTGGGTAATTTACTATCCATCTAGTCAATTTTTAGTCTCAAGGAGCATATGTATTGGTCCCGCTTAAAATAATGTTGAAGAATATACTGATGTGGTCAATCTACTTTATGAAGCAATATCTCTTGGTGTTGGTTCATTAGTAGTAAACTTGGATTCGCAATTGGTGGTGTCTCAATTGAATAACATCTATCGTGTCAGGGATCCTTATTTATATTGCCAATTTCTGAGAGTGTGTTTATTATAAATATCATTTAATTTCATTACATATTTCCATATCCCACGATCAAAAAATACATTTGTTGATTCATTAGCTAATCAAGCATTAGATTTACATTTAGTTCATTTATTACATTAAAAACGTAAAAAATCATGAATTATCATTTGTATATATGAGGGAGTCACATCATGAAACTGCATGTATATAGATAAGAGTCATATGTTCAAAATAATATACAAAATTGGGACAAAAATGTCCTACAAAATTAGGGCTTATGCCTGATCATGTCTATCACAAAAAATATCAATTCATCATAAAATCTATGTCTGAGGGCCCTGCCCTGGATGAGCATCTCGAAACAAGACTATGGTAGTCACCACACATCAGAAGAGTCACACCTAATCCCATGGTACACCAACCATATGACTCTGTATAGCCTCTAGTAGATCCTCTACTACAACCATAGACACTTGGCAGGTTAAACCCTCCAGGTTCCTCTATATGGCGTGAAGGACTCTCTCAAGATCACCAACGGCATTTTCCACATCTCTTTCGTGGCGCTCGTGCCTCGACAGGACCTCCAGTCTTACTGGTCCCACATCTGTGTCATGATCAATAATTTTGTAAATATTTTGTCCTATCAAAAATAATTTCATTTCATATTTTGGAAAATCCAAAAAAATCAAATGATATCAAAAATCATTAAAAAAAACTCACCAATTTCTCCCCATGCAGCACTAGGTGGAAGTGACAAATATGGCTCTGCTCTGAAGTCCATACCTACATAGGGGTAGTCCTCAATGGCAATGACTTGTTCTCCCCACAAAAGGAAGAACTCATCATCAAAGGTAGTCCTAGGGACCTCACCACCCCCTAGTATTTTCATCAAGTCAACCCACCTTGATATGCGTGGATCTATTGGGTTGTTGATCATTGAAATCACCTTGGGTCGAAGCGTAGGTAATATCTCAAAAAATAAATTTCAAACGATAGTGCCATATCCAAAATTCTTGGTATTATTCTTTCAAATTAAAGTCAACTTATTTTTCAAGTTGGTCAATAAAGTTGTGCACCAGTCATATAATGTAGTTAGGAAATATGTTGCCAAACTCATTGTAGCTCATGAGGCTTGATGCAATGATTTTGATCCGACTACTCAGAAAATTGTGAAAATAAGGATTCTCATGTGTAATCCCTCTACATATATGATTGGGATATAAGTCCCAACCTTTTGAGTATCTGTTGAATAGTAGAGTTGAATGTAGTCATCTACATTGAGTCCTCTTGGGGTCTTCCCCTGCAAGTTTACTGGGTCTCCTCTCTGGGAAAGTCTAGTGATGAAGTATATGTCCTCTACTTCAATATGCAGAGGCATTTGATAGATCATAAAGGCATCCTCTTCTGGATCCCATTAATTCACAAGAATTTCAAGCAGTCTTGTGCTTGTCTTCATGTTTGGAATTTTGAAGAATTTAAATAAACCACACCCTCTAAGGGCATCCAATGCCAAATGATATTCCACCAATTCATTACCAATGGAACTGTGTTCCCTCTCTCTCTAACTGATAGACACCATGCATTATTCAAGTTTTTCAATTCATTAAGTATTTGATTCAAACCATATGTCACGCATACGCATGTTTCATTCATACACAGTTGCATCTACATGAAAATTTAATATTATCAACCCACGTATACGCAGAGGGTAAATCTAAAATTAAGATTAACTTGAAATGTTTAGGAAAATCACTAAGGATGAGATTGAAGGTATTACCTGGAAGATTCACGATGATCCAATTGAGAAATTGGGTGGATTGAAGTTGTTGGCTTTTTTCTCTAGATATTTTTTCTCCAAATGACCAATGCAAAAGTGACAAATGTAAGTAAAAAAGGTGTATTTATACCAAAATTTCAAAAAAATTCAAAACCCAATTTTATAAAGTTTGTGTATATTTTTTGAATTCATTAAACTTTATGATGTTTTTGGATTTAAAGTGCTAGGATAGGTTGTTTTCAAGATTCATTGAAGATTTTGAGACTTTTTTTACCGCGTCGATTCCATGACTGTTGACCCGTCATGGCAAGTATTGTTTTCAAAACTGGCATATAGGTCAGGGAAATCCATTTTCTGTTGCATTTTTCATTCTAGCCTTCATACTGTGACATATTGCCATAGGTTCAACCCCATCATGTTATGATTGCTAAAACCATTTTCACTTTTCGATTTATAAATTCATGATATGATGGTAGAGCCATTCTTTACATGGGCTTCCTAGTTAGATCTTCGCTAGCATATGTTTCTCATGCTACAAAAATTGTGTAGGCTCAGGAGTCCTCTTTAGTCTTTCCATGAACTTTTTGATCAAGCTTCATTCTCCTTCTTCTTCGCTATCTTTCTGGTTTGATACCCTAGAGGCTCCCTGTTATTTAGTTGTTCTATTACATTGCATGTTGACTATTTGCATCTTTTGGCCTTAAGCCGGCTTCACTTGGACTCATGTATAAGGCACTTTTTGACCATGTCTTTTTTCAAAATCAACCTTGCAATCACTTATCATCTGCAACTCGACACCATTTTCCTGTGGAGAGAACATTCCTTTGAGTGTCATTTACCAGTTTCGCCACCTTGCATGGGCATAGGATTGTTCCAAACCCAAGAACTAGTGCATCTATTTCCCGACACTCATTATTTCCACTGTACTATAGGAATTATTTTATTCTTTTTCCAGGCTTTTAATATGAAAAATACAAAAAAATAAATATTTCAAAAAGAGCAGAAATGGGAAATTACTTCCATGATTGATGGCAACTAGAGTGAGTTGTGTGACCCTTGAACAAAGTACAAAAAGAAAATTCTTTTCTCCATTGGGATCGGCTTTAATTTGAATTAGGAAAGCCATAACCTTGTTATTGAGTGGGTACTCCCCTGGTTGGTTATCTCTTCCAATCATATGGAGGGTTTGTTCGTGCCTCCTACATGACAAGATTATACAAATTTATTATATGCTGCCATATAGTCACATTTAAGTCGTGATTGTGTTCAAGGGAAGTAAACCTGAGTTGGCCTTTCTAAGGTGTCTCTTGACTCATTTTCATTCACTCATACCCAGTCTGTCAGATTTATGTTCTATCACATCAAATATTTTGTCCTTTTCTCGTGTTAGTTAAGAAGGTCTTTACTGACTTCTTGCTGGCAGGTTTTCTCTTATCGAATTCGACAAATTTCTCTGAGAGTGAACCTAGAGCCACACCCTGGCCCTATTTCCATCATTGATAGGTGACCTTGTGCTCAACATCGATCAACATCATGGGTCTTTGACTGAGTGGTTTCCCTTGTGTTCGAAGTCATATTTTATTATCACACATTGGGATCCGTGTAGTACCTTGGTTTCCATTTGACCCTATTGGTGGATTCCTCGCCTCTATGTCAGCTTTCATTATTTATTAGTTCAGAGGGTTTTTGTCACGCACTAGCTACATTTTTTTCGCACCAAAAATGTGCTTCAAGTTGGTTAATTCATATTTCTTCGTCTTATTCCTTCCAAATTACTGGCCTACTAGTTACACTTGCACTAGATTGATGGGGGATGCCTTAATGTGTTCCTTCCAGCAATTATTTTCCCATCGACACTGACTCATTGCTATGGGAACAAGGTATAGAGTCCCTTTTCAGTACCTCATGGTTTGCAGTCATCAGTGGAAGACTCCTCTGCTATTGATAGTGAGAATACATCAATGTCTCTTGATTGGTAGATTATCTCAAGTGTTCAACTTCAACTCATTCATTCACACTTGTTAGATTGTACTGGGGTACCTTGAATCTCATCATCATTATCAGTGAGTGGTCTCACATTTGTTAATGGTATAAATCAATGACTAGTAATCAAATAATTTCTTACATGGTTGACTTCAGCTCATTTATTCCCATAGTGTAGAAATTTACAATGGTGATCGGTGAATACCTCGGGTTTGAATCAACATGCTTTGGTTCATTTGACAACTTCTTCAGTTTTCTGCCAATGGCACCATCCACCTTATATGTTGCAGTTCATCTCAATATCATCTTATATGTTGGCACCCGATTTGTGTACAGTACCACCATTCCACTCTTTATGATCCGATAATTGGATATTTAGTTCTATGACTTCAATGATCATATATCTATCTCAGCATCATTGATCAATTCTTCTGTATGTGATACTACGACATGACCTTGATATGCACCTTTTGGAGGTTGTGATCAGATGATCCATTATGTACTTTGCAGTTTCTTTTGTACTTGTATACATTTTTGATCCACTCCATACTTGATATGTGGACATGATTTTATTTCACTGAGCATGGGTATGCCTACCTCATATATGAGCTTACTTTCTGATCTCTTCCATTGGTTTTTGGCAGGCTAAAATCTAGAGAAATCCTCATAAGTCCTCGCATGATTCTTCTTGTATACTTAATACATTTCGACCATCATGTACCCATTATGAACTCATATATTAGGGGGCATATCTTATAGCATCATTTGCCACCTCTATATACTTGATGCTCTGTGTTATGGCCTTGGGTAGCCCTTTCCCTTCATAATTGGTCCTTTACCTAAAAAAATATATTTTGAATTCCATACATGACTCCGCCCTCTCAAAATTGCATACACACGCGGATCTAGTTATACCCAGCCCACATATATAATTGGAAATTTGAAAAATATAAAATTCCATGTTTTTTGGGTGAGGTTTGTGGGTTACACCGGAAGCCTACCTATAGGAGCCTGTGGCCTAACTATATCCCAACTGAAACAATTTTTTTGGGGTGTTATAAATACACCTCATGGGAAGGCCTTAAGGGGAGAGAGAGATAGGTATTGATATTATAGCCATTTAGTCCCTGATCAAGTCTGATTTATCCTTGTGCTTCCTGCACTTCCCAAATTGTGGAAACCCTTCTTTCCCTCATGGATATGTTCATTCCTTAGTATATGAAATCCATGTGTATACTTATTTAAGGATATTATTGAGGCTTGGTTTGGACGGATCTGGAGGACGAGTTCGCTTGGAGCCGTTGTTGAATCAGGTGGTATTCCTCCACACTTCTTTACATACATCAATAAATAAGCTCTATCCCTTTCTTGATGTTCGTGATCTTAATGATTTATACATGTTATGATATTTTTATGGATGATTTCATGTTATTTTGTTTATAATCTTACATGATATAACTCTAACATCTTGAACATGATTTTCTTGAGTGAGTTGCAGGTTTTGGAGCACTAGGAGAAGAAAAGGGCTTGAACTTGTGGGATCTCCTTCAAACGTAGGACCTACGAGTACAACCTCTTCTTCCCATTTTACTAGTTTAAGCATTATGATTGTAAATTTTCTTGCTTCTTGTTGATGTATGCTTCTTTCTTTGTGGGGGTTCTTGACCCAAACCCTAGGGTAATTCATCTTGTAACACATGTTGGTAGCAAAGCAATGTTTTTGTTCATGAAGTGACTCTATCAGGGTACAATATAGGTTTTTTGGTAGTGGAGCAACACCATAGATGAAAAAATTTACTCTGAAAATCCAAATCTCACAAACATCATTACCCTTTCCTGATTCGAAACATTTTGTGATCGATGATCTCATATTTTTGTTTAACCGAGTAAAGTAATGAAGGGGGCTATGTTTATGCATGGGGTAAGTGGTGAATCCATGGTAATCTCAACAATGAATCAATACGTATGAAAAATTATACCCTGGATGAAAGAATTCACCCAGGAAGAGAAGGTGGAGTTCTACTAGTGTGTCACCAAGTGTTGTCACTGTGAAAAAAACCCTCCAAAATGTTTCCTACACTCGAATTTTGGAGCCTATTGTGGATCTTGCGATCATTTGTTCCATATTAACTTCTTGTTTAGTTGATTCTTTTGAGCTCCCATCTTGGATTGGAAGTGTCAAAGTCACTTGCTCACACATGGTCAGTCTATAACAAGTGCATTAGCGAATTCTTTTATAAAATATTGAACGAGCATAGCATGATCCATCAAGTTAGTGCCTGTGAAATGTGCAATCGAAGTCGATAGTTAGTGTTCACAGAAATAGACAATTTCTCACTTTTAGCTATGTTTGTACTTCTATTTTGGTGAGTTTTGCAAACTGTTGCTTACACACACCTTGGTTTTCTCTAGTGTTGATTTCGTATTTTCGTTTTTTTCTTTTACTTTCTTTTTCTCTAATTAGTGTCATTTTCATGTTATCTTTCCTCTATCATGTGTTACTTTCATTTTTTTCTCACATATCACAAGTGTTGTTCGCATTGTAGCAATTGTCATATTTTTTCATGTTAAGTGTTGCACACTGTACATAAGCTTGTTTTGGTGGTTTCAAGAGGTTATTTTTTTCAAAAAATAGTTGATATTACCATGTAGACATCGGTCACACTTATTTCCAAATTTTCATGCATTGTCGCACAAGTGTCGTTATTATCGTCACAAAGTGTATATATAGTGTCACACTTGTTTTAAGTTGTCACAAAGGTTGTTGCACTAGGGGAAGTATGTGTTAATGTGTCCTGGGTGATCTATGTTGTGTCTTAAAGTGTCTAAGTGTGTGATAAAATTCAAGTCCTATCATTGTTCACATGAGTTTCACTCATCCCACACTAAGCGAAATTTCTGAAAATTCCCAGAAACTTAGCCTCATCCAACTGTCGTTAACTGCGCATTGCGCAATCCCAACCCTCAAGAAGAAACCTTGTCTCTTGGAACTACGTATTTTGCAGTATCTTCCTCCCAAAACTATGCATTTTGCAACCTCAGTGCTCAAGCCCAACCCCTGAGTCTTCGAACTGCACAATATTTCTCTCTAGTCAAGCCAGCACCGTGATTTACACAATCTCAGTCATAAATCCTTAGTATTAAGATCCTAAATTGCACAAATGCGCAATCACCTAGCCTCCTTTCCTTCCATGTACTGTACATTTCACGATTCTAATGCTCAAACCCCAGACCTTGGCCTCCAAAATTGCACAATATATCCCTTCATCCTAGCGTCAACTTCTTATTGCATAATCTATAGCCTCAAGCTCAACCCAACCTCCTCTACCTTCTAAAATGATGCAATAGTGTTATCCAGTGCCCATCTCCTCTACCTATCACACTGAGTTCCCATATTGCACAAAATTATTCCTTAGTCCAACCTGAACTATGCATTGCGCAGTCTTAAGGCTCAAGATTCACCCCTGGCAGCCTGATTTTCACAATTGCTCAATCACTAAGCCTCTTTCCTAGCTTTTCAGCTAGTTTTGGCTCAGTCAATGGATCAATATGCACCATCTTATACTAGGGGTTTATTAGAATGATGTCTTCTTGTCTTGAGTGTATTGCAGATATAGGTAATTTATGATGCTATGGAAAGATGATGAAGAATGAGATGGGGAAGGAGGACATGCTATAAGTCAAATATGGATCTCAAGAGATAAGGTGATCATTAAGTGAGAAGAAGAAGGAGCACCAGACTATAACAAATATGAAAGATCAAGATCACATGGAAGACTCCTCATATTCAATTCATAAGGAGGAGGAGGAAGAAGAACATGCACCATATTTTCGAGAAGAAAAAAAGAATGAAACAATAAAGAATGGATTGAAATTACCATGTCACCATGTATTCCATGTCATAAGTTTCATGTTAGGTTCTGTCATGAGTCATCATGTGCCATATCATTTTTTGGAATATGTAATTCAATAATGGAGAAATGTATTGTAAAGTGGAAGTCCAAAGGACATGTACAAAATATGAAGAGTCATGTAAACTCAAAAGGTCATGGGAATTCAAATATTCGCAAGGAAGGTGAAGCTATAGAAATTACCCAAAGGATTCAATATAATATTGTAATGTACTAAAACAAAATATCAAATCACTTTTAAAATTTTGCAGAAACCAAATATGATTACATAATCACAAACAAACAAGAGAAAGAAATTATCAATTGCATAACACAATATGTATATGGGGAAATAAACTGCTAAAAAACCCACTAGTTGTATATTGCATTAAGTAAAGATTAGGAAATAATACAATTAGATTCCTCACACTCAGAAACCTTTGCACTCTATTGATTGTCTGACTCTGATCTAGCTCAAATATAGCTTGCTCTAGGAAAGTTTGGTCGAATATTTAACCTTTTTCTTACCTAGGCCTAACCCACCTTCGTTACACATTCTTGGGCTAATTGAGCCGCTATTAATTAGGAAATTAAAAATTAATGATTTCGAAATACCTTCAAGGCTTCCCGATGATGTCATGCATGACTTGTACAATTTTCTAACTATACAACTAATAATTATCATCCCTTTAACCTCAATATCAACTGGGCCTTCATTAGAACTGACATGCAACAATTATTTATAGCCAATTATCAATTAATTGATTGATCACTACTTGTGAAATAAATAAGATTTAATTCACTAGACCTGTCAGTGTCTCATCTCTTAGTTACACTAGTTAAACTGATTTTAACTCAATTAATTGAGTTAATTTATTGAAACTCACAAATAATTGTAACTAGAACCCCTAAAATCATGGGAGAACTCTATGTGCCTAATCTCTGACCTCGAACTCGAATTTAGTAATCTAACTAAGTATTCATGACTCAGTTAACTAATAGAAATTGTCATGAGATGAAATTACAACTTCTCTTCCAATTTAATTAAGGGAAATTTAAATCAGAAGCCCCCTATGGTGCCATTTCTGGTTACCATTTTCAATGTTTCTTTTTTGCAATTCCAACACTCCCTCTCAAAAAGAAAGGAATTCAAACTATGATGATTCGATACCTTTGGAATGTTTTGAATCCAACACTTCCCTAGTGTTTTTTTCTCCTGCAACTCCTGAAACTGAATAGCCTCCAAAAAACTGAATCAAAATGATGCATCTGTAATCAGAGTCTCTGAATGCCACTAGTTACTGCGTTTTCTACTAAAAAATCGGTGATGCTACTGACTCTGCATTTGTGCTCTCTGCATTGCTAACAACTCTGAAATATGCTCCAGTATCTAACATTTTTCACTATGATTTCCATATTTCTAATATCTTACTTCATCAATCTCTATAGATACTTCATGCTACTGTGTACTGTTGGCTCCCCGTAGCCAGGTCTGATCCATGAGACTAGCCATCTCAATGGATCCTGCCAAATTTATTCTCTTTCGATAATGTCTTCACATCTCCCACCTCTCACCTGGAGGTATGGTTGCATGTGTTCCCTCTACCCATTTGGCTTGGAATTCCACCCTCCTGGAGGTCTCTTCTTGATTGGATGCCTCCACTTGGCCTCCTCTCTGTTTCTCCAATTGTGGTTGCTCCACAACCTTCTGAGACTACTTTTGAGGCTGAACGTTGAGACGTAATTTATGCTCCCTCTCAACCACCAAGTCACTAACCTCTTCTTTTCTCCTCAAATATTTTCATGCATCTTCGACCTCGAGAGCATACAGGTTCTTCACTCGTACACCGATCTGTTTCACCTGTCCCGTGGCGATGTGTCAAAGGAAAACCTTTCCTTTTTTAAATATGAAATCATAACCACGATCTTCCAATATTGGTATGGAAACAATATTCTTCTTTACTCTTGGAACAAGAAAAACATATTTGAGTCTAAGAGGGGAGCTAGTATCCCACTGAAAGGTAACTGTACCTATGTCGGCAGAGTTATACCTCCTGTAATATCCAAACTCTATCTTGTGCTGGAGGTCATTCTCCTCCAAGTAACTGAAGAGATATTTATTCCCCATCATATGGAATGAGGAACTGTTGTATAGATACCACATGCATCCCATTATAGTGTTGGTCATGCATGCAATGAGAGTAAAATCAAGCTCAAGCTGTGAAGCTAACGCTTCACCTGCTGCTGGAACTGCATGATCCTTCTTGCTTTCCTTCTTTGGACATTTTGAGGCATAGTTCCCACACTCATGACAATGAAAACACTTGAACTTTGACAAGTCTCTCTTTCCCTCTTCACCTTGGGACTTCTTTCGCTTGGATTTATTGCCTTTTTCGACCAATGCAAAATAATCTTCTTTTTATGTGTTGGAGGTATCGTCTTTGGTGCTCCATCTTATCTCTTCTATTACCAAGTAGGACCATAAATGATCCTAGTATGGTAGCTTCTCTCTTCCATTCACAGAGTCCTGGTAACTATGACAGCTCTTGGGAATGCATAGAAGAGCTAGGCTCACCAAATCATCCTGGGCTACTGTCACACCAACACTTCCAAGATCTTCTCGACATTGAGTGAACTTTTTCAAGTAATTTGTTATCGTCTCGACCTCCTCCATATTGATCTTTCTGAACTTGTCTTTTAGTGCCAACTTTCCATGCTTGCTACTATTCTGAAATAGATATGTCAAGGAATTCCACATATCATATGGATTTTCCTTCCTATGGAGACCCGATAAAATATGATCTTGAACTCCTTCTAACAAAATCCTTCTCATCTTTTCTACCTTCTTCTTCCATGCATCAAGAAGTTGAGCATATGCTGTTGTGGCCTCAGGAATATCACTATATATGAATTCATTCAGTCCGTTTTCCTCGAGCATTGCATCCATCCTGTCCTTCCATTCTATGTAATTTAAATTTCCCTCAAGGTAATATTAAAGTCTTAAGTCATTGAGATACATCTTGATCTATTGTTGGGTCTGGAAGAATAAATATCAAAATTCAATATTGTTAAAAAAAAACTCTATTCTTCTCTTCTATTTTTATTTTTGGTGCTCTGATGCCATGTAGAAATCACCCAAAGGATTCAATCTGATCTTGTAATGTACTAAAAAAAAATAGTGAATCAATTCTACAAATTTGCAGAAACCAAATATGATCACATAATCACAAATAATCAAGAGAAAGAAATTATAAATCACACAACACAATATGTATTTGGGGAAAGAAACTGCTCAAAACCCCGCTACTTGTAAATTACATAAAGTCAATATCATGAAACAATAAAATTCTATTCCTCACAATGAGAAACCTATGCACTCTGCTAACTCTCTTACTCTAATATAGCTCAAATCTGAATTTCTCTAAGCAATTTTGGTCCAATTTTTAACCTTTTTCTTACCTAGTCCTTGCCTACCTTCCTTACGAATTCCTAGGATAATGGAGCCCCTATCAATTAGTAAATTCCCAATTAATTATTGCGCAATACCATTCAAGGCTTCCCGATGGCCTCATGCGTGACCTGTACATTTCTCTAATTATACAACTGATAATTAGCTTCCCTTTAACCTCAATCTCAACTGGGCCTTCCTTATAACTGACATGCAACACATATTTATATTAAATTATCAATTAACTAATTCATCACTGCTTGTAAATTAAATAAGATTTAATTCATTACACCTATCACTAGCTCATCTCTTAGTTAGAACTAGTTAAACTTATTTAAACTCAATTAATTGAGTTAACTAATTACTGTAAAAATTTTAATAAAATTTTGTTTTGCCTGGATTCTCCTGATCTAAGAATTATATGCCACTGTTAAATACATAATCTCTTCTACAAAAAAACTTTCTAGAAATTTAAAACACGATGGCCAATTGCAAACACATGAAGAAATATCAATCACACATAACACATGTTTTTTTCTTACCGGGAAAGCATAAAGCTAAATACCCCACTATCATATATTATCTATATATCATGGATCATGAAACAATCTCATATAAAACTATAATCCAAGAGATCTCAATTCAATATAAAATCATGTCACACTGTCATACAAAAACTGGCAAATACATGCGCCGATTTACTACTCCTGAAAACCCGCCTCCACAACGCAATCCCTGCTGATAAAAATCCCTGAATGAATGAGATCATGCTTGCCTTGACTACGCAATCCTCATTGGAATCTCCAATGTGCGTGTGGTTGCATGAGTGCACCTACTAATGTCACAACTGATAGTCAAACTGTCCCTTTCACCTATCTCTCAACTAGGTCTCCACTGGATCTGACATGCATGTAGTTAAAAGTAATAAATCTTCAGTTGCATGTGAGACCACTGATTGTGAATTAATTAAATAATTAATTCACTAATCTCTCACTATTGTATGTTTAGTTACAACTAGCACAACTGAGTTAAACTACTTTACAAATCACATAACTACACATCCAACTCTATTACAACTTCGAATCACTCAGTTACAACTAAGTCCACTTACATGTCCCACCAACCAACCACTCCACTCGAAATTCACTTAGCTAACTGATTTTCCACTTCAATTAACTATTTCCAAGTGATCATTGAGAATAGATGAATGTTTATTGTCCAATTATTATTAAGAGATAATAATAATCGACATGCATTCTATATTTAGACATGCAATCTATAAATAGAATTCTCGCATGCATATAAAAATAGAACATCATCTATAAATACAATTTTCTCACCATTCTAAAAATAGACTTTTGCTATAAATAGAATTTTCTCACCATTCTAAAAATAGACATACACCTAAAAATATCCTATCGGCCCCACCTAGTGTAGGTGCTTAATTTTCACTAGGATCATCATCTTGTTGATTCTTAACACTCCCTCTCAACAAGAAAGGGATTATCCTTCACCCTGATCTTGTCTCTATGGTATTCGAATTTTATCCTGGTGAGCGCCTTCGTCAGAATATCTACATCCTGATATTCTGTAGGAATGTACTTAAGCAACATGATCTTCCACTGCACACAATCTCTGGTATGATGATACCGAATATCTATATGCTCAAATCTATCATGAAACATAGGATTAATCGAGAGTTTAATGCAACTCTGATTATCACAATGAATCACTGTAGGATCTAAATGAGAACCAAACAAACCAACAAGGAACTTTCTCATCTAGATAGCCTCACATGCAACTTGAATTGCTGCCATGTATTCCACTTCCGCTGAACTGAGTGCCACTAATCTATGTTTCATGCTGTACCAAGAAAAAGTTGTAGATATGATATTGAATACCCCTCCTGATGTGCTCTTTCTGTCCGTTGGGCTTCCCACCCAATCTGCATCCGTGAAGCCATGCAACTTCACCTCATCCTTATGTCTATACCATAAGACATACTTAGATGTGCACCTCAGGTATCTCAAGACATGCTTGCACGCCCTCCAAAATAGCTTGGTAGGCTTAACCATCACCTGACTAAGTTGGTTCACCGCATAGCATAGGTCCGGTCTTGTATTCACTAAATACATTGGAAAACCCACTAACTGTCGATAGACAATAGCATCCAATACCTCTCCAGATGTACCATCCTCTTTCCTCCAGTTTCTTGGAAGACGAGTATCCATGGGTTTGCAGCCCTCCATGTGAAACATACCCAGTATCTCCCTTGCATACTTGCCTTGAGACACAAAAATTTCACCTTCTCGCTGCAATATTTCCAATCCAAGGAAATAGTGAAGGAGGCCCATATCCTTCATCTCGAACTCCTTTGTAAAGCCCTCCTTGCATGAGTGTATCAGTTGCTCATCACCAGTCAGTAAAGAACAAAGATTAAAAGCTTACCCTCCACCACAATTTGGTATTGGTTTGCATCCACCTCACTCTTGGTGAAGCCAAGTCCGATGAAATAGCTGTCAATCCGAGTGTACCAAGCACGGGGTGCTTGCTTCAGCCCAACAACACTCTTTTGAGTCTGCACACATGCGAATCGCTGCTGAAGATCTCAAATCCTTTAGGCTTCTCAATGTACACTTCTTCCTCAATGATCCCATTAAGGATTGCAATATTCACATCCATATGATGAATGTCCCAACCCATCTATGCTAAGAGAGAAAGGATGGTCCTTATGGAAGAATACCGTGCTATAGGTGCAAAGGTTTATTCAAAATATATCCCCTTGATCTGTGAGAAGCCCCAAGCCATAAATATGGCCTTGTATTTCTCAACACTCCCATTAGCAACTTATTTTACCTTGTAAATCCATCTTGAACCTACCACTGATTTATCAACTAGCCTTGGAACAATTTCCCAGGCACTATTTCTGAAAATGGAGTCATAATCCTCCACCATTGCATCTACCCATGTGGGCTCCTATTATGCTTTGTGAAAGGAAGATGGCCCAGTCACAATACATTTTCTCATGAGAGCCTTGTATCCAGTGAATTGGTCAGGAGACTGTCTTTTTCTATGATGTGAAGTAGGGAATCTTACATTCTGTGCATCATCAAGTTTCAGCCTCTCAACTTCTGTGGTACACCTTCTGCCAATTATGATGTTTGGCTCTGCGTGAGTGGACTCCTCCACTCCATGCACCTTCTCCTATGGCTGATCCACATCTAGAGACTCATCTTTGGGAACCAAAATTTCTTCCTCCGCATGTAATTATAGCTCCCTCTGAAGCGACAACTTCATGGCTTTCACCTCATTGAATTTTATATCCCGTCGCACCACAATCATTTGACTATTTGGAAAATACACACAATAATTATGGGGTGTTTCTGTGTACCTGAAAAATATCCCAACTTTAACAATCGGCTCTAGCTTCTTCTTGGCGTTCTTGTTAACATGCACATAAATAGATGAGCCAAAAATATTAAAGTGAGAAACATTTGGTTTCTTACCAATGAAGGATTTTTTAGGTGTACTCATGCCAAGTTCTCTATGAGGACAATGGTTTTGCACATAAACTTCAATGTTGCATGCTTCTGCCCACAAATGCATTGGTAGGCCCTAATCATGCAGCATTTCTCGTGCTGCACCCACGATCGTTTTGTTCTTCCTCTCCGTGACCCCATTTTGCTGTGGGTTATGAGGTGCTATGAGTTCTCTTTGAATTCCTTCTTTGTTGTAGAAGTCTTTGAATTCATTAGAGATGTATTCTATACCATTATCACTCCTTAGAGCCTTCACTTGCTTCCCTGACTCTTTCTCCACCAATGCCTTAAACTCACAAAACTTTGAGAATGTTTGATCCTTCTTCTGCATGAAGACGATCTAGCATTAACGAGAAAATTCATCAACAAAAATAACATAATACCTGTTTTTTGTTGTTGAAGCAACTGAGAATGGTCCACAAACATCTTTGCGAACTCTCTCTAGGATCACCAAAGCACGGTTATCCTTTTCATGAAAGGCAGAATTTACATACTTTCCCATGGTGCAACCCTTGCACTAATCTAACTGTGAAAGTGTTCCCGTTGGAAGTCCAGTAGATATTTTTTGCATGACTTTAAAGGCTCCATGATGAATATGGCCCAATCGCCTGTGCCATAATTCAACCTCATCCTGGTTGACCACTTTTTCTGCCTTGCCCATCATTGCAGCGCAAAATTCTACCTCCATCTTGTAGAGATTCTTACCTCGAATCCCTATCCTCTTGGCTTGACCCATTGTTTTATGTTGTAGGAAATATTTTCCATCGCTAAAAACAACGCCATAGCCTCTGTCCTCCAACATCGCGACTTAGACCGAGTTTTTATTTAGACCTAGAAAATGTATAACATCTTTCAATTGAAATGGTTTAACTGACTCCCTCTCAAAGGTAATGGTACCAATGTCGGTTGCACTGTATCATCCATCGTCGCCCATATGTATATGCATTTGGAGATATTTCTCCTCCAAGTCACTGAAAATCTCCTTATCTCCTATCATGTGGAAGGAAGCACCACTATCAAGATACCACATCGATCCCATTGTGCTTGAAACCAAGCATGCGATCAAAGATAAATCATGTTCAAATTACGAGGCGAGGGCCTCACCAGCTACATCTTTAGAAACCTTCTCGTTCTTATTTTTTTGTGGGCAGTTAGTGGTGAGATGCCCATGTTCATGATGGTGAAAACACTTCACCTTAGACAAATCTAGCTTCTTGCATTTACACTTGGATTTTGAATGGAATTTATTCCCCTTCCCTTTCCTTGCCTTGGAATCCAAAGAAAAATCCTCTTCATCATCATGCTTTGATGAAGAGCCATCTTTGGTGTTCCACCTAAACTCCTACTGCACTAGATCTGACCACAATCATTCCCAATACGACATTTTTTCCCGTCCGTTGACAGAGCCTTAATAAATGTGCCAACTATTAGGAAGTCCCAAGAGAGCCAAGCTCACCAAATCATCATCAGCAACCATGATTCCCACACTACCCAGTCCATCTCGACATTGGAAAAACTTTGTGAGATACTTAGGAATATTTTTGCCCTTCTCCATCTTGATCTTTCTAAGTTTATCCTTCAGTGCCAATTTCCTATGGTCACTGTTGCTTTGGAAAAGATCCGTCAAAGCCTTCCACTTAGAAAATGGAGTGGATTTCCCATGAAGGCTTCAGAAAATGTGGTCTCTTACACCTTCCAACACAATCCATCTCATCTTTTCTACTTTCTTTTGCCATGTGTCAAGTAATGCAGCATTCATCAAAGTGGGCTTAGGAACATCACTGTCGATGAATTCCTTCAAGCCATTATCTTCAAGAACCGCCTGCATCCCATCCTTCCAGTCAATGTAGTTGGAGCTACCCTTGAGTGCATAGTATAGCCACAAGCCATTGAAATCCATTTTGATGTTTACTGAACTGTCACACCAATAAATTCTTGCAGCAAATTCGAATTGTTTCCACCAAAAAACTCAACTACTGCTTCAAAATTTCAATCTTCTTTGCTCTGATACCATGTAGAAATTTTAATACAATTATGTATTGCCTGGATTCTTCTGATCTAAAAATTATATGCCACTAGTAAATACATAATCACTTGTAAAAAAAATCTTTGCGTAAATTTAAAATACGATCGCCAATTGCAAACACATGAAGAAATATCAATCACACATAACACATATGCTTCTTCTTTTTTACGGGGAAAGAATAAAGCTAAAAACCCCACTACAATATATTATGTATATATCATGGATCATGAAAAAATCTCATACAAAAATCTAATCAAAGAGCTCTCAATACAATATACAATCGTCTCACACTGTCATACAAAAATTGGCAAAAACATGTGCCAATTTACTACCTCCTGACAACCTGCATCCACTGCGCAATCCCTGCTGATAACAATCCCTGAATGAATGAGAACCTGCTTACCTTGACTACACAATCCTCATTGGCATCTTCAATGTGTGTGTGGTTACCTGAGTGCACCCACTAATGTCACAAATGATAGTCAAACTGTCCCTTTCACCTATCTCTCAACTGGGTCTCCACTGGATCTGACATGCATGTAGTTAACAATATTAAATATTCTGTTGCATGTGAGAACATTGCTTGTGAATTAATTAAATAATTAATTAACTAATCTCTCACTAGTGTCTGTTCAGTTACAACTAGCACAACTGAGTTTAACTCACTTAATTGAGTTAAACTACTTTACAACTCACATAACTACACATCCAACTCTGTTACAACTTTGAATCACTCAATTACAATTAAGTCCACTTGCATGTCCCACCAACCAACCACTCACCTCGAAATATACTTAGATAACTTATTTTCCACTTCAGTTAACTATTTCCAAGTGCTCGTTCAGAATAGATAAATGTTTATTGTCCAATTATTATTAAGAGATAATAATAATCGACATGCATTCTATATTTATACATGTGATCTATATATAGACTTTTCACATGCATCTAAAAATAGATCATCTATAAATATAATATTCTCACCATTCTAAAAATAGACTCCTGCTATAAATAGAACTTTCTCACCATTCTAAAAATAGACATACACCAAAAAATATCCTGTGGGCCCCACCTAGTGTAGGTGCTTAATTTTCACTAGGATCATCATCTTGTTGAATATCAACAATTACAAATCACAAATAACTGTAACTAGACCCCATAAAATCATAGGAGAACTCTACAAGACTCCTCTCTAATATCCAACTAGAATTTACTAAGATAAGTAAGTCTTTTTGACTCAGTTAACTAATACAAATTGTCATGAGATGAAATAACAATTTCTCTTCCAATTTAATTAAGGGAAAATTAAATCAGAAGCCCCCTATGGTGCCATTTCTGTTTTCAATTTTCAATGTTTCTTGTTTCCAATTTTAACATGAGCATCACCTCCCCATTGTTTATATATACACACTCATTGTATGAGCATAGGAATTTTCACCTTCGCTCCTCCCACAAAGCATTAAAGAGACAAGCTAGTTATTTGAAGGAGCAAGGAGTGGCTCCAACACTCCACTATTGGAGCTAGTGGTGTTCATTGTATACATGTGTATTGTGAATTTTACTAAATAACATAAGCCTTATGGCCAACACATTCTTCATTCATGGATTATGAATATTTGTAAGACTATTCGGTAGATGTTCGCAATTCATGTTTACTTTCATCTTTGCTAAAGTAGTTGAACTATTTTGGTTATTTTAGTACTTATCATATTGAGAATATTCTGTAATGGTTTCTATAAATGTCGCATCCTCATGGGCTATTCTATTGGATATTAGACACTTTCTTGTTCATTGGTTGTAATGGTCGTCGCATATTTGTGGTCTATTCCACTAGATTATTAGATAGATCCTTCTTGGTTGTGTGTGTCTCTACTAGGGAAATACTATTAGCTCTCTATACTATTAGAGGATCACTTATTTCTATCCCTCTACAGTGGAAGAACCTTGAAACACCTACAACCAATCACTCACTAGGAACACTTAGTTGCTTTTTGAAGCCACCTTTGCACTCCTCTTTCTTGTTGATAGTTAGAGACAACGAAAATATTAAAGAATGTATGGTAGTCAGGCTGACACCCCATATGGGGCTCCTAATCCAAATGGTGTGAAGTCTAATTGGTACTTCAAATCAGGGATACCCCCTTGTTTGATGGATTTCCAGCACCATCAACGTGATCATAACTCTAGAAATTTTAGTAGAGACTAATTTCAGTAGGTTTTGGTCTAATGGAAATCATAAGTCCAACACGTGGTATTAAAGGGATAGGTATCGAGTTTGAAACTCACTTGGCTTGTGCTGGGGGGGGGAGATTTTTCAACATTTTTTTCAACACTCCTTGTGTGTTTGACAACATGGAATAAATGCCTCTCATGGATTATCCTAACTCTGGAAATTATTGTGTAAACTAATCCTTACAGGTTTTAATCTAACGACAATCGTAAGTCCAATAAAAATATTTGCAAATGATTGATAAGTCTTATCTAAATGACTCATATTATGTTTCCTAAAATATTTATCTTAAGTTAAATCCTCAAGATGAATTTCATTAACAAAAGTGTTTTGGTTGTTTGGTGGTGGAGAATTTCTCCTGAAATTAGGTTTTCATGGAGTTTTGCAAGGTGTAATTTCTCCCAAGCTTCTCCTTGTATCAATGATCTCATTTAAGAGATTTTTTATTATTCTCTAAAGACTATCCATGGTTAAAATATCTTTATCTTTCATTTTATCTATTGTTTTTTCTATGGTTTTTTTCTTAATGGGTGGAATTTTTTTTTAATATTCTATTAGTGACTTGCCTGCTCATAATTTTTTTTTCCGCAACTATTTTTTCATCAAAAGTATCAGCTAATGTGATTTTACCAAAAAATTTTAACCAATACTGTAATTAGGATTATGGATCTAATAAGATGGCTCTAAGTTAAGATAAAGTGCTTGAAGAACCTATCCAGGGTTCATTGATCATAACCATGGAGGCTCAAGGAGGTGGGGTTTATGCCCCCTCCTATATAATGCAGTAGTAGGATATGGCTTATGCCATACTACATGTAGCTCCACCAATACCTAAAATGGAAGAGATCATGGTGATGAAACTAGCCACAAAACAATTACAATATGGAATAATAAACTATAATATTCCTAAATAGGAAAAGAATCAATATTTGAACACAACAATGGAAATAGTAGTGAAAATCATTACATCAACATAGGAGACCAATATGGGGCCATTTTATTCATCATATCAGCAACAAAAATGTGCAATATATTTAGGCACAAATCATACACATAAACAAAGAAGCCTCCTATGATCAAACCCTCTCAAATGTGAGATGCTGCTAATATAAAAAATGCCGAAGAGCTGCTATAACACAGTCAAAATGAACATAAATAAAATAAGAGATCATACAATGATATAAAAATACTGATATATGCCTCAAAACATACTATACATGAAGATCTGGTCTCTATATCACCTTTCCAAGACAACCCAAGAGGGTTTCCAGAAAATACACCAAAATACAAATGGTGAACCAAAGCACTAGGGCTGAAGATTCACTGCAACTAAATAGTTGGGAAAATATGCCAGATATGATGTAGCATGGAATGAAATCTCCTCCCAATATAATCTCCTAGTGAAAGGCTGACCCCTCCACTGGAAATCTGTCTCCCCAAATGGTGTACTGAACAAATCCTGCAACTCCTCCCTAAAATAATGCAGTCCAAGAATGAAAACTTATTGTAAGGGATAATAATAAGTTTTCATAGTGCCAAATGATGAAATAATGCTCAATTTCCTTCTTTACTAGCCTCCGAATGGAAGAAAACCTTCCTCCACTGAAAACTAGCTCATAAATAGCCCAAATCAACCCTCTACTATTGCACTCTGCAAGACAACACAACCCTCGGTAGAAACCGTGCTATCGAAGAAATATGTAGCTTGGACTGATGTCAAAATGTGGAAATGTAGCCCAAATAATTCTCCTGAGTGGGCACTTGAAGTCCCCCAAGGATGAAGGTGGGATTCCTGCTCGGGAACACCCTTGTGCTAAATAACACTGTAGTCTCTGCTAAACAACTGAAGAGAGAAACAAGTCATACATACCGTAACAAAATAATAATAAAATCATCCTTCTATGGCTTCCATCCCCTTCCTTATATTCTTGGTGAGATTTCTCACCTTGGGCCCCACCCATTAAAGCCACTACTTCCATGCATGTAATCTCCCTCCAAAACTGCATTGTCCCTCAATGAATGTCCACTCCTCCATACCAAAGTTATTGATTTGGTCAAATTTGACCCAGTATACATGCTCCATCCCCTTTTCACACATATGGGTCTCTAATCAAGCCACTTATATGACCTACATTCACATTTGGAGTGATTTTATTCCTACTAAGGATATTTATGGGTCTCCCTACCCTCTTATTCTTCTAAATAAGAAGAAAAAACAAAATTTAATATTCAAACTAGCTAAAAGATAATTGGGAATATTACATAAACTTCAGTGAAATTTCAATATCGTGCAGAGGAATCAATCCAAAAATAAAATTTAAGATAATGTATCCCTCAACTGGAAACCATTCCCAAATATGAATTTATATCGTCCAAAATTATGGAGAAAATACAACTTATGCAATATCATGCACTTATTGACAAGTTCAAAGGTCTTTGTCTTGCTAAAAGTTCCCTAATTTGGTGTATAAAAATGAACTAGAAACGTAAAGGTTATGTATAACTAAAAATTAGGTCCAAAGGATTCTTTACTTCCATCTTTATTAACCTTAAATAGCAAAATAAGTTTTTCAAAAATGGATCCTATCTTTTAAATTCTACTTGCTTATACACGTGCTTATGGGTAGAAAAATTTAGTATGGATAAAAAAGAATTTATGGCATCATCAATGTGGATCAAATTATATTCTCATCCTTAGGAAATTTTGGATTAATAGGTACTGGAATGAATTGGAAATCCTCTATAATTATTTGTAATGATATGAAAATACACTAAATAGGGATGATACACTTCTTACATAAATATTTGTCTTACATGAATGTATTTAAACCATTAACAACTACCATTTATCTTGGTTATTAAGATAATCTCTAACATCAAACCATATATTATGAGAAAATCAATTTTCAATGATTAAAGTGTCATGAATATGGTCATGTATTCAAATAATAACCTTTAAATTCTCCCTTAAAATCCTCAAAGTTATAGGTAAAAAACGATCAAGATAGATTTCAATGGGTCTCAAAAAAACAAAGACCCAACAAAATGTTCAAAGGAAATGTTCACACATAATTTACTGAATGAAATAACATATATGAATAAACAATCTGCAACTATATTCCATAGATAATGAGCCTAATAAATAGGAATAACACATAAGTCACTCGTGAAAAACAACAAAAGAAGCTAATGACTAGACTAAAAGAAAAAAAATTGGATAGTGAAGATAATTCCAAAGCAACTGAGGTTGTGAAAATAATATATGAACAATGGGGAGATTTTGAAGCCATTGAAGTATAATACATAGAATTAGAGGAGGTTAATGTACATTCCATTGTGGCGTCATGAAAAATTAGGATTTAATTTCCATTCTAGACCAAAAATATTAACTCCTAATTGAAGTCTACTTGAAATCACAAGAGATTCAATATCAAGGATCTCAAGGTAAGTCCCATCCAATTTTTTATTCCTTGGGAATTAAAAAACCCTCTAAGGATAATTCAAAATATTCTAAATAAGATAAAAAGGAGGGAGGAAAAATAATAGGAATCTTACACAAGAACTAGGTAAAAGTTGTTGAACTAAGGAAGGAGTATCTTGATGGTGGAATCATTCAAACTTTCCCCATAAAATATTTAATGAGATTCGTTTCTTGGAACAAAATAGGCCTAAGTGGATTAAAAAATAGAGACTTCTAGAAAGTAAAACTCTTGAAGAAAAACTAGCCATTTTCATGATTTACAAAACTATATTTTCAAATGATTAAATCTCAAAATTTGTACCCTTGGCTTGTAAAGGATGTCCTTTAATGTAAATTGATTCCCAAGGAACCTAAAGATGAACAATACTTCCATGGAATACCTTATAAATTACTCTTTCTAATTTCTTTTCAACTCAACCAACCATTCTGACTAAATTTCAACTAGTAGGCTCTACTGACTATGTATACATCACTAATGTATATGGTCCCAACATTCAAGAAGATAGGCTAGGATTTTTGCAATTTCTGTAGCCCATTAATAGCATGGTACAAGACAACTATTGGATACTAGGTGGATACTATAACATCATAAAGTATCTAGTTAAGAAAAAAAAGAGGGTTTATAATATTGGATGTAGATTTGTACCTTTCTAAGGAAATAATCAACTCCCTTCAATTAGTAGATCTAGAAACCACCAATGGAGTATAAAAATGGAACAAGAAAAATGGGAAAATCATTTCTATTTACATTTACTCTAGAGGGTTACCTAATCTCGCAATCCTTAATGCATAGATTTGTATCCATTGAAGCTTCTATACTTCTTGTTTATGGCTTAAACCATTGGCCCATATGCTTAGCCTTTAACTAGTAAGGAAGTACCAATAACCACCATTAGGAATCTATCCTATTATGACAATGTAGAAAATTGGTGGAAGAAATCTTCAATATACAATGGTTTGATCATGCGTTATTTTAACTAGCAACTAAAATACCTTAAAGTAGACAAAAGTAGTGGAATAAATAGGAAATTGGGGACGTTTTTAGAGATCAAAATGATCTAACCACCCAAATGGGAAAAATTCAACAAATAATAATCCTAGATGGGTGATTAAAAAATCTCAATTAGAAGGAAACTTCCATTCAAGTACAGCTTGAAGAATGATACAATTATGAAAAATTATTTGGAAATGAAAATCTAGAGTGTAGTGGATCAGGCAAGGGGAAATGAATTCCAAAATTTTCCATCGTTTTATGATTAAAAAAAAAAAGCCTTCATAATCACATCTCCTATATCAAATATACCGAAGGAGACAAGTTGGAATCTCACCATGATATTGAGAGGGAAATAATCTCTTTCTACCAGTAACTTATTACTAAATGCCAATGGGATAGATGTCCAACCATCCATATAATTTCATAACATTACATCTGCCTTGTTTCCTAGGAGAAAATTTAGCTCTCCTCCTAGCAATAACTCTCTCTAAGGTAAAAAAATATATCATGGAGATGCCTCGAGGAAAAATTCCTAGACTAGATGGATTCACCATCAACATCTTTCAGGTTTGCTATGAAATATTTGAAAATGATTTTTGGAGTTTAGTTGGAAGCTCCTTCAAAGCCTCCTCTATGCCACTTTCCTTGTCACCATTCCAAAGTGGATAAAGTTTAGGATCCCAACAAAATATGACATATTTTTCTCTATAATGAAATTTATAAAATTATTATGAGTAATTTCTAACACAAATAAAAATTTCCTCCCATTCCTCATCTTTACTGAACAATCTAGGTATGTGGAGGGTAGGAAAATTATATATAGTATTCTCCTAGTGAGTGAAATGATACACTCTTTCAAGACCTCAAAAAAAGCCTAACATGTTTATCAAATTTGACATGTAAAAATCCTTTGATTGCCTTAGTTGGAAAAATATTCATATTCTTTTGGGATTTTTTCCCCTAAAATTAGGTTCATTGGGTTATTTCTATTATCTCTAAATAATTTTACAATATTTCGATCAATGGATTACCTTTATCAACCTTTATCCACTCTTATGGAATTAGGCAAGGTGATCCACTATCCCCTTTTATTTTCATCCTATTAGTAGAAGGATTTGTATGTGCTATCAAAGCCACAATGGCTTATGAGAAAATAAAATGTCCCAAAGTCCATGGAAATGATCTCACATATTATCACCAACAATTTGTGGATGCACCATCCTCATGGTACTCCCATTGTAAAATAGGCCTTTACTATCGAACAAAACATAGAAGAATTTTTTGGCATTATCAAGAACTTCCATCAAGAATATAATTTCCCATATCTTCATTATTAAAACTCCTCTTAATATTCAAACTCATGTTTCTTGCATTCTACACTCTCAACAAAGTTCCCTTTAATCTTCCCCTTTAGTGGCAAATCCTCTTCACCATCTCTCTTTAGAATACCTTCTTCCTAAATCAAGCAGAAATTAACCAACTGGACCTTCTGTACATTCAATCTATAGGGGTGACTCATCCTTCTTAAATATGTTCTTTAAGAAATTCTATTATACCTATTTTCTTCCTTAGTAGTTCCACAAGCCACAATAAAATTTTTTTGCAACTTGAAAATATCATTTCTATGTATATGTAACAACCCAATTTCTTATCCTCATATATGAAATGTAAATACTTTTATAGATTAAATGTTAATAAAGGGACACTAATTCCATTTCTTGAGGTAGGTTATTACTTGAGGGAATTTTTGTTTTAAATATTAGTCCTTCATTGTTTGAGTGGTTTTAAATGGGGATGATTGTGCCATAAATGAACTGAAAGTGAAAGGATAGAGCCAGGTGTCCTTGACTCACATAATGAGAAAGAGCATGACAAAATATGAAGCTATCATGGGTTGTGCGGTGCATGAGGAGGCTGGTATGAAACCTTGGGAAACATGGGAGAAAATCATTAAAGAATGGATACAAGTGATTTAGAGGAAGGAAGATAAAAAAATAAAAAAATAAGAATACACATAGGAAAAGAACCCCTTGGCACACATAAGCTAGAGCAGAGGATTTGGATCTATGTTTCCAAACTCTGAGCAGATCAACCAATCAGCTAAAGGACCCTATTGAAAACTGGCTAGGAAAGAATTCAAAGAGAGCAATGTCTTGCCTTAGGAATGAGGGAATGGTGGACTGGTGGCGTTCTTTCTCAATTGTGCATTCGTTGAAGGTCTCCCTATGAAAGAACTATACCTCAAGCCTTGGAATATGGCTTGGGGGTGAGAACTACAAGAAATAGTGGTTGTAGCTAGTCTATGGCTAGGTGGAGAGTTAGAGTTCCACTCTTAGTTGAAACATTCTTGCATATCCTAATATAAGTGCTTTATGTTTGTTACTCATAATAAAACATGTTACAATCCTAGTTTAGATGATGTTATTGCTACATGGGCCATGTCTACATTATTAGTATTTGCAGGAATGAAAAATGTGTTGTGTTAATGCATGAAGGTGATGGAATAACATTAAAAGAATATTGACTACTACAACAATATTTAGCATGGATATTTTTCTTTATTGTAATAGGATGAATACAAGATTCTGAGTTTTCATGAGTGTTTCTTATGTTGCAATGTGGTGAAATTGAGAATTTATTCTATTTTCTCCTTGTTTTCCTATTAACTTGATTTTTTTATACACATTTTTCCCTTGGTTTTTTTCCATATTGTTGACCCTTATATTGTATCAATTTATTCACTCTTTCCAAATCATAGAGTCGAGAGAGTCCTTGTTCCAAAATTCGATTCCCTAAAATTACAAGATAAGTACTTGTGTGTTTTTTATATGATAATGAATCTATGTTGCATTCTAGATTGAAATGGTGCATATAAATGTTAATGAACATGTGTTTGCATATTATGAAGCCATCTCACAAAATAGAAGAAAATATAGATCAACGACCTAGAAATCAACCTCTTCGAGGGGGAAACCTCCTTTACATTACATAAATGAATAATTCTTGGATGATACAAATGAAAAAACCTACTTTCTATATGTAGGAGTCCAATGGGTCAAAATATAATCCTAGCTGACGTAACAACAACAATTTAAGGGCACAACAATAACAATAGTGGGCTTCTATGGGGCACAATAATAACAAGATGGGGATTACATGGGCACAAAAACAACAATAAGGGGGTTATACTAACAATAAAAATGAGGGGATACACTAGTATTATAGGGACCTAGCATGCCCCTCTCCTTCAAAAAAGTGATGTCCTCAACGCTTGAGTAGTTGTGGATGCTTTTATATAAAATTATCATCCTCCCATGTTGAATATTCAGCGGTTAAGTTCTTCCACTTGATGAGATACTCTGAAATTGATCGATTTCGTAGTTGTAAAGTTCTTGTTTTTGTGATTTCTTCAGGTTCCAATATGATTTTTCCTTCTTCATCAAGTTCTCACAATATTGTGTGAATTGGGAGCATACTTTGGTGATAATTTATTATCCTTCTTAGCTTGCTTGAGGGACATTTTTTTGTATGGTTGTAGCTGTAAAAATACCGAGTCACCTACATCAAAACATATTTGCTGCAATGTTGATCTTCCTATTATTTCATTTGATTTTGTGCCAAAGTGAGGTTATCCTTTAAGAGTTGGAGAACTTTTTGTTGATGCTCGATGTGATCTTCCAGTACTTGAACCTTAGAATTTTCTCTTAAATATGATGTGATTGACAATGGATGATATCCATAAAGTGCCATAAATGGGGTCATTTTTGCTCCAGTATGGATCAAGGAAGCATTATACCACAATTCAGCCAGAGATAACCACTTGGCCCATTGTTTTTTTTTATTAGATTCAAAGCAACGAAGATATCCTTCCAAAAATTTGTTCACTAAAGTTTTCCATTAGATTGAGGATGATATGGTGAGCTATGAGCTAATTGAGTACCGAAACAAGAGAATAATTCCATCCAAAAATTTCCTCTAAAAATGGTATCTCTGTCACTTACAATGATATTTGGGTTTCCATGTAGCTTTTGAATTGTTTCCATAAATGGAGTAGAAATTTTATTGGCTTTAAATGGATGAGTTAATGCACAAAAGTGTGAATACTTGGTAATTTTATCAATTACCACCATGATGATAGTATTTTATTTATACTTTGGTAAACCTGTGATAAAATCCATTGAAACCTCCTCCCAACGTTGACTTGGAATGGATAAAAGTTGTAAAAGACATGGGGTCTTAATTGTGTTAACTTTATTTTGTTGGAAAACCAAACATTCTCCCACAAAATCTTGAATATCATATTTAAGGCCATCCCAAAAAAATTCCTTCTTGACCCTCTGGTGAGTTTTTAAAAATCTCGAGTGCCCTCCTAAGGGATAGGTGTGTAATTCCAAAAGAATATTTTGTCTGAGTTGGGAATTCTTGCAAAGATATAAGAAATATTTGTACCACAATGAATCATTTTTCTAGCTAAATGTTTTAGATGTACTAGGATATTGCTATAAATTTTGAATGAGTGTCCACACCTCTTCATCATTTTTCAATTCATCCCTTGCTTATGTTATCCACTTAGGTTGGATAATATAAATGGCACAAAGCAATGCTTCCACATCCTCATCCTTCCTTGAGAGAGCATCTGCAACGACATTTTGCTTCCATTTTTTGTATATCATTTCAAAGTCATAACCCAAAATCTTTGTCACCCATTTTTTCTGCTCTTCTGAAGATATTATTTTTTCCAAAAATTATTTAAGGATATAATTTTCTTTTTTTACCTTGAAGTGTCTTCCATTAGGTAAGGTCTCCATTGTTTTAGTGCATGTAGTATTTCCAACATTTCCTTCTCATAAATATGTTTCTGTAAACACTTTCATTTGATTGGATGACTTTGAAAGGCAACGGGTCTTCATTCGTGCATTAAAACTGCACCAATTCCATTTCCTAAGGCAGCATAATCCATGATAAAAAAATTTGTGAAGTTTGGCGTAGCTAAGACCGGTCCTTGGTGAATTTCCTCTTTAAGATCTTCAACGGCCTTATTTTCTTCTGGAGTCCAGGAAAATGCATCTTTCATCAATAATGATGTTAGAGGTGTCGATATTCTCCCATAATTCTTAAAAAACTTGTAATAATACCTCGTTAACCCCATAAATACTCGAATATGCTTTATGGTTGTGGGGATTTTCCATTCCTTAATGGATTTAATTTTGCTAGGGTCTACATTAACACGCTCATGAGATACAATATGACCCAAATATTCCACCTACTGTACTCCAAAGAATGATTTTGAGGTTTTTGCATATAATTGTTTCTCCGCCAATAGTATGAGCATCATGTCAACTTGTTGAACATGATCCTTCCAAGACTTGTTGTAGATTAGTATATCATCAAAAAATACTAAGACAAAATTTCTAAGGAATGGTTTGAAAATGGAATTCATCAAACCTTGAAATGTGGACGGTTCATCACTAAGGCCAAAAGGCATGACCAAAAATTCATAATGACCCTCATGAGTTCTGAATGTTGTTTTTGAAATGTCTTTTGTCTTCCTTCTAATTTGATGACAACCAGAACTAAGATCCAGATTGGTGAAATAAATTGCTCCATGTAATTCATCCAATAATTCATCAATGACGTGGATGGGAAATTTATCTTTAATAGTGAGCTTGTTGAGCTCCCTATAATCCATACACGTATGCCATGATTCATCCTTCTTGTGCGCCAATAGTACTGGAGCAGAGAAAGAACTTTGACTAGGATGAATTATACCAACCTCTAGCATTTCTGCAACCATATGTTCAATCTCACTCTTTTGATCATAAGGATATCTGTAAGGCCTGATGTTTGGAGGAACAATTCCTTGAATGAAATGAATCGCATGATCATGATCACAAATAGGTGGGAGTCCTTTTTTAGTATCAAACACCTTGGAATGATTGTCCAATACTTTTTGGATATATGGAGAAATAGATGATTTTTATGTTTGAACCTCTAGTGATCATAATTGTGCAATTATGCCTCATTGTTATTTCTTCTGAATATTTTTCATGAAATTAGAGTTTATTATCTTTCCTGGCTTCCCCATGATACCCCATAATTCAACTTCCTTTCCTTCCAATTTTTTTTCAAGAAAAGTTCTTGAAAATTAAAAGCAATCATCCCCAAAGACTGTAACCATTGTACTCCTCGTACAACATCAACACCACCCATTGGAATGGATAGCATTGGATTATTCAACACATATTCTCCCATGGTTAGCTTGATATTATGGCACTTTCAAGAGAAATTTATAGTTCCTCCATTTGCAACCATCACTTGACACTCTGGTGCTGGGTATAGGAAGCAATTCAATTCCTTGGCTACCTTACAATGAATAAAATTATGGGTACTACCCGAATCAATCATAACTATTAAATTTTTCTTCTTGATATTTCCTACTATCTTGAGAGTTTCAGGAGTGATAATTCCTACCGATGCATTATAGGATATGGTCGAATTCACTTATTCTTCCTCTAGGGTTGGTTCCTATTGTATATCCTCTTATTTTGAAGTTTCTTGTTCCTTTTCTTCCTCATCTTCACAATATATGTAAAAAACATTTCTTCTCAGCAGACTTATGACCTTTACTGTATTTTCTATCACAACATTTGAAAATCCATTTTGATATTTTTTCTTCCAATTGTTGTGGTGTCAACCTTGTAGGTTGTGGAAGTCTAGGAGTAGCAACACTTCCATTTTTATAGTTGTGAGTGGTAGGCTTCCTTTTCGCCATAATTTTTCGATCAATTTTTCTTTCCAACCTGAATTCCGTCTATAATGAATCAGGTTCCCAAGGGTGAACCTCATGTTGGATGTTATCCTTTAAAGTCCCTATGAAGACATCAATCCCATGCTCCTCTAGAATGTACTTTACCCTTATATTCAATTTTTGGAAGTCCTCAATGTGCTCCACCATTGAACCCTTTTGTTTTAGATTTATCAATTGGCTAAAGAAGGTGTTTCTCTTTGTATCCTCATAATGTGTTATCATTTCCTCCATAAAAAATCACCAAGTGAAAAAAATTTTATGACGTAAAAGCCATCGATATCATACAAATGTATTTTGTCCTAAATATAAAGTTGCAATGCGTACCTTTTGTGTGTTTTTCAAATTATGGAGATCAAAGTATCGCTGCATCTGTAGTATCCATATTATGGGATCCTTGCAATCAAAATTACTCATATCAATATTTGGAATATGGTGGGTCTTCAATCCAACATTAGAGTCTATGAAATCACGATTAAAAATTTATTTTCTCATCATGAGTTTCATCTACTACCTTTTCACCATTAGGAACATTTTCTTGTAGCAACTTTGCCAAACCTTCCTTTAAACCTTCCATCTCTTTCCTCAAATCTTCTATGTTTCCTTCTATACCATCGATCATAGCTTCCATGCCATCCATATTATCTTCCACAACTTTCTTCAAACCATCCATCTTAGCTTCCATTTCATTTTTGGTTGCTTTTTGTGAGAGCGAAATTTGTCTCACTTGGTCTCATAATTTTGATATAACATGTTGCACTTCTTCCTCTTCACGTGCCATATTAGATATTTCTGAGGGCTTAATGGGCGTGGAATTATTTTTGAGATGAATTTTAGAACTCAATACTGATATCTATGCTTCAATATGCCCTTGGAATCACTTGAAACTAATTTTCAAACAAAAGTTATGCAATTGTATTTTTTTAAAATACACACCTTTTTCTTTCTTTTAGGAGATCGGTCTTGAAATGGTTGTAACTATGTATTTTAGAATCTCCAAGATCTGAAATTCGATCCTATGGTATCCCTCTGAGTCTTATTTCATATGTCACAGGTCAGATCTAATTTGTATTCTTCAAGATGAAATTGTGCCCAATCTCCCACAATGACCTAATTATGGGTTGGTTCAGTACAGAGAATGTGTACATCATTCCATGTGTCACTATTTTGACCTTAGGGTTTGGAATCTATATAAAAGAAACTATAGTTTGTGAAATTGCGACCACTTTTTATAGAATTCCAATCCAATGTTTGAAATGACGATTTTCCCTCGACCACATGTTTGAGATGAAATTCTTGAGCCTGCAAAAACCATAACTTTCTCACATCATATCTCTAAAATTATAGTGAAAAATATCTGAAATTTTTACTCGAAGTTCCTCTAGATTTCTGCTCAAATGGGTTTTTTTTTCGCTTTTGAATCTTCGTATAAAAAAGGTTATAGTGAAAATTCCAAGATGACCTATTTGCAACAGTGAAACCATATAATATGTTATCATTAATAACAATTAGGTTGATTAGAAGTGTCATTTTGAGTTAGTTCAAATTGTTTTGGTCAAATAAATTCATGAAAATTGATGAAATTTCATGTTTCGTGTATATTCCTAAAGGGTTTAAGTGTTATTAGTCATGTGACTAAGTTCTTTTCATAGGTAAATTTAAAAAATTCGAATGAATGAGGTTAATTAATTTTTTTTTGACACTTTTCACTTTTTAAGTGAGTCCGCAGCATTTTCTATGCGAAACATGTTTTTTTTTTGCTACAGACTCACCTGACAGTTCCATAGCGAATCTGTCATCCCACTAACTGAATTCGGTATGAAATCGTGTTTTTCTATAAGTGGTAAGGGGATTGATAAGTTGTCATTTTTTCAGTGGTTATGGGTCAGTTTTTCATCATGTGCATACCTATGATGAGTCATTATTCAATTTATTTTATGCTTGGCCACCATCACACCACCATCATTATGTTTTCCTCTCGCACTTTCTTTTCCTAATTTAGCATTCATCCATTCGAGCTACACCATTTAAATTTTTTATCCTTTTGAGCTTCTTCATCCATTACCGACATTTTTCATGTTTATAGTTTGGTCTAGCTATTTTCTTAGGTTCATTTCCACCTCTATCAATAAGCAGCTTGCTTTCATATAGATTTTTTTGTAGGTGTCAAGAGTTCAAGTAGGGCAACACTATTTTGGAGGATATTGTTGGGAAAAATACTGAGGGGGGGGGGGGGGGGTGAATCAGTATTTAGTGCAGACAATAAAACTTTTTACTTTTTCCTTTAAAAACCCATATGCTACTTTCCTGAAGCCAACTCGCGTATATATGCGGATATCCTTTACAGAACTCGCGTCGTATGTCCAGAGATCTAACTATGCATTTAATTCTTAACTTAGATAATTGCATTATTCATTCATCAGATGTTTTAGAAAACAGTAAACAGGTGTAGAAAGAGCAGAATAATCATCACACATAAGCAACACACATGAACACTAGGATTTTAGGTAGAAACCCAATTCAGGAGAAAACCACCGCTGTCGTCGTCTCAGTCTTCAATATTTATTATAAAGAAAACTTCTTATAACCATGTACTGGCACAGACTCATACCAGCACGCAGGCACCCACCTTCAGAAGCCTACAACCTTCTCTTGTTTACCAGCCTCTCCTGGAAGGGAGCTACAACCCCCTGTACTCGTTTACCAGCCTCTCTTGGAAGGGAGCTACGACCCCCTGCTCTCGTTTACCAGCTTCTCCTGGAAGGGAGCTACAACCCCCTGACTGAAGGCTTCAACCCTCAGCACCACTGCAGACCACGTTTCATCAATTTTCAAATTGGATCAAACAGCTTCAATGCAACCCTTCACTTATCAACAATCATACTTTTCCCATTGCTTCATACAGATCAGTGAGACCACTGTAACCAGAATATCAGAGCTAACCTAGACTTCAGAATAGATATGCAGATGTAAACTTAATCCAGAACTTCATTAATTCAAATATAATACGCTACTTTTATTCATTGAAGGCACGCGTATACGCGCTCTCATGCAAACCAACCCGCATGTGAATTCTTCAGAAAACCCTGACTGCTCATATGCGCTTTTCATTCATCTAACCCGCGTATATACGTGCCTTTTATGAAGCGAACCCGCGCATAGATTTGTAACTTTTCAGGACTGTGCAGTTCTTCAGATCAGATAGACAACTCAGAATTCATCCTTCACTTCCGCAAAGATTTGCCAGATCATAGATCTAAACATTTCTTCATCAGAATTAGAATATACATAGACATTTCAGATCTGGAGATCCCTCTTCATTATTTTCTTCATGGGTGAATTAATTCAGATCAACTTATAGAACATCAGATTTACATCATTAATAAACTCATCAAGCATCAAAGATGACTTCATCAAGTAGGTTTCCATCATCTTCATTAAGTGGGTTGCCATGAAGGACAACACATTGCATCATATTGCCAACAATCTCCCCCTTTGGACTTGATGGCAACCATGATGGTGTTTGATCACCCCAACAGATAGATACATTGATTATAACCATTATACAAACACAATGATGCTCTCCCCCTATTCAAACACCATGTTACTCTCCCCCTTTGACATCAAGGGCATAGGGTGGATCAAAACTAAAGCAAGGTTTTTCTTCCCTTGTAGAAAGAAGAGCTCTGTAGATCTGATGTACACTAAAGTTACCATGCTCCCCCTGAGTTCATGCTGAATCTCCAGACATATTTTTCAATGAAGTACATGACTCTATGACCTTTCCTATCACCAAGGACTCATACTTACATCAAAGATCCAGCCAAGTGGATTTACATATGCGACTCAAATACCCAACCAAGTGGGTTTACACATTTTGACTCAATTACCGAATCAAGTGGGTTTACAAATTTGAACATGTCCTTACAAATATGACCTTTTATAACCAATAACAAAAAGACCTCAAGAAAGAGATCATATTTCAGAATCATCATAATGCCAACAATGCATTATGCTCAGCAAGACTAATGCTCCCCCTTAGCTTGTGCATCCTGAACACTTTCAACAGCAAATCATCAAGGCATCTTTACCCAATATCAGAGAATAAAACAGAAATATAAGAACTGGAACACCACCAGAGACACCAAACATCATCAGAGATACCAAACATCACCACATTTTGTGCTGAAGAATGCTGACCCAAAAAAAATTTGTCAGCTACCAACCATACGCGATTTTCTGTGTATGAACTCACGTATATACGCAACTGTCTTTCAGGTAACCCGCGTATCCAATTTAATCTTCTGAATTTTAATCAGATCTGATCCTCTGCATGGAAGAGACTACTCCCAGCTTCTGTCTGAGATATTCAAACACTTCCCTGGGCAGAGGTTTGGTAAATATATCAGCAACTTGTTCTTTGGAGGGAACATACTCCAACTTCACCTTTTGTTCAAGCACTTGTTCACGTAAGAAGTGATACTTGATGGGAATGTGGTTGGTCTTGGAATGCATAACAGGATTCTTTGAGATACTGATGGCGCTTGTATTATCACACATAATGGAGATAGGAGGTGAACATTTGATTTGAAAGTCTTGTAAAGTTTGCATCATCCAAAGAAGTTGAGTGCAACATGATGCGGCAGCTACATATTCTACTTCTGCTGTAGATAAAGCAATAGAGTTTTGCTTCTTGTTGAACCAAGATACCAACCGAGGCCCCATATAGAATGCACCACCACTAGTGCTTTTCCGATCATCAACATTTCCAGCCCAATCTGCATCAGTGTAAGCATGAAGAGTAAGATCAGCATTCTTTGGATACCATAGTCCAAAGTCTTGAGTTCCTTGTAGATATTTGAATATTCTTTTGACAGCCTGAAGGTGAGACTCTTTTGGATTAGCTTGGAATCGTCCAACAATCCCAACTGCATGCATAATGTCTGGTCTAGTCCCAGTGAGATAAAGTAGACTTCCTATCATTGATCTGTATTCCGGTTGATTCACCGTGGGAGAATCATCATGAGAACTGAGATTGCATCCGGTTATCATTGGTGTACTTACAGGTTTGCATTCTTCCATGCCATACTTCTTCATAATTTGCTTAAGATATTTTGCTTGTGATAGGAATATACCATCTGCAGTTTGATGCACTTGTAAGCCAAGAAAGAATGTTAGTTCCCCAAGTAAGGACATTTCAAATTCTTGCTGCATGACAGAAGCAAATTTTTGACTCATAGATTCTTCGTTACTCCCAAAAATGATATCATCAACATATACAACCACAATTAATAGTTTATCATTTTCAACTTTTGTGTATAAGTTGCTGTCAGCAGACCCCTTTGAAAAACCTTGTTGATGAAGATATTTGTCAAGACGATAATACCATGCCCTTGGAGCTTGTTTGAGACCATATAGAGCCTTTTTAAGTCTACAAACAAGATTTTCATCATTTCCAAAAATGAATCCTTCTGGTTGTTCTATATAAACTTCTTCTTCTAGATCACCATTGAGAAATGTGGATTTAACATCCATTTGATAAACTTTGAATTGGTGAAATCTTGAAAAGGCAAGAAACATTCTTATGGCTTCAAGTCTAGCTACAAGAGCAAAAGTTTCTTCAAATTCTATACCTTCCTATTAAGTATACCCCTTGCAAACAAGTCTAGCTTTGTTTCTTACAACATCCCCATTCTCATTTAACTTGTTTTTGAATATCCATTTAGTTCCAATGACATTTTTGTTATGAGGTCTTGGTACTAATTCCCAAGTGTGATTCTTTTCAATTTGATCAAGCTCTCCATTCATGGCTTGAACCCAGCATTCATCTTTGCTAGCTTGATTGACATTGTGTGGTTCAATAGTGGATAGAAATGCCAAATAGGTAGAAGATCCCACAAGAGTCCTTCTTGTTTGTACACCTGATCCCTTATCTCCCAAAATTTGAGATTCTGGATGATTCTTTTGAACAAATCTGGATGGAGCTTTTTCAGATAAATCATCTTCAGGTGGTTCACTGTCTATATCATTGCTATTTTATGTAGAAGGATATAAGTCACCATTGTCTTCATTTGTTGTTTGTTTTCCTTCTTTTGGGGCTGCAGGAGACTCATCAATAACAACATCAATACATTCAAAAATCTTCCAAAGTCTTTTGTTGTAACATTTATATGCTCTACTCGTAGAGGAGTAACCAAGAATTATTCCTTCATCTGCTCTAGGTTCAAACTTGCCAAGATTTTCATCATTATTTTTGATAAAGCATTTACTTCCAAAAAATCTAAAATGCTTCACAGAGGGAGAATTACCATACCAGAGTTCATATGGAGTTTTGTCACTATTTACTCGAACATGTGCCTTGTTGAGAATGTTTATTGCTGTATGTGATGCTTCTCCCCAGAATGTGTCAGGTGTTCCAAAATCATCAAGCATAGCTCTAGCCATTTGTTGAACTGTTCTATTCATTCTTTCTGCTACGCCATTTTGTTGTGGAGTGCCAGCTACAGAGAACTGTCTTTTTATGCCATGTTGTTCACAAAATTCAAGAAATTCATTTGATGTATATTCTCCTCCTCGATCAGATCTAAGACACTTGATTTTTAGATCTAATTCATTTTCAACTAGTGCTTTGAAGATCTGAAATTTCTCAAATGCTTCATCTTTGTGTTTAATCAACCCAATCCAACACATTCTAGAGAAATCATCAATGAATAAGATATAGTATTCTTCACCACGTGGTGAATTTTTCCTCATAGGTCCACATATATCAGTATGAATGAGTTCAAGAGGCTTACTTGATGATCCTTCCTTGGCATTAAATTGTACTCTGGTTTGCTTACCGAATTGGCAAGATTTGCATATGATATTTTCAGGTAGAGTAATATTGGGAAGATCACGAACAACTTTAAGTCTGTTTGATTTGTTGATTTGAGAGAAGCTCAGATGCCCCAACCTTCTATGCCATAGCCAGTTTTCTGAAGATTTACTCAAGTAACATTGTTCTTTGCAGTTCTTCAATACATACAAGTTGCTTGGAGTTCTTTTTCCTTTTATAATTGTTTTACCTGTATCAAGATCACGAACCACACATTCTTTTGAACTAAAGACAACTTCAGTTCCTTGATCACACATTTGACTTACACTTAGCAGGTTATGCCTTAAGCCATCCACATACATGACATCATTAGCCTTCACCTTTTCCTTTAGAAACACAGACCCTTTTCCTTTAATTTCAGCAAGATTATCATTTCCAAATGTAACTTTCTTTTCCTTTTCTAGAGCACTATAAGCAAGAAGTTTGTGTTTGTCACCTGTCATGTGTCTTGAGCATCCACTATCAATGTACCATTGATTTTCTTCACCTTCTGCGAATAATGCTATGCCACAATTTTCAACCTGTAATTCCTTCTTTTTCCATACTTTGGATCTTGAAGGGAAATGCTCTTTTGGCTGAACTTTGCTCCTACATTCAGATTCTTCATGCCCAAAGTTATTGCAATAAGCACATTCAACTTCATTTAGAAGAGGAGAAAATTTTTTATAGGTATTCTTCTCAAATTCAATCCTTTTCTTTCTTTCTTCTCTAGTCATGATAGTTTTATATGCAACACATTGAACAAATTTATGACCAAAATTATGACATGAGAAACATTGTCCATTGAAGAAGAAATTTTTGCGATCATGAAATCTTCTACTTGGATTTACCTGTTGATTGGTGTTTCTTTGAGAGATATTCCTGTTAGTATTCTTTGAATTGAGATGATCATGCTTTACTTGCAATGATTCTTTACTCCTTTGCTAAGTGGAAGAATTTTGTAAACCAGTTGTAACTGCTTTTAGATAATTTGGTGCTGAAGCTTGAGAGGATTCTCTGGTATATCCAAGACCTGTTTTTATAAGAGGAGAACGTTGTACCTTGATAATCTCATCTAAGGTTTCAGATCCTTTAGCAAATCTAAGATTCAGAGTTTTTACTTTCTCAGAATCTTTTCTTAGACTTACCACTTCACATTCTAATTTCTCAATGTGTTTCTTTGCTTCTTCAACCTTCTTTTCCAGAGTTTCTATGGTTATTTTCCTTTCTTCTAAGAGTATTTTACTTTCTTTTAAGCGTATTTTGAGTTGATTGTTTTATTAAAGAAAGTCATTGTCCTCTAGAGCATCCACAAAAATATCATTTTCTTCTCTAGATTCAAATTCCATGAGAAGTCTAAGATCTTGTTCACATTCTTCTTCACTATCAGACAGCCCATCACTGTCTTCATGAATATAATAGTTTTTTCTAGTGTTAAACTGATTCTTATTCCTTCTTTCTACTTCCTTCCCTTTTGTAGGTGTTTCTTTATGAGGACACTTAGCAACATAATGACCAATTCTTCCACACTCAAAACATTTGAAAGGAAGATTACCTCTTAATCGTCCTGTGCCAAGTTGGAGTTTCTTTACAAAATTTGCCTCATTTTCTTCTGAGATATATCCTGATCCTTCTGGTTCTTGTACTTCTTTCCATTTTGTAGAGGCTCTGAAGACAACCTCTTTGAATTCATATGGTCCTCCTCTTCTCATTTCATATGAAGTTAGTATGCCATGAATTTGTACCATAGTAAGATTTTGAAGATCCTGTTTTTCTTCAAGAGTAGAAACTTGACTCAAATTTTGCTGTTAGTGATCTTAAAATTTTCTCAACCAAAGTAGATTCGGTTATTGTTTCTCCCAGATTTTTCATACACTTTACAACATCATCAACACGTAAAAAGAAACTGGAAATACTCTCATCACTATGCATCTTCAAATTTTCATATTCAATTTTGAGAGTTTGGAGTTTTGCACTTTTTACCTTTGCATCACCTTCATAACTTAGAATGATTTTGTCCCAGATTTCCTTTGCTGTATTTAGCTGCATGACTTTGACAAATTCAGATTTAGTCGAACTTCCTGTTATAGCATTGACCGCCTTTGCATTTGATTCATAATTCTTCTTTTAATTCAGATATGTTGGTATTGTAGCTGGATATTGATATGCTTGTACAAAAATGGCCCATACATCTATTCCTATAGACTGCAGATAGGACCTCATCCTTGTTTTCTAGAAGATTAAATTGCTTCCATTAAAGACCAGAGGCTTGATAGATGCTATTCCATCTTGATTTCTCATCTTGCTTGATCTTCCTTCTAGCGGATAAGCTTTTTCAGAAGGACCTGCTCTGATACCAATTGTTGGGAAAAATACTGAGAGGGGGGGGGGGGTGAATCAGTATTTAGTGCAGACAATAAAATTTTTTACTTTTTCCTTTAAAAACCCATACGCTACTTTCCTGAAGCCAACTCACGTATATACGCGGATATCCTTTACAGAACTCGCGTATGTATAGAGATCTAATTATGCTTTTAATTCTTAACTTAGATCATTGCATTATTCATTCATCAGATGTTTTAAAAAAAAGTAAACAGGTGCAGAAAGAACAGAATAATCATCACACATAAGCAACACACATGAACACCAGGATTTTAGGTGGAAACCCAATTCGGGAGAAAACCACCGCTGCCGTCGTCTTAGTCTTCAATATTTATTATAATGAAAACTTCTTACAACCATGTACTGGCGCAGACTCATACCAGCACGCAGGCACCCACCGGCAGAAGCCTACAACCTTCTCTCATTTACCAGCCTCTCCTGGAAGGGAGCTACGTACTCATTTACCAGCCTCTCCTGGAAGGGAGCTATGACCCCCTGCTCTCATTTACTAGCCTCTCCTGGAAGGGGGCTACAACCCCTTGACTGAAGGCTTCGACCCTCAGCACCACTGCAGACCATGTTTCATCAATTTTCAAACTGGATCAAACAGCTTCAATGCAACCCTTCACTTATCAACAATCATACTTTGCCCATTTCTTCATACAGATCAGTGAGACCACTGTAACCAAAATATCAGAGCTAACCCAGACTTCAAAATAGATATGCAGATGTAAACTTAACCCAGAACTTCATTAATTCAAATATAATACGCTAATTTTATTCATTGAAGTCACGTGTATACGCGCTCTCATGCAGACCAACTCGCATGTGAATTTGTCAGAAAACCCTGACTGCTCATACGCTCTTTTCATTCATCTAACCCACGTATATACGTGCCTTTTATGAAGCGAACCCTCGTATAGATTTGTAACTTTTCAGGACTGTGTAGTTCTTCATATCAGATAGACAACTCAGAATTCATCCTTCACTTCGGCAAAGATTCGCCAGATCACAGATATAAACATTTCTTCATTAGAATTAGAATATACATAGACATTTCAGATCTGGAGATCCCTCTTCATTATTTTCTTCATGGGTGCATTAATTCAGATCAATCATTCAATTGTTACCCATTCCATACAGATATACTTCAGAGTGAAGTATTCATCAGAGCCCAGACACTTGCACCCACTTTCCACAATGATTTTCTTCTTCTCCTTATATAGATTTAGCCTTTGTCAATACCATGAGCCAAAACCACATCACTTCCGATGGTATTCCTGGACGGGATCAAATAGACAATCCAAGGCTCAATACAATTGGTCAATACCATGGTAAAGTCCCCTGTTTTTACAAATTTAGAGCGCAATTAGGCATACGCGACTTGGCACGTACTTTTCCGCGTGCATACGCTACTTCTCCGAAACAAACCCGTGTATGCTTTTTGATACACACTTTACATCATTGTTTTGTCCCTTACTGATATTTCTTTCTCTGGTACTTCTGAGATGCTTGTAGAACATCAGATTTACATCATTAATAAACTCATAAAGCATCAAAGACGACTTCATCAAGTAGTTTGCCATCATCTTCATCAAGTGGGTTGCCATCAAGGACAACACATTGCATCATATTGCCAACAATGGCTGCAAATGAGAAGACCAAAAAAGGAGGTTCAATAGTTAGATATGAGCCTATGGACGTGAAACTGGTTATGGATGATCCAAGTTTTTCACAGTCCTTCACCAACGCTAGTTGCATGTGTTTATGTCAGAAGATACAAGGGGATTGTTGTGTTTTTTGACTGTTTAAGAAGTCAAATTCAAGAGTGTTTTCTGGGTAAATGGAGATGATTTCTAAAAACATGAGAGAGGTTATTGTCAATCATGGATCAAAGAACATTAACCTCTTTCACTTTTCTCACAGGTGTTACAAATTCGGAGATTCAAAGATTTCTTTGGGCTCCATTTTCAGAGTTCATTTTTTTCCTATTTTAGACATGCGCTTCAAATTCCAATTCCAGACATATGGAGATGGTTTAAAAAAAATATAGATAGGTGTTTATTAAGAATTATCTTAGTTACAAACTTATCCTTCTATTTTGTAACTATTAAGGATCAGGAGATAGGAGCTCATTTCGAACCCCTAGTTTTCAGAAAAATAGGTCTGTTTTTAATGGTGGATGAGCCGCTTGCTGCTCCATGAAGAAGGGTAAGACATGTTTTAAGATAATTTTTCCTTATGATGCCTCCTCTCCTCATTTCACATTGATATGGAAATTTTTTTGGGGTAAGAAGTGAAAATTTCAAAATCTGGAAAATATCAGGCAAGTTCGTAGCGTACTCCAGGCTTAAAGCCAAGTTTTCACTACGAACTCGCTGAAGATGATTTTATGTTGTAATTTTCAAAGCTTTTCAAAACATGAGTAAGTAAAGGAATGCATTTAATAATTTTGACATAGTGAAGATCCTCTAATGAGCAGAGAAGTCAAAAATTTTGCAGAAGTTTCCAAGGGAAGAATGCTACAAAGTCTTTGCTACGAAATTGCCTAAAGAGCTCTGTTTTTGCAATAAGGGAGAATTTTGATGTTTTTGAACCATTAAATGTTTTTTGGAGCACATCAATCATATGGATATGTTAAACTATATCAATGGAGACTGTGTTTTATGATAGCACTTAGAAAGGAAGGTGATTGGGCTACCAACTCATCATTTTTAACACATCATCAAGCAAAACATCATATCCTCAAAATCCAAGAAGTAGAACCTAAATTTCAGTGCAATCATTTATTACTTAGTCATGGTCATTTCGACCTCAGGAAAATTTGTCTTGCTCGATAAATATTATCATGTATGGATCATTTAAATTTTGTTAGTGAAGTAAATGGTGTTACAGTCCTATTAGGTTTTAAACTCTTGTAAACATAAATATCTTTATATTCTCTCCTTGTAATTTGTTTCATTTTTGGATAAGGTGTCTTTGAAAGTATTTGAAGGTCTAGTCCAGCTGGCATACTACATGTAAAGGTGTCTAATTCTATAAATAGGCAGATGAGAGGATTATAGAAGGTTGATCGATGTTATGCTAGATTCTACTTTTGTAATATTTCTCAGTCAGTAATATAAAATTGCAAAAAACTTCTCTCAGACCTGAGATTCTTCATGTACTCTTATTTTTGTTTCTCGTATATACCTTTTTAATGTTCATTCATTTTGATTTATGTGTAATCATTTGGAATTCATGGTTAAGCATGCTCCAAATTCCTTTATGCATATAGTTTATAGTTCAAGTTATGTTTTTGATGGGAGTACACATGCCTCAGCTTTCATGAAATATTTTTCCATGTAATTGAGTTCCAATCTAACTCCATGCCCAATGGTAGCCATTAATTCATAGATTCCTTCACCTGCATAAAAAATATTCAAAACAAACTCAAGAGTTAGCCATGTTTTTCTCAAACATTTTCTATTGAATATCATATAATTTCTTGAGAGAGCCGTCTCAGATTGGAAATGCTAAGTTGCAACCAAAAGTGGTTTGAAACAATTACTAAAAATTAACTGTTGAGTATCCCATCAACTTCAGTTTGGTGATAAAATATTTGTGCGTTTGTCGGGATTCTGAGTATACATTTTCTTGAAATTTGTGCTCAAGCATAAATACTGAACTCTTGAAGGTAGCGGGATCTTAGAAAAAACTCGAAGGCTATACTTCTACCTTGGCGACTCCATTCTTAAAGAATTCAGAAATTTAAAGCTTCATGGTGACTCCATTGCTTGAATATTAGTAGCTTAATGAAGTTCTAAGATGAGTTCTACTACAAGAATAAATATCAGGTATGCTCCTATGGATCGGTCTCACATCTATGGTTTTCCAAATCATATGGCTCGTGTTGATTGGTCAACCCATCTTCCCATTTTCAAAGATGAAAAGAAGGATGATGTTGTTTTGCATTCGGTTAAATTCCACATACATGTATGTAGAATGAGGGTTGAGTTTCCTGAAGATTGTCTCATGAAGATGTTTATGGTCATTGGTTACCCTAGAAGACAAAGCTAGAGTATGGTATGAAGGGTTGAAATCAGGAAGCTTGTGTTCTCTTAAAGATTTCCATAGAATATTTTTTTAACATCATGAGAAGTCTCATCCTTTATCATCAATTTTAAAAGACTGTTGCAAGGTTTGGAAAGGTTCCATTCAATATATTAAAATCATTCATGATGATGTACAATGGATGGATGATGAGGATACATTAGAGGCACTTTATGAATTTTCTTCACAAGCTAGATGTTATGATGATCAAGAAATTTTCCAACAAGCAGATGTCTCTTCTTCGCTGAAGATAAAATAGATCAGCAATTTGACAACCATGTTATTTCCCATGAAATTTGTGAAGATTTGAAACATATTTCCCAATATGTAGATGATAAAGAGGAACACGAAGATGGTTAGTTACAAGGCTCTTCACTTTGTTCATTTTTTGAACCTTTGAATGCCGAGGAAAATGAAAATGGGTAGGAGCAAGGAAAAGCTTATGTGAAACATGTTTCTTTTCATCATGAGGAGGAGGTTGATTCCTTGAGTATAACTGAAGGATGTCATGAAGAAGAATTAATGGACAATAATCAACAACCTTTTGATCTACAAGTTCCTATCCCAGAATGTCTTGTTGAAAATTTAAATGATCAAAAACATATGTTTGTGCATAATTCTATGATTCTTCCTATTGAAGATGTTTGAGGAACATTCAAAGTCTTGTATTGAAAATGATGTTACAAATCAAGGTATGAAACGGGGAAAAATTACAGTTGTAAATGAAGAAGATGTTCGTTTTTTTGTTGGTCTTCAAAATGGGCTTATATTTCATGATTTTGAAGATCCTCTAGCTAGTTATTTACAACCATTAAGAAAATTTATTTTCACCACAGTTTTGGATCGTGGGGGTTTTTTCAGATGGAATTTTGAGTTGCAATATTGCAAGTTTATCTTTCTTTTTGAAGAAAGTATGAGAAATTTTTTTTTGAATAGCCATCTAATTGACTAGTTATATTGGAATTTTCATGTAGTTTGAATCCAAAATTTGATTTACAACTATTGTAATAGGTTTCCATGTACAGAAATAAGCTCATAGGAATGAGCAAGTTTAGTTTTTGGTTCTCAGTTTCATTATAATTCTGTATAGATTTAGTTTTCAGCTTGGATTGTAGTTTTCATTAAGCTTGAGCCCAAGGAGAAGGCCGTAAGATCTCGAGGAAGATTTCATCAAATTTAGAATTTTAATTTTTTCCAAGAAAGGCATTGAAGCTGTTGGTTCTTTGCTGCACCATAGGGGTGCATCATCCCCAGTGGAGCCACTATTATCATTAATAACAATTAGGTCAATTAGGAGTGTCATTTTGAGTTAGGTCAATTTTTTTTGGTAAAATAAATTCATGAAAATTTATCAAATTTCAAGTTTGGTGTATAGTACTAAAGGGTTTAAGTGATTAGTAGTCATGTGACTAAGGTCTTGTCATAGGTAAATTTCAAAAATCCGAATGCATGAGGTTAATTAAGTCATTTTTGGCACTTGTCACATTTCACTGGAGTCCACAGTGTTTTCTATGCAAAACATGATGTTTTCACTATAGACTCACATGAAAGTTTCATAGAAAATATGTCATCCCACTAACTGAATTCACTACTAACTCATGTTTTTCTACAAGAGGTAAGGGGAACGATGATTTTTCATTTTTTCACTGGTTAGGGTTCAATTTTTCATCATGTTCATACCTATTATGAGTCATTATTTGATGTATTGCATGCTTGGCCATCATCACACCACCATCATTCTATTTTCCTTTCCCACTTTCTTTTACTAATTTAGCCTTGATCCATTCGAGCTACATAATTTACCTTTTTTATCCTTGTGACCTGCTTGATCCATTGCCAAAATTTTTCTTGTTTATCTTTTGGACTAGCTGCTATAGTGGGTTAGTTTCCACCTCTTTCAACAAGTTGCTTTCTTTCATATACATTTTTTTTGCAGGTGTCAAGATTTCAAGCAAGGCAGCGCTGTTTTGGACGATATGGCTACACATAAGAAGACCAAAAAAGGAGGTTCACTAGTTAGATATGAGCCTATGGACTTGAAACTAGTTATGGAGGATCCAAGTTTCTTATAGGCCTTCACCAGTGCTGGTTGCATGCGTTTCAGCCAGAAGATACAAGGGGATTGTTGTGCTTTTTTATTGTTTAAACAATCAACTTCAAGAGTAGTTTCTCGGTAAACAGAGTTGAGTTCTAAAAAACTGATAGAGTTTATTTCAAATATGGATCAAATAACATTAAACTCTTTCACTTTCTCACATGTGTTACAAATTGGGAGATTCAAATATGTCTTTGGGCTCTATTTTTAGAGTTCATTTTTTCCCTATTTAAGGCATTTTTTTCAAATTCCAATTCTGAACATCTGGAGATGCTTTTCACAAAACCAAGATATGTTTTTCTTCAAAACGATCTTATTTACAAAAAAAATCCTCTCATTTTGTAACATCTATCAAGAATCAGGGGATAGGAGCTCATTTCTGAACCCTAGTTTTGAGAAAAGCAGATCTATCTATTGGCACCTCTGTGCTCAACCCATATTCCAAGTCAAGGAAAGTGCAAGTACCCTTAGTACGCCACAATAAGATACAAACTCACTCTCACACAAGCCACCAAATAAAATTTCCTCCACCATTCAATGTCGACGACACACAACACCACATACGACTCATCTCATCATGCATGGGAACCATGACTTGTGTTGTCTGCTCATTTATCATTGGTGTCGAGGCTGCCACAACTAAAAATGTAGTTATACCATCGACAGTGAAAAATCAACCAGTCTACACCCCTGTTGACCTTGTTTGGTTCCACAACATCAACTATGGAATCATATTCATGTTTTTCGGCTAGCACCGTTAGGCCTGAACCAATTCCTCATGGCCTCGCACAAACCAATTCCCCCTTAGATATCTTGTTCCATTCCGATCAGTATATTCTAGAGGCCATGATAGAACCAAATTTTATATGGGACTCAATGCATCACCACTCTTTTTTTCTTCTAGAAAAGACATTCAGACCTAACAAGCAAGAAACACAAGAGATATACGTCATTGAAGCTAAAGAATTCCTCCCATCTGGGAAGGAAGGCTGGTTCAAAAATCCCATCCTATTGCCTAGTGAATTTGAAGAAGGGAATATGCCAAATATTTCACCAACCATTAAGGTAAATATCTTGATAAAACCAGGAAAAATTGAAAAAAAATCAGTGCGGGCAGCATGCTCCCTAGAGGAGGTAGTCGCTTACAAAAACGTGTTACAAGAGTAAAAGGACATATTCGCATGGGATTATTTGAAAATGTTGGGGCTTAGCCCTGCTATTGTAGAACATCGCATCGACACTTGGCCTAACATACCACCAGTCCTCCAGAAACATTATCAAATACATCCATCTAAGTTAGAAGCAATCAAGCAAGAAATTAACAAGCTTAATAAAGCCCAGTTCATCTACCCAATTGATTACACATCATGGGTTTACAACCCTGTTCCAGTCATGAAAAAAGGGCACCATTCGAGTCTGCATCGATTTCCGAGATTTGAACAAAGCTTATCCCAAGGAAAACTACCCTACCCCATTTATCGACCAAGTCATTGACGCTTGTGTTGGTCATGAGTCATTGTCCTTTATAGATGGATTCTCAGGTTACAATAAAATTCACCAAATTCATCATACAGATCGGTACAAGATACCATTCACTACCCCTTGGGGCAAATTCACATACCAGGCTATGCCTTTTAGTCTTAAAAATGCTAGAGCCATCTTCCAGTAGTCCATTAATTGTATCTTCCATGACCTAGCCCACCTCATCTTAGCTTAATTTGATGACCTCATCGTACGATCCAAGAAACAAAGTGACCATATGGAGGATTTACGATTGGTATTCCAATGATGCAAAAACTACAACCTACACTTGAACCCTCTCAAGTGTGTCTTTTATGTCAATGCAGGTCGACTATTATGGTTTGTAATATCCCAATAAGGGATCAGAGTAGAACCCCTCAAGGTACAGAAAATCAAAGAGGTGCCACCACCCAAAAATATCAATCAAATTTAAAGCTTACAGGGGAAAGACAACTTCTTGAGACAATTTTTCCCTGATTATGCTACTTGCGCGCAAGGATTCCTACACCTACTCTGTCAAGATATCCCATTGAAATGGGATAATCAGGCTCAAAAATCATTTGAGGCACTAAAAGACACATTGTCTTCAACCCCTTTGATAAGCCCACCAAATTATGACAAATATTACACCCTATACCAATCAACATCAGACACCGCCATAGTTGGGGTGTTAGTCCAAGACGAACCAGATGGTAAAGAACACATAGTCTATTACGTCAGTAAGAACTTATTTGGCCCCAGTTTAAGATATGAACCTAAAGAGAAAACAACCCTAGCCCTTGTATACACAGTACAAAAACTTTGAAATTACATCATCTTGCAGACTACAACAGTCGTAGTAGCTATCAACCCCATGAGATAATGCTAACTCGCCATTTGATGAACCACAAATACACTCTATGGGTAGTCATACTACATGAATTAAACCTACATTTTAGCTCCCCCAAGAGAAAAAATATTTAATATTAGATGAGTTCATCACTGACCTCCCAAATCAGACTAAAGGATCCCTAAATAACTACTCACTATCAGATGAACATGTAATTTTAGTGACGACTGACAATCCTTGGTACAAAGATATCCTATTATTTTTACGAACCCAAAATTTCAATCCAAAACTAACACGTGATGACCGAACGTGCATACACCACCAGGCCCCTTGAATCCTCCTCATGGGGGACATCATTTATCAACAAGGCATTGATACTATCTTACATCAATGCCTCACGCACGACCAAGCTGAGCAAGACCTAAATGGCTGTCATAGTGGGGCTTGTGGTGACCACCCCTTAGGGATGGCTACCACCCAAAAATTTCTACGGGCAGGTTATTTTTGGCCCACCCTATTCCACGATTTCATTCAAGCAGTTAAACAATGTGAACGATCCTAACGCTTCGCCCATAAGGCAAGAGCACGCAATTCTCCTTTGTACCCGGTCATCATGGCCAGTCCATTTTAAAAGTGGGGAATCAGCTTTATGACTTGCAACCATGCATCTGCCGACAACGACAAATACATCGTTGTAGATGTCAACTATTTCACAAAGTGGGTAGAAGCCATGCCCACATATGACAATATCGCTGAAACCGTAGCACAATTTCTCTTCAACCATGTCATCACATGATTCAGTGTGCCTAAGGAATTAGTATCTAATCACGGAAAGCATTTCGAAAACCTCAATAGGGTTCACACCTTTCTAACTAGTATACAGGGTGGAAGACGTGATTCCCTTTGAATGAGAAATCCACAACTTACATGAAACCATAGAACTCTTCGATGATACCCAACCCTTAGAGAAATGATTGGTACAGTTAGAACTCGTCGATGAAAATCGATGAGATTTGCACCAACATAATGAGGCACATAAAAAATAGGTAAAAGCATCATTCGACCAAAACATCACCCCTCGCTTATTTACAGAGGGAGAGTTAGTCCTTAGGACTCAAGAAGTTCAAAAAAATAGGGAAAGGTCCTTACATCATAAAAAATTGCCTCCTCAAGGGAGCATACATCCTGTCAGATCTTGATGGTACATGCCTAGCTAACCCCGTCAAAGGGCTCTACCTCCAAATATTTCACCCATAAGGGCATGAATTCTCAGCCTTAGAGATAATATGCATGTTTTACAGTTTTTTGAGATGATAACAATCATTGAGGACTTTTTCTAAAAAATCATTTGGTGTCACAGATGGATTGTCCACAAATCCACTATTTTGGGTTCGCTGATGGAGCCTCACGATGGTCACAAAATCTAGAAATATCCTCCTAGGCCATATACTATCCTAACTGGTCACCATTCCTCACCAACGGAGTATGTATCAGATCAGCTACCAATAATCAAGTAGAATATGATGCAGACATCAGGTTGTTGAGTGATGCCTCAAATTAGGGCATTCACCATCTACATGTGTACCTTGATTCCCAGCTAGTGGTATTGCAGTTAAACCAAGATTTTGAAGTACATAATTCACACCCATTTAGGAATTACTTTCATGCACGATGATTAATTCCTCACTTTGATCACATATCATTTACACATGTACCAAGAAATCAAAACCAGATATTTGATCGCATAGCTAACCAAATCCTAGACTAGAATGCATCTCGTATAAACCATCGTCCATAAAAAACAAAAACATGAAAACATAGATATACATCATAAGTACATAACATACATCAATAAACACAAAAAATATCCATCTATACATCATAAGAGCTGTAAAAATACGCATCTTTCATATATATACAAAAAAATATATGAGGCATAGTGTACAAGTCATGCCCCTAACCATAACATTAGTTAAAAAATATATCTACATGTCATCAAAATAGGGAAGAATCCTCATAATGGGCACTTTCCCTGATCATACAAATATCCCTAGGGCTATGACCCACCTTTTGGGTCCTCTGGACCCATGGCTGCACCTGGTGCTAGTACAGGTGTAGCAGCGAAAACTACAAGTGCCACACAACGCAAAGTAGGGTGATGCGCCCTCTCTCTAGCTATCACCATCTCGAGCCACACAACGTCTAAATCATAAAAACAATCCTTGGGTCGGCATACCCAAGGTCAACATTTCTAACTGACCCCAGGAGTAAACTAGATCATTTTCATGAGCAGCTACAGCCTCGCCCACCATCACCCTGAGGTCAGTAGCAACCAACTACTCCTCAACCAGCGCAGCACAAGCCTCAGCCGCATCACATGGGAAAGGGGGGCATAATCCCCTCCAGTAGCTAGAGCACTGTTTCCCTCCCCTGAAGGGCCCCCAACACCTCCCTGACCGGCCCCACCTAGGACCTGCCTCAACGGTTGATGTCCCACCAAGCAGGCAGTAGGATGTCGCACCACACCCACATCTGCAAGAGAAACAATAATAGTTTCGGTGTCACCATAGAAGACATATAAATATACACATAATAAAATCTTCAAGAAATCCATAAAAACATCAAAGGTCATACCTTCTAGGCACCATGCATAACCAATAGGAACACCGATATCTGGGTCCCCCCGGAAATTCATCGCTAAGTATGGGTAGTGTATAAACATATGTGGGTTCACCTAGAAGCATGCCTCAATGATCACATCCCAATAGTGACCAACCTCCCATTGTCCATCATGGGGCATCACGGGTCCCTACCACAACATCTGAGGATCCCTAGGAGGACCTAGGGCACTGACATGAAAGGTCTAAACATCACCACCCTCTCATACATAACACTGCATAAGATGCTCTCATAGGTTAAGATCTTGGAAGACCCCCTCTGGGCCTTCTGTAACTGTGTCACCATGCCATTGAAAACATGGTGAACCCGGTCATAGAAGTGGTCGGCCCATATCTGGTGCAAGATGCCAATATGAGGACCTAACACCCTATTGGGCGATAATGACCCTGTCAGGCAAACTATCATCATCAGGGCACCCCTCTTAGATAAATTTGTCACAGAGCTAATACAAACACAACCCTGTGTACTCGGCTTGGGCCACAATGCTCCTGAGCCCAGCACTAGATGTTGACTCTCCTATGCGGGAGTGGTTGTGGAAGAGCCTCCCCCTTAGGGATTAAACCAGTCATGAAGTAAATATCCATCTCTGTATGGATAATGACATCTCTACAACACAACACCATAACATGTCATCTCCTGTTCCAACAATGGACCAGGAACCAAAGAAGACTATCCTATGACCTTAGTTTGTTTCTCTCTAGAAATTTGAGCAACCCCCACTTTTCTAAAAGCCTCCGAAACCCAAGATATTGGGCCACAACTACTTGAAGATCAGGCCAATCTCTCTCACACCACAACATCGTGTCACTAGAGAAAAACCCAAAAACTAGTGACTAAAATCCAATTTTTTTTTTTTTTCAAAATTTCTAGCTTTGTTGTGCCTGTGTAGAGAACATGCACGATAACCATGCATTTGTATCAGATACAGACGCTTGAATCATTGCACATATCCTTTTCCAAGCGTGAATACCTCACGCACAAACTTCCTTATGCGCAAGTACGATGTAGCTTAGCCTTGATCGCCTGCGCGGTCGAGCAAAAGAATAGACAGAAAATCCATACAAATTACATTTGTATGGACCCCCTAAGGCAAAAAGTGACAAAATTACAAAGTTGGACGTTCAGGTCCCTACCTCACACTGATGGCACGAATCTCGGGTACTCAAGCTGGCCAAAACGATAAGAAAGGCTTAGAAGCATGGGCTTATCTTTGACCTCAGACTCTCAAAAAACACAAATGAGTTGAAATGATCCATATTGGCCAATATATCACCTTTTTCTCATTATTCGACAAACCATAACTGGATCTCAGAAAGCCCAATTGCAAATCCGCAAGAAACATAATGATCAACACTTCATCACATTCAAGCTAGGCCCCATGCATCCACGCCTCAGAAAAAGTCATTTTTTCAGTCACAGTAGGTATGCCCTCTCTTATCGCTTTACATTTAATGCTATTTTCAAAATGTTTGAATAGAAAATATGCTTTTACTTGGGGTATTGGTTGCAGGCATTACAAACACGCCGAATCACCAGTTACCCCAACCACTAAAGGTACAAGAGAAGGTATAATTCTATCCCTAGCATGATAGGCTCTTTAAATAAGCTTTGCATATCCTTACATCATTTATCCACAGAGATAAACCATAGTTTTTGTTCACCCAACCATGTTTATCATCACATCACCTTGCACATGATAAAAATTCTCACAGGTCGGTAGAGCCTCACCCTCCATGGCACTGATTGCTCATGTAGACCATACACCAAATGTCTAGAGCCATGGCCATAAAATCCAAGTTTGGGAAGTACTTCATGTTCACTCATCCATCATACATCAAGTAAATTTTCACCCATGCCATGTTAAAACCCCTTTCCAGGACTACCATTCTCATAAGCAGATCAATTACACACTAGTGCATCTCACACTTGGCCTATCACACCCCCACCAGCATAGCCCATCTTGGACACTATTCATCCACTTCATCAACCCGCACTGAGACCAACCAATGGGCCCCCCACCCTCAGCAAAACACCTTCCTAACACCATAATGATGGATTATTTTCATGTTTATAGGGGCACCCATCTCTATGTTTGTACATTCAAACCCATTTTATATTCTTTTGGTAAGTGTACGAATACTTTTTAGGAGAGAAATCCTACCCATCCATTCACATTTCTCACCTGGAAGCAGTCCCTAATCATCATTTTTTGGAGCTACGCATTATTTAGCACACCCCACCATGACACTCATAGTAACCATACACCCACCTTGGATGCCCTACCGACACTAGGGATTTCTCCACCAGAAATTTTTATGAGTATAGCCACTCACACCTACAGCTCCAATCTTGGGCCACTTACCTACCATCATTAGTTATAGCCATTTCTTGTCATCATGCATAATTTAGCCTATCACACCACACCTTGCTACATCATAAACCTCAATCCTTTGCATCAATAATCATCTCGATCAGTTGGTGCTTCCTTCTTGTCGACCATGACAAACATTTTCCAAGAAGGAGGTAGTACCCTGGATGACTCCCCACCTCAATAGGGGCATACTCAGATGTCACTATGGGGTCATCATTTCCGATTCATTCCATTGATCCTCTTGACATTCAATTTCAAGATAAAATTTCATGTCAATATGGTACCGTACTTCATAAGCGTCGCACTCTGTCAGAATTCGTCGAAGACCCGTGAATTGATAATCATCTCTTTCAGCAACGCTTACACGGGAAGGTCCCCAAAAATAAAATTCCCATGCATTTAATGAGCACTTGTTCTAAAAAAAACATGCCATACCAATATTATGCATGTGGGCACCACATTCAACCTTATTTCAAAGAAAAACTCCCCTGAAGGCATCAACAACCATTGTCATCAACCAGAAGTAGGTCACTACGAAAAAAGTGACATAAACATAACATCTATATGTCAGATAAGCTTAACTAGTAAAAATATCACGAGCATGGGACATCCCTGCCTCGTAGAAATATTTTATTCATTATATCTCTTGCAGGGTTACAACGGAGCATGATATCTCTTTTTACTCACTGGAAAGGGCCTCCAACCTCAGTTTTCAAGAAAGTTACTCTCTCTCTCTCTTAAAAGGAATACGTAGAAAAATAAACTATAATGTATTTAGGCTATATATGTCTTCCTAGAACTCAAAGATCAGGGGGCAACTGTAAATACTGGAAAATCGTACAAGCAAAAGACATTGAAAATATCAAGTAGAAGGTACAAATAAAGGTTTGCAGGGAAGAAATACATTACAGGAGATGAAAATTTTAAATTTTCCTAAGGCTAATAGGAAAATTTTTGGACTGTGCAAAAGAAGAAATGGCCCTGAGTGTGCATTGCAGATTTTTCTTCGATAGTTGTGAAGAGCGAGGTTATCCCTCCAATAGCCACGTGGTCCTAAAGAATGCAGAATGTCACTATCCGGGACCAGTTGGCACACTTGGAGAAAAATATTGTCGCTCAAGCTAACCAATTATTGTCACCTTTGAGCCACCTTGACGCTTTAGTGTAGCACACAAAGGCATCATACCCCCACTCTTGTGTCAACATCCATCTTGTACCAAGAGAAGGAGGGAAAATTTGAAAATTTTCTATAAAAACTAGCCATGTGAAGAGAAATGGGAGACACATTGTTTAGTTGGCCAAATTTCTCATGAGAAAACCAGCTTGTGTTGTCCAGCAACAAAAGGATTAGAAGGATTTAGCTGTTGGCCATCCAACACCTCAATCCAAGAAAGAATATTTCACCACATGTCTGTTGATCTACCATCCTTTGAGAGGGAATAGAGGCCTGCTGAAAACTTGAGGGGAAGAGACTCCCTTGTCTTAGATATTGGAGCTCTGTAGCTCGAAGGATACACTACAATAGATTTAGCATTCTATATTCTACTACCACCAATACCTAAGAAACAGAGAGAGCTCTCCATCATTGAGTTATTAGTGTGTTTGCTCTATTGAGTGTGTTTCTCGTGCATGTTGTTTTGTTTTTTGTTTCATTGTTTATGTAGCATTCTATGTTTCCATTTAAATTAGCTTATTACATGTTGAAATTGTTCCACTAACATTTGACAAACCAATTTTTCCTTTGACTTTCATGTAGGTAAGAAGCCTCCCTACTAAGCATAGCGTATTTCGTCTGCCCATGCGCTAAATGTACTACCATAGTAGTGTTTTCTAATATGTAGTGGTATGATGAGAGCGTCCCCTTATACTTTTCATACATGGAGCATAGTCCTATATACTTCCATAAGTGGGATGGGGTTTCACCTTCAGAATGTAACATAGACTGTTAATGACAACTCCTATGTTTAATGACACTGGAACACATCTCTAGCCTAGACCTCTAAATTTTTTCGTTAATTTCAAATTCTCCTTAAGGTTAATTAGATAAATTTTAAAGTTGACTTTCAGTTAAGTCTCAGTTTAAGGCTCAATATCGATGTCACCTGAACCCTATAATGCAGCTAAATTCTAAAAAATATTCTTTCCATTGCAATGAATTCAAAAATAATGAGGTAAGAAACAAAAACAAGAGTGCAAGTAATGAAACAAACAATGATGTCCCCCAACTAGTTCAAAAATACTAAAGTATTACTTTTAAAGATTAGATTCACTTTCACCATTCCCTAAAATGAAAGCTTACTGAAAAATGAAATTGCTTCTCTTTCCACTAATATGCATAAATTTTTTTTGTTTTTCATTTACTTTGAAAGCTCAAAATGTAAATGAAATCATCTAACTAAAGTAAAATAAACCAAACGAAAAAAGAATTGAAAAATAATCCTTTTCACTTTTCTTTCTATCGAATGGAAAACAAGATTGCTTCAAAAATGCACAAATGAAAATAACTTTCTCTCGTTTTTCCAATCGAACAAGCCAAATCCAAACTTCAATATGAAAATAAATTTCAATTTACTCTTTTGAATTCAGGAACTAAAGAAGACACATTCTCCTAAACTTGCAAATCAAACAATTTTCTATATTATGTTTGACATTAAATCAAAGGTGATTTCTAAGTGCAACGATAACCAGTGCAGGGTAATTGACCTAGAAGACCTAGAAATCAACTAAACTTCATTGTATCTCACAATAAAGTCAAAGAAAAAAAACCAATGAGACAAACAAGCTAATAACGAAGGCAGGAGTTCATTCAGACTTGAAAAATGTTCTTCAGTGGTTAGGACACACTGGAAAGGTAAGGGGAAGCCCTAAATTTTCCTATCTCTAAGATCAACGCTTCTGTGGTGAGAAGAAGGGTGCTGAAAGGGAGGTCAGTGTAATTGTTTTGTATAAAACAATGTTGTTAGTGCTACTATGAGAACATAAAACACGCTAAGCACTAAAAAAAGGAAAAATAAAAATAATTTCACACTAAAACTAGAACTAACACACTAGATTAACTATCAAACCTTATATAAACCTTTAGAGACTGAAGGAGACTTAGATCTCATTGAACAGTCAAACTGATCAGAGATTAACCTAGGAAAGGAAGGCTAAGAGGCTAAAGCTCCCCAATATGGTCTCCAATTCTATTGTGAAGATAAATCCGCTCTATGGATAAAGGCAATCTCTCTAGCCCTAGAGTCGATCTAGAAACTTGTGAGACTTTCTAATGCAAGCTTCCTTAGCTAATATTCAAAATGAGATAAGAAAGGAGATAGGGTTACATTTTCATAATGCTATGCTTGAACACTTTGGTGGTGGCCTTGATCCATGATCCCTCAAGCTCGTTCCTCGCTACTAGTGGCATATGATTACGTGTAGGAGATCAAGATGCAACAAAAAACATAATCCAATACATAATATTCATGAACACCAAATATATAACATATAAGGAACATTAGACTATTTGTGCAAATTATTAGACAAATATATAAAGCAAACATCATATTTTTTATTAATGAATGTAAAAGAGATATCTTACAACCTAGGCCTTGATGTTGGAGGCCTTCCTTTGGTGACTTCTGAGTCCTTCATCGAAGCTCTAATGCATTCCTTCCCTCGAATAGCTTAGGTGTTATCACAATACATGAGTGTAAAGGGAATGAATGATCTTACCAACACAATAATGACTAAACAATAGTGGAGGGATGGGGATCAAATTATAGGAAGGGAGAAGAGGTTGGGAGTCCATGAAAGGAGGATTAAGGTCCACTTTTTAAGGGATAAGCTACCATTGATAATATCAAAGCTTTAAAATCAGAGAGCTCGACCCTATCACCACCGAATAACAACCAACTTGCCACCCTGGAGCTTCTAGAGGTCGAAGCTTCTCCTACATTTTGAGGAAAAAGTACCAAAAAAGGATTAGCGTGGTTTTCCCAGAAAAAAGGGCGCTAACAGCAGTAGGTGAGAACTGTCAACCTACCATTAGCACGGGCAGATCACTAGAGAAGCGCGTTGACCCAGAAATTTAAATTTTTGACCTAGTCACTCCAGTGATATTTCAAGGAAAATTTCTTTGATTCTTCAGAGGATATCTTTGTGTATTTTTCCCAAGTGGATATACTGTACAAGACCTGTCACAGGGAACTTTAGGAGTAGGGACGGTAAATGAGCAGGGTGACAAATTATCGCATAACAGTTAGTATGCCAACAAACACTACAAGCAAAAATCACATTGGTGAGGGTCATGCTTGTGACGGACCTTTAAGGTCCATCTCCAATGTCACATATGGTGACAGTCATTAAAAAACCGTCATTGTAAGTGTATATAGTGATGGTCCTTTATGGTCCGTCACCAAAGACATTTTCAATGACACTTTTGGTGAGGGTCATTAAAAACCCATCACTAATTCTCTCTTTGGTGACACTTCTAGTGACGAACTTTTAATGACCCTGACCAATGCTCTTTTTGTTACTTTTGGTGACGGTCAAAAAATGTCTGCCATCATTGATCACTAAAAACCGTCACTGTAAGTGTATATAGTGATGGTCCTTTATGGTCCGTCACCAAAGACATTTCACTTTTGGAGAGGGTCATTAAATTCCCATCACTAATTCTCTCTTTGGTGACACTTCTAGTGACGAACTTTTAATGACCCTCACCAATGCTCTTTTTGTTACTTTTGGTGACGATCAAAAAATGTCTGTCATCATTGATCATTCTAATGAGTTTTTGATGACGCTATGTGCCTGCTGATATATTTTTTGTCAAAATATAATGATTTAATACCATTATTGTGGAGCATTTTGTATAATATATCCAAGGCCATAGTGGTTAGGGTCAGTCAATTTTTTAAGAAGTAATAAGCGTGTATCATTTCCCTCAAGTAATGACTAGTCGAATAGAGATTTCCTATGAGTCAACACATGATTCATATCTATTAAGTTTATTATCTATAAAATTCCATTTAGATAAAGTTCCACTGTTGTGTGTAGGAAATATATTATTTAATACATAATTGAGCTCTGACAATTCTATTAATGAGAAAGACCTAACAATCCTCAACAATCTGGGCACACCTTAAATTAATGCTTTGGCACACACTAACATTTCTTAGCACCCCACATGTCTTGGAACATCATTGTACCTAGAACATCTTGTGATGACACCGACGCCCAAGCACATGGTGGCATGCGCTATCACAACATGGAACTCTCATAGCATGTGTTGGCATGCTACATATAGTCCCTAGCATGCCCTGGAACACCTTGGTTGAATGCATTGACATACATTAGCACTTGGCACACAATGCCACTTGGCATGTATTGGGACCTATTATTAGTGTGCCTAGCATGCCCCTTTTCAAAAAGATAAAGTCCCGACTTATTAACCCTCTTATTGGTTCTTCCTTTTGTTGCCTTGACACATATTGACATACCCTGGCACCCTGCACCACATCCTTAGCACCTACCATGTATTGGCATATCTTGGCACTATTAATTGGCACATGATATAATTAGCACACCCTGGAACTCCCAAGCACACTTTGGGAATTATTAACATGCCTTGATATTCCCTAGCATGCCTTACCAATGCTTAGCATACCTTGTCACTCCCTCCTTGGCATGACAACTAACACTGACCATTAACACTAGTCTCTGGCAGTACACATTCCTCATATTCATTAACTTCCATGAATTTTTACCTAGTTCTCCCTTAATGTTTTTTCCTAGTACTCCTTAACACTCATCAACATGCGTTATCACTCTCTAGCACATGTTAGCACTCTTCAACATTCCCTTCCACTTCATAACATGCATAACACTAGTCCATGACACATATTGGCGCTTGGCACGTGTTGGCGCTTGGAAAGTCTTAGCATGTATGGAATACGTTGAGATGCCTTGGTATGATTTAGCATGGTTTAATATTAAATTTATTTGTGATGATCAATTGTTGGAAAGTAGATGAGAAGCAACAAAGGAATACTTGGCACTTAGAATGCACTAAGACTTAGCACTTGGCACCTATTGCCGCCTAGTGTTGGTGTGCCTAGCATGCCCCTCTTGGAAAAGGTAAATTGATGACTTATTAACCCTCTTATGTGTTCATTTCCTTGTAGTTTAAATTTTTTCTCCCTTTTGTTGTCTTGACAGTCCCTGACATGCATTGACACACCCTTGCACATCTTGGCATGCCTTATCACTTGGCACATCTTAGCATGTTTGACATGTATTCCCACTATCTGGAACATCAAGGGGGTGAAGAGAGATGTAGTCCTAAAGTAGGTCAAGTACGACAGCCGAGTAAGGGTTGCTAAAGGGAGGTCATGATCATCCTCCAAGAGCAAGATCATCATGTGAGGGTTCAGAAGAATGTTGTATACCTTAATGGTTGATTTGCGCTAGGAAGTAGGATGGCATATTGTTGGTTCTCTTCTGGAAGATCAAGCTTAAGAGAGGTTTCTCATGAGAATCTGGGCATGTGATTTCAATGGTGTCTTTGTGTGAAGGCCGCATCAAATTATGAAATGTTGAAATTTGCAACTAGAAACAGTGAGATTGAAAACCAGAAAGGACAAAAAAAGATGCACCCACACTGGTGAGGAATTTTGATGCACGAGGAGTAAGGAATGTGGGGTATCTAATTTATTTTTCCTTTAAATAAATTGGACAATAAATTTTAATTTCATCTCATAACAACTTGTGTCAGTTAATTAAGTCATGATGACCGAGTTAGCTCAAGAAATTTGAGTTGAGGGTCTAATATGAGGCATCTAGAGGGAATCTAATATTTTTGGGGTCCAGTTGAAGTTGATGCATTAGTGGGGTGCAAGTGTAATTAAATCAATTAAATGAGTTAAAATTAGTTTAACTAGTTCTAACTGAGTGATGAGCTAGTGAGAGCTCCAGTGAATTAAATTATATTTAAGTCACAATGAGTGATCAATTAGATAACTGATAATTCACTATTAATAGTTGCGTGCATGTCAGTTTCGAGGAATACCCAGTTGAGACAGAGGTTAAAGGGAACATAGATATTAGTTGTATTCAGAGAAAATTTCCCATGTGCAATTATAAAGTCATTTGGATTCTATGATGGATTGCGCAATCAAGGAAGACTGATTTTCCTAATTAATAAGAAGTTAATTCCCTAGAAATTGCATGAGCAAGGCAGGTTGAAGTAAGGATGAGAATTGGCTAAGTACTAGACTGAGTTTGCATAGATCAACAGGAGACAATTGACATAGTGCTGGAGAATCTCATGAGAGATTAAGCATTGTATTGCTTCATGATTCATTGACTTAATACACAATAGAGATAAAGGGGTTTTGATTAGTTGCTTTCCCCAAATACATCATGTTGTTTTGCAATTGATAATTTATTTCTCTTACTTATATGTGATTGTGCGATCGTGTTTTGTTTCCGTAAATTGTAGGAAGGATTCAATATCTTGTTTTAGTAGATTACAAGATTAGATTGAATCTCGTTGGTTAGATTTTCTACATGGTATCAGAGAAATAATTTTTTGGGCGGAGAGTTTGTAGAGAATATCTGAAGATTTTGGTGTAAATTTTTTGAAAACAAATAGAATATTTGGATTCCTTGCGAAAATCTACCCAAATGGAAAAAAAATCCGGTCAAATCGGAGCTCGGATGAGGGAGATATCATCGATTTAAAATAAACTCTTTTTTATAAACTTTTTGTAACTTCAGGACAATTACACTATGCGCGAATCAAGAACCTATATGCACTTGAGGTACTAGATGCATGCAAAGCTTTGAGGAGAAAGATAGAAGTTAGAGACTTGGTGGTTTAGAGGGAGCATAAATTACCTCTCAACATGCATCCTCATGAGAAGCAGTCTAAGAAGATTGTGGAGTAGCTACCACAATTGGAGAAGCAGGGAGGAGACTGAGTGGAAGCGTCCACTCAAGCAGAGACCTCCATGAGGGGGAAATTTCGAGCTAGATGGGAAGAGGGAGCAACCATACCTCGAGGTGTAAGGTGGGGTTACGTGTAGACATAATCCCAAGATAATAAATTTGGGCAAGGTCCATTGAGATGGCATGTCTCATGGATTGAACCTGGCTACGAGGAGCCCACAGTACAACAGTAGTAGGAAGGATCAGTTAGATTGATGTAGTCAGATGTCAGAAAAACAAAAATCAGAGTGACAGATGTCAAATACTGGAGCACAAATAGAGTTAGCAACAGTTTAAAGGGCACATATGCAGATTTCAGTAGAAGTGCAGAGAATCTAGTACTAGACATGTGCAGTAGCTAGTAGCAGTTAGAACACTCTAATGACAGATGCATTATACTGATTCAATTGTTTAGAGGCTATTCAGTTTCAGGATTTGCAGGTGCAAACAACACTAGAGAAGTGTAGCATGCATAACATTCCAAAGGTACCAGATGGGGATAGATTGAATTCCTTTCTTGTTGAGAGGGAGTGTTGAAATTTGCAACAAGAAACAGTGAAATTGGCGACTAGAAAGGAAAAAAAAATGCACCCACACTGGTGAGGAATTTTTATGTACCAGGAGTGAGGAATGTGAGGCATCTAATTTATTTTTCCCTTAAATAAATTGTAATTTCATCTCATAACAACTTGTGTCAATTAACTAAGTCATGATGATTGAGTTAGCTCAAGAAATTCGATTTAAGGTGATCAAGGTGGATATTGGTGGCCACCCGCCTATTCCACTTGGGCCCTCGCCATTGTGTCTTTCAGTTTTTTAGTTTCCTTAATTATAGCACAATTTACTATTTTTGTCATTTTTTTAGGTCTTGAACTTTCAGAGTCGTTTTGAGGCCCCAAACGATGTTTTTTGGGCATGAAAGGTTTGGTGATTTCATAGAAATCATATTAGTAGTTGTAGTCCTCGGAGAGATCTTTCTAACGAGGTATCATGTGCGTCAAACGAAGATCATATGACCAAGTTACGACCCCGAGAAGTTGGCTGCCCAACTAACCCCAACGGGGCCCATAAAATCTTGGTGTTACATCTCCTCAGGATAGGGTTTTGGTTGTTTAGGGTTTTATCTTATTTTAAATAATAAAAATACCCTTGATCCTTATTGTAACACAGTTCAGAGGAACATAACTATCAGTTGTATTTATAGAAAATTTTCCATGTGCAATTATAAAGTCATTGGGATGCCATGATGGATTGTGCAATCAAGGAAGGTTGATTTTCCTAATTAATATGGAGATAATTCCATAGGAATTGTGTGAGAAAGGTAGGGTGAAGGAAGGTTGAGAATTGGCTAAGTACTAGAACGATTTTTCCTAGATCAGCAGGAGACAATTGGTAGAGTGCTGGAGAATCTCAAGAGAGATTACGAATTGTATTGTTTCATGATTCCTTGAATTAATACAAAATAGAGATAGAGGGTTTTGAGCAGTTGCTTCCCCAGATACATCTTGTGTTGTGCAATTGATAACTTTTTTCTCTTACTTATATGTGATTGTGCGATTGTGTTTTGTTTCCACAGATTGTAGGAAGGATTCGGTATCTTGTTTTAGTATACGATTACAAGATCAGATTGAATCTTGTTGGTTATATTTTCTACATGAAATAGAAGAGAGGGTTGATACCATCTTGCCTTGTGGTGGTTAGTAGGCCGCAAGGTCTGTGATAAAGACCAACATAAATGGAGGAGGGCTTGCACTCTAATTTAGAGCCATAATAGAAGTTGACGCAGGCATAATATTGACTGAGTTAACCCTAGTTTGAGGGTCAACATTGAGATTTGAAGTTCATTTCAAGATTCAGTCAAAGAAATGCCTAGAATGTATGGATGCATATGAGCTAGGTCGAGTCTCTTATGGAGGCAAGAGTCGTGTTTTTTCTATGTGTGGATAGGTTTTGTTCTACAACAATTAGAAGTACATAAGTATAATGCCCTAGTTAGGATAGTTTCCTAGCATGTTTAGTTCATAAGGTATGACCTTAAAACTATGACAAATTTGCGTAGAAGAAGATGGGTTGTGACCCTTAGAGCGAGGTTTATTTCTGCAATAAAGACCGCAGATCTGGAAGATGGTTTGCAGATTCAGTATGTGTGGAGACAACAAATCCAAAGGAGGGTGGAACCTGAGCATAATATTGAGCATGCAGAAGAAATGTGCCATAGGAAGAATGGATTGATATGCAGAGGAGTTGATTTTGGTGGACTTTCCATAGAGTTTTAGACAAAGACTTGAAGAAACCTATAAAAAATTAGTAAATGGACTGTTAGACGTCGCTGATTTGTGACCCTAGTTCAATCATCTACAAATTGTTAGAAGTATGATAAGAGTAGTAGTTCATATTTGTTCATAGATTGGACAAAAAATACCAAATTTTCGATACACAAGAACAGTGATCTTGAGAGGACTCAAACCATTGTTAGGTGGTAGATTTGAAGAGCCCTAGATGAAGACAATATTGTGGGCCCTAGATCAGTAAAAATAATTGACTGTGGTTGGGCAGATTGATGGTAGGAAAAGTACAGTTGGAGGGTTGTTAGGTTACTGTCAAAGAAGAGCCCTGAATCTTGTTTTGGTGAAGGACAACAAAATTGGTAGAAGGGAAAGTGTATAGGGCCTAAGGGTGTGCAGACTTTGAAGGACTAAAGTAATAGTCAAGTGGGCCAACCAAATAGCCCTAGTTCACTATATTGTAGAGGATTGATTGAATGAGAAGAAGGGAAACCTCCATAGCCTTGGACTTCTCATCTTGGAGCTGTATTATGGAAAAAGTGGGCCTACCAAAGAGTTGTTCACAAATGGAATTGTGAAAAACTTGTTACCACTCAAACTAGTAGTGGATCTAAAAGGGGTTCCTAAGAGGGAAACTGCTAGGACAAGGGAAATGATGGAGGCTTAGCCCATTGTCACCACAGCTAAGGCTCCTTGCTCTTCACAGACTTTCGACGATGGGTGGAGTCCCAGTAGTTTAGGAAGTCACTTGTAGAGTATAGGTCAATGAATAGGTGGGAAGTGACACTCGAAACCCTTTCCCTAAGATAAAATAAAGAGTGGGACTTGCTTTCCTTTTAAGCAAGGGAATTATCTTCTAGGGAGAGAGGAGGGGCATTGAAGGGTTAAGGGAGAAGAATAAGACTGATGAAGGAAGTTCTCAATCACTAAAATTCTTTGGGAACTTGGATTCCCAAATGGTCCTTGATGAAAGGCCTTTGACACCAAATGGGACCACATGGGGCCAAGTGGACCCAGCCTAGGTTCGAGGATGGAATTTAGCAACCAATGATGTTCCTATCCTAGACAAGGTGATGGGAAAGGATCAGACAAGAGTTTTTACTTCGATAGGTCAAATTGATCCTACTAGGTTCTATCCTTGGGAACACCTAGGAAAAACTTAATCCTAGAGCTAGGGCTTGAGGTATCCGGAGATTCCACCGTCGAAATTGGCCCAAGTTATGAGCAAAGTGAGGGCACACAACAACACAGCTGCCTCTAGGAGATAGAAGATTTTCTCTAGCTAGATTCTTGGGAAATTGTTTCCCTAGGTGAACTAATGGGGCAAGACCTAGGGAATGTGAAAATTTCTTAATATAAGAAACCCTATTACAGTATCCTGATTTATTTCTCCTACTTGAATTAAGTTACAAGTTAATTTATGAAATATTCAATAAATTAGCGAAGTAAATAGTAAATACAACTAGCAACCTACACATACAAATCAAATAATGAATAACATGCTCATAGAAAAAGTGACACATGGATTTTCTGGACAACTATCCCGAGAAAAAACTCAATGTGGGAAAACCGGTGCAGCTAGCTCTGGACGGTTTTCATTATTATGTATAATCTAATTACAACAATCCTGGGCACCAAAACTGGTTCGCTCAACAGAGAAATAAAAACGACAGTAATACGCTGCTCTGAATCCCTCTACATCAGCCTAACTGGCCTATGTCAGCCTCTACATTGCTTAGTAAGGGTCTGCGTCACACTTGAAGGGCTTACACTGCCCCTATGCTGCCCTGACTGGGCCTGCATCAGCCCTGTGTGGCTCCTGCTGCCTCTGCGCTGCCCCTGTTGGGCTCTAGCTGGACTGTGTGGCTCCTGTTGCCCCTGTTGCTCTGGCTGGCTGGAATTCTTAAGCAAAAAAAGCATAGGTAAGAAAGAAGGCACTGGCCAAAGGTAACACATAACAGTAAAAAAAATTGAAGAAATGAAATGAAAATAGATCAATGTCCACAAATAACTAAAATAGCTCAATGGGACTAGAGAGCAAAAACTTTGACAACAACAATAAGTGCTTATAGAATTAGCTAATAGAACAGAGGAGACTAGTTCATGAGGTTAAAATGTTGTATAATTGTTGGCATAGGAAAACTGTAGAATTTAAAAGAAAAAAATTCTCAAGAGTGTTAGATTACCTAGTTGGTCCGAGTTGGTCTCACCTCAGCCTTGAAAAGTTGAGCAGCACCAGGATTGCAGAGCTAGATTGTGGTACACCAGTCAGAAAGATTCTTAAATACAACTAGAAGCTTATAACAACACCTTCGAGGATAGATGAATTAGTTGTTGGGTCACACCCACCAAGTATGGCACACTAGTTGAGGAGATTAACACCATCATCTCAGGTGCATTCATGAGTGCACACTTATGGAATGAGGCACCTTCAGGAGAGGAGTTATATCTACATTGATAATGCACTACTCTAAAAGAAAAGCCTTGCATACAAGGAAAATTTTTGAGGGAGTTGCTCATGCTCAAGGGAGATGCACCACTAACGCTATCATTAGCCTGTTTTCTAACAACACCTTCTCTTAACTTATAAATGAAAAGGATGGGCACACTAGTTAGACATTTGTAGAAATAGATAATAAGAGTGAGTATTGTTAGCTTGTAGATTGTAGTATGAGCTTTTGTGAGATGACAACTTGCTGTGGCATTATTCTATTTGAGTAATAAATACTTCTATGCAATTGTTGTTGGTTCCTGCTCTTTTTGTCCTGAATTCTTAGATTGTATATTTGTGTAGAGTGGGCCTAATATATTTGTTGTTTTAATCCACTGTACATGTTGTGTTTGCACTCTTGAATTTACATCCTTCAATTTCTTCTTGAACAAAACTGAAATTTTGATAGGCAGATACTAAAGTTCAGTCCTGTTGTTAGGATTGTTTAATTCTCTAAGGGTATTCTCTTGTTTTCAATAGTATTTTCATATTTTTGCATCACAGCTCATCTCTTCCATTTCATTCTACTATAATACAAAAATCATTTCTAGTATAGTTTAGTTTATATCTGATTTTTACTTAATTGATATTTTATTTTATTTTATAGGAGCAGTACTTAGCAATCTCAATTCACACTCCCTTTGTATTCACACTATTGTATATGTGTGGTCATTGGACATTATCTCATATTTATATTATCTTTGAGTGCAGACTTGTGTATCACAATTCACATGTTAGAATTGACAATCATGAATCAACAGGTTGCATTTTTGTGTTGTATGACCTTAAGTTGTTGTTTCTAGTTAGTCTTGCAGCAAGTGTCTTCATAGACAACCCCGCAACCATAATTCTGGCTAAGGAAAATAAACTTGTTGTGTCCAATGGCTGAAAAGCATGAAAAATTAGATCTCAAAGATGAAGATAGTTCAATACAGAGAATGTGATTGAAATTCTCCAAAACAATACTTGTAGCCAAGTATTATATCATTTTCAGGGAAAGCCAATAAACTCAATACAATTTTCTAGGGAAAAAACAATGTAGAAGCCAACACACATGGCCTTGACAATTTTAAAGTCTAACATTTGTCGGGATAAAGCTAGGAAAAATAACCTTTTCCCAATTGTAAATCGTTCCTGTGCCATAAATTTCATGAATTAAAAAGACACAGTAATAGGAAGTATGGAATTGGTTTGTTGACCTGTCATTTGAGTAAATACTAAATGCCCCAACAATATTCTTATGGGGGTAAGCCAAATGTTTACGTAATACTTATTGGCAACCACTACTTTTGATGCATTCACCCTTCAAAGGATTTATCATCACATGACTCCAATGGTTATTCTTGTCGAGCCTCTGCTCCCCCGAAATCTTCATGGGTATACACAAACTATTAGATATTCTAATGTATATTAAGGATTCAGTGGAATATTGCAAGATCCAAATATGGGCACAAGTTAGACAAGGAAACAATCTCAAATCCTAGAAATGACAAAGTACAATGGTAGTCAAAGGAATGACTCAGAAGAGAGATTGCAACAGTGGAGGCACAAGTCTTTAACATCTCCAGGACTATAGCAATATTAATGCCAATGCTAGAGAACAAGATCCTTTGAGGGCTCATTGGCTATAATATGGATGATGGTTGTCTCTGGATAAAGAAGAGACAGAGAGAGATCCTGGTTGATGGTTGTCTCGTGTGTTTTGGGACATGGACTAATTGTTTCTCATGGATCCTTCTCTGGTGATGTGATCATTGACTAATACATGCGGATTTTTTTTTAACAACAACTATGTTTCCCAATAAGTGGTATCAAAGCGTAGGTCATGAGTTCGATACACAACCGACTCGCGTTGGGGGGGATATTTTTGGACATTGGATAAACCAATGCTCCCCGTGTGTTTCACAACACAGAATAACTGCCTCTCGTGGATCCTTATCTCTAGCGATGTGATTGTTGACTAACACCTACGGGTTTTGGTTTAACAACAATCGTGATTCCGAACATAATGATACCCATTGTTTCTTATTCATTCAACATAGGTTCATCAAGCAAGTGGGCCTTTACTTGGTTTCCTTTTTCTCATTAATTTCCTTTCCTTTATTGCCCTTCCACTTTGCTAGGGAAACCAAGAATGCCTTCTTTGTTGATGTGGAGTTCCTTTCCTTAATGCAGTGGAATGAGCCCTCAAAACCTTTTTTGTTGAGAAGATGACTACCAAGTATATGCCCCTTTTCCAGGGATTCATATATTTAAACACATGATATATTTTACTTTTTCTCCTATGTGCTCAAATATTGCATTTCCCCCACTCTATGATTGATTCATCCATTTTATGCATTTACTTGTAGAATGCTCACTAGAATTTCCTCTTACTTTGATCTTCAATCCATGGCCTTTATTTTTGTTTTATTATGATGACTTTTAGCATCCTTCATTTATCTTTTTAACCCTCATTTGTGGCCTTCTTTGAGCTAAACAAAGTATCATGGGAGCTTCAATCAATGGCATACTTAACCACTTCTTTGACAAACATGCATGTTCAACAATGATGGAGCTCATAACTTTTAATTAGACTACCTAACCTGCTTGTTCATGTTGCATTATATCTCACATTTCTCTTCAAATTTTCAACCACAAGCCATGTACTCATTGTTAAGCAATATCCATGAGCAATGATTTTTTGCTCAGTGGGATAATTAATTTCTACCTCTCATAGTCATATTTTGGTTAGTGCTTGTCTTGATCCCCTTGCTTGGGTACCTAATAATTTGTACTCATAACCTATGCTTCCTCACCCACTAAGCACACACTTTGGGTACTTGGTGAGTAAGGGCACTAAACACATAACCTTTGCTCCATGCCTTATACTTACCACTTTCCTCTATTACTCTTCCAACACTTTTTTGGGGCTCACACATTTGTCTATGATTTACTTGAACCTAGGGGATTTCACCACAAATATGGGGGCAAATAACTCATTCATTTTTCTTTGTCATTAAGGATTTTAACATCACAAGAATTTGATACCACTCTAGGGTCCATTGTCAAAGGTCATTGGACATTCCTTCTTTTTTTGTGTTGTTAATGGGGAAAAGACCAATGGAAAATGAATTTTGTTGAAATTGGGGCTTTAAAATGTAGTATACAAATTCATGCACTAACACATCATCCTATTCAATAAATGGACCAACAATGCTTATTTCATCTCTACATTAATGTGCAATATATTGCATGTAAAGGAGTATCTCAACAACATCTTTCATCCTATTGTGCATTTCATTGTAGAATGACAAGATATTTATAGTTAATTACAATATCACTAAGAAAAGAAAGGTGCCTTATCAAGCAAATGGAATTAAAGAGAAGAAATTTTCCCAAATGTAGACATAGTGAGCAAACTGGCTTTACTTGGTGAATGTGCTCAATGACAAGATGAAGCATTGTTCTTAGTGAATATTAAGGCAAAGGCCTACACTTAGCATCGAGCATAAGAACTAGCGAAGAGTGTAGGGACAAGAAAAGCAACAAGTAAAGGACTTCACACTCTATAAAGGAAATGGCCTGTTGACTATAGGTCGAGTTGCTTGATGTCTCTATGTTGGACCTTAAAGAAGACATATGAGGTGTTCAGTTGGAGTTCCCCAAGCTTGGTTTATGAATCTCGAACAAATGAATAACCTAACCACCACGTAGAGGAGAATGGATTGCCATGCAAGGGGAACAATAAACACGTTGTATTTGATAGTACTCTCACATAAGGAAATATAAGTTAAGACATTCAATTTATTCATTCATCACAGGTTAGAATAACCTAGTCCACTCACACTTCAAAAGAAGATAATAAGCTTATAGTTACACATATCAGCCACGATAGTGAAAAAGTAATAAAAAAAATTATAGATAAAAGATGAATTAAACCATTACTAATCATATCATAGCATAATGACATGTTAAATGTCCACACCATTATTTTTTCTTCATTTCTAACAACATTAAAAACCATAGTACGATGACATTGCATTTTTTTAAGGACGTCACTTGTATTTCTCCTTTTCTAACAACATTACAAACCATAGTAAGATGACATTACATCTTTTTAGTAAGTCACTTGTATTTCTCTTCATTTCTAACAACACTAGAAACTATAGTAGGATCAAATTACACCAAATTTGTGAGTCCATAACCAAAAATTCCCATGTACAACTACAACTTTATTCAACCTACAATTCCAAATTCCTACACACCACTACTAATTTAAGGAGAGTTGAAATTTGAATGAGTTCAATTTCACTTCTAAGTGAACCTACTCACAATTTTTTTAATTTTGAATAGTGACCATCTAACCATGTGCTATCTCTTGCTATCTCTTCCTAAAATTTGTTGTACCTTAATAATCGCTTTACGAACTTTCAATCAAGGTTGTTTAGTCAAATTTTTAGTCAAATTTTTTTAATCAATTTCGGGAAGGAATTCGGAGGGAAAACACAGATCCAGAAAACCAGGCATCCAGCACAACATATCTCATTGTGAAGATGAGCATCATGGAAATTATCTGATCATTGTGCAGATGAGCATAATCAACATTCTCATGCGCTCGATATCTCATTTTGCAGATGAGCATCATGAACATTCTCTGATCTGATCATTGTGCAGATGAACATAGTCGACATTCTCACGCCGGTGGACACCATATACAAGAATAATGAGACGGCGAGATGGCTTTGAGAAGAAAAAAATCTGGCTGGTCGAAGAACCGAGAGCTGATCGAACCCATGAGGCGAGAACCTGATGCGTTCAGGACCAATCGTAGCCAGTTATTCGTGGGCATTGTGTATCATTTATAGGCAACTATTCACTAGGATATTACATGTTAATGTTGATGCTTTAGTCGTAGCTGTTCGCATGATTCTGGCACAATTAGGGGAAGGTTACATAGACAGAGAGATTCAAAAAACCTTATAATTTTATTTTTCCTCTCCCGTTGGTTCATCCATTATGGTGATAAAGACTGATTTGGTTCCAACCAGGCAGCCAGTATGAAAAGTATGACATTGACGAACAGAGGGAGAATCGGATCTCTGATAGCGATGCCTTCGTGAGGCTTTATACCTTTGTCAAGTCTAACACTAACGGTGCTAAGAAGGTTATTAAACCCTCCATTTCTCCTGGCTCGGTCTTTAAAATATCCGGAAAAACTACTAAATTTTTTGGCTTTTTTGGTACCAGAAAGTCGATGATGTCGCGAAGTAGAAGAACAGGGCAGTGGTCATGACCCTGAATGCTGAAATTCGAATCACTTAAGGCCAGATTACATCAAGAGATTCCCAAGTTACAGAAATTGGCTCAGAAAAAGGTCAGGATTAGCTATCCTCAATTTTATGCAAGTGCTTTTTAGGGCTTTCTCATGGTTTCGTAGATTTTATTTTCAATTACTCGATTTTTTTGATGATTCAACAACCTTTTCATTGTTGAATGTCGTAGTTATAGGCTGCTCAGTTTCGAGGCATTTTGGGACTTAGGATAAATGTGGTATTCCTTTATTTGAATTCCATTTTTTGTACGACCAGTGTTTTGCCAATCGGCAAGAGTCTTCAGCATGAACCTCGAATCTAGCTAGTTAGAAGCTAGAATAAATGGAGTTTTAATAGATCGTAATGATACACATTGTTTTGATTACAATATAGGAAATTTATTAGATCAAATGTGATAGAAATTAGTTGAAAGTTTCCCCACAATTTCTAACACCTGTTTAGAATGAATCATCAGAGCACAGATTAAGTATAACATTAGTAGAAATCTCCTTAAACAATAAACACCACCACCCAAAAATAATTTTCAGGGTGATGACTAGTTATCTGGTTTGGTTTTATAAGTCAGTCTAATACCCCAATGCTTAAATGAAATTCACACCAAGGTTCTGGTAGCCATAAGCAATGATCCTAAATTATCACACTGGTATTCAAAAAATTCCCCAAAAATCTCACTTCCAAACACTCTAGCTGTCTGGAAAATTCACCATAAAACAAAATCAGGAAACAACACCCGAATGAACTAACATGTTTCTTCTAGTGAAACTTTGATCTTCAGCCATCTTATCTGAAGTGACACCCTGAGAAGAACCATCCACTTCATCATATGAATTGCTGATGTATGTTTCCTCGGATGAGTCAGATAATGATTTCTCTGACTGATCTCCAAAGCTACTCATTGGCTTTTGGGTTTCTCTGAATTCGGAACCATCTTGAACAAAAGGAATAACTCGGGTACTAGTTGATTATTTTCAAGAGTGAGATCCAAAATCAGGATAGTCAGAGAAGAAGGTAGAACAGTACTCTGCTACAAGCAGCTCACGTAGTAATTGAATAATTGTAGGATGTGAGAGGCCGAACATCTGTATCCTGCTAATGGTGATCTTGCCGTGTTCTACCAGTTCCACAAAGAACAGCCAATGCACTAGATGCATAATCTCTTTCAATGACATTTTCAGGGCTTTCATCTCGAATTACATGAAAAATAGGACCTGCACTTCCACCGTAAAGAATTCTACAGGTGTATGTAGTCTGTCCATCCTTTTCCACCATATTGGCATAGTTTTTTATAGATTTATAGCCAATAGGTAATATGTGTCAGTCTGTATGAAATCCAACACGTTTATATTCAATTGGCCCAAGATCCATAATGGTAAGAACTTTTGTTAGAGTAAGGTGAAGAATAGGCCTCCTATCTGGAGTTCGTGGAATGCTAGGACGAGAACACTCGGAACGTCTAGGCTCTGTGGAGATTTATTTCTCCTTTTCATAAAAAAAATGTCCTTACGCTGAGCCTTGAGCTTACGAAGGCGACGTCGCAGATGACTTCCAATAAATCTGAGGTGCTTCATGCAATCTTTAGGATCTGGGTGATTACCAACCTCTGAAAAACAATCAAAAACTCTGAAGTTTAGTTTATTGTCTTCGAAGATAGCCTCCCAATTCCAAAAACCATGTGCCAATACACCCTTCACCAATTCCTTATCATGATGGCCTCCTTTCCACCAAGATGGCATATTTTTCCTTCGATTCAGTTGCAAACCCAAATTCCCCCAATCTTCAAATGACCTTGACATTTTAGGGCGGCTTTATCGAGGTGGAATGAGTGTGTATTCCCGATCTTGTATTCTCGATCTTGGACTAATGAATAAGATAGGGGCATGCATTTAAACTTAGTGTCTTACTCTTACTGGCCAAGTTGAACCTGCAATTATATAGCTCCACAAATTTTGAATTTTGAGCCATCGAAGCTGAGGGCTAAAACATAAATTCCTGCTATTAGGCACCAAGGCACCACATACTCACTGTGGCTTGGAAGTTCTGCAATTTGAAAATGATACTGGCATATTGGAAATTTCCACTTTCCACAGTACCAATTAAAAGTCCAATTGAATAAGGAACAAATAAAATAAAAGGAAAAAGATTTTGTTTTCCTAATCAATATAACTTCCTGTTGCTTTTGCTGCTAATGGGTTATAGACGGTTAAAATTTGACATTCTGAGAGCTGACATCTATAATACACCTCATTTCATAGTTTTACCTATAGTTTCTATAAATAACCTTTATTCATGCACATGGTTGTTTACTGTAGGAGTATTGCCAACATAGCTGGCTGGAAGGGTGTTATATATATATAGACATTCCTTTAACTCCATCAAGTAACTTGTCATATCTAAGAAATTAAGTAAATTAGGTAGAATTTACAATGAAATAATGCTCTAAGAAGTAGACATTAAGTACTTGCAATCCTTTTTCCTTGCTAATGATCCAAATCTGGTACAAACTGTAATTCTCTAGGGTAAATTTTCTCTTAGGGTTTCTATTATGTCTAGGTTTTTTCAATAAATTAGTGTTACACACCCATAAACAGTATATATGCATGAATAATATAAAGATTGACAACAAATATTGAAAACAACAATATGATTCTTCTCAAAACCACAATAATAGGGTTGACTTCTCAATGAAACCATGTAATATGTTCACCCGTATAGATTTATTTACAATATCAGCAATTTAGGAAACCAAATCCAACTACAATTATGATATGTCAATAAAAACTAGGTGAACTATATTAACCCAATATCTACTATGTTATTCTAGATTTATGCATAGGAGTTTGACTGTACTAAAGTCTGAAGATAATCCACAGGCTTAGAGAATAGGAGCCCGACTGCCTTTCCTATGGGTACCTGCAGCCCAGATGGGTAGCCTGATCAACTCTCTGTACAATATATAGTTATAGAATGACTGTCGGAATGGAGCAGTTGTCTGTTATAGGGTGTGGTTTCCCTAATGTGGTTATCCACATCCCTCCTAGGTTGTTTCCTTCAAAACAATCTCAGACTAATTTCGGTCCTTTGTTTTTTTCTCACTGTACCTAGAATGAGCCTCAATTGCACCTTTGTTATCCTCAAACAAACCCTAGAAGATTCACAAACCAAATTCTTCTTAATGAGTAAGTGCCTTGCTATGTTGGTTAGGGTTTTTAACCTCAAGGAGGACTTCTCTTCCACCTGATCTTCCCTTGACCAAACAAACTAGAGAAAATTAGAGCTTGGATACATTGCGCAACAATTAATAATAGCCAAGATATTGTAACACACCCCCTTACATCCTGACCCAAAAGAGGTGGTTATTAGGATGACCCGACTCTCTGGGTGCAGTTAAATCATCATAATCTATGCCTTCTTTTTGAGAGAAGCCTCGGGCAACAAATCTTGCCTTGTACTTTTCAGCACTTCCATCGGCTCCATGCTTGATCTTGAAGAGCCGTTTCGAGGTGACAATAGATTTGTCCTATGGTCTCGGGACCACTTCCCAGAAATCATTCTTCATAATGGAATCATATTCTTCGTGCATAGCATCCTTCCAAACTTGATGCTTTATGAATTCTTCAAATGATCCAGGCTTAGATTGTACAATTGTACTCATGACTGCTGGGTACCCTTGGTACCTATTCAGCTTCTTGCTTTCATGGAATGTCCCCCTTGGGGCAATATGTCTCTCAGCATCTTCGAGAGTGTCCTTGAGCCATGAAGGTCTCCTCTTATTTGAAGGAGGTGGATCAATAGGATCCATTGGTCCTTCAACATCGGGCATAGGTTCATCCTTTGGCTCTTCCTGCTTCCCTGCTTCTTCTTCTTCTTTTCCTTTCTTTGAGCTAGGAAGAATCCTAACTTTCTTGAGGGCAACATCCTAATCGAAGGTAGGGCAACATCCTAATCGAAGGTGACATCGTGGCATATCTCCACTTCTCTTTGACCAGGCACATAGATTCTATATGCCTTCGAAGTTTCACTATAGCCCACAAACATTCCCTTCTTTCCAGAAGCATCCAAATTGCTTCTCTTTTCTTTCGACACATGAAAATAAACAGGACTTCCAAAAAACCTAAAGTGGGAGGCATCAGGCTTCTTACTAGAGAATACTTCTTCGGGAGTCTTGGAGTCCAATGTGGAATGCAGGCATCTATTTTGAACATACACAATGGCATGGGAAACTTCCACAATGGTTCTATTCTTCCTTTCAACAAAACCATTTTTCTCAAGAGTATACATAGTTGGATCAGCCAATCCTCCAAGTGTCACACACACACCCCTCAAAGACAGCTCCAAAAAGGTCAACACTGGTCAATAGAAAAAGTCAATGTAGAAATTCAACGCTGCAGTCTAGGGCTGTGGTAAAAGGTCACCCTTCTCCTCGATCTTTTTGCTCTCTAATGCTGCCTCAAGAGATTGAATTTTCTGCACAATAATGGAGGTCAAACTCCAAGCTTTGACCCATGGTCAACGCTGGTCAACGCACCAGAAAAGAGCCCTAAAAACAGTTCGCACTCCCCTGCTTCAGATCCGCACATGTCATAGAGAGAGGCCTCCAAAGGCTGAATGAACCAATCAGATCACAAGAGGAAATGTGTGATGAGTTGATGATGAAATGGATATCATATCTCTCCAATTTATATCCATCAATGAGGGTGTGTGACACATCTATTGGGCTTGCAAGCCTTCATTACAATTCTGGTCGACCTTGACAATTTGCACATGTGTGGAAAATAAAATCAAAATATAAGTTCTTCTCATCCAAACAAGATGATCTTTAGATCAATCTTGCACCTCTCTGAAAGAGGAATCCAACAAAAATATCATCATCATCATATGAGCAATGCAACATGGAGTTTGGATCTAGTTGCCCAAAATTAACAAAACGATACCTGTAGTCTGATAAAAATTGATACCTATGCCAACTCTTGCCCAGTTGATCATGTAATAGAAGTCTTCATCTAGCACAACATGATGATGTCAAGTAAATAAAAGAATTCCTTCCTATTCTATTGCTCACCACTTAACAATTTCTTGAACATGGCATTGAATTTTATTCATTTCTGGTCCATTCTAATCTACTCAAGTGGTATATGTTGTCTTGATGTTACTTTCTTGCTGTTGGAGATCCATTTCTGGCAATGGATACTCCACTTCCAATAGACATACCAGTTGTTGCAATACCATAAATCAATTTGCATATGTTGTTTAACACACTCACTAGGAATATAAATAAATGATGTAGAAATACTTACAAACATTCTGGCCAATGCACCTGTCAGAGCATTATTTCCCATTTTTCGAAATGGACTCCTGGAGCTCGTCAATTCTAAATGATTGTTTATTCCCAAATACTCCTCACTTTTAAGAGGGCCCGCCACCTATTTTTGGATCTATTATCAGATTTATATTTGCTATACCTATTTCCTTGAGTAGAAGAAATAGGTAGTACAAACACACGCAGTGGGCTATTAGAATGTCATATGTAATTTTTAGACTCATGAATCCTGGTTTGGTTAACAGAGTAAACTAATGAAACTTGGTTGGGTCCTGTATTACAAAAAATGTTGAACCATTGAGATGGCCAAAATTTTTTTGGCACCATATTGGAAATAAGGAATCCTGTCATGTTTGTATCCAATCCTAGTATGCAGTGTAAGTTTCCGTATAATGATGCATTGTGGGGTTGTTAGAGTGAAATTTAAAGTTCCTACTTGGGCACTTGAGGTGCTGTGAAACTCACAAGGGAGCAATATATGTAAAATAGGTTCTTTTCGTATTAAATTATTCTGAATTTCTTTTTTCCAGCAACTACAGTAATTGGATATAGGTACTAGATACTTTCTTTTTGCAGTTATGGCAAGAGGTCATTGTCTAGGCATATGCATGCTAGATAATAAACATAAAAATAACAAATTTACAGGATAAAAAAACAAGAGAAAACCAAACAAATAGCATTAAATTCATTTTGAAAAGCACGATATATAGGTTCTTTGTGATATATATAACTCTTTAAACTTTCATTTTTACAAAGATTCATCACCATATTCTCCAAATCCATCTTTGTACACCGATGCAATATTCTCTCCTCAAAAATACACTTTATTATCAACTGATATGCAATCACTGGTTTGTCTTGGCCTATACTGTGAGATCATGATTAAGATCATAAAAGAAAAAAATGACTGAAATATAGATCATATATAATAAACTGTATCTGCACTTGGAAAATTGACTGCAACCCCTGCCACCCCACTGCCTTAGTTGAAATAAGAAAAGTAAAAATTTCATTATCTGGGACACTGAAGTTCTTTATTCAATGTTGCTTTTCTAATGTTGAAGTGCTCCCATTCATTCGACAATATACAAAATATAAGAAGTTCAAGAAGTCTTCTAGTATATCAAGCATCCCTGTACACCTTGTTTCAATTGTGGAAGAACCTTTCTAATACTTGAAGCTTTCTAAATGCTCCAACTAGCATCTCAAATACCTTTCTTATGAAATCAGTCACCTGCTCTTGTCCTGGGAAAAGATATGATGATTTACAATCTCGAAGGAGGAGAATTTCTGGAATTATATTCAAGTATTAGTTGTAACAGGATCCAGTAGGACTCATAAATTAGGGTTTGTTGAATAGCCGTCTCTTGAAAATAAATTACGGCACCTTGTGAAACAACTACATGAAGTCTTCCATATAATGCTCAAATAACAGAAGAAAGTGATGATTTCAATTGCCATGAAATTCGTAGAGGAAGAGAATAAATGGAAAGAAAATAATATTGTAATTTGTGATCTTGTTCCTCCCATGTTCAAGCATATATGAGAGTTTTGCAATAGCTACAATAGATGTGAGGCAACGTAGAACTACTTTCTAGAGGTGCACGAGGTCTCCATTTTTATTGAAGTATCAATAAAAAACGTATTTGCACTTCCATAGCCTACTATACCTTCCTAGCCTCTATTCAAATCCCTATAACATCCATGGAATTCATTGCCTTCTCATATAATTCTTGTCATGGCATAGTCCTCAACTGAATAAGAAAGAATCCCACATAAAAAAATTATAGTTCCTCCCAAAATGTGTTGCAGGACCAAATCACGCACTCCTCTAGGTTTCTCTGACCACAAAACCACCTTGAATACAAAAAAACAAGCCCGCAAAAATATGCAAGTCTGAGGCAGCAACTTGTCATGTTCCCTTGCTGGCTGCTCCATCCAATTTGCTTGACAAAGAAATTTTTGTTTTCAAACCAGTGACCCAACTTTTGGCCTCTGATAGGCAGGCCTGTTTCCCTGAAAATGTTTTTTTTTTTTGGCTACACTGATTTTCTATAACCAAGCATTGTAGAAAAACTTGAGTTAATTTCAAAATTCGTCAAAACTCCTCAACGGAGTCCCAAAGTTGGCCCAAGACTTGCCTGATGGATTCGTATTTTACAACATAAGGCTTCAACCAAGACTTGTCCAATGCTTGGATCTTGTAATGATTATCTATTTCCAGCCACCTTGAGGGTTGTTAAGGAAGTATGCATGGTTGTAACTCCTCCATGTCTCTCCTCTCCATGGTTTTGGAGAGGCAAAATTCAAATGAAGAGGGTGTATTATCATTGAAACTCGAGAACATTGTTGAAGAGTTTCTATGATATATTTCAAAACATCCTAAGTTAGCAGCAGCTGCAATTTTCCATGAAAATGAGATGTTAGTTCCTTTTTTTTCAATTCCCTTATCTAACATTAGCTTTCTCATGTTGACTACATCATCCCATAGAAGTAGCATATATGTTTGACAATGTCACATATGCTCCATTAAAGCATCTTGAGTGGCCAAGGAGTTTGAATACATCATCCCATAGAAGTAGCATAGATGTTTGACAATGTCACATATGCTCCATTAAAGTGTCTCGAGTGGCCAAGGAGTTCAACCATGCATGCACGATTCTCCACTCTAGGCTTCACTTCAAACTTTCTACTAATTCGATTGAAATGATGCTAGCCTTCATTTACTGGTCCTGCATGGCCACAAGTAGATAAAATAGCAATGAAGGTGATATGGTCTACTTTAATGCATGCTTCTTGTATTTCATAAAAGAGTGTCAGGGCATCTTCCTCATGCCCATGCATTCGATGCCCACACTACAGAGCTACTAATCAGCACATGAAGGAAAAATAATTGCTATGGTAATAGAGTTAGGCTTCATCTCTGCAACATGCATTCAACTGCATATTTCCATGGATTCAACACTATGACCAAATTGAGTATACCTCACAATATCTGCACTCCATTTAATTGCATTTGGGTTCATTCCTGTCATTTTGAAGTTGATAAAAGAGCACCAACACCTCATCACAATATCCATTCAATGCATAACAAGAAATTACTGCATTCCATGAAATCAGATCCCTCTTTGGCATATTTAAAAACACTTCATATGCATCATCCATTTCTTTGTTGCAGCACTGCTAATTTTTCACAAGAAGCGAGAGCACTAGCAAATAGTGACTGAATTAGATTTCGCTCCAGCCAGCTGCATTTAGAAAATATCTCACTACACCATTGTTGTGACCATTCAACTCATACTTGGATATCATCACGCTCCAATTTATCACATTGGGTTTTGACCTTCCCAGCTACATTTCATCAAGTACCTTTCATTCCTCTTCACAATTTCTAATTTCGAAATATCCTGTAGTCATGGTGTTCCATGTAACTATGGATTTCCCTGCCCTGCAGTAGGGCCACAATCTCAGCGCGTGCCTTGAGGACAATTGGAAAGGTGTGTCTCTACTAAGTTCCCCCTGTTGTGTTTGGTAATATAGCTTGAGGGCTTCCTGGCAGTGTCCATCCCTAACACAACCTCTAATAATAACATTCCATGCGGTAACATTTTTCTTGGGAATTTTGTCAAACACTTGGCTTGTGCCGTTCATACTTCTACAATAAGCATACATGTAAAAAGTGCAGCAGCATCGCCCGAAAAGAGGCAAATTAGTGATATGGGAATTTCAATCTGCATGAGCAATTCTGGCCTTGTATCGATCTCAGATTCAATCTAGTACACCTTTATCTACAGCTTAAGCCATTTGGGATTAAACAACTCTATCAACATCACATTGGGATTCAAGTTCAACTTAATGTGCCTAATAAGAAACACTCTTTGGGTGAGACAGACCCCATGAAAAAAAAACTACCAACACCTACAGAACCTGGCTATCTTTATATCTCTTTTTTGTTTTCAAATCTATTTAAATCCCACCTTATTTAAAAGAGTCTGCTGATGTTGATGATTTTTGGATGACTCTAGTTTTCCCATCTTTTGTCAAAGGACCTTCCAAAACTACTGCATGTTTTGATCCTACTCTTTCTTCTTTACCCTCTGCCTCAAAAGTCTCTGTGCCAGAATTGAAATTTAAGTTTAGCCTGGACTAGATTCTATCATTATTGGGAGTTGGAAATTTTGTCAATCCCATTAAGGATTTCGGATATGGGGCAGAAGAATTGCACCAGAGGTCAAAATATGAGAAGTACTTGGAGTGAAATTGAAGAGTCTGAGAAAGGTGCAAACACAGCAGGAAAATAGGCAGAGCTGCATCCAGAGATGTGCCTAGTGTACAGAAAACAAGGTTACTGCATTGGATATGAAAATGTTGCAGTTGTAGATGAAAAACATCTAGTAGGTGGCCTATATATATCTTCATGGAATGAAGAAATGTCTTGCCCTTGCCCTACACTAAAGAATGTCTGGGGAACAATAAAAAAAATGGATATTTTTGCCTCATAGGTGCATATGCTGGCATTGCAACTACAGGAATTGGTCGTCCAACTTGAGACCATAGTGTCATATTTCATTTCACTAGCCAGTATACTATTGTGAACATTACCTCAGCTCAAAACCTATTTGGAATAGACTTCCTCTCCAGCTTACACCTAGCCATCTTTGTGATATTACAGTTTTGCCTCTCAACCAATACATTTTGTTGTGGAGTGTAAGGTGTAGTATATTGTCTTTGGATCCCATGTTTAGCACAAAATTTATTGAAATATTTTAAGTATAATTCCCCACCAGTATCATATCTAAGAGAGGCAATATGACAACCTAACTGTTTCTCTATTAATACATTGAACTTTTGAAATTCATTAAAGACATCATATTTTAATTATAGAAAATATACCCACATTTTTCTACTGAAATAATAAAAAAACGGAAGGAAGTACCTAGCACCAGTGGTTGATGTCATGTTCATTGGTCAACATATATCTGAAAGTACCAATTGAAGGACCCTCTACGCTCTCCAAGCTTGTCCTTCATAAAATGGTATTCAATGCAGCTTCCCTGCCTGACAAGCTCTGAAAACTCTGTGGATCTTCTACAGAATGTTCGGAAGTCCATCTACTAATTTCTCTCATGGAAACTGAGAGAGATAGGTCAAGTTGAGGTGCCCATAACTATGATGCCATAGGGGTGCTATATTTTGCAATAAAAATTACCTTTAACTTACAATTTCTAATAAGATCAATATTCAAAAATCTGAAGACAGTGAAAGCTAAGAAATTCATCTAAAATGCATCATTATAATCTTGGACATAGAAAGAACTCATCATTGCATAGTTTCCCAAAAGGTCAACATTATTATTTCCTAATTCAAAATCGCTGAAGATATATAAACTAACTATTTCATTTGTCCTACAATTCCAATAGTGCACATGGCAAGCTTCTCTGCAAATCTCTTTTGTTGCATATGGTAGGCCTCTGAATAGACTAAGCTTGTACTAGCATAATGAAAACATGACCTGCAAGTCACCACTATGTTTTGGTTTCTAAATACTGCTGCATTATTGAATGACTAGTGAAGTATCAACCAGTGAACAAGTTTCAAGCTTTGGAGAAGTCACAATATATATTATAATTTTGTCTTGTAGATTGGCCTCTTGACCAATTTTTTCTAGGAATGCCTCTTGTGAAAAAATGAGTTCTTTCCTAACAGGTTATGATCCTCTTGAAAATACCAGGTTCACTAGAACATTGGAAGCAAATATCTAATGCATGCATCATGCTACCACTACAAGCCATTGCAGAAAATAGAAACCAAGGTGAAAAAGGATCTACAGCTACATTGTAGACGTGTTATAGTGACAAACTTTCTTGAATGTCTATTCTCCAACATCCACAGCATTACCACAAATAATCATAGTTTGTATTTAACTCCAAATAAGATACATTCCAATAAGAAGTTGTCAATCATAGTTTTACCATGTGGCAATGATTTTCCTTATGCCCTGCTCTCATTTTCAGTCAAAAAATAGATTTCCTATATTGATGACGTTCCTACTGTAATATGACCAAATATCGGACAACTATCTCACTATTATTGTAGATAAAATGAGCAGTGTACCCAAATAATATCTTTTCAAGCATATCATTGTCACTCACAAGCTTGTGCCATGTGGACCAAAACCTAGATTTATTGTCATTTTGAGCTTGGTACTCCTACAGTCCCAAGACAATTCTTAGAGATATTGCCAATACATAGAGATCACCATACACGTACAAACCAAAAGGGTCATACTGTGTTCCTCTAAGTCAAGATCATATTTACACTGTAGTCATCAGTGTCAAGGAGATAAACTGTCATGATACATAGTGATATTTTCATACTTTGCTGTCAAGGAAATTCTGTCAATGCACATGATATTCAAATTTATTAGCATTGAAGGTACTCCTTTATTGGTGAGAGATTACAATGCAATGTAATCAAATTAATTAAACACAAGAATTTTTTCAGTCCTTGAAATGGTCACAAATTGGAATGAAGCTTGAATGGTCCACTTCAATGAGACTATGACAGAGTATATATATAGAACCTTCCACAAATTTCAAACGAATCTGGAAACTCCAGAAGTGAGCTTTAAGGACTGAGACTTGACAAATACTGGCCTCAATGATTTATTTACAAGATTTGTGCCTTTAAAAAGACATATGTTATAACCAGCCTCCTTATGATTTTGATCACATTAGTCACCCAACCATGTCACTGTCACAGGCCAAGATGAGTTTGGACTGTGAAAACTTGTATGATTTCCACTGAATTATTACAGATTAACCTAGGATGTAGATCAAACAAAAAAGAGTTGTAGATCCAATTCCATATGGCCACAGATCATAGCTTCGCAGATCCAAGAATTATCATGAGGTCACCAAAGATACATTGTGTATAAAATATTCAAATTGGAGAGTTATAGTTCAACATAAGTCCACTTCATTCTAGCGATTGACCAGATTCTCTTGAAAACAAGACTAGAATTTGAAAACTTTCAAACCACCGATCTCTTTTAAGGAAAATGACCCTGTAAAAAAACAGAATGAATCCCAGAAGCCCCAAAACTCACCCTAAGCCAAAATCTTTTTCAATGCCACATGAATAGTCAAAGAAAATTCCACAATTCGTTCAACACAAGAATTTTTTCAGTCCTTGAAACAGTCAAAAATTGGAATGAAGCTTGAATGGTCCACTTCAATGAGAGTGTGACAGAGTATATATATAGAACCTTCCACAAATTTCAAACGATTATGGAAACTCCAGAAGTGAGCTTTAAGGACTGAGACTTGACAAATACTAGCCTCAATGATTTATTTGCAAGATTTGTGCCTTTAAAAAGACATATGTTATAACCAGCCTCCTTATGAGTTTGATCACATTAGTCACCCAACCATGTCACTTTCATAGGCCAAGATGATTTTGGACTATTAAAACTTGTATGATTGCCACTGAATTAATACAGATTAACCTAGGATGTAGATCGAACAAAAAAGAGCTGCAGATCCAATTCCATATGGCCACAGATTAGAGCTTCACAGATCCAAGAATTATCATGAGGTCACCAAAGATACATTGTGTAGAAAATCTTCAAACTAGAGAGTTATAGTTCAACATAAGTCCACTTCATTCCAACGATTGACTAGATTCTCTTGAAACCAAGACTAGAATTTGAAAAATTTCAAACCACTGATCTCTTTCAAGGAAAATGACCCTGTAACAAAACAGAATGAATCCCAGAAGCCCCAAAACTCACCCTAAGCCAAAAAAAAAAGCTTTTTCAATGCCACAGGAATAGTCAAAGAAAATTCCACAGGAGTGGCCTTCATGCAAGGTTAATGAGATGGGAAAGAAAGTAGTGCAAGTGACACCAACAAAACCCCATAGAAAACAACTGAATCACATTAATCATTCCTTTTTGGCTGTAGAGATGATGGGCTTCTTTTTGCTGGACCAAAATTACAAAATACAAGAGGTCGAGCCAAAACAAAATAAGAAAAGAAGGCCCTTCGATCTTATTTATAGAAAAAACTTTGCTTATTTGCTTGCCATAAGAGAGATACCAATAAACAGGGAACGAGATACTTGTGGAAGAATGCTGAAGTTGAGCGAGGCTTGTATACTGACTGGGAGTGAATAGAGATTAGCGTCAGTCAACGAAAATTGAAACAAAGAGACTTGATTGTCATCTGAATCCTCAGATCACATTTTCCATCTAAATCACGAATAAAGAGCTCAACTAATGCGGAACTAATCCATTACACATTGCACTGAAATTGAGTCTCTGATTAGGGCTATTAAAATTAAAGGGTTTTCTCCCTATTTCCGGTCTGAATATTTCGAGATCCCCTTCATGTGCAACATTCCACAATCCATAAAGTCTAGTCACCAAAGTTCTTCCAGCAATTTCTTTCTTTTTCCACTCTTGCTTGGGCTTGTCCTCTTCTAGCTCTTATACCATGTTAATTTAGATTAACATGTTCTTGCTTAACACAGTAACTTAAAATTCCATATAAGCCCATTATACTTTTATTAGCACTGAATCATTTGCCATTGATTGAAACTTAATAAATAACATATATGATTGATTCAGAAGATAAGCCGAGATAAGAGAACACAAGTATGTGGCACAAGCCAGGGAAAAACCCTAAGATGGGGAAAACCCTTCATCAATTCTTCTTATTATTAAAATCAAATGTCAAACAAAGAAAGAGAGAGAGTAAAATAAGAATGACTTGCCAATTTGAAACAATCAATATGAAATAATGATCACGAGTAAGGGTTTGCTATCAGCTGAATACAACCCTCTTTTCTTCATACCCAGACCTCCTTAATTACTGCATATTTCCTTCAATTATTATGGTTCAAATTTGCTGCCAGCGTAGGCTAGAAGATAGCCCTTTGGAACATCATCCACTTATCTGATCAGGGGAAAATAGGCCTGTGGCCTACCAGTGGCCCAGAATGTGAAAATTCCTAGATCTGACAATCTTAGGAATCCTACTGCAACTATCTTAGCTTACTTCTCCTATTATGTAAATTGCATTTACAAAATTAATTCAGATTTCATCATGAATTAATGACGTACACCACTGAAGCAACCTACACTTAATTAAATATGATTATGAAACAAGGAAACTGAGCAAGAAATAAATCACACATAGGACACCTTTATTTTGGACTAAGTCCCTAGAAAAACTCAATGCGGGAAAACCGGTGTAGCAAATTCTAAGGATTTGTATTATTAAGCAACAATTTTTGAATACAATCTTCGGATGCCTTGCTGGCTATCCAATACATAGAAATCCCGACAGACAAAAATATAGTGAGTGTTACCTCACACATCAAGCCCTGGCTGACTCCGATCTAAACTGGCGAAACCCCAGCTCCCTCCACATTGCATCTATGCTGTAGATGCATAAGCCTATGTGGGTATGGCTGTGGATTGTGTCACCTCTTCTCTAAATTGATCTGCCTCTTGGAAAATCAAGTTTAATCCCTCCCAGCTCAGAAACTGATCTCTAGCAAAAACTCGGATTGTCTCACGGAAACACTGCACAGTCCCTTTGTGGACCTGCATCACCCCTTTTGGGGACTGTATCACACCTCCTAGTGGCTCCGCAACTTCTTCTGTTGGTTCTGCTACCTCTCTTTTATGTATTCTTAGTCCTAGAGAATATCCTTAGACCAATAAATGCCTTTGCCCCTCATTGCATTGAATCACTTAGATCTGATCTTCGTCCGAGCACTGCTTCGTTAGAAGAATTCAATCCCAAGGTTCACTCGGTGTGTCTTTCCAACTGAAAATGATAGACGATATTGCAGGGTAAGAAAATAAATAGGTAGTACGCATGTTATGCTATTCCATAATTCACTACCTTTCCCATTTATAAAATAGTTTCTACAACAATTCTACTGCATATTAGTTCTTTATGTTGCTATTTATAGAGATTTTGGCTCACACGTGGATTACAATTAACCTTTCCACAGGAAATACATATGGCTTATGCAATTGGCATACCATTTCTATTATTGTAACTAACATTTCCTGATAAGAAGTTACAGTTGAAACATTGAATTTACTTTTTTTGGCTTCCTAATTGTTATGTATGTCATATATAACACCAACTGTCCATTGGGATTCATACGTGACCAAATGAAAAAGGCTTTAACTGTTGCTAAATGAAAAAACGTGAGAGGCTGTGATTGGAGGGATTTTGTGCAAATTATAATGAAAAATAAAAAAGTAAAGGCCTGCACCTCCAATGTAGTGATAGCAGGGTTTCCTATTTATAATATTATAGAGTTATTATTATTATTATTTGTTCATTTCTTTCTAACAGTTTTTCCCTGGTTAAGGTGTTTCTCAAGTTTTTCAGCTCTGAATGCTAAACACAATGCCTGATGTCTTGCAGTGGAAACACCTCACATCTTAGCATAGGTCCAAGATCTGGTTCTAGTACAATAGCGCAAATTGTGGAAAATTTGGTAAGTGCCTACTATTGAACGCATTTCCACTGTGACCCAAGTGTTATTTGGCCACAACTAGAAGGTTAGTGCATTGGGAAAAATAGAATGTTGTGTGCATTGATGCTGCACACAGGGCATCTTTTTGCAAGCCCTTTTTCCCATCACGTGCAAGAGCAATTTGCATCTGCAAGATGCACATAGTATTCTCTTTACCCAATAAAATAACCTTCTAGTGTTGCATGAGCTTCTAGCCTCTTTAGACCAAGGAACTGTCTAGAACTTTGTCACTCTTGGTTCGTAGTTATCCCATGAGTTTAGTCTAGTTGCAAGACTTTTGCCTTCACATTCCTTCTCAATGTTTCTGCCATAACCTCAGAGCCACTCGGGTTTAGGGTTGTTACCTAGATATTTATTGGGGTCTGGACCAACCTCCTGATATGTTGGTAGCATTTCTATACCTCCAGCAGGTATATCACTTATCATAGGCATTTTGTTTTCTCCAAAATGCCGTTACTCTTGCAAAAGGGTGCATTCTAATTTAAGATTCTTTCTCCCACAACTCAACATGTTGTGTACAATGTGGTGCCTGTTGGGTGATTTCGATGGCTTCTACAGAATAGTTATTAGACAATGTTTCTAACCTTTTAGGAAGAAGCTACTTAGCGGTGGCTACCTCTCTTACAATTGCTGATATTGATTGTTCATTAGTATATTGAAAAATTCATCGTCGGGGATTAATGTTTCAATTTTATCAAGTGTCTCTTGTTTCATATTCAACACAAGATGGAATTTGCATGCACTCAGTTCATTGGCGCAAGGCTTTATATCTTGCCTTGAATATTGAAAGCAAGTTATAGAAGTGATCCCTAAATATGGAGCATAATTGACAACAATTCAAGCTCCTCTCAGTGGATGTTTTCTAATCCCCTTTCTTCTACTCCTTCCCCTTGTCATCTTCATTTGTTTACAAGGCATGACAAAGATACCCATAAGTCTAAATTTTTTCCCAAAATCAATTGTAATGATAGTGGAAATTTTATGAGAATATTGTTATTATCACTAATGGTCTACCCATTCTAATCAGGGATGTCATAAGCAAAGAGTTCTCAACACATATTTCAGTGGCCGAGAAAAACGAAGGAGAAGGTTAAAATGATTATAGTCAACAATCCCAGTTACATAAGTGGTTGTTATGGAATTCCCAATCCATGGTGGGAATTCCTATGCTACTAAGCACGGTAATTCTAACAATTCAAAAAAAAAATGGAAAAACAATTCTAAGCCCACAATTAGTCTTAATCATCATTGACTACTTCACTTTAGACAAGGATGCTTTGTTTGTGAAAAACTGTTGCATTATACTTAATGGTAGTGATAAAAATATTATTTCACAAGATCATGTGACTTTTCTTAATTTTCCTTCAAAATGTTAACCTTGGTCTAAAATTTTAGGGTTGGATGAAGGACAAGGAACCAATGCAATTTATGAAGGTTCGTCAATTCACTTTTGCTATTGACCACTCTTTGATAGTATTAAGTATGATGGCACTCTTGTTGACTGCTATGGTCTTATTCCTTGGAAGGTTTTACTAACACGATTGCCATGCAAGCTATTATACATTATCTTGAAACTTCCCTATTTTTGTAGAGAAGTTAGCGTCATGCTAGTGATTAATTTGAAACTGTATTTTAGTGGAAAATTTCATTGCTTTTTGGTGGAATAGTTCATAATCTATTCTAATCTTTTTTTTCAAGTGTACTAGTCATGATGATAAATGCGGGGTTTACTTTAGAGGGTTTTCAGTTCTTTCTAGATACACTTTTCATCATTTTATTTGAATACTTCTCTAGTGCTCCTGAGGTCTATGTTGTTATGTTTATTGGCTGTTTATGTGGAAACTTTTTCAATAGGTTCTGAAAGGTAAATCCAAATGCAAAAAATACTATTTTACATATTGATATTTGTTCAAGAGATTCTTGTGTGATACTTGAATTTCATAAATCTAGATTTCTATTTCGTTATCTATATCAATATATAAGAACAGGCCAATGGATTGTTCATATTTCTCAAACTCTGGAGTTGTTCCTTTCATGTTACATGTTCTTTTATATTGTTGTGTTGTGATTCAAATTTCTAGTTGTGCTTTCCAGTTATTCTCTTACATAGTACATGCTTTGTTTGATTATATCAAAAGTTATTCTTATTGTATTTTATTATGTATATTGAACATATTATTTCTAGCAACTTTTGATCTTTCTAGATTTTCTATTCCTTTAGTGTATCTTTGCACCTTTAGGGGCAATCGCTAGTTTAAAGTCTAATTCTTTAAAGGGTGCTAGCTCAATGGAATAGCACCTTCTTTACAAGCAGGATTTTGGTGGTTCGATTCCATCGTGCCCTGATATTCATAGGGAATGACGACGATCAGTTTTTGGTGACAGATGCTCTTTTGACCATCACCAATGAGCTTATGGTGACATTTTTCGACCCTCGCCAAAATATGAAATGGTGGCAGTCAACAAACACCACCATATATACGCATCAATAGTGACGACCATTAAAATTTTGTCACCATAAATATTTGTTGTCGATATGAAATGGTGAGGGTAATTGTTTGTCATTACACTACTACATTTGGCGGAAATTCCGACACTTGTTTCCGACGCTTTTGACCAAATGTCGGAAATTTTCCCAAATTTTTTCCATCCCACCCGAAACCATCGCTATACCGACGTCTATAAAAAAGTGTCACAATACCGACACTTAAAAACGTGTCGCAATTGCGACATTTAGAGGAAGACGTCGCAATTGCGACACCATGGCCCAAAGCGTCGCTATTGAGACGACTCTAAATGTCGCAACTGCGACACACTGTCTAGGTGTCGCCATTGCGATGTTTGGAGGCACCCGTCATAATAGCGACGCCTTTTCCGCCGTCGGTATAACGACAGTTATTTTCGCGCTACAAAAAATACCAAACTTATATGCGCGCTACATAAAAATTAGAAACTTATATGCGCGCTACATAAAAATGATTTTATTGTTTCGTATTTGTCGCAATAGCTACATTAACGTTTGATATCACGTGCGCATTCGCCCTCTGCTCTTGCAGAACAACATTTTCCCTCAGCATTCGCGCTCAGCTCTTGCAGAACAGCATTTGACCTCAGCATTCGCCCTCAGCGTTCACCCTCAGCTCTTGCAGAACAACATTCACCCTCAGCTCTTGCAGAACAGCATTCGCCCTTAGCTCTTGCAAAATGGTAAGTTCTTACTGCAGGCCCTTCCTCCTATAGTAGGGTTGACTCTATTTGGGTTTTTTTGGTCAATTCCATTGGATTGTGTTAAGCTGTAGGGTTCTCTCTAGATGTCAAGAATCAAGATTCAATACCCTCTATTATCTTCATCACCCAATACAAGATTTAAATTTTTCCCAAAGAAACGCTTATTAATTTGGCTGCCATTATTTCTCCCTGCTTTAAAAACCCTACATTTAAATGAAAACAAGCATTGCATTTCAACTACAAAAATCTATTAGTGTTCAAATGTACATGTGTGCTACATTAACATCTGATATCACGCGCGCATTCGCCCTCTGCTCTTGCAGAACAGCATTCGCCCTCAGCTCTTGCAGAACAACATTTGCCCTGAGCTCTTGCAGAACAACATTCACCCTCAGCATTCGCCCTGAGCTCTTGTAGAATAGCATTCACCCTGGATTCACCCTCAGCTCTTTCAGAACAGCATTCGCCCTGCATTCGCCCTCAGCTCTTGTAGAACAACATTTTCCCTCAGCATTCGCCCTCAGCTCTTGCAGAACAGCATTCGCCCTCAGCTCTTGCAAAATGGTAAGTTCTTACTGCAGGCCCTTCCTCCTATAGTAGGGTTGACTCTATTTGGGTTTTTTTGGTCAATTCTATTGGATTGTGTTAGGCTGTATGGTTCTCTCTAGATGTCAAGAATCAAGATTCAATACGCTCTATTATCTTCATCACCCAATACAAGATTTAAATTTTTCCCAAAGAAACGCTTATTAATTTGGCAACCATTATTTCTCCCTGCTTTAAAAACCCTACATTTAAATGAAAACAAGCATTGCATTTCAACTACAAAAATCTATTAGTGTTAAAATGTACATGTGTGCATCACTTGTGTAGGGTATTCCTTTTCCACTTTCACATTATCCAAGAATGTGTGCGGTATAGTTCATATTTTTTGTGATTTAGATTGCCTTGAAAAAGGAAAGGTAAATTATTTCCCATGGAAAAAGAAGGTTTTCCATTTTTATAGGTTGTTTGGACTTTCGTGGAAAAATTTATGGTATGCCTTTCATATTATGTAGTTTAAATTTGAATTAACAGATTATTCTACATGAAAATATAATTACCTATGTGATGTCCTTCATCACTAATTAAAATTATAGGGTTTCAATTTCCTAGACTCTAACTCATCCGATGCTAAATTCTAGGTTCTCATTGGTGGATCACTCTTCCATTGATTTCCTTTCCCTCTGGATCTTGCCATACTTTAAAAGTCATCAATGATACATATATTATTTCGGGTATCCCAAAAGGCTTTATAGTAGAACATATTGTGAAGTTTTTTTGACACTTGAGGATTCTTTTTAGAACTGCAACGCGGTCTATGCTATCGAGTTATATATCAAGCAACTTGTCCTTAATAACCACACTATGAGGTAGGTTCAACTAGTTTGAACTTGTTGGGACATAGCATATGAAGTTGTGTGATGAGTCCATATCACAGGTCTATTATGGTGAAAAACGTGAAGACACGTAATGATAGTTATTATGTTAACATTATTAGAAACATTTTCGAAATTATCCATGCTATCAAGATGTCAAAATTCCAGGCATTAGGTGTCAATACTCGTAGCTAATAGATAATAATAAAAAAATAAAAAAATCACAACTTTATTCTTGAAATATGATTGTTACACATTGGTAACCTAGTTCATGAGTTACTATCACCCAAAGATTGCAAAAAAAACTTAAAATATAAATTAAACCAACATGAGAATCCAACTAAGGGTTTCTCGACAAAATCATGCCATAACCTGGCATTTTGAAACCAAAATTTGAATCCATCATAAGTAATACAATGCAAACTCAGATGGATTTTCAATGCATGTTTGCATGCTACACTTATTCTCTATCTAGATATCATTTTTTAAATGCAACCATTAGATATCATTATCGGTATGATGATATCATTTGATATTCATATGTTATGTTTTATGTTTTATGTTTCAGACATAACTTATTTGCGTTTAAGTTTTATGTTTCATATTGTAAACTTCAGTTTAAACTCTATTTTGAATCTTGATATAATATGTCATATGATATCTTAAACTTCATTTTCATTGTACATTGTTAGTAGTTACATTAATGATTATATAGTTACAAACTTACAAACTTACATGCATGATTGTATGATGTATGTTTTAACTTTTAACTTTTAAATTTGTTTCAATTATATGATTCATCATTCATCGATTTGTAATTTTATCATTTATGATTTATCTTTCATGATGCGAGTGTATGATGACTGTATATACATTCCTTGCAAAAATATAGTTACATTTTAAATATTAAATTTTATAATTTTTATGACCCCGACGTCCCCCCACGTTTCCTGAAAATTGGTAGGGAGCTTTTGCATAGGCCGCTCCCGCGCTCCCTCGTCCCCTCACTCCCACCTCCAGGGGACTTGGTGGAACATTTCCATAAACATATGCAAACATATATCATGATCTTGGAATCCATTACATATGTATGTGCCAATGTTCCATAATCTTGCCCCATCATCAATTTAAGAAATTTCCATTGACTATCAAATTATGGAGGGGGGGAACTTTTTGCTGCAACATTTGGCTCAAAATCGGGGACCATCTTCGTATGAGGTGAATGAGAACTATAGATATTTGAAGAAGTAGATTAGTGCCTTTTCCTCTGGCCATGGAGTCATATACAGTCATCCATCACAAAAATGTGTCTTTGTTCATTCTCACCTTGAAAGTTGCAAAAAATCATGCCCTAATTGAAACGACACTAAATTTGAAAGATATAATAAAAATGCAAGCTAGAAGTACCCTATTAATACAAAGGGAAAACCTTCCTACCTACCCTAACTGAGATAAATTTTGATTGAATAGGAAACATGATATTTCCTATGGATTTGATCCAACAACTTGTTAAATGTATGGGACTAAATCATGCATTTGATTTCCAGGGAAACATGCGCATGAAGAGAAAAAGTGCAGAATTAATGGAAAATCCATACATGCCACTTATAAAAACTACACCGAAAGGTCAAAAAATACTTGAGGCCTTAACTTAATTTGAATCCAAAAATGACAAAATAGGATTAGTGAAAACAAGAGTGGTGTGGGTGAACAACATAAATAAAAAGTGAGGATACCTTTCCCCAAGATGCCTTTGTCACCGTTGTATGAAAACATGTTTTCCTTTCCCTTTATACATGCGAGTGAATGCATTATAGGTATGGTGTTTTCCCAGAATAGGAGAAGCCTACTTAAATATATCATTCGTGGATTGAATGTTTGGGTGCCTTAATGTGCAATGACATGTTTCCGGGACTGAATTCAATGCAAGGCATATTTGAAACTCTAACTCTGTCTTCCGGTGTCTTATTAGAAACTATTTCAGTTTTCATTTTGTGTTTTCAAGTTAGATATTGTTTTCAAGTTTTTACATTTATAATTTTATTGCAATGTGGCAGACTGATCAGGGCAGTACAGGAACAACCCCGAGACGGGATGATCGCGGAAAGAGGCCGGCGGAAGAACATGTAAAGTGCCAGCATTGCTCTATCTTCAGGTATTTTAGTTATTTACATAATTGAAATAATATTAATTTTGTTCAAATATGCAGACACCTAGCCATGGTACGCTTGATGATTCCCTCTTTGAGGAAGAGCTTTCTTCATCCCTATCTCCAGTGTTCTTGTTGCAAAAAAGGCACGAGATGCAAGGTCGGAATTTAATACTTTGATAGACGCGCCTCAAACACCTGAAACAGAAGAGAGGATAAAACATCTTATGAGCCAACTAGAAAGATATTAGGTAATAATAAAAAGTCAAAAGGATATTTTTTTTGTTCTGCATGAGATGAATTGTGATAGTTTGATTTTTAATTTTTACATTGACTAAACTAACAAAAAGTTCTTTTGTATGTAGCGTTTTATGGCATTTGCTGAACCCGGTGTTGGTGGTAGTGGGACACAAGGGCAAGAGATTGCCCAACAACCCTCTCGTACACCTTCTACTCCTTTAGGTGCTAGCCAAGAAACACACCCTTCCCAAGCTGACACCCAGCCAACTGCTGAACGTGTTGGCAATGATGAGGCTGATATGGCCAGCTACATTATTGCGTTTCCTGGAGCTACACGTGTCAGCTCCACATGGACCATTAATGGCACGTTGTTGGTGAACGATGAGGGTGTCCCTATAAAGCATGTACAACTCCAAGGTAAATTTTAATATTTTAACTATTTCATGTACTTTATCTAAAACATATTTATCATGATTTTTATTTTTAAATTAATGATAATATCTTATTTTTCTTTTGGTTTTATTCTGTGTAGGAAACAATGAGTTCTACAGGATTCTGGAGAGCCATGCGTTGGTAATTTTTGGCCCAACCATACGTACGGGGTGGAATTCCCAGAATTCCAACCTGAAAAAAGAACTTCTAGATTATCTAGAAGCCCTTTTGGGGTAAATACATTGTGGTGAAACAGGGTAGCGAAATAAATATTTGAAATATACCAGGGACACCTATAGGACGCAATTGCAATTTAACCCTAGATATGAGCGTCCTCTCACAGTTCCAGAGAGTGAGTGGAGGGCACTCATCCATGACGGAAAAGAGAAAAGGGCAAAGAAAGAAGGAAAAATGCCAACTGGACCCGCAAGGTAAATTACAACTTTAATTCAATAGCTTTAATTTTCTTTATGTCTAAAATAAAAGTGTGCTACGTCATATCTGACTTCAATATTTTGATACTAGGTTGCCTGACACCTCAAAGGCAACCAAATCTAGGATTGAGAAAAAGGGCCATCACAAGCTCGGCCAGGGTGGCTACTTGAAATTAGCTGCAAGAATCGTAATTAAGTAGCTAAACATCTTATAATTAATTGTATCGCCTTCCAAAGTTTTTGTAATCCTATCAGATATGATTAAAAATACACAATCATATATAATGTAGGGTGATGACTTCGGAACAGTAACTACAGAGGAAGATAAAAATATCGCTTTCCGTTTTGGCTATCAAGCTGTAGTTGAACGTCGCAGAAGCTTGGGGCAGGTCCCAAGATCTAGAATGCCTGATAAGGTAAAACATTAACCTTTCAATATTTTGTTTTCGTCCATAAATTTAATGTCTAACAACTTTGTTTAAATCAGGGGAGCAGCACTACCGACGAGGCAAATAACCCAGTTTTAGAGCCAGATGTAGATGATCCTCTCGTGCAACCTGATCATTGTAGTGGGGACCAGGCCGACAATGCTGCTATCATTGAGGGCCGTGACGGTAATTAATTTCCACTTATAATTTTTTCTAATTATACCTTGATGGTTGTCCTTATAACGTTTTTTGTTTAAATGACAGAGAATGTTTCCCTTGAGGATCTTACCACCGGAGAGGAAGACAGGGCAACAGTCCCAACGACGACAACTGGTGCACCAGGTAAATAATCTCATTGCAATTTTTTTTATTAATATTACCGAACTAGTTCAATGATATTTAAAAAATGATAATTAAAATTTAATATTATCTGTTTTTGGAGGCGATGCCCCGTCACTGGATGAGACCAGACATCGTGACAACGCAACTAGGTCAGCGGCGACAACTGGTGCACCAGGTAAATAATCTCATTGCAATTTTTTTTTATTAATATTACCGAACTAGTTCAATGATATTTAAAAACTGACAATTAAAATTTAATATTATCTGTTTTTGTAGGCGATGCCCCATCACTAGATGAGCCCAGACATCGTGAATAAGCAACTAGGTTAGCAGTGCGGGTTGAAAGGCACGAAACAGGAGCAGAGCACGATGATATTGATGATGTAATTAGGAGCTTTAAAAATAGGAAGAAGAAAAAGAAAATTTGACAATCTAAAATATTGTATTATTATAAGACAAACGTTACCATACTTGGAACGTTTTTTGCGTTATATAAAAAACTCATTTATCATACTATTTTTATGTCAAGCATTAATTGCAATGTTTCCTTGCGTACTTTTTGTTGAATTGTTTTTTTATTAGTTATTGAATATTTTTTTTTATGCTCATGAAAGTAAAAAATGAAATATAGATTGGGTATTGGGGAATTGAGAATGATGTGAGGGGGGGGGAGGGGCCATAAGAGCTTCCACCTTCACGTGGTTGGCCCTGTTTAGTAGAGAATAATTTATTGGAGCGATTTAATCTTGGAGCAAACCTCCTTCGATCCAGCGTAGCAACAAAAAAGTCACTGTTGACTTAGTTGCTACTCTTTCAGATCGTGGGAGGCTTGTTCCAAGTTCATGCGACTCCAATAAATTGTTCTTGAAACGAAGAGGAGCTTATTCGGGTATGTTTTGACATTTTCAACATATGTTCTAACATTATCATAAGAATGCGTCTTAGAGTAAAAAATACTACATCAATTACTTGTATTTATTGTATAGATAATGATGGATTTTGATTGACTTGGCAGTGCAGGTACAAATCCTCTTGCATCATGAGCAATACAACTTGTCAACCAGGGTCATGTCCAGGATATTTTTCTTGTGCGCTTGACCAGGTTCGTAATGTCACATTTTGTAAGTTCCTTTACAGTTCATAATTCAATATTAAGCTTGTTCATGATTATTATCTAGGTTTTTGTATGTGTTTTTTCATCTATTTGATTGTAAGCAACTCTGCATGTTTCCTGTTGTTCACTATGATTTCTCCCATTACCACTCCCGGGATGAATCCGACTTTATTGTTACATAGGTTACTTTATTGTTACTATGATTTCTCCATTTACGATTTCATAGGTTACATCATGTAAAGTTGTCAATATTAGGTTGGTGATGAGCTTTAGTTCTCCAGATTTGGGGCTTTTCTGATATTTTCTCCCTCATGTCATTCCTGCATCACCTCATTGTTTGAGCATGCCAATTGTCTACCACTTGTACCAATTGGCACATGTCAATCTCTGAGTGGTGCTACATTTCACCTATTTTCAGTGAGAGTTTAGGGTTTCTCTAACATAGCTTCAGAAATCTGATTCAGTGCCTACTTGAATATTGTCACATAATACTCATGGTTTGGATTGATGAGCATGTTCTGAATGGTTGGTTGATTCATAAGAACCACCCATATAGTCATCTTGAGATATTTTAGAAGTTTTCTCGGGTTTCATTTTTCACCGTTTCTAGTGGGTGGGATGGTGTGGGGTGATCCATCAATATTGGTGCTCTTGTAGTAGGGAATTTGTTTTTGGGGATATAAAGGAGCATTTGATGTAGATATCCCATTGGATGCATTCATAGATGGGCATGAGAGGTCAAGAATTTAAATTAAAAATATGCAACCTCTAGCATGGCAACCTAAAGGCCGCGAGAGACACTAGTTAAAGATTGTTTTGTGTTGGCCTTAATATAGTCGTGATTTCTTTCTATTATCTTAATGCAAATATATAGTCTGGTCTCATTAAAATGAGGATTGTGGTTATATTTCTCTTTGGTTGTTTCTCTCTTAATGCTCCAGAAGTTGCCAAAAGTTGCGATAGTTGTTTAGTTTGTCTGTTACAACTTAAAAGTGGTTTTTAGCAATGGGAGTCATGTTTTTTAAGGTTCATACTAATATTAAGATCTTGTAATTCTATATTCAGCATAAGAGAAGATGGCCTCTGCTTTGGGCGGTATGACAACAATTGCCACATCTACCTCATTGGGTAACAATGGAAAGGGGAAGAAGTTGGGTGCAATGTTTGATAATTATGGCAGACAATTGTCTTCTCTTTCAATTTTTTCACCCATTTCCTTTAATCTCTCAAGCAGAAGAGGGACTCTGAGATTACGCGACAGAGAGAAGGTAGTTAATACAAGAGCTATGGAAAAGGAGTTTTACTTCAACAAGGATGGCTCGGTGACAAAAAAATTGCAGGTCAGAGAAAAAATTATGTTTAAAGGAAGGTCACCTGCACGTGAAACTTCACTGCGGTGGATCTTTCCTTGTCCACTTATATTCGATTTTAATGTGTTATTTTAATTTTTCATGGAGGGTTGTTTTGGCATATGGTCTGACATTCAATTGCACACTTACTGAAAGCATTGTCAATTTGTCTTGTAGGCGGTGTGAACAAACTTGTTGATCTTGTTGGAGTCACCCTTGGGGCGAAGGGAAAAATGTTGTCTTGGAGAGCAAGCATGGTTCTCTGAAAATAGTTAATGATGGTGTGACAGTAGCTAAGGAGGTAATTTGTAGATGTGTGCTCTGGTTTTCTTTTTAACGTTGTATTAGTTCCCCCTCTTGAATGTCTTAGATTTGGTAGGCATAATTTGAAAACTCAAAGGTGAAAGGAAACATATTTGTTACCCAGTGGTCTACTTGGCCTATGGACTAGCCACATTAGAGTAATGCATAAAGCTTTTCACAACAATAAAAGGAAAGTGTTATGGCTGAGTCAAATTTTATTGTTATTGATAGTGTAATGAAATGTATCTCAATGCTATGGTTTTGGCCTTTTTATTGGTTGAATTAGAGGACCCAGTTGAAAATATTGGGGCCCAGTTGGTAAGGCAAGCTGCGGCAAAGACAAATGATTTAGCTGGGGATGGAACCACAACATCTGTTGTTCTTGCACATGTTGGAATATTGAAAAATTCCCGAACAATGAATGGAGAATAAATCTCCCTTCCTCTAACACAGAGAAAATAAAAATTTCTTTGACAGGAGACAGAGTTTCAATACTTTGAAAACAAACTTCTATTCCCTTCAATAACTCAAAAAAAAAACTATTACACTTCTTCCTCATTGAGAGGGATTACAAAATTATGACTGCTACAAAACACAGTGCATAAAACCAACTCACTGTCTGTTCAAAACAAACATACTCTGTCTCTAAAACACTCTGCTGTGTTTTTCCCTTTCGCACTACTGTGCATACACACTTAAAAAGTTAGACTCAATCTTTCACTTTTTACACACTGTTGTGTAATAAAAAATTTACGTACTGTGTATAAAAAAAACTACCAAGCTTTTTCGACCTTTTTATTTTTATATGACGTAACATATAAAACATATTATAATAAACCCTCTTTTAAAAAAAATAAAATTAAAACTAAATTCTATGGCCCACCTTTCATTTCGCATATGATATATATATATATATAACATATGTTTAAAACATATGTATATATTAAAGCATACATAAAATTAAACTATCAAAACATTAAAGAACCCTTTCCGTCGGACTTCAAAAGTCTGAATAGATTGAATTTCAAACCATATATATATATATATATATATATATATATATATATATATATATATATGATATATATATAACATATGTATAAAACATATGTATATATTAAACTATCAAAACATTAAAGAACCCTTTCCGTCGGACTTCAAAAGTCTGAATAGATTGAATTTCAAACCAAATTCGCGTTCCAAAATGGGATGCTGACGTCTGCCTAATTTTAACTCGAATTCTCAATCCAATGTACCCTATAAAAAATTTGGGTCCGGTTTTCAGGTTTTCAGATTCCCTTCAATTTCATGCGATCCAATATTAATGCTCCACGTGTCCTCCTTTTGAATTTACAAAACTGTCGGGTAAATTTCTGTTTGTTTAATTTCTGGTTGGTGAATTGCGTTAATGCTGGTTGTTGTGTTTAAATACAATCCTGTACAGAAATATGGTTGCGACCGTCTACAAAAAAAACTTGCAGGAATTTTAAATGCTGAATTAAATTTCTGGATGGCATGCAAGCAACCTCCAAAAAAAAATGTTGCTGCTGCATCCGTCCTTCTGCTGCAGTAGTTGAAGTTAAAATTCAATAGCACAGGGTTTAATAAGTGAGGGTGTAAAGGTAACTTTTTGTCGATAGTACTAGATTAAGATCATCTATTCATTTTTGTAGGGTCTTATGGTGTTTGGTTTTTTAGTTTTGGGTTGGGCTTATTGAGTCTAAGATAGTTTTTGAGTGAAAAAATTGCTATCAGGTATTAAAAAATTTTGGTTCTTTTATCAAAATTTATGAGCTTGTTAGGAAATACAAAACTGACAATGGTTGTATCTTAAATTTGTGGAAAATAATTTGAAATGAAACCTTTTTGTTTAGGTTGTTGCAGCAGGTGCAAACCCCATTCAAATTACTAGGGGCATTGACAAAACAATAAAGGCCCTTGTTTCGGAACTCAAAATTTTGTCAAAGGAGGTAAACGCTTGCCTTTTGAGTAGGCTGGTTTTCCTTTTTGCTGATGGTTTGGTGTATCTAATTGAATTAGTTGCCTAAGGTATTTTTGGTTGCAAACTCCTTTTCATTTTTCATACGGTATTGGCCTTGTGGAATACATTTGATTGTGTGGTCTTGTTATATCTACAACATTTGTAGTTTTTTAGTCTTATGGCCGAGGTGCACTTTTATTATGGAAATAGTTGATGCAATATTGTCATTTAATCCTTACTGCAGGGTAGCATGTTGAGAAGTTTCTTGTGAAACATTTGGTATTCAAAATGACACTTGATCCTATACAGCATCATGCACTTGACTTCAAAATTCATATTCAAAGTGTGCCAGACAATTCTTGCAAAATTTCAAATATTTATGTTGTTTTAAACCATTATCTTTTTCATGTATTGGATGCTGAAAATGTGAAAAAGACTTTGGTATGAAACCAAATGGTGAATAATTTCCAGCACAACAACCACTTCCAAGACATGATTTAGAAGTAGAACAAATGTGATTATGAAGCATAGAAAGATATCCTTGATGCATTGTCAATGTTTGGCTAGGGTTATTTTTGGAGAAAATAACTCCTTATTCCTAGAATAGTGATCTTCAATACAAGTAAATGCCAGAGAAGAGAGATCATCGTGTGACGCAACAAAACTGAAATTGGACCCCCAAGGAGAGCTGGTGTGTCTACAATCGCTCTGTCGGCATTTTCCCTTGGTGTACCCCGTTCTTTTCCTCCAGCCTGAGTCTTAATTGACTTCTTCTTTCTTCGGGTTTATTTATCAAATTCGTAGAATTTGATAAATAAATACTATCCACAATAGTTGGACTTTAATTTATATTCCCGACTTTATATTATCTCCAATCCTTATAACCAATGTTTAACTTTCAACACTTTTTATTTATACTCCATGTTTCTTTTTAAATAAATAACTTGTAATGAACTTTCGGCTCTATATTTCACCACCCAGCCTTACAACAATCACGCTCCAGACTTATGCTAATTATCCGCCAATCGTTTAATTAAACAATTTCATTATACTCCGGCCCCACCTATATATATATCAATAACCAATCAAACACTCGTATCGTACCTGGCTATCCTCCGCACACCTTAGTTAACCTCCGGGCAAGTTCAACGTGCGACCACCGTCCAATGGCCCTTCTCCAAATCAACGACTCTTGGAAATTTCGCTCGGCTTCCAACGTCGGGCTTTAACGTGCGATGGCGCGGGTTAAACGGTGGTTTTCTGGGGGTCACTTCACCACGTGTCGCATTCCCTATGGAATTTCTCGCGAATAGGAAATACCGCCTACTCCGCAAAAGCGGTGCGATATGGGCAACCCGCTTTTGTGATTCCACTCGTGGTTTTGGTAGAGGGCTTGACCACGGGTGCATGTCTGGTTCCGCTATCCTTTTGTTTGTTAACTCATGTCCAATCCTCGGGTCAGGTTCCGAAAGCACAACAATTTTGTCTCTTTATTAAGCGGGATTTTTATATTTGAACAGTTTTCACGACCCCGGTTCTCTACACAGACCTCGCCTTCGATATTTTTACATAAAAATGATTGTTCTCAATAATTATTTATATAAATTTTCCACATGTTTAGTGTGGTATTCCCATGATTTATTATAAATATGTGTATTATCAAAGAAAACCAACACAAATTTTATAAGATGGGATCAAACAAAATTGTTCTTGAGTCGAGCCCGCCGAACTTCAAATGGCGATAAACCATAATTCAAACCAAATTCGCGTTCCAAAATAGCCTGCTGACGTCGGCCAATTTTGTGACACGAATTTCTTATCAAATTCGCCCTAATATTTTACGGGTCCGGATTTCCACTGCGCGAGCGGCCTAAACAAAGATCCGCTCCAATCAATTTCTGCCACGTGTCCTCAATAAAAACTTGCCCTGCTCCCGGCTGCGGGTGCATTCGATGGCGTTTAAGGCGATGGGACATGGATATGGCGATTTCATATCAATCGCATTAAAATTTAACGCTGTTCAATTAAGTTTTCACATCAAATCTGCATTAATTAATTTTTAACACTGTTCAAGATCGGACCTCCGCTCCTCTTAGCGATTCTGCACACTCCAATTTGATCCGGCCTTCGGCTCTCATTATTAATGATCAGAGATTAATTATGACGGGCGTCCTATGATTGCATTGCAGATGGGTCGACAAAATGGCGTTTAGCCATGTTTTTTTAGACAAGCCGATTGCTGGATTACACTGCCTACTAACTGTGACAATAAGGAGAAGTGGCCAGCTGAACTGCTGCCTAGACCTTGCTGCATATTTGCATTTCTCTGTCATTTCTCATGGCTCTCTCCTCTCGTTAATTCTGTACCCCGCTTCTTTCTGCCTCCTCTGCTCCTGTTCCACCAGATTGCACCCATGCCTCGTGTGCATCATAGGATGTGTTGCCGCAGGGGGAGCACTAGACGTCAACCCCAGCATGCTCCCTCCAAATGCTCACCGTAGTCGACTCCCAGCCAGTCTGGATTATTACTTAGGTCGATATCCAAATACTAGGAGTGGGCGGGGCCGGCTTGTAGCATCTGGCCACCGTATGGATTCCCCTGCTCCTGGCTTCCCCACCGCTAGTTCACCTTCTCCCACGACGCGCACTATGCAATTTTCCTTTAATTGCTCTCTCAACCACCCAAGAATCACGACTTTAGTCACTGTGGTCTTCCGTGAGGAGGCCCAAACGGAGGAAGAATGCACCCGTCCGGCGGGTTTGAGCTCAGAAAAAGTCGGCCAGCATTCGGGCCTTCAGGAGGGGAGCCGTGGCATGCATGTGGAAGTAGCACCTAGCGATCCTGGACCTTCCGAAGGATGGTGCCGAATCGTGGAGGTACCACCGGAGGAGTAGTTTGGTTAACTTGTTTTTCTTGCTTAGCAGGCCCACTTAATTGGGCTGCTTTTAGATTATTTTACTGTGCTGGACCTTTGTAATATTTTTGAATTCTCAGAATTAAACGTTCAAGACCGGCTTCCCCGTGAGGGCAAGCCTCTCTTTAATTTTTGATTTTTTGATGACAAATTTTCTCCATGAGTATGGCTAGGCAATGTTTTGACTTCAAAGGTAATTTTATTCGTAAAGGTTAATAGATTAACTTACTTAGAATTCTCTACATGATTAGCGTTTTTCTTGATCTCTAAGATTTTGGTACTTTAATTTGTATTTAGCAATGGACATCTAAGATTTCATCTCATGTTTTACTATTCTATATACTACTATTTCACTTTCTTATAGATGCCTCAGGCATATTTGGATGCTTTCTCAGATTGTCGATAATCTCCATTTGGATCGTTACTGGGTTTTATATCATGTCCCTATATGTGACATGGGGTATTTTTCGATCATTGTCTAGGGTGGGACTTCCACTTTTCTGGATGGATATTTGGGTTCCAATCTTCAGATGTGAAAATGTAATGACTTCATCGACTGTTTTACTTCATATAATATATTCAAAACAACGTTTTTTCTCTGGTGAAAAAAAATGATTAATGTTTATCACTTTGCCTTCAAAAATAGCGATGCTGGTTTATTGATATGGTCCGATGGTCTTTTTATATTTTGGACATATCACACTCCTCACATGATTAGCGTTTTTCTCTGTTCAAGGATTTTGGGTACTTTAATTTGTATTTGGAACAATGGACGTCGGTACGTACTCTATCTGTTGCTTTAGTATTCTACATACTACTATTTCACTTTCTTATAGATGCCTTGGGCATATTTGGATGCTTTCTCAGATTGTCGATAATCTCCATGTGGACCGTTACTGGGTTTTATATCAAGTCATTGTATGTGACATGGGGTATTTTTCTATCATTGTCTGGGGTGGGACTTCCACTTTTCTGGATGGATATTTGGGTTCCAATCTTCAGATGTGAAAATGTAATGACTTCATGGACTGTTTTACTTCATATAATATATTCAAAACAACGTTTTTTTTCTTGTGAAAAAAAAATGATTAATGTTTATCACTCTGCCTTCAAAACTAGCGATGTTGGTCTATGTTGCTGGTTTATTGATATGGTCTGATGGTCTTTTTATATTTTGGACATATCACACTCCTCACATGATTAGCGTTTTTCTCTATTGCATGATTTTGGGTACTTTAATTTGTATTTGGAACAATGGACGTCGGTACTCTATCTGTTGCTTTACTATTCTACATACTGCTATTTCACTTTCTTATAGATGCCTTGGGCATATTTGGATGCTTTCTCAGATTTTCGATAATCTCCATGTGGACCGTTACTGGGTTTTATATCAAGTCGCTGTATGTGACATGGGGTATTTTTCTATCACTGTCTGGGGTGGGACTTCCACTTTTCTGGATGGATATTTGGGTTCCAATCTTCATATGTGAAAATGTAATGATTTCATGGACTGTTTTACTTCATATAATATATTCAAAAAAACGATTTTTCTCTTGTGAAAAAAAAAATGATTAATGTTTATCACTCTGCCTTCAAAACTAGCGATGCTGGTCTATGTTGCTGGTTTGTTGATATGGTCTAATGGTTTTTTTTATATTTTGGACATATCACACTCCTCACACTCCTCACATGATTAACGATTTTCTCTGTTGAAGGATTTTGGGTACTTTAATTTGTATTTGGAACAATGAACGTCGATACTCTATCTGTTGCTTTACTATTCTACATACTGCTATTTCACTTTCTTATAGATGCCTCGGGCATATTTGGATGCTTTCTCAGATTGTCGATAATCTCCATGTGGACCGTTACTGGGTTTTATATCAAGTCCCCGTATGTGACATGGGGTATTTTTCTATCACTGTCTGGGGTGGGACTTCCACTTCTCTGGATGGATATTTGCCCAATCTTCAACATGTGAAAATGTATAACTTCATGGACTCGTTTGTATCATATAATATATCTAAAACAACGTCTTGTTTATGTTGCTAGTTTATTGATATGGTCTGATGGTCTTTTTATATTTTGGACATATCACACTCCTCACATGATTATAGTTTTTCTCTGTTCAAGGATTTTGGGTACTTTAATTTCTATTTGGAACAATGGACGTCGGTACTCTATCTGTTGCTTTACTATTCTACATACTGCTATTTCACTTTCTTATAGATGCCTCGGGCATATTTGGATGCTTTCTCAGATTTGTCGATAATATCCATGTGGACCGTTACTGGGTTTTATATCAAGTCCCTGTATGTGACATGGGTATTTTTCTATCACTGTCTGGGGTGGGACTTCCACTTTTCTGGATGGATATTTGGGTTCCAATCTTCAGATGTGAAAATGTAATGACTCCATGGACTGTTTTACTTCATATAATATATTCAAAACAACGTTTTTTCTCTTGTGAAAGAAAAATGATTAATGTTTATCACTCTGCCTTCAAAACTAGCGATGCTGGTCTATGTTGCTGGTTTATTGATATGGTCTGATGGTATTTTTATATTTTGGACATATTCGTTTTTCTCTGTTGCAGGGTTTTGGGTACTTTAATTTGTATTTGGAACAATGGACGTCGGTACTCTATCTGTTACTTTACTATTCTACATACTGCTATTTCACTTTCATGGGTTGTTTTACTTCATATAATATATTCAAAACAGCGTTTCTCGTCTTTTAAAGTTTCAATTTTTTTTTTTAAATTGAACCCTCCGTCGGTCTACCGACGCCTTATAGACGTCGGAACTGCGACAACCTAGAAACGTCGGAAGAGAGATAGTATGAAAACGTCGGACCACATTTTGTCTGAATTGCGACAGATTACAAACGTCGGAAGAGCGAAGTTCCAAACGTCGGACCACATATTGTCAGAGTTGCGACAGATTACAAACGTCGGAAGAGCGACGTACCAAACGTTGGACCACATATCGTCGGCATTGCGACATCTTACAGACGTCGGAAGAGCGACGTCCAAAACGTCGGACCACATTGGGTCGGAATTATGACGACTTTTAGGCGTCGGAAGAGCGACGTTCCAAACGTCGAACCACATTTCATCGGAAGTCCGACAGTTTACAAACATCGGAGGCGCGACAGTTTGTGAGACATCGGAAGAGTGACGCTTATTCGGAAGCGATGGAAGAGGTGTCGATAGTGCGACACTTTTTACGTGCGTCGGAACTGCGATGGCAGGACAAACCACGGTTTGTCCACCCTCGAACTGTCGCTCTTGCGACGACTATGTGTCAGAATAGCGACGAATTGGCCATTGGAATTTCCGCCAAATTTTCTAGTGTTATAGTCATTATTCGTGACGGAGCTTGATGTCACCAATGAATTTATGGTGACGGTCAATGAACGTCGCCATATATATGCACCAATAGTGACAACCATGAAAGGTCCATCACAAAAAATCGTTGTTGTTCATATGAAATGGCGACAGTCAATATTCGTCATTATAATCAATATTCGTGACGAACCTTGAATGTCACCACAACCCATACTTTCGGTGACGCTACCTTTGGTGACGTTTAGTTTTCTGGTGACGGAGGCTATTTTCCATCACCATTGCTCATATGAAATGGTGACAGTCACTATCCATCACTATAAATCATTATTGGTGATGGACCTTGAATGTCCCCACAACAGCTATACTTTCGGCGACGCCACCTTTGGTGACGTTCAGTTTTTTGGTGACGGAGGCTATTGTCTGTCACCATTGCTCATATGAAATGGTGGCGGTCACTATCCATCACTATAAATCATTATTGGTTACGGACCTTGAATGTCACCACAACACTTATACTTTTGGAGACGCCACCTTTGGTGACGTTCAATTTTTGGTGACGAAGGCTCTTTTGACCCTCACCAATGAGCTTATGGTGACCATTTTCGCCCCTCACCAATGTCCCTTTTTCTTGTAGTGAAAGTTGATTATAGGAAGGGGTATCACTTGTCTATAAGGGATAACCTGATTTATAATGATATAAGGTCCACTGCAAGAATTATTATACAAGTTTCAATCAAGAAAAGAGGGTTTGGTTCAGAGAAAAGTTCTCAGATAAGTTAGGTTACTATGCATGAAAACTAAAGAAAGGAATTCAAGCAAAGGAAGATAAAAGACAGGGAATTTACAAGAGGGAAAAAAAATGGGAAGAAGAATTTTCCCTGGTGGAGTTATAAATTTTGTTGTAGGGATTTATGCTTGGTTGGAAAAATAAGAAACCGTCTCAGGTTTTCTAAGAAACCTAGGGCATATAGGGTAAGGAAAATATTTGTTCTAACGTTCGACACTTATAGATAGAGTTATATTGTTATACAAAGGCTATAGAAGAAGTCCCTTGACTTTTTGTGTAGACAATTTGGATCCGACAATGTAGTTGAGAAGAACTCCTAACTAGATCTAAAGGATAAACCTGCACACAAAGGAAAATAAAAAAACCCTCACAACATAATAATAGGATCAATCAAAACTATAATAAATGGGCACCTAAGTATTACTGAATAAATCATGACAAGCCATACTTCCAAATCATCATTTGTTAGACATAAATAATGAACATTGAATACAAGTTAGGAAGCAAGAAAAATAGATCTATCTTTATTAATAAAAAAGGAGGGAGATTTCAACCAATATATGTAGTTGTAGAAGCACCTCCTCCAACTCCTATCTCCAAAAAATCTCTCTCTCTCATGGAAGATATTGACAACATAACAATGAAATGAACTCCGACCCTTTTCTAAATTTCCAAGCCTCCAATATATAAGCAAGTGGATGTTATACATATTATGAAATTATTCCTTTGCTTAAATTGGGAACAAAATTTGGGGTGGATGATGTTTCCTCATGTAAAAAAGCTTTTATCCACTTTTTAGATTCTTTAATATTTAGGAAAAATGTTCCTCATGCTTTATGGTTCTTCCCCACTCTTGTATGATTTTTTTGTTTAGAAAAAAATTGTAGATGAGGATAAAGTGATCACATTCCACCATATGAGTTTCCTTAAGTGAACAAGAGTGTCAAAATGAGTTAACTCGATCCCTTTTCCTTGTGAATCAGAATGAGAATTTGGTAATGCAAGTAAGGTGAAGAAACAAAATTTTATAAACTAGTATAACATGGTACTGATGGTACATAACTTGCATTATAGTCTTAAATAGAATAGGAAAAGGGGATGTAAAAGGGTGTATTTCAACCAAAAGCATAGTAATATCCTTTGCGTTGATGAGGAGGTATATTGTGGTATTACTCTTATTGTGGATGACATATTGGTTTACTTGAAACTAGGGAGGAGCATGAATGATATCTGAAGAAAATGTTGCAATTGTTGAGGAAGCATAAATTGGACGCTAAACTTAGCGAGTGTGAATTATTCCAAACACAAGTCCAATACTTGAGGAATTCAATTTCAAAGGAAGGAGTGGTTCTACACCATGAAAATATCAAGGCCATAATGGAGTGGCCCACTCTCAAAAATTTCATAAAGGTCAGATCCTTCATGGGGCTCGCCATATATTATCTATGGTTCGAAAAAATTTTCAAAGGTCAAGAATCTAACCATTGAATTGCAAAGGAAAGGAGTCAAATTTCATTTGACATCAAAGTGTACAAACGGTTTTGAGTGTCTTAAGAAATTACTTAATTTTTCACCTAATTTGAGAATAAAAAATCTAGAGAAGGACTTCCTGGTTTGCACCGATGTCTGTAAGGAAGGCCCTTGGTGGAGTCTCGATGCAAGAAGTACATGGGGTTTTCTATGAGTAAAAAAACCTAATTGAACATGAGAAGAACTATGTTACCCATGATCTAGAGCTTGTAGCAATAATGCAAACCTTAAAAATGTGGATACCTTACTTTATAGGAAGATGTTGTGAAACCAGCTCCAAAAATAGAAGAAAAGAGATATCAAAGCCTTAGAAATAAGCCACTTCGAGGGGGAAACCTCCAATACATTACATAAATGAAAAATTCTTGGATTATTCAAATTACAAAACCTCCTTTCTATATATAGGAGTCCATGGGGCCACAATGTAATCCTACTGACCTAACAATAATAATTTAAGGGCACAATAATAACAATATGGGGGTTACATGGATACAATAATAACAATAAGGGGGTTACACTAACAACAATAAGGGACTATACTAGTAATATAGGGACCTAACATGCCCCTCTCCTTCAAAAAAGTGTTGTCCTCAACGCTTGAGTAGCTCTGGGTGCTTCTGTATAAAATTCTCGTCCTCCCATGTAGAATCTTCAGTGGGTAAGTTCTTCCACTTGATGAGATACTCTGAAATTGATCGATTCCGTAGTTGTCGAGTTCTTGTTTCCGTGATCGCTTCAGGTTCCAATATGATTTTTCCTTCCTCATCAAGTTCTGACAATATTGTTTGAACTGGAAGATTTTCACCTATAACCTTCTTTAAGCATGAAACATGGAAAACTGGATGTACTCGCGAAGAAGCAGGAAGCTCCAATTTGTATGCCATAGTACCAATCTTTTGCAACACCTTGTAAGGACCAGAGTACTTTGGCGATAATTTATTATCCTTCTTTGCTTGCTTGAGGGACATTTGTTTGTATGGTTGTAGCCGTAAAAATACCCAATCTCCTACATCAAAACTTCTCTCGCTACGATGTTGATCTGCCTGTTGTTTCATTCGATTTTGTGCCAAATTCAGGTTATCCTTTAAGAGCTGGAGAACTTCTTGCTGATGCTCGATGTGATCTTCCACTGCTTGAACCTTCGAATTTTCCCTTAAAGATGATGTGATGGATGGTGGATGATATCAATAAAGTGCCATAAATGGGGTCATTTTTGCTGCAGTATGGAAGGAAGTGTTATACCACCATTCAGCAAGAGGTAACCACTTGACCCATTGTGTTTGTTTATCAGATACAAAACAACGAAGTTATCCTTCCAAACATTTATTTACTATCTCAGTTTGACCATCAGATTGAGGATGATAAGATGAGCTATGAGCTAATTGAGTACCCAAACAAGAAAATAACTCCGTCCAAAAATTTCCAGTAAAAATGGGATCTCTATCGCTCACAATAACCCTTGGGCTTCCATGTAGCTTTTGAATTCTGTCCATAAATGTAGTAGCAACCGTACTTGCTTTAAATGGATGAGATAATGCACAAAAGCGTGCATACTTGGTAAGTCTATCAACTACCACCATGATGACACTCTTTCCTTCGGACTTAGGTAAACCTGTGATAAAATCCATTGGAATCTCCTCCCAACGTTGACTTGGAATGGATAAAGGTTGTAGAAGATCAGGGGTCTTAATTGTCTCAACTTTATTCTGCTGGAAAACCAAACATTTCGTCACAAAATTTTGAATACCAGATCTAAGTCCATCCCAAAAAAATTCTTTCTTCATCCTGTGGTAAGTTTTTAAAAATCCTGAGTATCCTCCTAAAGGAGAAGTGTGCAATTCCAAAAGAATATTTTGTTTTAGTTGGGAATTCTTACAAAGATATAAGCGATATTTGTACCATAGGGAATCATTTTTCTGAAGAAATGTATCATATGTACTAGGATCTTACTGTAACTTTTGAATGAGTGTCCACACTTCTTCATCCTTCTTCCATTCATCTCTTGCTTCGGTTATCCAATCTTTTTGGATAATAGAAATGGCACAAAGCAATGCTTCCACCTCTTCATTATTTCTTGAGAGTGCATCTACAACAACATTTAGCTTCCATTTTTTGTAGATTATTTTAAATTCATAACCCAACATCTTTGTGACCCATTTTTGCTGCTCTTCTGAAGATATTTTTTGTTCCAAAAAATGTTTAAGACTATCATGATCATTTTTTACCTTGAAGTGTCTTCCCATTAGGCAAGTTCACCATTTCTTTAGTGCATGCAGTATTGCTAACATTTCCTTTTCATAAATAGGTTTCTGTAAATACTTTCCTTTAATAGGACAACTTTCAAAAGAAATGGGTATTCCTTCTTGCATTAAAACAACACCAATTACATTTCCTGAGGCATCACATTCCACAATAAAGGTTTTTGTGAAGTCTGGCGTAGCTAAGACCAGTTCTAGGCACATTGCCTCTTTAAGATGTTCAAAGGCCTTATTTGCTTCAGGATTCCATGAAAATGCATCTTTCTTCAATAATGTTGTTAGAGGTGCTGCTGTTCTCCCATAATTCTGAACAAACTTGCAATAATACGCCGTTAACCCGAGAAATCCTCGCAACTAATTTATGGTTGTGGGGACTTTCCATTCCTTAATGTCCTTAATTTTGTTAGGGTCTACCTTAACACCCTTGTGAGATACAATATGACCCAAATATTCCACCTTTTGTACTCCAAAGAAACATTTGGATGTTTTTTGCATATAATTGTTTCTCCTGCAATAGTTTGAGCACCCTGTCAACATGTTGAACATGATCCTTCCAAGACTTGCTGTAGATTAGTATATCATCAAAAATACTAGCACAAATTTCCTAAGGAAGGGTTTGAAAATGGAATTCATCAACCCTTGAAATGTAGAAGGTGCATTGGTAAGGCATGACCAAAAAATTCATAATGACCCTCATGAGTTCAAAATGTTGTTTTCGAAATATCTTCAGTCTTCATTCTAATTTGATCATATCCTGAACGAAGATCCAACTTGGTAAAAGAAATTTCTCCATGTAATTCATCCAATAATTCATCAATCATAGTAATGGGAAATTTATCTTTAATGGTGAGCTTATTGAGCTCCTTATAATCCGGAAACATGCACCATGATCCAACCTTCTTGTGTACCAATACTATAGGAGCAGAGAAAGAACTTTGACTAGGTTGAATTATACCCGCCTCTAACATTTCTGCAATCATACATTCAATTTTTCTCTTTTGGACATAAAGATATCTATAAGGCCTGATGTTTGGAGGAACACTTCCTGGAATCAAATGAATAGCATGATAATTATCACGAATAGGTGGGATTCCTTTGGGAGTTTCAAACACCTTGGAATGATTGTCCAAGACTTTTTGGAGATCCGCAGAAATAGATGATTTTGATGTTGGAACTTCTAGTGAGCATAATTGTGCAATTACGCCTTGTTGTTATTTCTTTAGAATATTTGTGATGACATTAGAGATTATTATCTTTCTCGGCTTCCCTACAATACCCCGTAATTCAACTTCCTTTCCTTCTGAAAAAAATTCAAGAAAAGTTCTTGAAAATTAAAAGCTACCGTCCCCAAAGATTGTAACCATTGTACTCCTAGTACAACATCAGCACCTCCAATAGGAATGGAGAGCATAGGACTATTCAATGCATATTCCCCCATGGTTAGCTTGATATTATGGAATTTTCCAGAGAAATTTATAGCTCCTCCATTTGCAATCATCACTTGACATTCTAGTGTTGGGTATAGGAAACAATTCAATTCCTTGGCTACCTTACAATGAATCAAATTATGGGTACTACCTGAATCAATCAACACTATTACCTTTTTCTTCTTGATATTTCCTTCTATCTTGAGAGTTTGAGGAGTGGTAATTCCTGCCAATGCATTACACGATATGGTCAGAATCATTTCTTCCTCTTCTAGGGTTGGTTCCTGGTGTATATCCTCTTCTTGTTCATTTTCTTCTTCCTCTTCACAATCTATGTAAAATAATTTCTTCTCAACACGCTTATGACCTTTAGTGTATTTGCTATCAAAACTGTAGCAAAGCCCTTTTGATTTTTTTTCTTCAAATTTTTGTGGTGTCAACCTTGTAGGTTGTGGAAATCTAGGTGTAGTAACACTTCCTTCTTTATATAAGTGAGTGGTAGGCTTCCTTGTTGCCATAATTTTACATTCAATTTTTCTTGCCAACCTGAATGCCTTCTCCAATGAATCAGGTTCCAAAATGCAAACTTCATGTTGGATGTTATCCTTTAAAGTACCTATGAAGAGATCAGCCTTGTGTTCTTCTAGAATATCAGTTACCCTTATATTCAATTTTTGGAAGTCCTCAATATGCTCCCCCACTAAACCCTTTTGTTTGAGATTTATCAATTGGCTAAAGAAGGTGTTGCTCATTGTATTCTCATAATATGCTATCATTTCCTTCGTAAAAATTGACCAACTGACAATTTTTTTATGGGAGAAAATCCATCGATATCAGAAAAATGTATTTTGTTCTAAATGTAAAGTTGCAATGCGTACCTTTTGTGTGTTTTTCACATTATGGAGATCAAAATAGTGCTCCATCTGTAGTATCCATGTTACAGGATCCTTTCCATCAAATTTCCTCATATCCATTTTTGGAATATGGTGGTTCTTTCCTCCAAAATTATAGTTTATGAAATCACGATTAACATTTATTTTGTTCTCATCATGAGTTTCCTCTACTATCTTTTCACCATTAGGAAACATTTCTTGTATCAATTTTGTCAAACCTTCCATGTCTACTTTTATATTATTAATCATGTTTTCCATTTTAGATTCCATGACAGCTTCCATGCAATCCATCTTAGCTTCTGTGCCATCGATCTTAGCTTCCATGCCATTCTTCAAACCATCCATCTTAGATTCCACGCCTTTCTTCAAACCATCCATCTTAGTTTCCACGAATTTCTTCAAAACTTCCATGTCATTTTGTGTTGCTCTTTGCGAGAGAAAAATTTGTTGCACTTTCTCTTGTAATTTTGATATGTCATGTTTCCATTCTTCATCTTCATGAGTCATAGTAGAGTCTTCTAAAGGATTAATGGGTGTTGAATTTTTTTTAGGAGCCATTTCAAAATCCAATACTGATATCTATTCTATAATATGCCCTTGGAATCAATTCAAATTTATTCTTCAAACAAGACTTATGCAATTCAGAAAAGAAAAAATACACACCTTTTACTTGCTTTTGAAGAGCTCAATATTGAAATTGAATTATCTCTATAATTTCAGATCCTCAATATCTGAAATTCTTCCCTGTAGTCGCCCTCTGGAGCTTCTTTCAAATGCCACAGGCCTGACTGATTTGGATTATTCAAGTCAAAGTTATGTCCAATCTCCCACAATGACCCAATTATGTACTGGTTCAGTAGAGTGAACTTGTACGATTTTCCACGTGTTAATGTTTCCTCCTTTAGCTCTAAAATTTATAGTCACGACACTACAGTACGTGTACTTGTGGCCACTTTTTACATAATTCCAATCCAATGCTCAGAGAGAGTGTTATGAATATTTTCCCACGATCACCTCTTTGAGATGAAATTCAAGAGCCTGAAAAAGCCCTAACTTCCACAGACCATATCTCCAAAAATGTAGTGAAACAAGCTCTGAAATTTTGCGATGATGTTCCTCAAGATTTTGGGTTCGCACTCTACAAATTTCAGTTTTTGAACCTTTATAGAAAAAAAATTATAGAGAATATGCCACGATGACCTGTTTAGGTTAAATTCAGGAGCCTGCAAAAACACCTAACTTCCACAGATCGTATCTCTGAAAATATTGCAAACCAAGATGTGAAATGTTGCGACGATGTCCCTCAGGATTTCTGCTTCACACTCTAAAAATTTCAGCTTCTGAACCTTCTTATAAAAAAAATTATAGCGAAAATGCCACGATGACCTGTTTGGAGTAGCGAAACCCTAGAATCCAAAGCTCTAATACCAAATGTGGTGAAACCAGTTCCAAAAATAGAATAAAAGAGATATCAATGACTTATAAATAAGCCACTTCAAGGGGGAAACCTCGAATACATTACATAAATGAAAAATTCTTGGATTATTAAAATTACAAAACCTCCTTTCTATATATAGGAGCCAACGCGGGGGCCACAATGTAATCCTGGCCGTCCTAAAAATCATAATTTAAGGGAACAATAATAACAATATGGTGGTTATAGGGGTACAATAATAAAAATAATGGGGTTACACTAACAAAAATAAGGGACTAGACTAGTAATATAGGGACCTAATAGAAGAAATCTTATGTTGATGACAAACTATGAAGAGATGAGATACCTATTTTTAACACCCTCTTCCAACATCTACCCAATTAACTGTCCAATCAGGGTAAACATGTGACGAGAGGCCACTATGATCATATTCAACCTCCTAGGCGACCTTAAGGAAGTGGAATCGATGGAAACTCTTCACAAAGACCTTGTACATCAACAATAACATTCCCATGAGCCAACCCAACCCTTCAGGAATCCTTCCCATGGGTCCCACTGACCTATTTAGCTTATGTACCTTTAGATGCATTCACATGCCTACATGCCAACATATATGAGGCTCTGAACACATGCATAATCCTACATGTTCGTGTCAAGGGACTAAATTACTTAGTGTTGTGCCAGTGTCCTCAGGATTTGAGCCAATTGTTTAGGCCCAAAACCTAGTTCTCTACTCATATCTTCATGATAAGTTCAAAGATCATTTATAATGACCAAAAAGTGGTACATTTACAAAAATATCCAAGAGACCCAAATTGGACCCCTACTAGCCATGACAGGAATTTCGTTAAACTTGTCACATACATGAAAGTTACATGTATAAACATTAACAGAACAAATCATAGGGGTCTCATACTTATCTGAGAATCGCTAAGAGGAATTTCTCCCCTACATCATTATATACCATACAATATAATTTACCATAGATACATTGTGCATTCATTTACAAGTAAAAGCATTGTTTGCTTGAGGGGTCTTGACCCATGTTTAGAGTGTTCTGTGTAACCAAAAAAACCCTCCAACTACTGGCACTTTCGGAAATGATATGCTTGTGGAGACCAATCTATCACCCGAAGAAGTATGGGGGGGGTGCTGGTACCAGGTTTCCGCACCCTGAGGATGCATTTGATGTGTGATTTACCCTTACTTTAATGCTTAGCCATCTACACGAAAATTATCAGGAAACCAGATCTAAGTGTAGATAAAACCCTTAAAAAATATGCATTAACATATAGGTGTAACAAATTATATTTCAATCAGATCTAAATTATCAGATACCAACCCACCCTTGTGCAATCACATAAATTGTTTTCCAGTAAGAACCCTTAACACAAAATTAAACCTTGTGAAAATACATAGATTTTCCAGAGATAAGTACCTCAGATAAATGTGCATTAAGTAGAAATAGATTAACGAATAAGTCACATAATCATGTATAAGGCATAGAAATAGCATTTGAATTCACAAAAAATTCTTATTTATTAATGGATCTTCAACTCAATACAATATCTTTCTCTCTGCACACAAAGCATCAGAGTCTGCACACACAACTCAGGACTAGCTCTCCACGCACAAAGCGATTAGGAGCCTTTCTACCCAGATAAAGTTACCCCAAAACTTAGATCAAAACATTTCCATAAACATAAACATCTATCGATCTACTAATATATTACTCGACTTGTCTCTTACATATTTATAGGTCTCTGATGCACACATACCATGGTCTCAGACCATGGTTTGAGACTCATGTTTTTCCTTTTTACCCATTACAATGATAAAGGAGCTTTGGCCCGCCCGAAAGACCCTTGAATTTTGCGTGCAACGTGTTTAATTTTTTTTTTACCCAAAATTATAAAAACATTTTCCCATAGGGAACTCCATTCGAATATGCCCCCAACACAATCTAGTGAGTCCTCCCGAGTCACTTTGGTCCGGACTCCTGCATCTTGTCCTTCAATGCCTGAATTGACCTCTTTAGTCGATGAATGAATTCGGTTCTTTGTGCTGCAACATGATGCATTTCTTAAACCAATTTTTATGTAGTTGGCCCCTTGGTTGCCAGGTTGATACTTCTTTGGGTCTGATATAGGCTTATGAGGGCACCATCGATGCTTTGGGATAGCTGCAAGGCCTCCTCAGCCCAAAGTTGCATCTGTTTTTCAATAAATTTCTCTTGTTGTCACATTCCTTCGATCTCTTCTTGAATAGTGCGGCTCTCCTGTAAGCGGGCCAACCTCTAGGAATGTACCAAGGTTGGCACAACAACCCGGATCTCATTAAATTACTTATCTTTTTCATGCAGGTCCATTTTGAGCTGTTTTGTGACAAGGTCATCTTGGATGGACGTCCAAATGGCCATGGCTTCCTCTAACAATTGGCTGCAAGAATCCACAAGAATGATGATGCGAGAAGTAGACTCCTGAAAAACCTTTGAGCATTTGGCGTGAACCTATGGAGGTATCTCATTCTCCAGATTCATCTGTATATCGACGATCCCCTACTCAAGTTTTCCTGAGATTGTGGCGATTTCTAATCGTGAAGCCTTGAGCGTAGTGACCAAATTTTCAAGCTTGACAGTGACCGCTGCAGTGTTGGGTACTGTGATTTTGGGGAGGCCAGAACATAGGTGAAAAATCAAGGTTTCTAACTCAACGTGATGGCTATCAACGACGCGACGCACATCCTCTAATAGTTGTTGTCATTTAAGTGTTGAGGCGGCTTGGTGTTGTGCTACCATGGTGTCCTTGAGGGCTTTATATTCTTGATAATACATCTCGTCAGTGATCACCATGTGCATGGCATGCAGTTTTCCACTGGGGAACATAACCACGTTAATCCTGACCTCAGAGCTTTTGGAAATGACTATGCATAGCTCCGAACTAGTAATTTGAAGTGCGGCACCTGAAACTTGGAATATTCTTCTCTCAGAGCTGGATGGGTTTTGAAAGCTTATCTCACTGAATTTTCCTACGCTCTCTTGTCCCACGCTCGCCTGTATGGAACTTTAATGTTTTAATATTCCTAAATTAGCATGCAGCTAATTGGAATATTGATTTTTTCCTTTGTCATTTAGATAGATGAATAAATGGGTAGGGAGAACCATAAATCTCTTTAGTAGGAATAAAATCCCTCTTGATGTGAAAAGGGATCACCTTAATAGCTGGAAAAATTACCCTCATGTGTGAACAGGGGCTAATGTAGGTGGAAAAGGTCAACTTTGACCAAATCAACGACGTTGTCATAGAAGGAGTGGAATTCATTGAAAGACAATGCAGTTTTGGTTGGAGAATCTTAGCATGATAGTAGTGAATTTAATGAGTGGGACCCAAGGTAAGAAGTCTCACATGTGTATACAAGGAGGGCAAGGTAGTCATAGATGGTTATGTTATTGATTATTGATGTGTGGTCTGTATGACTTCTTTCACTCTCTAGCTGTTTAGATGAGATTGTTGTGAAGTTGAGCACAGGGTGTTCCCGAGCAGGGATCACACCTCTTCCCTTGAGGTAGACACTAGGAAGAGTATTGTACTATCATATCCACACTCTAGAATTCTTTCCAAGCTTCAGTATTTAGCTACATCGCAGTGTCAGTTGAGAATTGTGTTGTATTGCACGGTGTTGCAGTGGAGGGTTGAGAAACCCACTTTCTGAGCTCGTTTTTCAGGGGAGGAAGCATTATTCTCATTCGGAGATCAGAAAAGGAGGTTATTGAGCTTTATTTCACATCTTGGCACCAAGCCAACTTATTCCCATCATCTACAGTGCAGATTCCCTCTTTGACTCTGTTATTCTAGTGATCACTTGCAGTGGAGGTTTCAGTGCTTCTTTTGGAGGGCGAGATCTTCATTGTTGCGATCAACCTTTCACTTGAAGGATATATTGGAGGAGATATATTAATATAGATATAATTTTCAGCCAAATACATCCAGTTATTCAGTTGAAGCTACTATTCAGCCCTAGGGATGCATTCTAGCATTTTGTACTTTTGGGTATTTCCAGAAACCCTTCTGTTGTCTTGGAAATGTGTTTGGGAGCATAGATCTCTAGCCCCAACACCTTTTGAGCTATATAATAGTAGATCTACATTTTTATATCATTTCTGTAGTATTTTATGCCCTAAAAGTGTGTTTTCATGGCTCATGGCATTTGTATGGCAATATTTCTCATGTATTAGCATATTTTCATATTGGAGGCTTGTTTCCTATTGCTTGAGTGACTTGATCCTCAAGATCTTGTGCCTATTATTGCTGATATGTTTAATAAGATGGTTGTACATTTGTCTCGTGTAATGGTGTATTGATTTATTCATGCTTTTCCCATTTTGGAATATTACAGTGGTATCAGAGCATAATCTTGGCTCAACCTGTGATTTTCAGCCAATATGCTATAAGAATAAGAAAATAGATATACAAATATGGAATGAATGAGATTTTTCTCATCAATTTTCAAATCTATGAATAAAACCTCTCCAAGGAAGTCAATCAAAGAATAATGGAGATAAACAGTGAGACATCATTAGGGTTTCATGACAAGGAAGGTCCATGCACTTCCTATCAGCAGAAAAGGAATCTAGTATCACATAGAGCTCCAAAGAAATACACTATGCCATTTTCTATTGAAGAAGAATACAAAAGGCATGGAGATGGAGGGTGCTTAGATCATGAGATTCTAAGTGAGTATCTTGCAGAATACAGATCTCAATCAAGAGATTTCAAGGAGAATCTAACTCTCCCACAGTTCATTCAACTCAAAGAAGAAATAAGACCTTCGAGCAATAGATTTCTCTTGTCTACATTTATGGGTAATCCACATGCATAATAAGAGCTTGCGGAGTGAAGTTGGATGCACTATTCCTGCTACATCTAGTAATAGAAAGAGAATTTGTTGAGATTGTAGTGCTGCACCTTGAGGGTGAAGCAAAAATTTGGTGGTTCAGCCATTTGAGTCATGCACAAGTGACTGCATATGCAGATTTTACTCAAAGGTTGGTCAGGAATTTTGATAGAAGAAAACCAGAGGAAGAGAAACTTCCAACACCACTTGTTGTAGGAGAACTTGCATTAGGAGAATGAACACTTGCATCTTTGCAAAGTGGTCTTGATCTCTTGACATATATATTCCCATGCACTATTCTGGAGATGCATGAGGAGGAGGAGACTTATACCAGTGCTGGTGAAACCACATAAGAGCAGAAGTCATCATCAATAGTTGGGGAAGTCATCACACTGGAGGAAGGAACCTGTTATCACTCAGATTTTCCTTGAATTTTTTGGAAGAGGAAAGGTGTCTGAGGTAACCACAAACCAATCTTTTAGATACATAATCTAGCCAGTTTGTATCCAGAGAGGGCTCTCTCTTTCAAGTTTAGCTTTGTTTTAAAAGATATTAGGCTAGTTATAAAGTCCAGGGATTTTGTTTGAATTTGAATGGTGGAATTCCGTAACTGAGGGCAAGATTAAGTAATTTCAGGCCATTGGGCTATGGAGTCAAAATATGGTTTCACTGGATTAAGTTTATCAGCAAAAGATGGCTTTACAGGGCAAGATAATCAAACCAAAGAACAATTCTAGATCTAAAGTGAATGGAATGGGTTTAGAATGGATGAAAGGCAATTAAGAATCTTTCAACATATTCATAGAGAGAAAATGAATGATTACCAATAAAGAGCAGTTAAGTATTCTTTACTAAATAATCAAATGCATAAACTGGCCAAAAAAGAGCAATTAAGAATTCATTGTTTATAACCAATTTAGAAGAAAACATTTAGAATAAAAATGATTGAAATCAGATTACACTTAAGTACTTTCTGATTTATTCTCTTTCATTAATTATTCAGAAATGGAACACTATGATATAATAAACAAATATAAAGACTTAAAACACAAGGGAAAGGATGACTTATTGATCCGTAGTTCGACACATGAATCCTGTAAAAAGTCTTTAGCGTCAATCCATCATCCAGCTAGCCACAAATAAATTTCTCCAATAGCACTTTATTCCAAAAATTCAATGTTACAGCAAAGTATAAGGATCCACCCAAAATACTTCCAAGAGTGAAGTATTTATACAAATTCTAAACTAAAATATCTTGAAAAAATATCAAGATTAGTTCACAAATCTCTCCAACTATTTTACATAAATAGAACTTAAGTAAAGGACACTCAAAATAATGCATATATTTGGCACTATTTATTATGGATAGGTGATGACAAAGAGGAGAATTCAAATTTTATCCAACTCTTAGTTGATGATGATGCATCCAAGTCACTAACTGCTTCCTTTCTTTGTGCATTCTGCTCCAACAATTCTACAAACTTGGGGTCCAATGATATCTTTTTATTTCTCAATCCGTACTAGATATGTAAAAAGTGAAAGAGGTTATTGTGGATTAATATGTTGGCGAGATAAAAAAATTTCAGTTTCCAAAAATTCCTCTCCATCTGTGCAGAATAGTCTCTGTACAAATATGTGTAAAACAGAGTTTTACAGAGTCTAAAACATAGCCTGTAAAGATGTGCATGTATCTCTCATTATAAAATATCTGTGAAAATCATGAGATAGGTTTTTGTAGATGGGTCTTGTAGGAACACAAACCTCTTTCAGTTTTGTATGATGTATTTTGGAGTTACCACAATCTTCTCTGCAAAATGATGACTTAACTGGTATTTTCTGCAAAAAAAGCTTTCCAACATTGTTTAATATTTCCAAAACCATAATAGTTGTTAGAAAAGTGAGAGAGGTTTTTGTATATGGTACTCTTAATAACATAAACCTCCTTTAGTTTTTCAAAATTCATCTTGTATTGATCACAATAGTTTCTGCAAAACAATGACTTAAGCATGAAATTTCTGCAAAAATGTTCCTTCTTGTTGTGTTTTTCATCTTTTCACCTTTTTGTTCTTTTAACTGTTTTACTTTCACTTTAGATAAACGTCATTGCGTCTGGTGAAAGTGTTTTCATATTTTTTTAACCCTCAATATATTCATGTTTTCTTTCACTATTTACTGTTTACTTTTTACTTTTTACCGCTCTATTTTTTATATGTCTTCACTTTGTCATGAACTTGTATGTTCTGTTTTGTAACTGTCTTCCCTACTGTTTATCTTCATGCTAGCTAATTTAATTAACTTGGTCTTAAATATGATACTCTTTAATCCTTATACTCTTTGACTGCTATTTACTGTGTCCTTTTACCTTCAATATGTAGTTTAGGTTTTTACTGTCTGTTTCAACAGTAAATCGTTTAATATCCTGTTTCCTTTGCTTGTCTTTCAACTGTATGTTTTATCTTCCATCTCTATTTGAATAGATTTGATAACACTCTTGGAGTAAAAAAGTCTTATGACTAGTATTAATACTGTTTATCTAAGGATGTGGTCTTCTGATCACCTGTAAAACAAAACAAATTGTTAAGAAAGCATTGGTTTGTAGGGGAGGTCGAAAAGGTTTCATTTGATCTTGAGAGGTCTGTGGAGTGAATCTAGAATGATTTTTGGGAGGTAAACCATGCTCAAATTGGTTAACAGAGGCTTCAGGTGGCGCAGTTGGGTTACAAAGGGTTTTACTGCATAATCAGGTGAAAATGAGAAACAGTAGGGTGTTTGTGTTTAAACGAGTAAACGGTTGATATTGGCGGGTAAGCTTTGAATGAACAGTGGTTTGAACGGGTACTGGTTATGGTGGAAGAACCTTGGAATACTCGACTACAATTCTCTTCAGCAAGGTAACGATCGACAGATTTCAATAGTTGATTTTCTGAAATTTGTTGCATGGTAGACTGGTTAGTGCACGAGAAAATGAAAACGACGCGGGCATATTTGTGTTATTCACAAATTCAAAAGGTTGGCAGGTTTTTAATGATGATGTCAGCAAGTACGATGGACGCGTCACAGAGGGTAGGCGGTAAGCGGTTTCCTTCACACTGCTTTTGAGGGAGGGCGGTATTGAGTGGATGGGCAGCGATTCCATAGAGTGAATGACGGGTGGCAATGACACTGTTTGAAAACCACCGGCTTTTCACACGTTATTGTTCGGATTAGGGATGGCCAGCGAAATTATCAACAGCCGTTAATCTTGAACGGGTTGATCGAACAGTTGACGAGATAGGGAGATGACATGGTTTTAATGTCGTGGGCCCGATGTGTTTTATTATTGATTAATCACAGCGGGAGCGTTTTGATTGGCGGAGTTAGGTTCTTAATTAATCATGAGGATTAATTAATTCCTTTTTTTAAAAAGTGGAAACGTGATCGGGCGAGGGGAAAATATACATAGAAATGGGTTATTTCGAAGTTTGGTTTGAATTAAACTTCGGATTTATTTTTGTTTAAAACACATATATTATATGTTTTAAATTTTTTTCATATTTTTATTATATGATAATTGAATTAGATTAATCCAATTACCATAGGGGTGGGATTAACATATAATGATATATTTTAACCAAAGGAGGTATAAAGTGGGTTTTTATTTGAACGAGTGAGGAGTAAATACTTTGGTTAAACTCATAATATATGGGTTTTTGGGATATTATATAAAAGGAATTATATATAATAGGAGAAGGTTATTTCTATAGGGGGTTAATATATAAATTAGAATTAATATGACCAAGGGACAATGTAAACTCAAACTTCATTAATATAACTAAGCAAGTGAAGATTTACAAGAAAATTGCATTATAATAACTTCATCACTTAGACTTATAATAAAAAATGATTTTGAGGGTTTTTATGAATTATTGCATGATTTTCCTAAATAAAATGGGATTTTACTTAGGAAAATATTTTTGGGAGGTGAATGAATGTTAAGTAATTAGGCTTTCCAATTATTAGGCTGAGGGTCCGGTCCCTCCAAAAGTCAAGGGAATTCCTTGAGCCCCTTTAATCTTCAAATACCTTAGTGCCTAGGGAAATTAGTGAATTTTTTAGGGAAAAATGAAGGGGGAGTTAATAATCTGGACTTTGCTCTACTGTGAACTTTTTCCAATGTAGTATCTGCCTTTGCACTTGTGATGAAAGTAAAATTGAACACATTTAGAACCATCATTCATCACATGTAATTCTGCAACAACATCTACCTACCCTACCTACTTTACTCTACCATTTTTCTTCTTTATTAGGGTGCACTTAGACTGGCAAACCCTTATCACACTTTTTCTTTTACATATGGAAATCTATCTAATTCTAACCTTATTACATCCAAGGGCTCAGATTAAACTATTGAGCTCCTTTTATTTACTCTACCTATCTACTTATCTGCCAAGATTAAACAGTTTGGTTAGATTTTATTCTCTATCTCTAAAACATAAAAATTGAAAGATGAACTAGCCAAGCTTAAACTGTTTGACCATTCGTAAATTGTGGCATAAGATACAAGTTGCACACAATTTGTTTATTACATAAGAGAAAAAAGAAGTGGCATTTAGACTTGCACACTTTCCTTGGCCTTTCTTTTGGTGGGGTTCATTTTCTTTTACTTTTTGGCCATTTTTATTCTTTTTACCCTTTGGTTTTTCTTTAGGGTATACCCTCTTTACATTTTTTTAAATTTTTTTATTTTTTGAGAATATGGAAACATTTGCAACAAGGACAGGAATGAACATATTACAGAGCTCATCAATTCAATCATGAAATATGACACCTATTGGTATAGGAGTCTAACAGAACCCTTGTAGCATTACAATATGTTCCCAAGATTTACCAAGGCATGCACATATTTCCATTTCCTATTCCTTCAGAACATCATATGGAAGATTGTGGGAACATGCTATCAGGGAAAATGCATGACCTAGGGTCAAAGCACATTACTAATTTGGAGCAACAGACTATCATTATGCAAAGGAACCTTGATAGAATCAAGGAGGAGATGTACATTCATCCTAGTACGTCATTATTGAGTTGCACACAACTCTTGGGGTTGGAGTGTATATTTTTGGAGGATAGGACAAGTAGTGTCCTAAACAATCCAATGCAAAACTATATGTTCAGCATTGAGTATGATCATGGGACAACATATGCACATCATGGAGACCAGCAGCGCTGTCATGGAGCAGCAGTGATGAGTTGGGGGCCCAACCATTATTGGAACATTCCAATGACCCTTTTGCATGTGTAACAGGGGATAGGTAAAAGGTTGATGAGAGACATTTTATCTCCCATTGTTATGATGGATATTTCTTAATGAGCATTTCTCAACTCAATGAGAAGATTTTTCCTTCAGTATATTTGGATCCTTAAGGATTCAACTTGGTCATTGATGAGTGGTCTTCATTTTGAGATCTCCAAGAGGTTGTACTTCAACATCCCATGAAGTACAAAGATAGAAATTTGATTTGGGAGGATGGTATTCTCCATTGGATAAATACCCCTTGGGAGCATGATAGTAGACACTCACCATTGGTTGGATGGGTGATGTTGATGACCGAGAGGCTGGAAATCCACTTGTAGATCTATGACATAGGGAATCAGGAGGCAAGCATGTGCTGGCTACTCTTGAAAGAGTTTGGTCAGCATGTGACATATCCTAATCTAAAGGGTATGTTGGTGGTTGGGACTTGGCATGGTACTTGCATCATATGGCAGCAAGTAGTTTGGGTGCATTATGATGATATGGCATTCTTCATGACAATCATTATGTTTTCACTCCATGGTCTATATGGCGATGGTGTGAGGAGGCAAAAAGAGATGTTGTTTCTCTGGAAAGTCTTGGGAGAGTATGGGCTGATTTTCTCCCATACTTTGCATGATGTTGCAGGAGTAGGTGATGGCACCATCATGGTGCAAAGGGGATACTCCTTAGCCTTGGACTACCAAGAGATACTTCCACTTTGGAAGGAATCTCCCATATATGGCAGCATTATGGTAGATGACTTTGGAATTTGGCATGTTAAAGAATGGAGCTATGTGATGGCAAGAGCCTTATTACAAAGGCCAACAACGTTGTCACTTGGGAGCTTGGGGTTGTTGATGGAGTGTTCCCAGGATAACTTCACATATGATGCACTTGATGGACAAGTAGGAGATGATGGTGATGGAGTGGTGAATGGAGACATATATTACAATGATATGATCTTCTTGACTTGGATCTCCAAGCATAAGAAGAAGGCTCTGCATGCAGCACATGGTTCATTCCTTTTCATTCACCAAGGTCTCATGGAGATATGTCATATCACTATGGAGGGCTCATCCATGGAATTCCTTTTCAGCCTACTCACAGTGCATGGTAAGAGTCATGTTTTTTCATTTATTTTTCATTTGCATACTCTTGCCATCCATATACAGTCCATTGCCCCACAAGAGGGCAAGTTTATTGGGCTTCATGGTCTTTCTAAGGCCAACATCTATGATAGAGATATCCATATCTTGAATGGCTTGGGGAAAGTCTTGTACTATTCTCTGTATGCTTAGTTGATAAACAATTCCATTTAATATTTTCTAGTAGATGAGATGACATGCACAACTAGCAACCTGTGGGTAGACAACTTGCCATATTATGTTTTGAAACAACAGTTAGAAAAACTGTGTTGTAACCATTTGGGAAACTATTGGTACCTTCTAGTACTACAAAAAACCTTCAGAATTTTTCTCATTTGGATTCCATATTGTGATGATGTTCTATTCACTTTATATGGGATGGTTTCGGCAAGGACTAAAGAGGGCGTCTATGAAGATCCAGTTTCGTTTTTTCCTCTTGGACTTAACATTATTACAGCCTAATATCAGCGACAACTCTACACTTATCATAAGTGGAGGAAGAGAAAATGTGGGATAGACAATTTGGCCTATCAAGTTCAGCTATGCAGCCCACCTACATTGTAGGAGCCAAAGGTGGAGGAGTTTTTCCATGAGTTTCCATTTTCAAGGGTGACTCATTTTGTATGGATGATAGCTTGGGGATGGCAGATTTAGATGGGAACGATAGTTCCCAATATATTTCAGATTCCATTCCTCAAGAAGGCCTCTAGACAACATATAGTTTCCCCCATAGATATCCCACTACTTCATGATGATAACTATTTGGGATTGTCACCAAAAGCTAACTTGTACACTTGGGAGGAGCAACTTGGAGACATATTGATGAGAGATAATATTGTTCATTGGAATAAGTTATCATATGAGGATTCTATATGAGGAGGAGAGGAGGCTTTCTAGTTCTATCCTTGCAATTTCTTGAGGACAAGCAACATTTGGGAGGGGAGGACCGTAATATTCCTAAATTATCAAGCAGCTAATTGTAATATTAATTTTTTCCTTTGCCATTTAGATAGATGAATAAATGGCTAGGGAGACCCATAAATATCTTTAGTAGGAATAAAATACCTCTTGATGTGGGAAGGGATCATATTAATAGCTGGAAAAAGCACCCTCATGTGTGAACAAGGGCTAATGCAGGTGGACAAGGTCAACTTTGACCAAATCAACAACGTTGTCATAGAAAGATTGGAATTCATTGAAAGACAACGCAGTTTTGGTTGGAGACTCTTTGCATGATAGTTGTGACTTTAATGAGTGGGACCCAGGTTGATAAGGCTCACATGTGTATATAAGGAGGGAAAGGAAGGCATATATGGTTATGTCATTGATTATTTATTTGTGGTCTGTATGACTTCTTTCACTCTCTAGCTGTTTAGCTGAGATTGTTGTGTTGTTTAGCATAGGGTGTTCCCAGAGCAGGGATCCCACCTCTTCCCTTGAGGTAGCCTCTAGGAAGAGTATTGTACTATCATTTCCATGCTCTGACATTCTAGCCAAGCTTCAGTCTTCAGTGACAATGCAATGTCTATTCAAAATTGTGTTGTGTTACAGGGTGTTACAGTGGAGGGTTGAGAAACCCACTTTCTAAGCAAGTTTTTATATGCGGTTTTGTGGGGTTATTTAGTGGTACAGAATAAGACACACCTCCAGTTGTTCTTGCTTCGAGCCATAATGGGGGCCACTTGGTAGTGGTGTGCATAAGGTCATCCTCCATGACCATGTATGGTTGCTCATACCATACCCTTGCCATGTCGCCCTTCGCGCAGACGTGCATATTATGGAAAGTATCCTTGAATTCTGTGATGTGTTTGTACTACTCATACATTGTAGGTGACATTCTTAGCTTGGAATACACTGTTTGAAATATTCGGCATCAAACAACACCTAGAATATTTTTTTCTGTGATTCTGGATGGAAGCTTCCAGTTCCATAGGGATTCATACTTGGTCGCTTCCCACAGATTGGACTCAATGTCTGGCAATTGTGACTGCAATAGAAGCCTCCAACCGATTAACGGGACCAACAACAACAACCAAGCATAAAATAAATGATTTTTGTCCTCCTGCACCTCTCGAACGTTGTCTAGAAACTCATTTCAGAGGTACTTTGCCCAGTTATATTGTACCCCTTTGACGCACTAAACATCTAGACTAATTACAAATGGGAGCACCTTCGTTGCGTGACACTTCCTGATCATTTTATAGGGAAGGATCAGGGTGGAAAATTTAACTATTGGTGCATTGATTTCTACTACAACAAAGCCATGGGTGTTCCTGTTCACCCAATAATATTTATTCACCTCATCAATGACCTTTTTCTCCAATCCCTTTCCTCCGAAGGCTGCCCCTCGATCCTCCCCTTTTTATGGTAACATTGTGATCTAATGTATAAAAATATCATTGATCGGAATGGGTTCCCCTAGCCATAGATAATTATCATGCACCAGGGCAAGAAGCTGGTGCAGACATATGTCATTTATGGTCCTGTGTTGAAAATGCGGGATGTTGAGAAGGTTCAGTAGTCCGGACTGTTGCAACACTAATTCCCATGTCTTTCGCTCTACTTTGAGGACTCCCTCATCATAAAAACACCTGCTTAAGATAATTTGACAACAAGTTCCAGGAACTTAGCACAGTCAGCCAAGTCTTAGTCTTCCAATTTGAGTAGTTGATCCTTTTCGAATATGTCTCCTTCAAATGTCATGTTTTCTAGGAGAATCAACATATTGATATGATATTTGACCTTATCTAGGTCCTTCGTGATTTTAATATAATTCTTGTGCAACGCCATATACTTAGGTAGCTACAACATTGGATCGATCTCTGTGACAACATCCTTTTCAATTATTACTTCAGGCTCTTCAGTCATTAGTCTCTTTTGTCACTGAGCCAAGGTTGACTTAGGTTTTGAAGTCTTCTTGCGCAAAGACTTCCTAGTCTCCGAGGTCTCTCTTTTCTTTATCTTTTGCGGTTGAGATTCTGGCTCAGGTGTTTCTTCAATAGGTGTTGCAGAGAGGGTAGGCTTTGTAGCAGTCATACTTGGAGGGATTAAATGTCCTAACCCTTGTTGGCACAGTGTTTCAAGGAAGGATTCTAGGTGCTCAAACATACACTTAGGCAAACACAGTGAAATAAATAGACAAATATCTCTTTGAAAGCAAAGGGAACTAATGCGACTCTTCCTGCCATATTTATAGCGATGGCGTGGCCTAAACGGCTTGACATCCATTGATGCAGCCTCATAAATGCTAAAATGACACCAAATATGGCATAATCTCCCTCATAAATGTAGGTTAGCCATTCCTTCGAATGGTAATAAATTTGTCTTTGTAGATTAACTGTTCCAATGGCTAGTTTTTGGTCCATCTGCAACAGTTTCAACCTCTTGGTGCAACCCCTATGCAACTGTCGCAGATTTCTGTGTTGCCTCAATATTCATCTCACCATCATACTTTTCCAACATTTGCTAGAATTCTTTATGGCCCTGCGCCCTCTCATAACTCTCTAGGGTACTAAGGCACTTCTCCAACCATATAGTGATTTGGCGCGCGCATGTCTGGGGTCATCCGTGTATGGCTTCAACCGAATTCCATTCACATATCCTAGAAGGACTTCACCCCTTAAGGTAACCAGATGTACTGCACCTCCTTCTATAATATTTTTGACAAAATAAGGTCCAACCAATGAATTTTGAACCTTCCTGGGTGGCGCGCAAACTTGTTTTCATATAGCAAAACTAAGTCATCCTCCTTGAAATTATTTTGTCTGATGTGCCTGTCATGCCAAGATTTTTCACGTGTCTTTTGCACCTGCTGATGGAAACCAAAAATGAATTTGTCTTCCTCTAGTGCAGATAGCCACGAAATAATCTCTTCCATACTCTCTTGATCAACCATGTTATTTATCGCTACAATGCGCAGACTAGGGACAATGTACTCCATTGGCATAAAAACTTCCTGTCCATACACTAACCTGAAAGGGGTCTGTCCAGTCAATTTTTTGCATGTAGTTCGATATGCCCATAGAACCATAGGTACACGCAGATCCAAATAATTCTTATTATCATTGCCAACCTTCGTGAGTGCATTCTTCAAAATCTTATTAAAGGCCTCTACCATTCCATTTGCTTGTGGGTGAGACAGTGTACTCTTCTGATGGTGCATATTAAACTCCATTGTCAACAATTGGATGGTCTCATTCACAAAGTCTATACCCTGGTCACTCATCAAGATTTTAGGAAACCCAAACCTTGTCAAGGTATTCTCAAAAATGAAGTGTGCAACTATCTCTGCGATGAAATATTTCACACGCTTAGCTTCTTACCACCTGCTCAAATAATATGTCACAGTAATGATATAGCACACACGAGTCTTCTTTCGGGGAGAGTTGATGAGTACTACAAAGTCAATGGCCCATTTATCAAAATCCTGAAAAATCACTAGTGGTTGCAATGCCATTTCATCTCTATGAAGGGTTTCCCTATTCTCTGACACACATCACAAGCACAACAATACTCTTTTTCATCACTGTGTACCATAGGCCACCACAAACTAGCCCTCAGAATTTTCAGTGCAGTTGGTTTTCCTACACAGTGACCTCCTAAAACCCCTGCATGTGCTTCGACTAGGATGCTCTGTTGTTCAAACTCTGACACATAGCATCTCAATACCTCATAATATCCCATCTTATACAAATGACCAACAATCAAAGTAAAGTGGGTTGTGTGCAAGACTAGTTCTTTCTTATGCTTAACTGTATACTCCGTAGGTGCACTACTAGTGGTCAGAAAGTGGATAATATTTGTGAAGTGGTCATCGAATACTTTAATGGAACATAGCTATGTGTTTGGTAATCCATCATCCAAACTAGTTGGCTCCTATCCACTTTCAATGCACAATAGATTTTATGGAAACACATTCAATTTTCCTGGCTTTACAGTTACCTCAAAATCATACTCCTAAAATAATAAGAGCCATCGACGAATCTTCGCCCCCAACACAGGCTTGTTGACTAGGTACTTCAAAGCAGAGTGGCCACTAAAAATCTTAAAATTTTCTCCTAGTAAATAGTGACGAAACTTCTGTAGTACATAGACCATATCTAATCCTTCTCTCTCTATTATCGAGTATTTGTGCTAAACACTTGACAATTACCTGCTCCCAAATGTAATTGGGTGATCAATATCTCTGGCTCCTGGCTGCGTGAGTACAATGCCTAGTACGATACATGAAGCATCCACGTATACATGGAATTCCTTTTTCCAATCTAGAAATACCAATATAGGCACAGTCATAATTTTCTCCTTAAGTAGATCTAAAATATTATGACAATCCTCATCCCAACAAAAAGAGGTGTCCTTCTTGAACAATTTTTCCATCGGCGTAGTAATCAATGCATAGCCTTGAATAAATTTTCTGTAATAGCTAGTATGCCCCAAAATTGAGGGCAAATTATTCACATTTGTGGGCACCTCCTAGTTGAAAATAAGATTAATCTTAGTGGGATCGACCATCAATCTCTCTTGACAGAAAATATGACTAGCAAAATCCTGAAAGGGACACAAAATGTGCATTTCTTCAGATTCAACGAGATCTGATGCTTCCAACAAGTATCCAAAATTAAGCGTAGATTTGAAACATGCTTATTCAATAAGCCAAATACAATCCATTCATAAAAATGTACTTCTAAGAATTTATTTATATACTCCTTAAACATAACTAACACCACGTGTGAGAAGATTCTTGATGCATTCTTCAGACCAAATGGCATTATTATGTATTGGAATGACCCCTATTATGTCACAAATGTTGTCCTACTTCTATCTTTAGGTGTGATTCTTATTTGGTGGTATCCAGAAAATCCATCAGTGAATGTGTAGGCCTCATGCACTCCCATATTGTCTAATATTTCTTCAGAAAATTGAGTTTTAAAAGGGTCATGCACACAGACATCATTCAACTTATGCAGATCCAAAAAATTCCTACTTTCTCCTTTGGTCTTATTTTCTTGGACCACCATGGGGCTTACCTAATATGATTCTTCTAATGCTTCAATGATCCCTGCAGCATCCATTTTCTCCAACTCCTCCTTCACCTTATGTTATTACTTAGGATTCATATCTGTAAGGGCACTACTTGACAGGCCTAACATCCAGTTTTAGAGTGATTTTAATCACACCAAGGTACCCCCAAATACCTTTCACCTCTGAAAACTTTGTGGGAAATAAGTCATAATATTCAGTGAGTAGCTCTGAAACCTTAGCTACTGTATCTTCATCCCAGTTATCCCCTATTTTGGAAATATTAGGTTTCTCTTCTATTCCGATGTTTACTTGCCTAATATTCATGGGTTCAGTCACATATGGCACTTCAACCAGAGGCCCAAAAACTACGCGTTGAACTTCAGACTCATGTATATTGATGTTTCTTTGGTCTTCCTCATTATCTTCAATAGTCATATTCCAGAAATTAACTATATCCTTCATCTGTGCATCCCATGCTAGTAGGGCTTATTCTTCTGGTTTCTCTGTCATGTCAAAGACCACATATTGAATCATGTGTAAGGTATTACCGATGCATTAGAATCCGCTCTCAAAACTAAACGTTAAAACAAAGATTTCTCATATCATAACCCATTCCGTTGTGCCTCATCGCAACTCAACCTCTAGGTACCAGTTCATAGGAATCTGAATTAAAGTATGGAAGAATGTATGCACCCATCCTAGCTGTGGTTATTCTTCCTAAGTTGCAATCCACCTCGCTAAATGTATGCGCATATCTTCTTTTCCTGCATAGGTTCTTTCCAAATAGTTATTGGGTTGTCCAAATCATATTTGCATCAAGTGGGTACATTATTCCCAATTCTCCAAGTTGTCCTTGTGTGTTTCCCACCTGCGTGCTGGAGTTGAGCGCAGAGCTAAGTCAAGCACATGGAATTGTTCAGCCTCTGGAAAAACATTTTTGAATTCATCTAAGAAATAAGTGACACTCCCTATACCATCATAATAAGGTAATTCCCACACCTTAGAGGATATGCACCATAGAGATCTCGTGACTCGGTTGCAAGGCAGTGTAGAGACTTCATGCAAACGGTTCTACCAATTCTCCAATTCCTCATCTGAGTCTAAATTGAATGAGCTATCTCTATCCCTGCTAAGCTGACCATGTACTGTGGGATTGATGCAATCTTCATCTCTCCCACATAGCTTGTAGATATGATGAACATCCTCTTCTGTGTGCACCGCTTCTGTGTATATTTCTCCTTCTCCAGGATCCAGTGGAACCATAACGCTGAGTCTGTAGAAATTATATGAAAAATATGTATACTAATGGATTCAATCCAATCATGCAATATTATAGAACAAGATACTAAATCATTCTACAATTAATTTGTGGAAATTAAACATGATCGCATAATCACACTAAGTAAGAGAAATAATCAAATCCACAACACATGAAATTTTCTTGGGAAAGAAATCTGCTCAAAACCCCTCTATTTGTATTGTATAAAACCAAGGAATCATGAAAAAATTACAATGCACTCTTCTCGCAAGAGTCTGTTTCACTCTACTAACTATCTCACACTGATCTGGACAAAATCGACCAACACTTAACCAATTCCCTACCTCTGCATAGCCTACCTTGCTTGTGCAATTCTAAGAACAATTGATCCCTATTAATTAGGAAATTCAACCTTCCAAAACTTTGCAATACATCATGGGAAATCCTATGGTTGTCTGATTGTGCGCTGACAATTTACTAATAATACAACTAATAGATAACATCCCTTTAGCCTCTATCTCAATTGGGTCTTCATCAAAATTGACATGTATGCAGCTATTAATAGTAAATCAACCGTCACTTGAAAGATCACTGCATGTAAATTAAATCTGATTTAATTCACTTGACCTCTCACTAGTACACAATCAGGTACAACTACTTAGACTGACTTTAACTCACTTAATTGAGTTAACTGATTTCTCATGCATTAAACTAATACACTAATTGCAACTTGGACTCAAACAAATAGAATCACTCTACATGCCTCACCAACCACCCTCAACTAGAATTTCATGAACTAACTGAGTCTAGCACACTCAGTTTACTATTACAAGTAATTATGAGATAAGATTACAATTTATTGTCCAATTTAATTAAATGAATATTAAATTAGACACACATTTCTTGTTGACTTTTGAATCTCCCTCTCAATAAGAAAGGGATTATCAGCTACCTGGATCCTGCCTCTGTGGTATTCAAATTTGCTCTTGGCGAGCACCTTTGTCAGAATATCTACATCCTGATCTGCCATGGGAATGTACTGAAGTAACATAATGCATCTCTGAACATAATATCTAGGAAGGTGGTACTAGATGTCAATATGCTTGGACCTGTCATGGAATACTGGATTAACCAAAATTTTTATGCAAGTATGGTTATCACAATGAATCACCGTCGGATCCATCTGATGACCAAAACAATGAAAAAGTATCTCCCTCATCTAGATGGCCTCACATGCCGCCTGACTAGCTTCCACGTACTCTTCCTCTACTGAACTGAGTGAAACTAATCTCTACTTCCTATTATACCAAGAAACTGTTGTCGACCCTATGATGAAGATCCCTCCTAATGTGTTTTTCCTATCTAATGGACTGCATATCCAATCTGCATCGGTGAAGCCTTGAAGCTTCACTCCCTCTATCTTCCTGTACCATAATCCATACTTTGTAGTGCCCCTGAGATATCTGAAGATATGCTTCCCTGCCTTCCAAAAGAGCTTGGTTGGCTTAACCATAGCTTGACTAAGTTGGTTAACTGCATAGCATATGTCTAGTCGTGTGTTCACCAAGTACATGAGTGAACCCACAAGATGCTTGTAAAGAGTAGCGTCCACTACCTCACCTAAAGTAGCATCCTCCTTCCTCCAGTTTCCTGCAAGAGGAGTCTTCACGGGTTTACAGCTCTCCATGTGGAACCTCCTTAGAATCTCTTTGGCATAATTTTCTTGAGAAACAAATAGCTCCCCATCCCACTGCCATATCTCCAAACAAATGAAATATTTAAGGAGTCCCATGTCCTTCATCTCAAACTCTCTTGTAAGATCTTCTTTGCAAGAAGTTAAGAGATGCTCATCACCTGTCAGAATAAGATCATCAACATAAAGTATGATAATAAAAATCTTAGCATCAACCACAATATGGTACAGTTTCGCATCCGCTTCACTCTTTGTGAAGCCCAACTCGATGAAATAGCTACCAATCGTGGTGTACCAAGCACGAGGTGCTTGCTTCAACCCATAAATTGATCTCTTGAGTCTGCACACATGTGAATACCTATCAAAGGTCTCAAAACCTTAAGGATGCTCAATGTACACTTATTCCTCAATAAATCCACTGAGAAATGGAGTCTTCACATCCATCTGATGTATTTTCCAACCCATATGCGATGAGAGTGCAAGGATAGATCTAATCAATGAGTACTGTGCATCTGATGCAAAATTCTCCTCATAGTCAATCCCCTCAACCTGTGAGAATCCCCAGGCTACAAATATAGCCTTGTACTTCTCCACACTCCCATATGCTACCCACTTCACCTTATATATCCGTCTACATCCATCCACCTACTTCCCCACTGGTCTTGGGACAACAACCCATGCGCTATTCCTGACGATGGAGTCATATTCCTCAACCATGGCGTCAAACCAAGTTGGTTGCTACAATGCTTCCTCAAAAGTAGATGGTTATGTCACAATACACTTGCTCATAAGAGGCATGTATCCAGTATACCTGTCTGGTGATTGTCTCTGTCTGCACTATGATGTAGATTCTCCTACATGTTCTACTACATCAAGTCTTAATTTTTCAGCCTATGTGGTGTGCCTCCTACCATGTCTGGTGGATGGCTCTGCATGAGTGGTTTCTACCACTCCACGATCCTCCTCATGTGGCTTCTCCACATCTGGAGGTTCATCCTTTGGAACCAATAGTTCCTCATCTGCATGCAAACAAAGATCCCTCTCAAGGGACAATCACATGGCTTTCTCCTCATCAAATTTTACATCCCATCTGACAACTGTCATCCTGCTATTTGGAAAATACACCCGATAGTTGTGGGGAGTATTAGTGTACCCAAAAAATATCCCAATCTCTATTGTTGGTTATAGCTTCTTTCCTGAATCTTTGGTCACATGGCAATAGATAGATGAGCCAAAAATTTTAAAATATGAAACATCAAGTTTCTTACCAGAAAAAACCTCCTTTGGTGTAATCATGCCATGTATATGATGAGGACTATGGTTCTACAAAAATACCGATGTGTTGCATGCCTATGCCCACAAATGCAATGGTAGGCCCTGATCATGTAACATAGCTCGTGTCGCACCCACAATTGTTATGTTATTTATTTCTACAACCCCATTCTGTTGTGGGTTATGAGGCGCAACCAACTCTCTTCGAATTCATTCTTTGGCATAGAAGTTTTTGAATTCATTAGAGATGTGATCACCACCATTGTTGCTCCTTAGAGCCTTCACCTGCTTCCCTGTATCTTTCTCAACTAGTTCTTTGAACTCAAAAAAAATTGAGAACATTTGGTCTTTCTTCTGCATGAAGTAGATCCAACAATTTCTAGAAAAATTATAAAAAAAAATCACATAATACCTGTGCTTTGCTGTAGAAGCTGTAGAGAATGGTCCACATAGATTTGAGTGAACTCTCTCAAGGATTTCCGCTGCTCGGTTCTCCTTCTCATGAAAAGTGGCCTTTGTATACTTCCCCATGGTACATCCCTTACATGTGTCTATCTATGCAAGAGTACCCTTTGGAAGCCCCATATAAATCTGCTACATGACCTTCAAAGCACTGTGGTGTAGATGGCCAAATCTCCTATGCCATTACACGCCCTCATCCTGGCTCACCACTCTGTCTCCTTTACTCATCAATGTTGTGCAACCATCTACATCAAGTTTTTAGAGGTTATTCACATGAACCCCAATATTATTAACCTGTCCTGTGGCTTTGTGACGAAGGAATGCTTTCCCTTCACTAAAAACCACATCATATCCTCTATCCTCCAACATAGCAACTGAGACTATTCTTTTTTCAAGCCTGGTACATGCATGGCATATTTTAATAAAAAAGGTTTACGTAATTTTTTCTGGAAAGTAACTATACCAATCCATATAGCGCTATACCTCCCATCATCACCCATCTAGATGTGCATTTGAAGATCCTTCTCCTCCAAACTACTAAAGAGTTCTTTGTCTCCCGTCATGTGGAAAGATGCACCACTATCCAAGTACCACACTGATCCCATCACACTAGACACCCCGCATGCAATGAGTGAAAAGTCCAACTCAAAATATGATGCCAAAGAATCACCTACTATAGATCTTGAAGCCTTATTATTGTTTTTTTTCTTCTGTGGACAATTAGTGGCATAATTTACATGTTTGTGACAATGAAAATATTTCACTCTAGACATGTCATGCTTCTTGCCTTCTTTGCCAGTCTTAGATTTTGAATTTGATTTCTTTCCCTTCCCCTTATTTGCCTTACCAGCCAAGGCACAATTTTCCTCATCATCTGTCTTGGATGAGGATCCATCCTTGGTATTCCACTCGGATTCTTCTTGTACCAGATCCGACCAAAGTGAATCCCAATCTGGTAGCTTCTCCCTCCCATTAACAGAGTCCTAATAACTATGCCAGCTCTTGGGAATGCCTATAAGTGTGAGGCTCACCAAGTCATCATCCTCTATATTAATCCCGACACTTCCAAGCTCATCTCGACATTGGATGAACTTGGTCAAGTATTTTGGAATAGTGTCTCCTTTCTCCATTTTTATTTTCCTGAGCTTGTCCTTCAGTGCCAATTTTATGTGGTTGTTGTTGTTCTGAAACATATCTGTCAAGGCCTTCCACATTGCATGTGGATTTGCCTTTCCATGGAGAATCATGACAATGTGATCTCTAAATACCTCTAATAAGATCCTCCTCGCCTTTGCAACCTTCTTTTTCCAAGCATCAAGAAGAGCAGAGTCTGCAGTTGTGGGTATTAGAATATCATTGTCGATAAATTCTTTCAACCCGTTGTCCTCCAGAGCTGCCTCCATTCTGTCTTTCCATGGAATATAATTATAATTTCCCTCAAATGCATATTCCAATCTTAATCCATTGAAATCCATCTTGATCCACCATTCGCACCAAAGGATATTTTTGCGAATTCGAATGTTGTTTATCACAAACTCAATTTCTTCTCCACTATAGCGATTTCTAGCGCTCTGATACCATGTAGAAATTATACAAACAATATATATACCAATGGATTCAATTTGATCATGAAATATTCTAGAGCAAGGTACAGAATCATTCTACAATTAATTTGTGGAAATTAAACACGATCGCACAATCACAAAAAGTAAGAGAAATAATCAAATCCACAACACATGAAATTTTCTAGGAACCAAATCTACTCAAAACCCCTCTATTTTTATTATATAAAACCAAGGAATCATGAAATAATTACAATGGACTCTTCTTGCAAGAGTCTGTTGCACTCTACCAACTGTCTCACACTTATCCGAATAAAATTGACCAACACTTATTCAATTTCTTGCATATGCACAGCCTGCCTTGCTTGCACAATTCTAAGAACAATTGATCCCTATTAATTAGGAAATTTAACTTTCCAAAATTGCACAATACATCATGGGAAATCCTATGGTTGTCTTATTACACAATGACAATTTACTAATAATACAATTGATAGATAACATCCTTTTACCATCTATCTCAACTGGGTCTTCATCAGAACTAACATGCATGCAACTATTAATAGTAAATCAATAGTCACTTGACAGATCACTGTATCTAAATTAAATTTGATTTAATTCACTTGACCTCTCACTTGTACAACAATCAATTACAACTAGTTAGAATGACTTTAACTCACTTAATTGAGTTAACTGATTTCTCATGCATTAAACTAATAAACTAACTACAACTTCGACTCTAAAACAAATGGAATCACTCTACATGCCTCACTAACCACACTCAACTCGAATTTCATGAGATAATTAATTCTATCACATTCAATAACTATTACAAGTGATTATGGGATAAGATTACAATTTATTGTCCAATTTAATTAAGGGAAAATTAAATTAGACACACATTTCTTGTTGAATTTTGAACAGGTTCCAGTGTTTTCAAACACCATACTTATGTGCTTGAGGTTGACGATAGAATCCATGTCAATAGCCAACTCTAGACCCAAAAATGCAGGGTATGGATCTGAATCATCAAAAATTTGAATAACTTCAAAATCAGCTAGTACCTTAACTCCTTCAATATCAACTATGACCCCGAAAATTCTACCCATTGTAATGATATTTTGCTGATTTAATATGCACAACTATATTGCATACCATTTTGGCTTAGGCTCTCCCCCATTTTCTGCCAAGTATTATTTGGTATGAAATTTTCATCAGAGCCCAGATCCAGAATGACCTGGTCCATTTCAAACTCACCTATATGAGCAGTCAAGTGCATCTCTCAGCCAATTCTTCTCTTGCTATTGCAGATGTTATTGAAAACATTTTCTTCCATTTGGGGATGTTATTTTTCATATAAGCTATTAATTAAAGTTTGAAGGTTCTCAATGACCTTCTTATTGTGTAGAATATTGATACATAGTTTCATCTCTGCAGGCTTGACCTCTTCTACGGTATCCGTGGTAGGTTTTCTTGCTACTTTAGATGTGCCAGGATCCGCAAAGTCGTTCTTTGTTGTGACAAAGGTTTCATTTTACCTTTGTATATTGAACCATTCCTTTTTCTCAGGAGCTCTCTGGACCTAAAAATCAGTGACAGGTCTCTTATCTTCATCTTTGTCTTCTCCAGTTGCTACACAGCTTCTAGTAAAAATATTTATGCTATGGTCTTCAGTGTGCGGTTCTGCTCTCATCATTTGAACATTTCGTGTAGGTGTCTGTGGTCTCTTTTCCTGTATTTTTGTAAATAGTATATGGAAATAATCAAATAACATCATCAAAATGTCTACAATACCTACAATATTTTTGTGTTGGGTTCAGGTAGTCGCGCGCATAATGACCAGGTTCTCCACAATTATAAGAAATGAGTTGTCCCCTTCCATGATGATCTCCTTTGCCTCTTCCTCGTCCTCTGCCTAGAAATCCACCATGCCCAGACGGTGACGTAGGAAAATTCAGTCCTCTACCCTCAGCCTACAATCTATACGAGGCACCCTACTCAATCATCAAATTGAAGTTGCGACAATTATTGTCATCATGTCCGACATAATGATACAATGTGCAGTAATGTTGTTGTAGCTTCGGAATATATTTACCAAGCCTAGGGCATAAGTTTGTCATATGCAGTCCATTTTCTTGGAAAATCACGCACCATAGTTTGGGAACCTCACTAGGAACTGCCCCATTCTTAATAGGACTTGGTCCTTTAAATGCCAGATATTTATTATATACAGGACACTGATCCATGTGATGTCCCTCATCTTTACAGCTTGTGCACCATACTCCTACACACACGTCCTTTTGCTTCCCCTTTAGCAGAGTTTGTATTTATAAGTGAAATGCATCTCACTTGATTTAGTTTTTTTGAGCCCCAATATATGTGGCTCGTACAGGTGAGGCTTCTAGCTTCATGGCCATCTCCACAACTTTCACCTGTGTCACAATCTTTTGTTGGTTTAAATACTGGCGTAGATGCGGAAGAAGCATAGTAATGAATCATTCTTTGTGTTGTTTGTCATAGATAGTAAATAATCCACCTAATGGTGCGCTTTAATCGTCGATATGCCTCCCATGCAGATTCATTTATTTCTTGTTGGATCTCCTTTAGTTCGGTCACGCATTGAGAGTATTATTTTGGCTTTTTGAACTGCTCCTTTAGTGCGGTTTTAAGCTTGTCAATCATTGCCTTAGGTTTGGTTGCCATATATCTCATGTACCAATCCAACGTGTGTTCTTGAATTGTAGTATCCAATTTTTCTTTCTTAATATTATCAATATTGATCTATTGCACTATCCATACAACGTCTACGACAAACCAAAATTGGTCAACATCTTCATTTCCAACACCCTTGAAATTATGCAGCTTTATGGAAGTGGCCATATTGACTTTTGGTGGTGGAGTTGGAGGTGGAGGTGGAGGTGGGGTGGATGAATTTTTAGAGAGAGATGAATTTTGGAGTGGAGTGGATGGGATCTGAACTAAGGCAAACAACCCGAAAATACTTTGATCGTCCAATCCCTCTCCTTTGGAGTGCGCAGATTCACCAGAGCTACTTGTTTCAAACTCCTCATTACTGTCAGATTTACCTTTGAGAGGGCTATAAACAAAAACTTCTTCTATATATACTCTATAATTTTTTCTGTTGTGCGTATTTTGGCCTGTTTAGGACATTCACTGAATGTGGTTCATAGAGTACCCTTTTCACATAAAACAATTTTAATCCATAGTTTCAATGAGCGGAGAAGCTTCCCCCTAGGGCCCTTGAAAAATCACTGTTCAACTTCAGAATACGATACAAAATTATCAATAGAAAATGGAGTCACAAACTGATGTAGGAGCAACTTGCTTCCAAAATACATGTATATATGAAAGACCTAGGGGTTCTTGTGTTACCTAGGAAGTTGGCTTCCTAAGGCTTTATTAATTGTATTTCCATAGTTATTGAGTGGATTTATGTGAGAGACATAGGATAGGTTTAATTCATATATTTGATTGTAAATGTTATCGAATATAGGAGAACATGAGATATTTAGGCTAGTTGAGATATCATAAGGATATTAGGGATATAGAATTCTAATATAGGATTTTGGTTGAGTAAAGAATGGATCTGAGATAATATATAGGAGAGATTGAGAGATTGTTGGATATAAAATGTAATTAGTTCAGATTCCTCTTTGTATGTATTGGTAAGTTTTTTAAGCATTCGGGGTTTACCGGGTTTGTAGTTTTGTCCTTACGGGTATGGTTGTTGGCATTTGTAAATATATTCTATCATATTAATGAAAATACAAAAATACAATGTGTAGTCATATTAACGAGATGGTTTGAGTATTGGTATTGATTTAATGGAGAAACCCATTATTTCATTCTAGTATGAGGTAAGTAAATTCAAGAGTATTTCTATGTGGAAAAGGTAGAGTACCGAATATAGGAAATTGTGAATGTGTTGTGAGAGAATTAACATAATTGTATGTGTAAGTTTCTTGATTTAAGGGAGTCGAAGCTTTGAATTTATCTTCAGGCGTTGAGGCACTCTTTACAGAGGTCGTAGAATCGAATTAGTTCAAAAGAAGGTGTGGGATAAATATTGGCCAAATGATTGTGTTATGAGATTCCAAATGAGGGATTCGAACACCATTCAAAGATTAAATTTTCATGTATATGAATCGATATTCCCTTATTATAAGGGTGTGAACCAGATTATGAGGTGATTGCAATTGTATTACATGTGGACAAGAGAAAAAAAACTATATTTTTACCCAAGGCAACAACCATGATTTTCCCAAAATTATTCTACATCGAAGAGGTGATCGAATTCTTCCAAAGTGCGATGGTTGGGAATCTAAATGGTATTATATTGTATTCCTTGTTTGTATTGTTTTCATGTAAAGCATATATGTGGGTGTAAATCTTCAATTCAACTAGAAGGTTTCTAGCTTCCAGTGTTTGAGATCAACTTGGTGGAGGGTTGATTGGCTTAGGTTGGTCTGATGAAGAAACTCTGGCTTGCGTCAGACAAGATGGCACTGTGTATCGGCATAAAATTAGTAGTGAGATTCAGGAACCTCATATTTCTATGGGAATAGGAGAGTGTTGTAGTTATAGATATGTGGAGAGAAAAATCGCGGTGTTGCGAGAAGTTTTCATTGAGCCACTTATGGAGTCGAAAGGTATGAAGCCATGGACATGCTTCCAATTTGACCATTAATATCTGCGTGCCAAAGACTGAGATGCATCGTTGCTTAAATGAGTTCAAAAAATTGGAGAAAAATTTTCTGTGGGTTTTGACCTGAAGACCCACAGGCATGACTTTGATGTTCATCATGCGTGGAAATTGGGGTTTGGTTTACTATATGAAATTGGCATGATAATTTTTATTGCAGGACTATGATATTTAAGATAATTTGGTTGAATTGAAGGGAGTGACAATATAATAAGTTGATCTTGGTAATCCATTGGTGTAGAGTGTGTTCTTAGTTGGTAGAGCACAAAACACAACAAGATCCAGAGTTGGGTTTGGTTCCCTTGCCCAGAGTAGGAAATTTGCGGAATATGCACAACAGTATGCCAACCAGAGAAAATTTGATTTCCCTTTTAAGCACACAAAAGGCCCATACAGAGAAAAAATCTTCTGTAAATTTGTATAAATTCGTGGGTAGTGTATAGAATGGGGAATTTGGGTGTTAGAAGTCATATGGGCAGCATCATTTGGTATCAAAGCACATATATGTTTGCAGATAAGAACTATTTTGTGAAATCATAGGTGAAAAAATTGAGGGGGCTGTATTGAATCTGAGTAGCAATGGAATTATTACATAGGCCGAGGATGTTAGATTAAGAAAGGCAAGTGTAGTAGTCTATATTTGAGATTGAATGAATGCATTTTTCATGTCATGCGAGAATGAAAATAGAATGGAGGAACAATAAATTACAATTGCAAGGGAATTACAGAGGAAGTGGTAGTAGATGTATATTGAAAGATAATTCAGTGGAAGCATGGTAGTTAAGAACTTGAAATGTTTTTTTTGTGACAGTGGATCATGGTTGTAAGCTATGACACAAGAGAATTTTATAGAGGACAAGCCATCCAAGAAGAAGATTGATTAAAGAGGTATGAAAATTTGTTTAATGATTAAAAACAATTGAATGAGTGTAAATTTTGGCACCATATTACAGCAGTAAGATTGTAGGAAGAACTTTTGGAGGTTCTTGGAGTATACCAGAACCTTATTCCAGCCAAGGCTAGGAATAGATAGGGATAAAAGAATCTTTAAGAAAAGTGAGTACAACAACCAGAGAGGAGAGCAGGAGTGCTCAATAAAATTTCTGAGAACAAAAAGACTTGGAGACCAAGCAAAGGAGAAGCTTGGTGATAAGATAAAATCATTAGGAATTTGATTGGTTCCAGGTGTAGAATATCGTACATAGAAGAAAAATACAAGATGAAAAAGAAGGGTGCTAAAGAAATATGCAAGAAACATATGAGTCGAGAGGAGCTTGAGAAGGAGATTGCTAAGTTAAAATAACAACTCGATGTATTAAGGATGCTGCTAGAGGAAAACCAAAGACAAGGTTGGGTCTTGAGGAAACAAATAGTGGGGTGGCCTAAGTTACAAAGAAGGCCACATCAGAGGCAAGTGAAGTGGCTGGTGGAAAAACTCAGAGAAGTTGAGTTGGAAATTGAAGTTTCCATTGTGAAGAAGAATAGGGTGAAGTTCTAGGGGAAGATGAATAATGGACATCAGTTAAATATCTCATGAACTATTGGTATAGTTCAAGGTAGCAAGAGGAAATGTGGAAAAAGGATGTAGAAGAAGCTATAAAGACTTATATTTTTTAATCTAATAATTTTGATGTGTTTGTAGGCTTTGCAGAGGATGGGCAGTCTTTTGACGTTGTCATAAAAAATGATGAAAGTTTGAAAGAAAATAGGGATGAAGAGTACCTCTTAGAAGATAAAAATTCTAAAGCAAAGTATGATGGAGGATGCCTCTTGAATGAGGAAAAAAATGACATGTTGTAGCAGAAATAACTTATTGATGAATTGATATTTGGAGTTGTTTCAAAACAGGGACAATTCCTTGTGGAAGAAGGAGATGAAGTTTAGCCTAAATAGCTGATATGCGAAACATCAGTTGAGGCTGTTGAGACTTACATTTTTAAAACTGACAATTGGTGTAAAAATACAGGGATTATAAGTGCCAAAGAAGGACAATTCTCAAACATTGTTACAGAGCATGGATTTGATGAAGTATTGCTTTTTGAAAGCGTAAGGAGAGAACATAAACTTATTTCTAGGGAGATGACATAAACAAAACTGTCTATGGCAGACAATCGGATTAGAGAAAAAACACTAAGCAATAGTGACCATATAAAGGATGAAGCTGGAAGTAAAGAGCATTGTGATAAAACGCTTGCTAAATGTGAAGAGGAGATTGAATTGCCGGAGAAGTTTTTAGGAGAACGTGTCAATAGAAAATAAATGGTTACAGTAGTACCTGACAGTAGAAGAGAGTCTCTAATAGTCAGGGAGATAGAAGAATTTTTTAATTTACAAACCAAGAGTTTTTTTGTAGGTACAGTGAATAGAATTAATGAGTATGATACTATGATCAAATATATTGAGCAGAGGTTGTTTGGAGATGAGATAAAAGTTTAGAAGCAACAAGAGGGTAAGGATGTAAGGGTGGTAGTAAGAATCCAACAACTCCAAAGTGAAGGTAACCAACAACAGATTAAAGGTAAACTTGAAGAAGAAACTATGTTAGTTATAAACATAGTTAAGGATCATCATTCCATCATAATGATAAGCACAATGGAGGTAGCCATGGAATTTGTTGAGGTAGTCAACAAAAATAACATAGCTCAAGGAAGAAAACATGAAACATAAATTCACATAGAAGAGAAAAAAGAGCCCGACGAACACTACCAAGGATCTGTAACAGAGGAAGAGAAAGAAGAAGTGTCAAGAAAAAATGGCATAAAGAAAGTAGACAAGGAAACGTTACAGAAATAATTCCAACAAGGAAATGAGTTGGATAGAGCAATCGAATTGATGATGGAACTAATGAGAAAAGTATCTCAAAAGGAGAAGACAACAACAATAAAGCAAAGCGGCATTAGCAAGAAAAAGAAAACAACAGATTGTTAGAGCATATCCAGTGGGGCAATGCAACAAAAAGTGTGGAGACCTAGAGAAAAACAATAAGAAACAAAACAACAGAAAGTAAGAGAGGCAACCAAAAACAAAATAAAGAAAAAATTTTGGGATCCAGGAGGAGTTGAAGACAAAACTTCATGATTAGGAGATCATGGAAAATTTTCTACCTTGGCAGTTGGATGTAGGAGCATCCTGCTTCCAAAATACATGTATATATGATAGACCTAGGGGTTCTTGTGTTACCTAGGAAGTTGGTTTCCTAAGGCTTGATTAATTTTATTTCCATAATTCTTGAGTGGATTTATGTGAGAGACATAGGATAGGTTTAATTCATATATTTTATTGTAAATCTTCTTGAATGTAGGAGAACATGAAAGATTTAGGCTAGTTGAGATCTCATAAGGATCTTAGGGATCTAGAGGTCTAATATAGGATTTTGGTTGAGTAAAGAATGGATCTTGGATAATATTTAGGAGAGATTGAGAGATTGTTGGATCTAAACTATAATTATTTCAGATTCCTCTTTGTATATATTTGTAAGCTTTTGAAGAATTCAGGGTTGGACAGTTTTGTAGTTTGGGCCTTACGAGTATGGTTGTTGGCCTTTGTTAATATATTTTGTCATATTAATGAAAATACAAAAATATAGTGTGTAGTGAGATTAACGATATGGTTTGAGTGTTGGTATTGATTTAAGGGAGATTCAACCCATTATTTCATTCTGGTACGAGGTAAGTAAATTCGAGAGTATTTATGTGTGGAAAAGGAAGAGTACTGAATAAAACAAATTGTGAATGTGTTGTGAGAGAATTAATAGAATTGTCTGTGTAATTTTCTTGATTTAAGGGAGTCTAAGCTTTGAATTCGTCTTTAGCCATTGAGGCATTGTTTATAGAGGTCGTGGAATCGAATTAGTCTGAAAGAATGTGTGGGAGAAAGATTGGCTAGATGATTGTGTTATCAGATTCCAGCTGAGGGATTCAAACACCATTCGAAGATTAAATTGTCATGTATATGAATCGAGATTCCCTTATTATAATGGCGTGAACCATATTGCATGGTAATTACAGTTTTATTACCTTTGGATAGGAGAAAAACAACTATATTTTTACCGAAGTCAGCAACCATGATTTTCCCCAAATTACTATGCATCGAAGATGTGATCGAATTCTCCCAGAGTGCCATGGTTGGGAATTTAAATGGTAGTATATTATATTTCTTGTTTGTATTTTTTCCATGTAAGGAATATATGTGTGTGTAAATCATCAATTCAGCTAGAAGGCTTCTAGCTTCTAGTGTTTGAGATCGACCTGGTGGAGGGTTGATTGGCTTGGTTTGGACTGATGAAGAAACTCTGGTTTTCATCGGACAAGATGGCACTGTGTATCGGCATAAAATTAACGGTGAAATTTAGGAACCTCCTATTTCTATGGGCATAGGAGAGCATTGTAGTTACATATCTATGGAGAGGAAAATCAATGTGTTGCGAGAAGTTTGTGTTGAGCCACTTATGGAGTTGAAAGGTATGAAGCCATGGACATGCTTCTTATCCGACCATTAATCTATGCATGCCAAAGATAGAGATGCGTTGTTGTTGAACCGAGTTCACAAAATTGGAGGAAACATTTCTTTGGGTTTTGACCCGAAGTCCCATACACGTGACTCCGATGATTATCATGCATGCAAATTGGGGTTTTATTTTCTTTATGAAATTAGCATGATAAGTTTTGTTGCAGGACTATGATATTTAATGGAATTCAGTTGAATTGAAGGGAGTTATAGTATAATAAGGTGATCTTGGTCATCGATTAGTGTAGAGTGTGTTCTCATTTGGTAGAGCACAAAACACAACAAGATCCAGATTTGGGGTCGGTTCTGTCGCACGAAGTAGGAAACTTGCAGAATATGCACAACAATATTCCAACCAGATAAAAGTTGATTGCACTTTCAAGCACGCAGAAGGCCCATACGGAGAAAACATCTTCTGTAAATTTGTATAAATTCATGGGTAGTGTATAGACTGGGGAATTTGGGTGTTGGAATTCATATGTGTTGCATCAGAAAACCACTAAAAATGCTATCAATCCACTAATATATTGCGTGGGTAATTTTATTGATATATTTATCCAGCTGTTGAACTAGCTCAGGAGTCCACCTGGTAATCATGTCGTCCTTTGTGCAGGACTGAAATTTAGTCAGCCGAGATAACCATTTGTGTAACTCAGTCACAAAGGAAGCAAAGAAAATTTCGTGGACCTCTATATAGATATACATTTGCTCCCAATGGTCAGAAGATAATTTAGGTTTTTGGGTTTCTTGGATTACAAATTCGCGCACCTTCTTAGCGAGCCAATCTTGCGGTTCATTCTTCATTAGATGCCACAACATCAAATATCCCTCAAACAAATCCTGTTACCAGCAACAGAACCAATTTTTGGCTTGATGGGTCCTGACCCAGGTTTATAGCGTTCTATGCAACCAACAAAACCATCCAACTACTAGCCCTTTCAGCAATGATCTGCTTGCACAGACCAAAGTCTCACCCAAAGCAACATGGGGGGGTTGCTGGAACTAGGTTTCTGCACCTTAGGGGAGCATTTGATGTGTGTTTTACCCTTACTTTAATGCATAGCCATCTGCGTGAAACTTCTTAGGAAACCAGATCTAAGCACAGATAAAACCCTTAACAAATATACACTAATAGATAGGCGTAGCATATTATATTTCAATCAGATCTAACTTATCAGAGAAAAACCCACCCTTTGCACAATCACATAGATAGGTTTCTAGTAAGAACCCTTAATACAGATGTAATTCTTGCACAAATACATATATTTTCCATAGATAAGTAACTCAGATAAATATGCATTCAATAGAAACAGATTAACATATAAGCCACATAATCATGTATAACACATAGAAATAACATCTGAATTGGCCAAAAAACCTTCTTTTTTAATGGATCTTCAACTCAGTACAATATATTTATGTATGCACACACAACAGCAGAGTCTGTGCACACACCTTAGGAATAGGTCTCTTTGAACACAACCATCAGGAGCCTTTCTACCCAGACAGACTTACCCCAAAACTTAGATCAAAACATTTCCATAAACATAAACATCTATTGATTTACTCATATCTTACTCAAATTGACTCTTGCATATTTATATATCTTTGAAGTGAACATACCATGGTCCCAAACCATGGTTTGATACTCATGATTTCCCTTTTTAGCCATTACAATGATAAAGGAGCTTTGAACCACCTCAAAGCCCCTTGAATTTTGCGCGCAACGTGTTTCAATTTTTTTTAACCCAAAATTATACAAAACTTTTCCCATAGGGGACCCCATCCCAGCAAATGTAGGGAGATCCATACAAAATAACTATAAAAATATATTCTCATAACCAACATAATAACAACAGAAATAACATGGATACAACAACAATAGAATCCACATATAAATTGATACATTTTCATACCAAATACCAAGGGAATGAATTACTCATTAATGAATGTAGAAACCAACTAGAGATGGGACTTCCATGTTCCACACGATCATAGATTGGCTGAGACAAATCTATATTTATCCAATCATCCCTATGCCATATTCCAAGCATGAATGTGGGATCTCATCAAACACATCAATCAAAAACCAATCCACAAAAATCCAAAGGCCAAACCACCTCAACCCTTAACTATTGATTCCACCTCAAAGTCAAACATGACAACCATCATGGATTGGTCTCTATCGAATTTTTTCCAGGGCTCTAGAGTGTTTGTTCCAACCAGGGCTTCCAGAAATAATAACTCAACCCCAACTCTTACAAGGATTCCAGAGCATTTTTCCAACCAAGGCTTTTAGGATTAGTAACTCAACCCATCTAGGGATTCAAGAGCTTTTGTCCAACCAAGGCTTCCAAGACTAGTAACACAACCCAAAGTTATCTGCCAGGCTTCCAAAGCATTTTTCCAACCAAGGATTCCAGAAAATAATAACTCAATCCACAACTAAAGGAATCACGAGAACCAACCATAAAACAATAAATGGAAATAAACCCACAACACCATCGATATCTAGTAAATGGAAAGGCTACGTAAATCCACTATGAATCCAGGAAATCCTCCATTTCATTGACAAATCATGACCAAGAACACACATGCATACACCATGCATGCCAAAAATATTGAGGAAAATATACATGTGACTCGTTACCTACAATCAAAACGCGTTGTAGCTATTGATCCTGAAGTCTGCTTGTGCTTTCCTGCTCTTCATTTGCCTTTTTACTCCAAATGACCAATTATCCACACTCTCTAAGACTGCTCCAAGGAATCTCTAAGTATCCAAGAGTATAAGAGAGAGAGAGAGAGAGAGAGAGAGAGAGAGAGAGAGAGAGAGAGTAATGACAGAGCTCCAAAAATGCACTGAAAAAAGGCACCAACTGGTCCTCAAAAGCCTTTTTATCAATGAGGCCTCTATTTTCTTCATTTTCCATTATTCTCCTTCATTTTCCTCCTCACATGCAACATGTGATCTTTTACCTCTCTTTTCTTCTAATTTCCATTATTTTCATAAATAAATGTTCCAAAAATACCTTTTTCCTCTTTAATGCCTTAGCCATTACCTTTTCAATTTCCATAGCCATAATAAACCATGTGAACACCTACACCAGGATGTTTTTCCCAACATTCAACTTGGAATACGTCTCCCATCTACCTTGATTAATATTGTAACTTTATTACATGGAATTTTCACTAGGGTTTTTATAGAACCCTCCCGCTTGGGGGACACCGCCCTTGGTGTTCAATCACACATATACCTCAGAAACACCACTGAAAAGAAAACATATTTCCCATGGAGATTTATAGCATAGCTCGGTGCATTATTTACAATGACCACGTTGTTGAAAAGAAAACCAACATGACATCACAACAACATGAAAAATATAATGACATGACACCCATACAGCTTATTCGAGCTTTATAACATATTTCATGGTGGTATTTACATCCATATACATATGCATATAACTGAACATCATATCAAAACATCACCAAAACATATACCAACATGACACCAAAACTACTTTTCCTCAACTAGAAAATAAGGAAGGATACATAGCTTGCATCTGATCCACCATCTCCCAGTAGCTTCATCAAGCCCAAAGTGCTTCCATTTCACTTTAAATTTCTCGATTTCGAAATTCTGAAGCATGAGCATCTTTTTCTACAAAATGCACTGTGGTTCCAGCTGGAACTCCCCTTCTGGCTCCACCTATAATACATACCAGTCAATCACATGATCAACATATTTAACATATTCTTTAAGAAATGATAAATGAAAAGCATCATGGAATTTCACTGCGGAAGGCAGTGCAAGTCCATAGGCCATTGATTCGATCCTCTAAATGATCCTGAAGGGACCAAAAAACAGTGGTGCCAACTTGGAACATGATCTAATCCACAAGGAGATCTTCTTGGGCTTGATGCACAGGTACACCTATTCCCCAAATTTAAACTCCTTGAACAACCTGTTTCTATCTGCATAAATCTTCTGCATATCCTTCATTTCTTTCAAGTTCTTCTTTACCACCTGCATTTCCTATTCCATTTCTACCAACATATCTACTCCAATCTGTACCCTATTAACTGGATAACTTTCACTAATGGGAGTTTCAAATCCACCCATAAAATGCCTCAAATGGAATCATCCTTAATTACTCCTGATACCCGTTATTATAATAAAACTATACGAGTGGAAGATACTCTTGCCACTTGCAATGTTGATGCATCACATACATCCTCAACATATCCTCAAATATCCTGTTGACCCTCTCAGTCTGTCCATATGATTGTGGATGATATGTTTTGTTTAAGGCCAACTCAGTACCAAAACCTGCAAACAACTCCTTCCAAATCTCGAAAGAAAACTTCTCATTCATGTTTGACATAATCTTCTTCAAAACACCATGAAATCTGACTATGTATCTGATGAACACATGTGCTACATCGCTAGTTGAGTACGTAGTCTTCACTAGAATGAAATGTGAAACCTTTGTCAACTTGTCCACCACAACCATGATGGAATCATGTTTTCTAGCTGTCTTGAGAAAACTTGTGATGAGATCCATGGAAATGGCCTCCCATTTCCACTTTGGAATCACAATTGGCTATAACAGACAACCTCTATGCTTACACTCCTCCTTAACCATCCGACAATCCATACATCTGGCTACAAAATCTTCCACATCCTTCTTTAGATTCAACCAATAATAGAAGCTATTTACTGCAGTCAATGTCTTGTGGTAGCCTGGCTGACATGAATATGGTTTCGCGTGAAATTCCCTCAATATCGCCTTCTTGAGCTCATTATTTTCCGATACATATATTATCTCTATAAATCTAACCAATCCATCTTATGTGAGATGATAGTCCAAATATTGTACACTTGCACCTGTACCAATACCAGTACCTGTACCTACACCTGTACTGCCACATGTACCTATACTTGTACTACCACCTCTACCTATACCTGTGCTACTACCTATACATTTACCAATACCCATACCTATACCAACACCTGTATATGTACCAACACCTGTACTTGTACCTATGCCACTACCTAGACATGCTCTGTTGCAACATGTGCACAATCTCCATATACCTGTGATCGTGCTGACCTGCCTACAAGATCTTGTCCTATAAGTCTGTACTATAGTAACCCATCACTGCTAAGTGATTTACCTGTACCCTCCTACTAAGAGCATTTGCGACCCTATTCTCCTTTCCCTTGATGTACCTGATATTGAAATCAAACGCACTGATCATGGCCAATCATCTAGCCTACCTGGAATTCTTATTTGGCTAGTCACACAAGTACCTCAACCCAATATGATCACTCATCGGTACGAACATATTCCCACGAAGATAGTGCCTCCACATCTTCAATGCATGTATGATCATTGCTAGATCAATATCATGTGCTGGGTAGTTATTCTCATTCTCATTTAGTTTTTATGACTCATATCATACCACATGTCCATCTTGCATAAGGACCCCACCAAGTCCTCTCTTGCAAGCATCTGTAGACACTACAAACTGCTTGTCCAGATTTTATTTACTTAACACTGGAGCCTGTGTCAACAACTACTTAAGTTGTTCAAAAATATCCTCACACTCCTCTGTCCAACCAAACTTCTTAAATGTCCTCTGCAATGATGTAATAGGATAATAAATTTGTGAGAATTTCCTGATAAACCTCCTGTAATAACTTGCCAATATCATGAATGATCTCACCTCATATATATTCTTAGGAGCTACCCATTCCATGAAGGCCCTTATCTTTTTTGTACATACTGCAATTCCCTCCTTAGGGACAACATGTCCCAAATTTTGTACCTTAGTGTGGAAGAAACCGCATTTGTTGAATAAGGATGTAGTGGCATGGCATGGGAACACATGACCATCATGTTAACCAATATAATGGATATACTCAACCATCTATCATTAAGGATTCAAATAAATTAAAATTTATCAAATAATGCCAACAAAGAGACATGAAACTAGTCGTTGTAATGCCAAAAATTGTCTTGATGAAAGACCACAAGAAAATCAATATTATACCATATAGAGCCTCTTCTTAGAGTTTACCTTTTAATCCACTAAAAGGCAGTTTACTGCAAGACCCAAATCACAGTTGATAAAATGTTTGAATAAAAATTATCTAACCATCGATCGATAGATAGATAGACATATTTTTCCATAGATAGATATATTTAGATACATGTAGAGCGATATAGAGATAAAATAAAAATATTTTAAATAAAAATATAGCCATCCTTCAACCTCATTTACGTTTAAAATTTTCATTTCTCAGGAATGTATTTTGAGGAAAAATGGGTTGGTATAAGCATCATTAGATCATCTTGCTCTATGTCAATAAGACTGCCTTTATCTGATACATGTCATAAAATGAACCAAGAAATGAAGTCCTTGATACTCAACTTATAAATATTCAATGTTAGATCAGAAATCGTATTGACATGTAATTAATATTAAGTATATTTGAATTCGATATTGCATATGAAAATAACTGAATGATAGTACCAAACTCAAATTCTCATTCAAACAATCAAAAGTCTTGAGATCTTACCAAAATGTGGATCAATGCATTTTTTTCATTTTCCTGGTAGAATCATCATGAGCAGCCAGTACATACTGATAGTTTACCATTCTTGCATAAGAAATAGGGATAACAGAGGAGGTATTTTCAATTTTTTCATCTCAAATATATCAAGTGATGGCTACCTTGTAGCCCTAACAGCATATTCAAAACACTCGGGAATGCGGCCTATAGAGAAAATTCATGAATGAAATTACATTTAACATAAAAAGAGACTTAAAAAGGTTAGTCTGGTGAGCTAAAGCAACTATCTACTCTCACCATTGAACACGTGTCCATGATCAACTCTTGAAACTAGATCATATCTTAGCTCCTGGCTTGTTGGCACTTCAATTTGTGAGGAATCCATTCCCTCGATCTTTGAAGTAACATGTTCCTTTGGACTCCCTGGAAAAAATATCTCTGATCCAAGGGTTAGTGTATCAGCCCCTCCATCAATAGATATTTCAATTGTGTCGCAAGAAGAGAAGGTGGTTTTGAAGAAGAAGTAGGCGCATCTTGTATGATTTTTCTCTTTGATATACATAATAACAAATAGTTACTGTGGCAAAGCTCCCCAAATGCAGGATGAGAATAAGGATCTTCTAGGTGAAATCTAAGTTCAATATAATTGGTATCTAAATATTTTACCTAAAACATGGGACACTTCTTAGTAATCTTCACAACTTCTTAGTAATCATCAAGAATTTAGAAAAATATTTTGACCATGCACATCCCCTCCCCTGTGTGGGGTTTTCTAGACAAGACTATTGAGTGAGTGAGAGGGAGAGATGAATATCAAATCCCGACTTCTTTCACACAATTATGTTGTTTTTGATGTTGTCTTTTTGAGAATTTCCCATTCGAGACCGGTTAAATCAAAATTTTGCTTGAATATAAAATCTCAAAATAAAATTTCATGTAAATTTCATATGTTTTTTAAGAAAATAAATAGAGAAAGAGATGACCTCACTTTATTCTTTCGGTACCTCCACGTGTTTCAATAGCTTGAGAAATGGAAGGAGGACAATCAGGTTAATTTACAATGAAATATGTGGTGTCTGTATCACTCCCCTTTCATCCTCAATTACACCCATCTTTGCCCCATTCACAACATTTTGTGATGGTTAGAACCCCACATAAACACTGTTCAAGAATTATTCGGCTTGGATTTGGCCCGTAATCCTCTCTCCTTTTACTTCCATAGGATGTGAAGAATTCCCAGATTCTGCATATGACAATCAAGCGTCCAGAACATAGCGCTTAGCATGGTATATGTACATTTGACTTAAAATAAATTATTTGGATACTTTCCTTTTTAAAAGGAGGGTTGAATCTGGGTGGCTAAAGTTGGTGGCCAAATTATAGAACACGTTATATATGATCTATATAGTAGGGGGATATATACATATAAATTATTTGATGTTATATAGCATATATGACTTATTTGATGTTATATTTTTTGGAGCAGTTTTTTGGGTCATTTATTTTTCCATTAGGGGATTTTTGAGGTCTAAAATGGGCCTCTTAAGGAAATTATAAAATAATAGTGGAAATAATAAAATACGATTTGATGACATCATCAAATTTTAGAGGGAAAAAAGAAAAAACTACTTTTTCAACTCATATTTTCAACTTATCTCGCAAAGTTTTTACTCAAATTTCGAGCGGGAGCACTCGTTGAATGAAAAATTTAATTCCTCATCCAAGGAGTACCCATGTTTCATACTTTTGATGGACCCTGCTACACAAAAAATGAGAAATACATGAAAAACATGATTGAAAACATGTTCTTTCATGTATTTCTCATTTTTCACATAACAGGCTCCATCAGAAGTATGTAACATGGGTACTCCTTGGATGAGGAATTAAATTTTGCATCCAATGAGTACTCCCGCTTAAAATTTGAGTAAAAAATTGCGGAGATAAGTTGAAAATACGAGTTTAAAAAGTAGTTTTATTATTTTATTATTTTTAATATTTTTACCCTTTTACTTAAAAAATGGTGAATCATCCCCCATGGTTGACATCATCATCTTGAATCCTATTGGTTCTTATAAAGTTTATTTTGGTTGTACATTTTTCTTAGGAGGCCCATTTTAGACCTCCAAATTCCCCTAATGCCTTATCACAACAGGTTTAATATGTCAATTTAGGGAATCGAACACAAGTGGTGAGGTAGTTAACATCTTGTCTCAACCACCTAGTCTACCCTTACTTTATTTTATGGTGATTTCACATAAATGTTGGATTTTTTTGTTAAGGGCACTCACATTATCATTAGTGGGCTCTTCCTTTGTTCAAAATTTGTATGTGTTTTGGTAATTAATTTTGCTATAAGGTAAGGTGTAACCCTTCAATTTTCATTTGTGTTGGTTTTTCAGAGCTTTTTCATCGATGAATCCTTTCTTATTTTAAGCTTAGTATAAAATTTATTTTTTCCAAGAACTAGTTGTAATTTTTTATCATCATTATACATAATTTTTACACTTCTCAAATCCTAGATAAATGCTATTTATTCTTGTCAAAATCTTTTGGAAATAAATTTTGTAGATATTTACTCTATCTGACATTTAGAGTGGACACTCCACACATCGTCAAGGATTGGAAAGTAAACATATGATAATTTATCTTGTCCATACTTTATCAATTTTCATTTATGACATGCTTCCTTTTTCTAGGTCCATTTGAGGAATAAATTTGTGAATGACAATTGCTTAGTAAATATTTACCTTCATAGCTTTTCTAAGTAAAAATCATGTTATTGACCAGAAAATATTAATGTTTTCAAGGGAATAATTAATTCATAATGGTTTTCCAATCACCTAAGTTCTGTCTCTCGTCACCCCTACCTTAAGAATAATGACTGAGTCGAGTGGAAACTTTATACTCATAGAAGTATTAACTATCAATGAGCCATTGAGACTATAAATCACACCCATCAGATTCAACATATAATAAAGTTATGTATTAGTTTTGAAAACCTATATTTTCCTTAAGTATTTCATTTATATTTCTTGTTTTCTTTAAGGAAGAGGGTTTTATTTTGGAAGGGGTCTCTTTCACATATGTTTATGAGGTGAGTCAATCCATGGAAAATGACTCTCCAAACATATTTTAAGAACCTTGCCTTCTAAATGAGTATGATCTCGTGTTCTCTCAAAATAAATTCAAGAGGCATCTCCATATATCTTTCTTTCCACTTGAAAGTGAATAAGTGAATTGAAGCTCCTTAATTATCACTCATTATATCATAACATAAATAAGTCAAATGAGTCAATTAGGGTTATCTCTGGTGGTTGGATAGAATGGTCATTATCTCCCCCACCTAGTTTCAATTTGTTGCGAGTTGTTAGACTCCTATACCAATAGGTATCATTTTTCATGATTTTCTGATTGAACTATACAATATGTTCAAACCTTTTTTTTTGTGCAAAGGTGTTCCATATTCTTGAAAAACCAAAAAATAAAAAAATTTTAAAAAATGTAAAGAGGGTATACCCTAAAAGAAAAATCAAAGGGTGAAAAGAATAAAATGGTCAAAAAAGTGAAAAAAAAAATGGACCTCAAACAAAAAACAGACCAGGAAAGTGTGCAAGTCCAAATGCCACTACTATTTCATTTTTTTGTAATAAACAAAATTGTGTGTAGTTTGTTAAACTTTTGCCACAATTTGTGAAGAGTCAAACTGTTTAAAATTGACTCATTCATTTTTTAATTTCATGCTATAGAATAGAGAATAAATATCTGACCAAACATTTTAATCTTGGCAGATAAGTAGATAGGTAGAGTTAATAAAAGGTGCTCAATAATTTAATCTGAGCCTTTGGATGCAATAAGTGTAGAATTAGATAGATTTGCCTTGTAAAAGAAAATAAGATTGATAAGGGTTTGCCAATCTAAGTGCACCCTAATAAAGAAGAGAAAATGATAGTGTAAAGTAGATAGGGTAGGTAGATGGTGTTGCAAAGTTTCATGTGATGAATGATGGTGCTAAATGTGTTTAATCATTTACTTTCATAATAAGTACTGAAGCAGAAAATACATTGGAAAATTCACAGAAAACAAAGTCAGAATCATTAACTTCCCATCTCACTTTCTCCGTAAGAGTTTTACTAATTTCCCCAAAGTGCTAAGGTATTTGAAGATTAAAGGGGCTCAAGGAATTTCCTTGACTTTTGGAGGGACCGGACCCTCGGCCTATGTAGAAATTTGCTGAATAATGATTAATTATCCACCGAGACTATCCTGATCACATACAATTCGAATTTATATGCAACACATAATCTCTTCCACTCAACCAACTCAGATCATCACACATGCGGAAATAAAATCAAGTGATAACACATCAAATCATCATACACATTAACACGGTATGTATGGGGAAATCTTATAGCTGAAAACCCCTTTGACTATTGTGTATATTATGGAGGGAGAAATCAAAGTAGCACAAACTCGGTAATATACTCCTCACAAGTACTGGTGCTTGCTCATATAGTTACTCACAATCTAGCTCGGTTTTGAACGGGTTAGCAGTTTCCAAAACTCACGCCAATTGCCTTGCCTCTATTGCGTGTTTCAATACTATGGGATGGCCTCTTTATATAGATAAACCACCAGCTTTGTTGCGCAATCCTCATGGGCTTACTCCACCTATCTGTGTGTTGCAAATAACGCGGGTATAGTCTGGCGGTAGCTAATACCTTTCATCTACACTCTGCTTTGGTCTCCAGGCCCGGTCATACCTTTGTAGTGAGCGCTTGGGAGAAAGTTGAATAATGAGTTACTAATTAATGAATTAAATAATATTTAATTTAATTCACTCCACTCATAACTAATTTATTAGCTAGTTAAACTAATCTCAATCACTTCAACTAAAATAAACAGAACACAACTCCACTATCTGTCTCATTAACTCCTCCAAACTTCTGCCACTGAAGTCCAACTGAAGTCAACCATGCATGATGCCATCAAACCCTTGGGAACCACGTGATTCCTCTGTCAGATGCATGAGCCACTTCTGTAGCTCGAACCGAAGTGCTCCAAGAGAGTAAACTGCTGTTTATAGTCTAAATATTATTAAGGGTAAATAATATTTGACTTCCCTGTTTTAAGGAGAGGCAGTCTAAAAATAGACTTCGACCTCTTTGACCTCAAAAATAGAGTCTCATATATTTTTACCAACATGACCAATGCTCCAAGAATCTCAAACTGGAATCCCCGAACCATGCTCCATATGTCTAAAAATAGATAGTCTAAAAATAGACTTTGCGCCAGAATTTGCCTGCGGGCCCACTTAGTGAAGGCGACTCATTTCACTAAGCTCCATCATCTTGCTACATTTTCAACACTCCCTCTTAGCAAGATATGGATTATCTGCAACCCCTATCCTGCCTCTGTGGAATTCGAACTTGCTCCTGGTGAGCGCCTTCGTCAGGATGTCGGCATCCTGATCCTCCGTGGGAACATATGAAAGCACCATGATTCTCCGCTGAACACAATCTCTGATATGATGGTACCTGATGTCGATATGTTTGGACCTATCATGAAATACTGGATTAGCCGAGAGCTTGATGCAGCTCTGGTTATCACAGTAGATCATTGTAGGCTCCAAATGCAACTTGAACAAACCTGCGAGGATCTTCCTCATCCAAATAGCCTCGCATGCAGCCAAACTTGCTGCCATGTACTCGGCCTCTGCTGAACTGAGTGCCACGGATCTCTGCTTCCTGCTGTACCAGGAAACTATTGTCGACCCAATGCTGAAAACTCCTCTAGAAGTGCTCTTCCGGTCCGTTGGACTCCCTGCCCAATCTGCATCAGTGAAGCCAGAAAGCTTCGCTCCATCCTCCTGTCTGTACCATAGACCATATCCCGATGTGCCTCTAATATAGCGCAATACATGCTTGCCTGCCTTCCAAAAGAGCTTGGTAGGATTAACCATAGCTTGCGAAAGCTGGTTAACTGCATAGCATATATCGGGTCGTGTATTGACCAGATACATAAGCGACCCCACCAACTGTCAATAGACAGTGGCGTCCACTACCTCCGCTGAAGTAGCATCCTCCTTCCTCCAACCACCAGGAAGAGGAGTGTCAACAGGCTTGCAGCCTTGCATGTTGAACCTCTCTAGAATCTCCTAGGCATACTTGCCCTGAGAAACAAACAGTCCTCCGCTGTGCTGCCAAATCTCCAATCCTAGGAAATAATGAAGGATGCCCAAGTCCTTCATCTCGAACTCTCGTGCAAGATCCTCCTTGCATGAAAGTATCAACTGCTCATCGCCAGTCAAAATCAAATCATCTACATACAGTACGATGATCAACAGCTTCCCCTCCACCACAATCTGGTACAGGTTTGGATCCGTCTCACTCTTGGAGAATCCAAGCCCGGTGAAGTAGCTGTCTATCCGAGTGTACCAAGCACGAGGTGCTTGCTTCAGCCCGTACAGTGCTCTCTTGAGTCGGCACACATGCGACTCATTGCTGAAGATCTCAAAACCTTCAGGCTGCTCTATGTACACCTCTTCCTCAATAACTCCATTGAGGAACGCAGTCTTCACATCCATCTGATGAATGTGCCACCCCATCTGCGCCGAGAGAGCAAGGATCGTCCGTATGGAAGAGTACCTTGCGACAGGTGCAAAAGTCTCCTCATAGTCAATCCCCTCGATCTGTGAAAAGCCACGGGCGACAAATCTCGCCTTGTACTTCTCCACACTCCCGTCAGCTGCCTGCTTCACCTTGTAGATCCATTGCGAACCCACCACTGATTTCCCAACCGGTCTTGGGACAATCTCCCATGCACTGTTCCTGACGATCGAATCATATTCTTCGATCATGGCATCAACCCATGCGAGTTCCTCCACAGCTTCCTCAAAAGAGGATGGCTCTGTCACAACACATTGACTCACAAGAGCCATGTATCCAGTGTACCGATCCGGTGATTGTCTCTGTCTGCGCTGTGCCGTAGGTGGTCCTACAACCTTCTCTGCATCCCGAGCCAGTCGCTCAGCTTCTGTAGTGCGCATGCGCCCTCTGATGGTTGGCGCTGCCTGGGTGGTTTCTTCCACCTCCTGAACCTCCTCTTGTGGCTGATCCACATCCGGAAGCTCCTCCTTAGGAACTAACAGCTCCTCATCTGCATGCAAGTGTAGCTCCCTCTCAAGCGAACACTGCATGGCTTTCTCCTCCTGGAATTTTATATCCCGTCGCACAACAGTCTTGCGACTGTCTGGCACATACACCCGATAGTTGTGAGGTGTATCAGTGTACCCCACAAATATTCCAAATTCAGCAGTTGGATCCAGCTTCCTTCTCGCATCCTTCGTCACATGCATGTAGACAGGAGATCCGAAAATCCGCAAATGGGAAATATCAGGCCTCTTGCCAGAATAAGCCTCCTCTGGTGTACTCATGCCAAGAACCTTGTGAGGACAACGGTTCTGCACATACACTGCTGTATTGCATGCCTTAGCCCACAAGTGAAGGGGTAGGCCCTCATCATGCAACATCGCCCGTGCAGCACCCACAATCGTTCTGTTCTTCCGCTCAGCCACCCCGTTCTGCTGTGGGTTATGGGGTGTGATGAGCTCTCTCCGAATCCCTTCTGCGCTGCAGAACTCCTTGAATTCAACCGAGATGAATTCACCACCGTTATCACTCCTTAGAGAAATCACCTTCTTCCCCGACTCCTTCTCGACCAGTGCTTTAAACTCACAGAACTTCGCGAATGTATCGCTCTTCTTCGACATGAAGAAGATCCAGCACTTTCGAGAGAAATCATCAACAAAGATCACATAATACTTGTGCTTTGCTGTCGAAGCAACCGAGAAAGGACCACACACGTCTGTGTGAACTCTCTCAAGGATCGTCGTGGCACGACTATCCTTCTCGTGAAAGGTGGCTTTCACATACTTCCCTAAAGTACACCCCTTGCACTGATCCGACTGCGCAAGAGTGCCCTTAGGAAGCCCAGTAGAAATCTGCTGCAGAATCTTCAAAGCTCCATGGTGAAGGTGGCCCAATCTCCTATGCCACAGTTCGCCCTCATCATCCCGGCTCACCACTTCTCCCGCCTTGCATGCCATAGCCGCGCAGTCATCTACCTGCAACTGATAAAGGTTCTGAGTTCGAACCCCTATCTTCCGGGTCTCTCCAGTAGTCTTACTGCGCAGGAAGGATTTTCCTTCGCTGAAGACCACATCATACCCCTTATCCTCCAACATCGCCACATAGATCAAGTTCTTCTTCAATCCAGGTACATGCATGACATCCCTCAATACAAAGGGTTTACCAGACTCCCTCTGAAAGGATATGGTACCGATACCAGTCGCACCGTATCTACCATCATCGCCCATCTCGATGTGCACACCCAAATCTTTGTCCTCCAGATCTGAGAACAACTCCCGATCTCCCGTCATATGAAATGACGCACCGCTGTCCAAGAACCATACCGATCCCAGCACACTTGAAACCAAGCATGCAATCAGTGAAAATTCAAGCTCGAACTATGAAGCCAAAGCTTCTCCATCTGCAGATCTTCCCGCTTGCTTGTTCTTCTTCTTCTTTGGAAAATTGGTAGCATAATGTCCGTGATCATGGCAGTGAAAACACTTCACTTTCGCCATATCCTGCTTCTTGCCCTTTGCACCAAAATGAGAGGTTTTCTTACCCTTCCCCTTCTTTTCTTTGGCAACCAAAGCGCAGTTTTCTTCATCAGCTCCCTTTGATGAAGATCCATCTCGAGTAGTCCTCCTTATCTCCTCCTACATGAGATCCGCCCAAAGGCGCTCCCATCCCGGCAGCTTCTCCCGACCATTGACACTATCTTGATATGAGTGCCAAGCCTTCGGAAGACCAAGGAGAGCCAGGTTGACCATGTCCTCTTCATCGACAGTCACCCCCACACTTCCCAGCTCATCTCTGCACTGAGTGAACTTCGTGAGGTATTTGGCGATACTGTCGCCTTTCTCCATCTTGATGTTCCCGAGCTTATCTTTGAGCGCCAGCTTCCTTTGGTCACTCTTACTCTGGAATAGATCCGTCAAAGCTTTCCACATTAAATATGGAGTAGCCTTTCCATGCAGGCTGGATACAATATGATCCTTGACGCCCTCCAACAGGATCCTTCGACACTTCGCCATCTTCTTTGCCATGCATCGACTTCAGCTGCATCAGTGGGCTTTTGGACATCCGTATCTACGAACTCCTTCAGACCATTATCTTCTAATACTGCTTCCATGCGATCCTTCCATGCAACATAATTCGAACTGCCTTCAAGAGCATGAAGCATATTCGAAATGCAAAACCGTTGGAAAGACATTTTCAACACCGGCACCAAGAATAAATCGCGCAAAATTTCGAATTCCACCTCAAAGCTCAAATACGTAGATCGTGAGAACACCATTTCTAGCACGATTGACCGGTAAGGGGCATTTAATGTTCACTTTCCGAAGAAAGATGAATCCGGAGGCTACCTGGCCCGCATGCAGACTCTGTCTACCAAAATAAGTTTGTAATCACTGTGATGATCAATCCGAACTTCAATAGCTCCGATACCATGTAGAAATTTGCTGAATAATAATTAATTATCCACCGAGACTATCCTGATCACATACAATTCGAATATCTTGATCACATACAATTCGAATTTATATGCAACACATAATCTCTTCCACTCAGATCATCAAACATGCGGAAATAAAACAAGCGATAGCACATCAATTCATCATACACATTAACACGGTATGTATGGGGAAAGCTTATAGCTGAAAACCCCGCAGCTATTGTGTATATTATAATGGAGAAATCATGTAACAAACTCAGTACAATACTCCTCACAAGTACTCAGTACTTTCTCATATAGTTACTCACAATCTAGCTCAGTTTTGAACAGGTTACTGGTTCAAAACTCACCGCCAATTGCCTTGCCTCTATTCCGTGTTTCAATGCTATGGGATGGCCTCTTTATATAGATAAAACACCAGCCTGAACTGCGCAATCCTCATGGGCTTACTCCACCTATCTGTGTGTTGCAAATAGCAACAGTATAGTCACAACTGATAGCTAACTCCACCCTTTCATCTTCCTCTTTCACTGGTCTCCACTGAACTGATCATGCACTGTAGTGAACTGATGTGTTCTTGAGTTGAATAATGAGTTACTAATTAATGAATTAAATAATATTTAATTCACTCCACTCATAACTAATTGATTAGCTAGTTAAACTAATCTCGATCAGTTCAACTAAAATAAACAGAACACAACTCCACTATCTGTCTCATTAACTCCTCCAAACTTTTGCCACTGAAGTCCAACTGAAGTCAACCATGCATGATGCCATCAAACCCTTGGGAACCACGTGATTCCTCTGTCAGATGCATGAGCCACTTCTGTAGCTCGAACTAAAGTGCTCCAAGAGAGTAAACTGTTGTTTATAGTCTAAATATTATTAAGGGTAAATAATATTTGACTTCCCTGTTTTAAGGAGAGGCAGTCTAAAAATAGACTTCGACCTCTTTGACCTCAAAAATAGAGTCTCATCTATTTTTACCAACATGACACATACTTCAAGAATCTCAAACTGGAATCCCCGAACAATGCTCCATATGTCTAAAAATAGACATAGTCTAAAAATAGATTTTGCGCTAGAATTTGCCTGTGGGCCCACTTAGTGAAGGCGACTTCATTTCACTAAGCTCCATCATCTTGCTGCATTTTCAACAACCTAATGATCAAAAGCCCTTAGTACTTGAATTTATCCATCATTTCACTCATTCACTTTAAATATTTTCCTAAATAAAATCCCATTTTACTTAGGAAAATCATGCCATATTTCATAAAAACCCCTCAAAATCACTTACTATTCTAAATCTAAGTGTTGAAGTTGATATAATGGAATTTTCTTCAGAAATCTTCACTTGCTTAGTTGTGTAAAGTATTTTGAGTTTTCCTTGTCCCTTTTTCATATTAACATCTGATTTATTTATTAAATCCTTATTGAAATACCTTATCCTATTATCTATAATTCCCTTTTATAATACTAACCCAAAAACCCATTTATTCTAAGTTTTGGCCAAAGTTAATTTAATCCCCTTTATTAAAAAAAAATAAAAAATCCCACAATAAAAAACTCTTTGGCTAAAATATACCTATATAACTAGCCCCGCCCCTATGGTTAATAAATTTCAATAATTTATTACCATATAATATAAAATATACGAAAAAAAAGGTTTTCAAACATATGTTTTGTGTTTTAAACGGAAAAAACAAATAAAACTCCGAGTCCCCGTAACCCGACCCTTTATAAACCAAAGGGATTAATTAATCACCTAGATTAATTAATAACCTCCCCATCTTCCAACTAAACGCCTCCCGGAATAATTAATTAAATGTTAATTACTTTGGGCCTGCACATTAACTCCCGTGTCTTTCCCCCGTCCCGTCGTCCGTTGGATCATTCCATCGAAAATCCACGGCGTGCATCCTTTCTGCTGCCCATCCTCCATCTGAGATTTAATGTGCGAAATCGCGATGGTTTCGAAATAGTGCCATGGACACGTGTTAATCGATGAATGGATTCGCTGCCTCCCCGTGGAAAACCGACTGCTCCCGAAAGCGGTGGGGAAATTACCGCTTACCGCCAGACCCCGATGATGTGTCCTCCCGTACCATCATGACGTCACTCCTGAAAATAATAAAAAAGCCCGTTGACTTTGTAAATAAAACAAAACCCCGCGTATTTTCCATTATTTTGTCTGGTGATAGTGACTGCATTCTCCACTGCGAATTTGAAAATTCTGCTGATTAAACTACTATCGACCAAGATTGTTGAACTCCATTGCTATACCAGTGCTCGAGCATTCATCCGCCGTTGACCAGTACCTGTAAATCTCGACATTTTCCATAAAACAGGTTTTTATCCCATTTCTTACTGGAACTCTTTGAAAAATCCGTATTCTAATGCTAAAATTCATGCCATAGTCCGAAGAAAAGGTTAATATTGGTTTGTTTTAGTTCCTGCAACTAAAATCAAACTTCCAAAACTGAAATTGCGCCCGTTCCTTGAAAAACCCCGAAATTTCCATTTTGAATACACAATAACCAAAATGGAAGCTCCGGCAGCCCTGCATGTAGCCCCATTAAACGCCCCTCACAGAGAATTAGAATACTTGCCATTAGTGGATAAAGACTTTCAAATTGAAGACTTAGTGTTCGATGAAAATCCCCTTCGAAGTTATTGTCACTGCAGAGGTCATTATTCGAAAAGTTTGGATGTCATTGGGTTATGGAATCCAATTTCCCAAGATATCTCATCCCCTCAGTCCGTATATTCCCAGACATTATCCACTACTGTCATTCCAATTATCATCCAACTCAAAGAGCAGTGATGTTCCTTGACCAGAGTGTCCTGTTCCCCATTACTCCTCAAGCTATAAATACAATGCTCCATTTTGAACCTGATCAAAATCTTACTCCTTTGTCCATGGAAGAACTACTTGAAAAGTCTACCCAATTGTCCCAAGAAAAATTGAAATGCATTTGCTAGACCTTTATGTTACCTAAACATCAACCTAAGGGCCCTCCTCCCTATGGTTTTTCTTATTTTACTAATTTAGGCAAGCTCATCCTGAGTATGATATCCTTTGTACCGGGTTTTAATACTAGTGAGTATGTTGATGAATTGACCCTAGTATTATTATCCATCTTCACTCCTGGACAACCACCTGCAGTAAAATATGACTTTGCATCCTTCATTGCCAATAAAATCCATGACCAGTTCATGAGGCTAGATAATGAGAAAGTGTTTAAATATTCCTCAGTCATTTACCATCTCATTATTTACTACCAATCAGAGAAATTCCCTTTTCCTGTTAAAAAACTTGATGCCAAGGGAAACCCTAGATCTGTTATATTTTGGTCTCCCATAATTCATTCTTCCTCTGATTCTCCTTATTCTTATGCTGAGTTCATCGATCTTTTTGTATATCCTGCAACTACATTGTTGATAGGAATTCCTCCTCCAAGGCTCAGTAATGAGATTAAGAAGACTTTGCAGCTTTCAAGGACATACAAAGTTGAGGCCAGTATTTATGCAAAATTATTAGAAAATCGAGAATATATGGATGTGAACTTTGTCCATTCAAATTTCCTAAATATGTGCCTATGAGACTTTTTGCCTTAGAATATTTCAGGCAAATGAATAATTCTGATGTTATTCATTTTTGTAATGCTAAAAAGAAAGCCCAACTCAGAATCAAAAGTCAATTAGGTCCCTTTATATGCAATTCTAGGGATGTTGAACAAGAAGCAGAAAATATATTGCAAAACCATTTCAAGTTACAAAAGAGTTTCCGTTGGATTCCTTATGATCCATTCAGTTTTATTTGTGACAAAAGAATGAAGAACAAATCAGCACCCTACTTTCACCACAGAATTCCAGAAATAAAACAATGTGCTAATCAAGATGAGTGGATGGAAGGAACACTAGTTGACCAAGATAGTGAAGAAGACAATACGAACAAAATTATGAAAGATCTTGAGAAAAAGTTTGACCTAGAATATTTTGGGCAAGTGCAGGTACCTCATATTGGCACTTCTTCAGCAGGAAATCTTCAACAGGGATTACAGGAAATTAGTCCATCAATTACAGTTTAGTCTAAAGGCAAAGGGAAAGAACCTGAAGTAAAAGTTATTGAAACTTTCATTATGACAGAAAAGCCTCAAACTTCCAAGGAACTAGATCAAACATAGGTTTCTCCTACTCAGGTTAATCACCCTAAAGTTTCAAAGTTGCAGACTCCATCTAATGTAGAAATAGGCAAGAAAAGATAGGTTGTAGATCCCACTCCTCCCAAAGGATCCTCACAACAACATCAAACTAAAAGGCAGAAACTGAATCCACTTCCAGAAGTGGAATCTATAGATGAAATCATTGATGATGAAAGAGAGGATAGTCAACTAACTAGTTCAGTTAGTGAAATACACACAGGTCACAAAGGAAAGGAATTACAAAAAAAGTTTAGCACTGAAGTATCTTCCTTTAAACAGCCCAAAACAGATGCAGGTGATATAAAGAAGACTTTCATTAATATAAAAGCCAAGAATGATCCATTGAGGATGCAGGTATATGATCAGTATCTTAGATTGGATCCACACAATCAAGAAAGATTAATGTCAGATTTTGACATTCAGCAAGGGAAGATGATGATGAGCCATTTCAAATCCAAAGTGCCAAAACCCAAGACAGCATCTGATTACATTAGGACTAATTTTGAGGTCCTAGCAAAAGACATTCATCCATTAGACTAGATAGAGCTACATAAACAAACTGGGGAAATGATATATTCCACCCTTACTGATAAGGCAATGGCAGCCTATAGATTGCAAGATTCTTTAAATAATACAAATACCCAGTTGCGAATTGAGAAAGCTTCTTCTTAGGAAAAAGATAACAGAATAAAATCTCTGGAAGAAATAATCATCAGTTTGGGTCACAATCCAAAAGATATAAAAAGCATTGAGGCTCTGATTAAAAAGAAGGATGATGATATTGCTGCCTTTGAGAAAGAAATTGAAATTTCCGGCCTCGAGCATCCCCCGAACTCAAGAAGTTTTGAAGGAAAATTCACAAGAAGAAATGATGGAGTTGCTCCTGAAAATGACTGAACAACTGAGTGAGACCGAGAAAGAACTGGAGCAGGCATTAAAAGAAAAGGAAGCTATCATGCAGACATCCACCACAGAGGCTACTACAACTACAGGTACAACAGCAGCAGATCAACAAACAGATCCATCACAGGTAAATACTTCCAATTTAAGTTCTGATGAATTAGCAAAACAAATGGAAAGTTTAAAACTCAGAGTCACAGAACTTCAATCTACAAAATTACAGCTGGTGAATTTGGAACAAAAATATGATATGTCAAAAAAGATTGTTGCTGATAATACAAGGGAAATTAAGAGGCTGGAAAAATTGGTTAAGGCTTTAGAAAAAGATCTCTCATTAGAAAAGTCTTTAAGAGAAATAAATGAAATTCTTTGGAATAATATTATTGATTCAATAAAGAGTATTTGGTCCTTTGTTCAAATAATCTTTGAACAAAATGACTTGGTCAAAGTAGCTCAGGAAGAAATTGACAAAACAAGAGAATAATTAAGGGACAAACCTGAGCAAGCAAATCAACTTATACAGTTTTTGAACACCCAGACCAAGCAGCAGCTTGCAAAGCTTGGAATTGAGGATATGACAGGTACTATTTTAGAAATAAAAAGGGTTTTTACCAATAGAACTTTTATGCAAAATCTGGAAAGAAAATACTCAGATATCCAGTAAGAGGTCAGTGCATTTAAAGAAAGGTTTAATGTTTTATTAGCCAGTGGGTTGCCCAGTCCGATGCTTTCAGAAGACAAAATAATGGAATTGGAAACTTATGTCAACAAATTAGACATACATGCTCACAACGTCACATTTTCCTCTACCAGCTCATCAGAATCAACATTGCCTACAGGGAGGAATCTCTACGATAGGTTAAAGAATTTGTTTCATCTTGAGCATGAAATAAGGTATTTGTTCCCACATCGGCCCAATTTTTTCAGATACACAGAGGCCGATGAAACATTAAGAAAACTCAAAAGAACCGTAATAGCAGAAGACAAATGGTGGGAATACCTGTTGGAAATTTTGTAAAATTCATCTTCAGATAGAAAATTTTGCCTTTTACTATTGTGTAAAGGATAAATAGATGACTAAAGGTTAAAGAGTATCAGTTTGGCAGTTGAAAGTGTATCAGTAGAAATAAAGAGTATCAGACAAGCAAAGCAGTAAAAAATAATTACTCAAAAGGACAGCATCAAGCCCTTTTGTAGGACTTGCCTCCAGCGCATCCACAAAGGGAGGAAATAGCACACCAGCAGTTATCTTTTGTCCTATCTACGAGACCATCTGTCTCCTCTTTTATTGTAACTTATTCATTAGTCACCCTAGATTATTTCCTAGGTTAGTGTGAGATATTTTAAATCATTTTTTGTATAAATAAACCCTTGAATAAAGTATTGAGGGTGGATTCTACTACTTTGTTGTGACATTGATGTTTTTGGAATAAAAGTGTTTTGGAGAAATTTATTTGTGGCTTGCTGGATGACAATTTGAAGCTCAGGACTTTTTGCAGGATTCATGTGTCGGACTGCAGTTCAATAAGTCTTTCTATCTTATGTCTTAAGTTTTATATCTGTTTATAATATCATTGTGTCCATTTCTGAATAATTTACATAAAAGAATAAATCGGAATTTACTTAATTGTACTCTGATTTCAATTGTGATTATTGTAAATGTTTTCCTCTAAATTAGTTATAAGCAACGAATTCTTAATTGCTCTTGCTTCGCTAATTTAAACATATTGATTACTATAGTAAAGAATTCTTCACTGCTCTTTATTTGTAATCATTCCATTTCTTTCTTTTGAACATGTTGAAAGATTCTTGAGTGCCTTTCATCCCTTCAAAACCCATTTCATCCACTTTAATTCCTAAAAATTGTTCTATGTTTGGCTATCTTGCCCTGCAAAGCCATCTTGTGTGTAGAAGATTAATCTAGTAAAACCATCCTTTCGACTCCATAGCCCAATGGCCTGAAAATATTCAACCTTGCCCTTAGTTGGCGAATTCCACCATTTTCAAACAAACTCTTGGATTTATAACTAGCCTAAAACTTTCTAAGAACAAAGATAAATTATAAAGAGAGAGCCCTCTCTGGATGCAGATTGGCTAGATTCTGCATCTGAAGGTTGGTTTGTGGTTACCTCGGGTATACTTTCATTTTCTTACAACTTCAAGGAAAACCTGAGTGATAACATAGTGGCGACCATACTGGGGAGCCTGAATCATTTTTATTGTTAATATTGTTCACTTATAAGCTATAGACAGAGTCTGAAGATCAGCCAGGTAGCCTTTGAAATGCTTTTGCCCTGCAACTGCATAGTAAATAAATGCTGCTTCAGTCTATCTCTGATTTAGCTTATACACTGAACCTTAGTTTCAAATGTTTAATCAGACTCTCTAGTTCAATAAATATTTGAGAAAATTTTAATCACAAATCATTATTTCTTGAAGAATTTGTAGAAGTTGTACTTTCATATCAATTAAAACCAAAAATCCAAAAACATATATCATCTAGGAAAATTGGCTTCAGAAAGGATTCGTCATACTAGGTCAAATCCTGACCCTAATCCACCACCGATATTTGAAAATCCAAATCTAATTCCGAGAATTCTTAGAAGACAAGGAAGTCAAGAAAGTTCTGAGAGAGAAAGTCAAGAAAAAACTGGAAGTTCTCAACCTCTTTCCAGATCTGCATCCTGTCCTGTGAAGATTATATATGTTGATGAAATCCCTTTTGATGAGCGATTTGAAACATCCTTATTTGTAAACTTTTCTGAAACTGAATTATCAAGATTAGTTCCAGATCCATTGTTTTTTGAAGATTTGCAATTCAGATTTGTTTCATATCACCTTGACAAACATTTACAAAACTCCATTTCATCTGAACAGACCTTTGAAGAAAGTTCAAACATTTCTGTAATTACTGAAGCTTCCCCAAGTTCAGTTACTTTTCCTCAAGCTTTTCAAACACCAGTCACCCCTTCTACTCCTCCACCCAGACCACCACCACCTATTATTCCATTACACCTTCCAATGGCCAATAGATATGCTCCGTTACAGTTGCCAGCCAACCCTGTGGCTTTGCCCCAAGATTATCAAAGTAAGATCACACCTTTTGATGGCTTAGGTACTTACACAGCTCAACAACATACCAAAAGGATGACTAATTACTTTGAATTCTATGAAATTGACACTGATGATGTCCGAATGAGAATTTTTGTTCAGAGTCTTACTGGGGAAGTTAGGACATGGTTTAGGGCCCTTGCTCCAAACAGTATTGCTGATTTACTAGCTTTGTATAGGGCATTTTTGAATAGATGGGAGAAGAAGAAAGACCCTCTTCAAATCCTATCAGAATTTGAAAAATTAAGAAGAAGAACTAATGAAACAGTGCAAGATTACATAATAAGATTCAACGAAGCATATAACGTTGTTCCTGAGAACCTTAGACCCCCTCCTGACTCAGTATTGGTTAAATTCCCTGATGGTTTTGACTCCGACATAGAATATTCACTTAGCGAAAGAGCCCCCCAAACCCTAGAGGAAATGCAAAGCATAGTGGTTAGTGTGGAAGCAAACCTTATATAAAAACGAGCCAGAGCTAGGGCCGAAAGAAGAATGCCTATGAATGAAGAACCTTCAGCTTTTGAAAGAAAGATGGATGCAATCATCAAAGGTATGGAAAGATTAGGAGACAGAGTGGATACAATCAAAAGAAAGTCTTCCGGTGATAATCAAAATTTTGTGAGAAACCCAAATTTTAGAAGAAATCAGAACCAAAATATTGGGAAAAATGTCCCTGACCAAAACATCAGGCCACCTTTCCAAGAAAATTTTGTTGAAGGTTCAACTTCTGAAGAACCTAAAGAGGATGTTGAAATAAACAATGTAACTAAGGACAAAAATGAACCAGAAGTTTTCCTATCTCAGGATGATCAAGAGAATCACATCCTTGAAACATTTCAAACTCATTCAGGAGAAACTTTTGATTTTAAAGAAGGCTATGACACAACAATTTATGAGGTTCATAAACAGTACAATTTAAGAAGCAGACGGATTCATGTGCCAGAGAATAGCAAACAGAAAGTTGTAAAACAAAATGTCAAAGCTAAAATCCCTCCTGTACAAAACATTCGCCCTATACAAAACATTCCTCCTATACAAATTTTGTCTAGGACAACTCCTAACCCCTCAAATCCAATAATTGAAGATGTGTCTGACAACCAACCAAATAATAAACAACTATCTGATACTTTTCCTCCTATAGGAAACGTAGAAGAAACAGTAGAATTTAGTTCAGAAACACCTTCAAATCATAATCCCACTCATGAAAAAGAGAAAAATGTTGAAGACCAAAAAAATAGAGAAAATCCAACTGTCCAAAACACTAGAGCTCAAACAGAAAAACCTTTCAATCTAGAGGCTGAAATAGGAAAACTAAAGATAGCTATTCCTTTATCAGAATTGGCTAGACATGATGTCTATAGAAGTCAAATCAGCAAATCCCTTAACATTAACATTACTGGAATGGATGATTCAGTGAATATTCTTGATGATCAACCCAAACTCCTTTTTGGTCCCGAGGTAAATGGCAAACTAGAAAGTGGAGGAACTCCTCCATTTTATGTGAGCTTGAACGTTAATGACAAAATATTCCATAATTCTATGCTTGATTCTAGAGCATCCCATAATTTGATGCCAAAAGCTGTGATGGAAAGATTAAACCTAGACATTACCAGACCATATAAAGATTTGTTTTCCTTTGATTCTAGTCAGGTAAGATGTTTAGGTTTGATTAAATACTTGTGTGTTACTTTGGTGCAATACCCTGCAAAGTCTGTTTTGATGGATATAGTAGTGGCTGATATTCCTCCTAAATATGGTATGTTGTTGTCTAGATCCTGGGGTGCTAAACTTGGAGGATCTATTCAATTAGACATGTCATATGCCACTATTTCAGTATTTGGTCAACCTAAAAGATTATATAGAGAGACCTTGATGAAATATTTAGTCAGTAGCCATGAGAAGCCTGAAAACTTCCCTGTCTATTCAGTGCATTTTGATATGGACTCTTTCATCCTTTATAATGCTGAAATGGACCTTCCTACTGAGCTAGAAGCACCTGAAACGGAAACTACAAATAAATCCACTGTTCAGATCGAAGAAATTTCTGAAGACAAAGAAACACCAGAAAATCAAGAGATACCAGAAAGAACTAAAAAACTAGCTCCTGTTAAGAAACATGTTAAAACAGTTGATGAAGATTATGAACATGAAATTCTGTGGCATTTAGAATTTGATGGCTCAGTAAACAAGTTAGGAGCAGGAGCTGGAATTTGGTTACATAATGTTGAAAATGATCATGCCGAAGGTCATTCTTATAGATTGAATTTTAAATGCACTAACAACATGGCTGAGTACGAAGCTCTTTTGTTAGGGCTTAAACATGTCAAGAAGTTAGGAGAAATTAGAGTATCAATCATAGGAGACTCTGAATTAATTATCCAACATATTAATGGTGAATGTTCAACAAAAGATCCCAGATTGAAACAATACAGAGAAACAGTTGTGGAAATTCTCAACACTTTTTTACAAGCTCAACTTGCCAAGATTCCCAGGAAACAAAATTTGCATGCTCACAGTCTTGCAATGTTCGCTAGCACATGTAAATTTCCTTTTGGACCTAATCATCAGTTCACAGCTGAGATTAGACATAGACCTGCTATACCGGACAATCTAATGAATTGGCAAGTATTTGTAAATAATAATTAGATCAATAGTTTTTTGACACTAGAAAATGAGTTTTCTAACAGTAATATAGATGAAGACATAACAACCAATGGATCTGATCAAGTAAATGAACAAGAAACGAATGTTTCAAAAGAGACTGCAATTCATATGCTTCACCCAACCAAATTCACTGAAAAAGATATGCAAAATTTGATACAAATGGAATTCGATGAGATCATAGAAGATGAAACTAAAATCATTAATCTGAAAGATAATCATTTACCCAAAGGATTAACTCCTTTGGAAGATATTTTTGACTCAAATGACATTCCCTTTAAACCCAAAATGGAACCTGTTAAGGCTGATATTGAAGAATGCAACTTAGGAACACCAGAAAATCCCAAAATGGTTAAGTTATCCAAATCTCTGCCAGAAGATCAAAAGGTTAAATATGCTGAACTTTTAACAGAATTCCAGAACGTTTTTGCCTGGAGTTATGAAGAACTTAAATCATATGATACATCAATCATTCAACATACAATACCTTTGAAACCAGATCAGAAACCTTTTAAACAGAAACTTAGAAGGATCAATCCTGTTTTACTACCTTCAATTGAAAAGGAAATTAAAAGAATGTATGAAGCAGGAATTATAGCTCCTATTAGGTTCTTTGAATGGGTTTCTAATCTAGTACCAACACAAAAAAAGACTGGAGAAATTAGACTGTGTGTCGATTTGAGAAATTTGAATAAAGTTTCTTTAAAAGATAACTATCATTTGCCTAAAATGGACCATATCCTACAAAGGGTAGTGGGATCTTCTAGGATATCTCTTCTGGATGGATTTTCAGGGTATAACCAGATTCTGGTTCATCCTGATGATCAAGATAAAACAACATTTACAACACCATGGGGTACTTTTAAATATGTCAAGATGCCATTTGGACTTAAGAATGCAGGAGCTACATTTCAAAGAGAAATGGACATCGCTTTTGCTAAAGAAATACATGATTTTCTGGTAATTTATCTAGATGATTTAACATTTTTTTCTAAAACAGATCAGCAACATTTAAATCATCTAAGGCAAGTGTTTATAAAGTGTAGGAAGTATGGTATTTCTTTAAATCCTAAAAAGTCATTGTTTGGTTTGGAAGAAGGAAAGCTCCTAGGTCACATTATTTCTAAAGATGGCATTAGAATTGATCCTGAAAGAATACAAGCAATTTTGCAGATACCTCATCCTAGAAACATTAAAGAACTTCAAGCTTTCATAGGAAAGATTAACTTTTTGAGAAGATTCATTTCTAGTTTAGCTGAATTACTTAGATTGCTTACTAACATGCTTAAAAAGGATTCAAGTATTGACTGGACTGTAGAAGCTAAAAAATCATTTGAAGAAATCAAAATGGCTTTAACAAGAACACCAGTTCTTACCAGTCCAAAATTTGATAGAGATTTCATTATTTTTTCATTTTCTTCTGAACATACAGTTGCAGCTGTTTTACTACAAAAAGATGATCATGGATGTGAAAAACCAATAGAATTTTTTAGTAAAGCACTTAGAGATGCATCTTTGAAATACAATATCATGGAGAAACAGGCTTTTGCACTTGTTAAAGCAATTAAAGATTTCAGAGTTTATATATTATATTCTCATGTGATAGCTTATGTACCTAATTATGTCGTTAAATACATCTTGACTCAAGATGGTATTGAAGGCAAAAGAGGTAAGTGGATAGCTACCATATTAGAGTATGATATTGAGATTAAACCAACAAAACTCATAAAAGGTCAAGGTTTGGCTCAACTCATGACTGAACCTAATTTCCAAGCCTTAGATATTAATGAATTGGCTGACGAACAGGAGATGGCGACTCCACACATCAGTCAAGCCTTTTTAGACTCACCCTGGTACACTGATATCATTTATGTTTTGCTAAACCTGCAAGCTCCTCCAGGGTTGTCCAGAACGAAACAAAGATTTTTGAAAATGACATATTTAATATATTGTATTTTAGATAATGCTCTTTTTTGGAAGAATCATGATGGAATCTTATTAAATTGTTTATTGAAAGATGAAGCTGACAAGGCACTTAATGAATTTCATGCAGGGGATTGTGGTGGACATCTCTATTGGAAGTCAACTGCAGATAAAATCTTAAGGGCTGGATTTTACTGGCCAAACTTGTTTTCAGATGTTAAGAAATTTGTAACTTCTTGTCATAAGTGTCAGATCTTTGAGGCCAAAAGAAAGTTGTTACCTTTACCATTAAAACCAATTTCCACAGAGAAACCCTTTCAACAATGGGGACTAGATTTTATTGGAGAAATCCATCCCCCTTCTTCAGGGCAACACAGATGGATTCTTACTGCCACAGATTACTTTACTAAATGGATTGAAGCTATCCCATGCAGACAAGCCAATGATTCTGTAATTATAGGGTTTCTAGAAACTAATATACTTTCAAGATTTGGTTGTCCAGAGAAAATTATAACAGATAATGCTGATGCATTTAAATCCAAGAAAATGATTAGTTTCTGCAATAAATATCAGATCACTTTAGGCCATTCAACAGCCTATTACCCCCAGGGTAATGGACTGGCAGAATCTTCCAATAAAAGCCTTATTAATATCATTAAAAAATTATTGGAAGAAAATAAAAAGAACTGGCATAAGAAACTGACCAATGCATTGTGGGCAGACAGACTTACAACTAAGAAATCAATTGGGACCAGTCCATATGAATTAGTTTATGGTATTGAGGCAAGGTTTCCATCATCCTTAGGAATTCCTGTTATGAAGTTACTTCAGGAGGCTCAAGTGAAACCAAATGATATTCAGAGAAGAATTAACCAAAAATTTACTTGCAGCAAACTAGAGAAGAAGTGTATCAACGATCTCAAGTATTGCAGGAAAAATTAAAGAAAATGTTTGAAAAAAGAACTAAAGCAGAAGATTTTCAACTAGGAGACAAAGTCCTAAGATGGGATTCCAGAAGGGAAGATAAAGGGAAACATGAAAAATTTGATTTCTTGTGGAAAGGACCTTACATGATTCATGCTTTACAGGGAAACAACACATACTTTTTGAATAATTTGGACAATTCAGAAGCTGAGGAAGGACCAGTCAATGGTCGAATGCTAAAGCACTATTTTGATCCTATTTACTAAGATGTTCTGATTTTTTCTAACTTGTACATAATATATCCTTTATAATGCATCAGTTTTGATTGGATGGTGACTTCTTAGATTTGAAGCCCAAAGTGAAGGCCCTAAGCTTCAAAAGTTTCACTATCATATATACAATAAAGCCACCAGAAGAAGGAGATTACATGGTTCAGTTTGAAAACATTTTGAGGCATTTGACCTGCTGTTCTTGACTTTTCACCAGGAAAAGCCATCCCCAAGTGGAGCCAGTGTTAGACTCCTATACCAATAGGTATCATTTTTCATGATTGTCTGATTGAACTATATAATATGTTCAAACCTTTTTTTTTGTGCAAAGGTGTTCCATATTCTTGAAAAACCAAAAAATCAAAAAATTTTAAAAAATGTAAAGAGGGTATACCCTAAAAGAAAAATCAAAGGGTGAAAAGAATAAAATGGTCAAAAAAGTGAAAAAAAAAATGGACCCCAAACAAAAAACAGACCAGGAAAGTGTGCAAGTCCAAATGCCACTACTATTTCATTTTTTTTGTAATAAACAAAATTGTGTGCAGTTTGTTAAACTTTTGCCACAATTTGCGAAGAGTCAAACTATTTAAACTTGACTCATTCATTTTTTAATTTCATGCTGTAGAATAGAGAATAAATATTTGACCAAACAGTTTAATCTTGGCAGATAAGTAGATAGGTAGAGTTAATAAAAGGTGCTCAATAGTTTAATCTGAGCCCTTGGATGCAATAAGTGTAGAATTAGATAGATTTGCCTTGTAAAAGAAAAGAAGATTGATAAGGGTTTGCCAGTCTAAGTGCACCCTAATAAAGAAGAGAAAATGGTAGTGTAAAGTAGATAGGGTAGGTAGATGGTGTTGCAAAGTTTCATGTGATGAATGATGGTGCTAAATGTGTTTAATCCTTTACTTTCATCATAAGTACTGAAGCAGAAAATACATTGGAAAATTCACAGAAAACAAAGTCAGAATCATTAACTTCCCATCTCACTTTCTCCCTAAGAGTTTTACTAATTTCCCCAAAGTGCTAAGGTATTTGAAGATTAAAGGGGCTCAAGGCATTTCCTTGACTTTTGGAGGGACCGGACCCTCGGCTTAATGATCAAAAAGACCTAAGTACTTGAAATTATTTATCATTATAATCATTCCCTTTTAATATTTTCCTAAGTAAAATTCTATTTTACTTAGGAAAATCATGCAAATTTCCAAAATAATCCCTCAAAATTATTTACTATTCTATGTTTAAGTGTTGAAGTTGATATAACACAATTTGCTTCAGAAATCTTCACTTTCCTAGATTTGTTAAGTATTTTGAGTTTCCTTGTCCCCTTGTCATATTAACATCTGATTTATTTATTAAATCCTTATTGAAACACCTTATCTTGTTATCTATAATTCCCTTTTATAATAATAACCCAAAAACCCATTTATTCTAAGTTTTGGCCAAAGTCTATTTAATCCCCTTTATTAAATAAAAATCCCACAATAAAAACCCTTTGGCTAAAAAACACCTATATATACTATCCCCGCCCCTATGGTTAATAAATTACATTGATTTATTACCATATAATAACAATATCGAAAAGGTTTTAAACATATGTTGTATGTTTTAAACGAAAAAATGAAATAAAACCTGAAGTTTTAATTTAAACCAAAACTTCGAAAAAACCCCGAGCCTCCGTAACCTGACTCCTCATAAACCATTGGGATTAATTAATCACCGGGATTAATTAATAACCAACCTTTCCGCCAATAAAATGCCTCCCGGAATAGGTAATTAAATGTTAATCATTTTAAAGACCCGTCGGTCCCGCACATTAACTCCCTTACCATCTCCCCGCTGGGTCCACCGTTGGATCACTCCGCCAAATATCTACGGTCCACGATGATTCCGCTGACTGTCTCCCATCCGAAGATTAACATGCGAAATCCAAATGGTTTCGAAACAGTGCACCCACTACGTGTCGTCTATTGAATGGATTCGTTGCCTCCCCGCGGAAAACTACCAACTCCTGAAAGCGGTGTGGAAATTACCGCTTACCGCCCGATGCCGGTGACGTGTCCTCCCGTACCATCTTGACGTCACTCCCGAAAATAATAAAAAAAAAAAGCCTGTTGACTTTGTAAATAAAACAAAACCCCGCGTATTTTCCATTATTTTGTCTGGTGATAGTGACTGCGTTCTCCACTGTGAATTTGAAAATTCCGCTGATTAAACTACTGTCGACCAAGATTGCTGAACTCCATTGCTATACCAGTGCCTGAGCATTCATCCGCCATTGACCAGTACCTGTAAATTTCAACTTTCTCCATCAAACAGGTATTTATTCGATTTCTTGTTGGAACTCTTTGAAAAATCCGCATTCCTGTGTTAAATTCACACCACAGTCTAAAAAAAAGGTCAATATTGGTCTATTTTAGTTCCTGTAACTAAAATCAAACTCCCAAAACTGTAATTGCGCCCATTCCGTGAAAAACCCCCGATACTTCCACTTTGAATACACAAGAACCAAAATGGAAGTTCTGGTAGCCCTCAGTGTAGCCCCATTAAACGCCCCTCACAAAGAATTGGAATACTTGCCATTAGTGGATAAATACTTAGTGTTCGATGAAAATCCCCTTCGAATTTATTGTCACTGCAGAGATGATTATTCGAAAGGTTTGGATGTCATTGGGTTATGGGAATCCAATTTCCCAAGATATATCATCCCCTCAGTCCGTATTTTCCCAGAAATTATCCATTACTGTCATTCCAATTATGATCCAACTCAAAGAGCAGTGTTATCCTCGGACCAGAGTATCATTTTCCCCATTACTCCTCAAGCTATCAATACAATGCTCCATTTTGAACCTGATCAAAATCTTACTCCCTTGTCCATGGAAGAACTACTTGAAAAGTCTACTCAATTGTCCCAAGAAAAATTGAAATGCATTTGCCAGACCTTTATGTTACCTGAACATCAACCTAAGGGCCCTCCTCCCTATGGTTTTTCTTATTTTACTAATTTAGGCAAGCTCATCCTGAATATGATATCCTTTGTACTGGGTTTTAATACTAGTGAATATGTTGATGAATTAACCCTAGTATTATTATCCATCTTCACTCCTGGACAGCCTCCTGCTGTGAAATATGACTTTGCATCTTTCATTGCCAATAAAATTCATGACCAGTTTATGAGGTTAGATAATGAGAAAGTGTTTAAGTATTCCTCAGTCATTTACCATCTCATCATCTATTATCAATCAGAGAAGTTCCCTTTTCTTGTTCAAAAGCTTGATGCCAAGGGAAACCCTAGATCTGTTATATTTTGGTCTGCCATAACTCACAGTTCCTATAATTCTCCCTATTCTTATGCTGAGTTCATTGATCTTTTCATACATCCTGCAACTACATTGTTGACAGGAGTTGCTCCTGCAAGACTCAGCAACGAGATTAAGAAAACTTTGCAGCTTTCAAGGACATACAAAGTTGGGGACTGGTATTTATACCAAAATTATTCAGAAATCAGAATATATGGATGTGAACTTTGTCCATTCAAATTGCCTAAATATGTGCCTATGAGACTTTTTGCCTTAGAATATTTCAGGAAAATGAATAATTCTGATGTTATTCATTTTTGTAATGCTAAAAAGAAAGCCCAACTCAGAATCAAAAGTCAGTTAGGTCCCTATATATGCAATTCTAGGGATGCTGAACAAGAAGCAGAAAATATATTGCAAAACCATTTCAAGTTACAAAAGAGTTTCCGTTGGATTCCTTATGATCCATTCAGTTTTATCTGTGACAAAAGAATGAAGAACAAATCAACACCCTACTTTCACCACAGAATTCCAGAAATAGAACAATATGCTAATCAAGATGAGTGGGTGGAAGGAACACTAGTTGAGCAAGATAGTGAAGAAGACAATATGAACAAAATTATGAAAGATCTTGAGAAAAAGTTTGACCTAGAATCTTTTGGGCAAGTGCAGGTACCTCATATTGGCACTTCTTCAGCAGGAAATCTTCAACAGGGATTACAGGAAATCAGTCCATCAATTACAGTTGAGTCTAAAGGCAAAGGGAAAGAACCTGAAGTACAAGTTATTGAAACTTTCATTATGACAGAAAAGCCTCAAACTTCCAAGGCACCAGATCAAACACAGGTTTCTCCTACTCAGGTTAATCACCCTGAAGTTTCAGAGTTGCAGACTCCATCTAATGTGGAAATAGGCAAGAAAAGACAGGTTGCAGATCCCACTCCTCCCAAAGGATCCTCACAACAACATCAAACTAAAAGGCAGAAACTGAATCCACTTCCAGAAGTGGAATCTATAGATGAAATCATTGATGATGAAAGAGAGGATAGTCAACTAACTGGTTCAGTTAGTGAAATACACAAGGTCACAAAGGAAAGGAACTACAAAAACAGTTGAGCACTGAAGTATCTTCCTTTAAACAGCCAAAAACAGATGCAGGTGATATAAAGAAGACTTTCATTAATATAAAAGCCAAGAATGACCCATTGAGGATGCAGGTATATGATCAGTATCTTAGATTGGATCCACACAATCAAGAAAGATTAATGTCAGCTTTTGACATTCAACAAGGGAAGATGATGATGAGCCATTTCAAATCCAAAGTGCCAAAACCCAAGACAACATCTGATTACATTAGGACCAATTTTGAGGTCCTAGCAAAAGACATTCATCCATTAGACCAGATAGAGCTACATAAACAAACTGGGGAAATGATATATTCCACCCTTACTGATAAGGCAATGACAGCCTATAGATTGCAAGATTCTTTAAATAATACAAATACCCAGTTGCAAATTGAGAAAGCTTCTTCTCAGGAAAAAGATAACAGAATAAAATCTCTGGAAGAAATAATCATCAGTTTGGGTCACAATCCCAAAGATATAAAAAGCATTGAGGCACTGATTAAAAAGAAGGATGATGATATTGCTGCACTGAGAAAGCAATTGAAATTGCCAGCCTCAAGGCATCCCCAAACTCAAGAAGTTTTGAAGGAAAATTCACAAGAAGAAATGATGGAATTGCTCCTAAAAATGACTGAGCAACTGAGTGAGACCGAGAAAGAACTGGAGCAGGCATTAAAAGAAAAGGAAGCTATCATGCAGACATCCACCACAGGGGCTACTACAACTACAGGTACAACAGCAGCAGATCAACAAACAGATCCATCACAGGTAAATACTTCCAATTTAAGTTTTGATGAATTAGCAAAACAAATGGAAAGTTTAAAACTCAGAGTCACAGAACTTCAATCTACAAAATTACAATTGGTGAATTTGGAACAAAAATATGATATGTCAAAAAAGATTGTTGCTGATAATACAAGGGAAATTAAGAGGCTGGAAAAATTGGTTAAGGCTTTAGAAAAATATCTCTCATTAGAAAAGCCTTTAAGAGAAATAGATGAAATTCTTTGGAATAATATTATTGGTTCAATAAAGAGTATTTGGTCCTTTGTTCAAATAATCTTTGGACAAAATGACTTGGTCAAAGTAGCTCAGGAAGAAATTGACAAAACAAGAGAAGAATTAAGGAACAGACCTGAGCAAGCAAATCAACTTATACAGTTTTTGAACACCCAGACCAAGCAGCAGCTTGCAAAGCTTGGAATTGAGGACAGGACAGGTAATATTTTAGAAATAAAAAGGGTTTTTACCAAGAGAACTTTTATGCAAAATCTAGAAATAAAATGCTCAGATATCCAGCAAGAGATCAGTGCATTTAAAGAAAGGTTTAATTTTTTGATAGCCAGCGGATTGGCCAGTCCAATGATTTCAGAAGACCAAATAATGGAATTGGAAACTTATATCAACAGATTAGACATACATGCTCACAATGTTGCATGTTCCTCTACCAGCTCATCAGAAGCAACATTGCCAACAGGAAAGAATCTCTACAACAGACTACAAAATTTGTTTCATCTTGAGCATGAAATAAGGTATTTGTTCCCTAATCGGCCCAATTTTTTTAGATACACAGAGGCCGATGAAACATTAAGAAAACTCAAAAGAACCGTAATAGCAGAAGACAAATGGTGGGAAGACCTGTTGGAAATTTTGTAAAATTCATCTTCAGATAGAAATTTTTGCCTTTTACTATTGTGTAAAGTATAAATAAATGACTAAAGGTTAAAGAGTATTAGTTTGGCAGTTGAAAGTGTATCAATATAAATAAAGAGTATCAGACAAGCAAAGCGGTCAAAAAGAATTACTCAAAAGGACAGCATCGAGCCCTTTTGTAGGACCTGCCTCCAGCACATCCACAAAGGGAGGAAACAACACACCAGTAGTTATCTTTTGTCCTATCTACGAGACCATCTGTCTCCTTTTTTATTGTAACTTATTTATTAGTCACCCTAGATTATTTCCTAGGTTAGGGTGAGATATTTTAAATCATTTTTTGTATAAATAAGCCCTCAAATAAAGTATTGGGGGTGGATTCTACTACTTTGCTGTGACATTGATGTTTTTGGAATAAAAGTGTTTTGGAGAAATTTATTTGTTGCTTGCTGGATGACAATTTGAAGCTCAGGAATTTTTGCAGGATTCATGTGTCGGACTGCAGTTCAATAAGTCTTTCTATCTTATGTCTTAAGTTTTATATCTGTTTATATTATCATCGTGTCCATTTTTGAATAATTGACATAGAAGAATAAATCAGAATTTACTTAATTGTACTCTGATTTCAATTGTGATTATTCTAAATGTTTTCCTCTAAATTAGTTATAAGCAACGAATTCTTAATTGCTCTTGTTTCTCTAATTTAAGCATATTGATTACTATAGTAAAGAATTCTTCACTGCTCTTTATTTGTAATCATTCCATTTCTTTCTTTTGAACATGTTGAAAGATTCTTGAGTGCCTTTCATCCCTTCAAAACCCATTCCATCCACTTTAATTCCTAAAAATTGTTCTATGTTTGGCTATCTTGCCCTGCAAAGCCATCTTGTGTGTAGAAGATTAATCCAGTAAAGCCATCCTTTGACTCCATAGCCCAATGGACTGAAAATATTCAACCTTTCCCTTAGTTGGCGAATTCTACCATTTTCAAACAAAATCTTGGATTTATAACTAGCCTAAAAACTTTCTAAGGACAAAGATAAATGATAAAGAGAGAGCGCTCTCTAGATGCAGATTGGCTAGATTCTGCATCTGAAGGTTGGTTTGTGGTTACCTCGGGTATACTTTCCTTTTCTTACATCTTCAAGGAAAACCTGAGTGATAACACGAGTGACATGATGATGAGATATATTGATGAAATGGCTAGGTGCCTATGAATATTGTTGTATTGACCCTCAAACTCAACTTCAGGATAAGAAAGAGGATAATTTACCTTGAAAAATAAATAAGTCAAATGAAAGTAAGGGACCATGGAAACTTGATTTTATGGGTAGGAATTAATGAAGTTTTGTTTACTGTGAGATAGAAATTTTTTGGACCAAGGAGTGAGGATACACTTTTATTCTCTTGACTGACCATGTCAAGAGTGAGAGCAACCATGTAGGACTTGTCTTTTCGACTTCTTGAAGTGACATGCACTTTTCATTTTTTCTTGGATGATGGCCATTATCCAGTAATTACGTGCATTGGGATAATTAGAGTGTCAAAATATCATAAATAAAAGATGTAAATAATTTTATATATGATTTCCTTTTGTAATTAACACTTGAATTATTTATTAGTACACTACCAAAATAATGCAAAAAAGAAAAGAAGAAAATGAACAAAAGAGTAACGAGTAGCTTTATTGTGAAGGTGAATAAAAGCCAAGCAAAAAATGCATGCAATACATTAAGTTGTCTCTTTATTCAAAGGTTGGTTATCTTTCTTCATGCCTTTGGAATGGAAAATAAGACTTCATTACTTCTTGTTGCATTTGAGAGAGAGACCTTACCTCTACATGCACATGAACATAAGATGAGTTGGTAAGGTCAGATTTAACTAAGCTCCTTAAGGTCAATGGGTGTTGATCCTAGATTTGTGCTACATGGATATGAAAATTTTAGAGTGGTTGTCGAGGAGATTAAATAAAATCATGATTACATATATAAATATCATATAATTCACTAACATACCTCGAGGTAAATGGGTTGTGATTCCAATGCTTTAATTATTTCGACTCAGTAATGGTATTACCTTAGTTAGAAGGTGAGTTTCTCCTTATTGCTTCACACCCCCCTCCCACCACATTTCAAATTTTAGACCAAGTAAGAAAACATCGACACCCTTATTCTTGTGAAAATGAGAAGAATGAGGACTTGAATAGATTTACCTCCCATCCTAACTTCTTGAAGCATTGACTCACCTTAGTGAAATGGTTATATGATAGTTTAGTTTCTCATTTCATCATACTCACACTCTCATGAGGGTGGATAGGACCTCCATGTTTACTCCTAGGCATAAAATGTACTTCAATGAACTCTATATAATGATGCATTCCTATATGGATCCCTTTTGTTTGTGAATGAGGTGCTTTCTACTTTCTCATGGTTAATGAAGAATATGAGTGAGAAGAATCAAAGCCCTTATCAATGTGAATATACTAAGCGATGAAGAGAAAGAGAATGGTGTTTGGTGATGGGAAGGGCATATTGAGGGTCAAGAGCTACACTGGAGTTTCACTTCTGACTTCTTTCTTACTCCAATGTTCATTCACCATATTGTTTGAGACTAAGGTGTTTATCATTCCATTGCATGATTTTATGATCTCATAGAATCCGTATGATTAGCTCCATCATCCATACATGAGTGTTTTTTATGGGCAATCGGATAGTATGTTGTCCAAATGTAGGGGAATGTATGTTAGCATTGATTATTATGGGTAGGGGATTTCAAATATAGAGTGGATGTTTTTCAAACCAAAATAAGGTTGTTGTGAATATCAAAACTTCCTACAACAAATAAGGGAATTTTTTAAATTAAATAAACATTTCATATCAATTTATGATTTTATATATGTTGAAGGTTGAACTTTGATCATTGGTATTGCTATTCTCTTTTCTTCAATCAAATATATATATCCTAGAGAAACCCACTAGGGAAATCCTCTCATGCTAAATATGGTACCAGGGATAAAAATGATTCTTTTGGGGCTCAAGTCTCATACAACAATATAATTATTAATGGCTCAACATGTCACTTGTGAGAAATTATCCTAGGTGAGAAGGAAGAAACTTCTCACAAAAACACAAACTAAACCCAATTGACTAATATTTCTATGGTTTATCTTAGCTATCAAACCATAACTTAATGAGCTCTATCTCAATCACTAAATCACACCTCCACAAATCCAATAAAGAATATTTAATATACAAAAAAATTGGCAAACATATAATAAAATTCCATGCCAAATGTTAGGATCCTATAATAATACGATTCATAATTTGTGAATTGACTTTGATTAAGTCTTGTAAATATGTACATACCTTGCCTTCTACAAGTTGTTTTCCCATATTTGAAAATAAATTAAAAATGAAAAGTGGGTAAAGTACTAAAAGAAAGATCAAAGGACTTGAAAAGAAAAGATAAAAAAAGAATAAAAAATAGACCCCAAAAGAGAAAGAGAAAAAATAAGACATGAAAGTGAGCATGTAAAAATGCCACTGCTATTTAATTTTACTGCAAGAATAATGATTGTGTGCAGATTGTCAATAAATGCCATAATCCATCATCAGTTAAACAGTTCAATCTTAACTTTTCATGCTTTGAATTTCATGTTTTAGATAGAGAATAAAGATATGTCAAACAATATTAAATTGACAAATCAGTAGATAAGGTAGATAATAAATGAGGAGCTCAAAAATTTAATCTAAGCCCTCGGATGAAATAAGGTTAGACTTAGATAGTTTTTATGTTTTGAAAGAAAATTGATTTAGGGTTGCAAGTTTAAATGCACCCATGCAAATGAAGTAAAAAATGTTAGAAATAATGATGGGTAGGTAGAAAGAAGTTGTGCAAGAATGTAATAAAGCATCATTGGGCAAAAATTACTAATTCCCCTCCCCTACAATTATTCAGTATTCTAAACTATTAGTTAAAAAGAATTAGAGCATTTCTTTGACTTCTGTTGGGACCGGACCCAAGGCTCGATAACTGATTGGTTAAAAATATTGAATTCCTACACAATATCCATCAACATTTACCCTTCATCCACAAATCATAATCCCTTTTCCTAAGTAAAAATCCATTTTTACTTAGTAAAAGTAAAAAACCTAAATAATTAACTTCATTTCCTTTCAAAATCACTCAAAACCCATAAAATGCATTTTATCCTAAGTTAAAGTGTGAACAATACAAAAGGTACAAACTATGCTTTATTTACACTTAGTGTTAAATCATGTATTTTTATTCATGATATAAATTATCCCTTTATTTCATATTAAATTCTAACTATATTTACTAATTCGCTAAAACTATACCCTCCCGTATAGTATTAAATCCTTTGTATTTTAATAACCCACAAAACCCAATATTTAAGTTTTAACCAATGTTTAAATAACCCACATGAATAAATAAAACCCGCCTTTTTATCTCCATTGGTTTAAAACATATCATTAAAACTAATCCCGCCTCCCTTATGGTATTAGAACACTTGTTAAGGTTTTATACCATATAATATAAATACCCTTGCCTGTGATTGAAATATTGTTTAATGTTTTAAATTAAAACATATAACATTATGGCCCCCCGCCAATCAAAATAACATGAAGTTTTAACTTTATAAATACATAATTGTAAACGTTATAACCAATCTCGCTGCATATATTATACCCTGTACCCCACTCTGAACGCCGAGCAACTTCAAGAATAATCTCACCCGTTCGCATTAGCCATCCCAGATCTAACGATCATAAGCCCATATCGCAAATAAAGTTGCACGATTATAACACTATACCTTCCATGTGAAATGGGTGGTTTTCCACCCTTATCTCTCCTCCACGTGGTAGTAGCCTATTGGATCACATCCGATCCAATCAAAACAACTTACCCCCCATCTCTCATGTGATAAACCACTCCGGTTTTCTGCCTCCAGTGCCAAACCGCCTCCGCTCTGACATGACCACATTTAATGCCGACTTGTTTTGACCTAAAAACATTATAAAACCTTCATAATACATATATTCAAACCCTTTCAGTATGCGTTCATCCTCCCGACTGAAGAAACAGACCTTGTACACATTATTTTGCTTCCAGAGACCTTAAAAAGCCATCTGAACTTGTCTGAGACCTTGAAACCCAGTTAAAAACCAAAATTCCTGCACAAACAGATATTATTCACAAAAAAAGACCTGTTTATCATTTTGAAAGGAGTTTTCTGAAGGAATTAAGCCTAATAACGCTGTTTTAGCCACAAAAAAGACTTATATTTAACTTCAAAAAAAGTATTTGATGAAAAAACCTGATAAAACCCCAGTTTCGAATACTGTAACTTGTTTAAATCAAAATTGAAGAATTTTTAAGCCTTTTTACAGATATTAGGAACCTTTGAATAATTCAAAACCCTTTTCAAATAATCAAAACACATCTCTGCCCTTATTCCCACACCTCTGTGAAATTGCGAGAAACCCTTGCTATGGATAGAATTCCTTTCACTGTATTCCCTGTTCCCTAAATTCATTATTATCTTCCCTTCGGACTAGGGTTTATTAATGAATTTTTTGATTGTTATAGATTATTATCAGAATATGAAATTGGGCCAACAGTTTCAATACTAGTTGACGAAAATGTTTGCTCCAAATTCTCAGATTTTAATTCAAAAGCTTCATTGAACAAATAGTTCGTATACAAAGAAGGATTAAATCAAAGTCAGAGAGAAATTAGAATGATGAAATTACATAGTGAATTGTAAAATTGAAATAAGAATTCACAGTGACAGTGAAAACAGAATATTCAAATAGCATCAAAGTTAAAGTGTATCAGATGAAAGTCAGAGTGAAGGTTAAAACAAAGTTACAGAGTAGTCAAGGTAAAAAAGTAAAAGTAAATACAGAGACAGTAATGATTAAATAGAGATGAAAATGCTTTCACCAACAATGAATTTTATCCAAAGTGAAAGTAAAAATAGTGAAAAGAACAGTAAGGTTAAAAGATGAAAACAGAGCATGAAGGGACATTTTTGCAGAAATTTCCTGTTTAAGTCATAGTTTTGGAGAGAATATTGTGGTCAGACCAATATGAATTTTGGAAAACTGGAGGAGGTTTATGTTCTTATAATGTCAACCGACAAAAACCTATCTCACGTTACGCACATGTATTACAGAATGAGAGATACGTGCACATATTTACAGCTTATTTTTCAGGTTGTGCAAAGTTTTGTTTTACACATATTTTTATAGAGCCTATTGTGAACTACTGGAACTGAATTTTGGAAAAATGAGAGAGGTTTATCTTAATAACATATTTATCTACAAACAAATTTTTCACTTTTTACATATCTATTTCAGATTGAGAAATACAAAGGTATCATTGGACCCCAATTTTGCATAATTTCTGGAGCAAAATGCACAAGGAAGGAGACAATTAGTGACTTGGATGCCTCATCATCAACTAAGAGTTGATATCAAATTAGAATTCTCTTCTTTGTCACCATCAATTCATAAGTATAGTTCCAAATAGATTCATTAGTTTTGAGTGTCATTTTATTGATTTCTATTTATGTAAAACAGTTTGAGATATTTGTAAACCATTCTTGATATTTTTTCAAGATATTCTAGTTTAGAAATTGTATAAATACTTCATCCTTTGAAGTATTATTCTGGAATAAATTTCTGAATATTTCTATAGTCATTTTTGTTGGACTTGAAGGCTTTTGTGTTGAAAATTTTGAGTAGAAGACTAGATCAGATCAGTTAGCATCATATTTCAGGATTCATGTGATGAACCATTGGAGTGAAGTATTTTCTACTTGTTATTGTTTATCTTATTTGTTTCATGCTTCCATTATGTGTTCTAAATTTTAATGAATAAGCAGGAATTTTATTTGAAGATTTATTAAAAGCACCTTGTCTTTACTGTTTATCATTTCTATGTTTTCTGTTGATTTCCAGAGTAGGGAACCCTTAATTTCTCCCTCTTTCATTTGACCTCTACCTACTACTTCCCTTTTCAGGATCAAAGAACCCTTCATTGCTCTTTCTCCCGATCAAACCACTTCACCAAATAGCCTTCCAAGATCTTCAAAGGCTTATATATCTTGCCGTAAAAAAATTTGACTTTATGACCTTGATCCTAGTTATCTCTGTTTAACTTTTGACTCCTTAGCCCAATGGACAAACATATTTCCCACTATCCATCTCATTAAGTGATTTTTCCCACCAAACCAAACCAAATCGAAACCAAATTGCACAATCATAACTAGCCTAATATCTTATAATCAAAACAAAGTTAAATCTTATAGAGAGAGCCCTCTCTGAACCCTAGGAAGGCTAGATCCTAGAGTTTAAAAGTAGGTTTGTGGTTACCTCGGCGAGTTATTTATTTAACCTTGAGAAATTACTGAGTGATATCATAATGGCGACCATACTGGGGAAGACTAAAATTTTCTTCAGAAATATTTTAGAGGTTCAGATCTGATCTATGATGGTGGAAAATGATCAGACACACAAAGATTAAAATCATCCAGTTGGTGACTCTAAATCAATTTCATAATCAAGACTCCACTGGAGGAATGAACCTAAAAGAAAAATATGGAAAGATCAGGCTTTCAACTTGGATCTTAATCCAAGACATTATGTTCTTTCTCATTACGAAAATTTTCAATGTACATTGTATTTTATAGAAGGATATAGCTTGGTTGTATAGATACAGTGGCCCTTATTTATGACTAATTTACAAGATGAACCCAATAATACAATGCAGGTATGCTCCCATGAGCAAATATCACATACCTAGATTTCAACACAAACTGCCAAAGGTAGATTGGGATAAAAATCTTCCTATGTTTCAAGATGAGAATATTGATGATCCTTTGTTACATCTCATTAAATTTCATATACACTCATAGATATTGAAGGGTGATTGGTATGAGGATTTCCTCATGAAGCTATTCATAGAAACCTTAGAAGGAAAAGCAATGGAATGGTATGAAGCTCTCAAACTTGCTAGATTATTTTCTTTAAAGGATTTTCACAAGGTATTTTATGAGAATTACAAAGAAGATTTTCCATCTTTATTATTAGTTGAAAATTGTTTTGATCAAGCTGAATATCTCATACATTACCTTAAAAATATTAATGAATATTTAGGAAATCTATATCATGAAGATTTATTAGTAGCATTCCATAACTTTCATTCTCAAGTTAAGTGTCATGATAATCAAGAGGAGTTAATCAAATATTGAATAGATCAGGAGATGAATCAAGATCCATAAAGCCCCTCTATAGTAACAAATGATGTTTCATATAATGTTTTGAATGAAGTTAAATAAAATATTCAACCTCATGATCAATTTTTACATAAGAGAAAAAACAATTTTTATTCAAATCTAAGAATTCAAATATTCCCACTCCCCTCACTGAAGAAGAAATCAATTTTCTTCTAAAGATGCAACCATCCTCAAAATATTTACAAAATGAAGAAATTGTTTCTACTTATTCTAATGTTGATGTATGTACTAATTTTTTTATCCATGAAGATATAGAAGAACAGGTTGATGCTCATGTTTTTCTACCTTCGCAAAAAGGCCCATTGGCTGATAGTATTCCTATTGAGAAAAATGATGACCTTCAAATAGAGTGCAACCAATCTAATCAAGATATATCAGGATTGCTAGAAAAGAAATCTGCTAATCTAATGTGTATGATTGATGACATTCATATTTTGAAGATTTTCCTAAGTATGATTAGTAAGATGATAATTATGTTCTCCAAATTCAAGCTAACTTCACAGAGCAATCACTAGCTAGTTTGTGGGATGAGGAAGTTCAGTTTCAGCAACTCAAATATAGTGATGAGGCAATACACATCAAATATGGAAGTGAAGAAGAAAGTTCAAAAATTTTGAAAGAAATTTCTATACCATTATGCTCTAAAGCATTTCAGTTTTTAAAGGATGAACAACCCCTAGAAATCTATGAAGTTCCATTAAAACCCATATATAACTTGCAGCAATATTTCAAAGTTTTTCATGATCAAATATCTGATGTGATGAATGATAAATGCAATCAAAATCTTTCTCCATTAACTAACTATAAGCTTTAGTATCAATATGATAAAAAATTTAGCAGTCAAACATTAGAACCAGTAGAAATATCATCACAAAGTTTATCTGCAAGTTTGTAGGGAGATAAAGATGAAAATAACATTTTAGTTTCATGGCATGGAGGCAATCCAAAACATATGTGCAATTGTTTAAATCAATTAAACATTATTGTATATATCTTGGAACATCCTTTTGAAAAAATTCTAGAGTCAACAAAGGAAATCAAGTATTTCCTTATTCTCTCATTTGTTGACAAGTTTCTAATGGTTTGTAGAATTAGAATTTTGATAATCAACAAGAAAATGCAACAAAATCTATCAATGTATATAATGCTTGAATGGTTGCATTGTCTATTTAATTTTACCTAACCAACAGTTGGACAACTGATTAGAGTAAGTAGGTAGGTTTTTAGCTTATTTCAGTTTTCAGTTTTCAGCTAGCTTGAAATAATTCATTAAGATTTGAAAGCCAAGGAAAAGGCCCAAAAATATTGATGATGTTTGGTTTGAAAGTTGCAACACATTTTAGTCTCAGATAAGATTTCAGTTTGCTGAAAAAGTTGTAAATTTAGTTCAAGAGTTTTCAGTCACAACATTTGCATGTTTGGGATTGGCCCAATGGATCAAGCTACTATTCGATGGTGTTCTTGACATATCACAAGGAGATGCCATCCCCATGTGGAGCCACTGTTAGAATCCTATAATAATAGGATTCATAATTTGTGAATTGAATTTGACTAAGTCTTGTAAATATGTACATACCATGCCTTCTACAATTTTTTTCCCATATTTGAAAATAAATTAAAAAATGAAAAGAGGGTAAAGTACTAAAAGAAAGATCAAAGGACTTCACTAGAAAAGATCAAAAAAGAATAAAAAATAGACCCCAAAAGAAAAAGAGAAAAAATGAGACATGAAAGTGAGCATGTCAAAATGCCACTTCTATTTACTTTTACTGCAAGAATAATGATTGTGTGCATATTGTCAATAAATTCCATAATCCATGATCAATTAAACAGTTTAATATTAACTTTTCATGCTTTGAATTTCATGTTTTAGATAGAGAATAAAGATATGTCAAACAATACAAACTTGAAAAATCAATAGATAAGGTAGATAATAAATGAGGAGCTCAACAATTTAATCTTAGCCCTCGAATGAAATAAGGTTAGACTTAGATAGCTTTTATATTTTGAAAGAAAATTGATTTAGGTTGCAAGCCTAAATGCACCCATGCAAATGAAGTAAAAAATGTTAGAAAAAATGATGGGTAGGTTGAAAGCAGTTGTGCAAGAATATGATAAAGCATAATTGGGAAAAAATTACTAATTCCCCTCCCGTACAATTATTCAGTATTCTAAAATATTAGTTAAAAATGGTCAGAGCATTTCTTTGACTTCTGTTGGGACCAGACCTAAGGCTCGATAACTCATTGGTTAAAAATATTGAATTCCTACACAATATTCTTCAATACTTACCCTTCATCCACAAATCATAATCCATTTTCCTAAGTAAAAACCCATTTTTACTTAGTAAAAGTAAAAACCCTAAATAATTAACTTCATCCCCTTTCAAAATCACTCAAAACCCATAAAATGCATTTTATCCCAAGTTAAAGTGTGAAAAATACAAAAGGTACAAACTATGTTGTATTCACACTTTACTTAGTGTTAAATCATGTATTTTTATTCATGATATATATTATCCCTTTATTTCATACTAACTTCTAACTATATTTATTAATTCCCTAAAACTACACCCTCCCGTATAGTATTAAATCCTTTGTATTTTACTAACCCACAAAAAAAAAAATTTAAGTTTTAACAAATGTTTAAATATCCCATGTGAATAAATAAAACCTGCCTTTTTATCCCCATTGGTTTAAAACATATCATTAAAACTAATCCCCCCCCCCCCCCCCCATGTTATTAAAACACTTGTTAAGGTTTTATACCATATAATATAAATACCATCACCTGTGATTGGAACATTGGTTAATGTTTTAAATTAAAACATATAACAATATCCCCCCCGCCAATCAAAATAACATAAAGTTTCAACTTTATAAATACATATTTATATATTTTATAACCAATCCTGCTGCATATATTAGACCCTGGACCCCACTCCGAACACTGAGCAACTTCAAGAATAATCTCACCCATTTGCATTAGCCATCCTAGATCTAACAATCATAAGCCCATATCACAAATAAAGTTGTGTGATTATAACACTATCCTTTCCATGCAAAAAGGGTGGTTTTCCACCCTTATCTCTCCTCCACGCGGCAACAACCTATTGGATGGCATCTAATCCAGCCAAAACAACTTACCATCCATCTCCCATGTGATAAACCACTCTGATTTTCTACCTCCAGCGCCAAACCGCCTCCGCTCTGACATGAGCACATTCAATGGCGACTTATTTTGACCTAAAAACATTATAAAACCTTGATAATACATACAGTCGAACCCTTTCTGCATGCATTCATCCTCCCGACTGAAGAAACTGACCCTATACACATTTTTTTGCTTCCAGAGACCTTCAAAAGCCATCCGAACATGTCTGATACCTCGAAACCTAGTTTAAAAAAAAATACCTACACAAACAGGTATTCTTCACAAAAAATGACCTGTTTATCATTTTGAAAGGATTTTTGTGAAGGAATTAAGCCTAATAAAGCCCTTTTATCCACAGAAAAGACTTATATTTAACTTCAAAAAAAGTATTTGATGAAAAACCATGATAAAACCCCATTATAGAATACTGTAACTTGTTTAAATCAAAATTGAAGAAGTTTTAAGCCTTTTACAAATCTGGGGAACCTTTGAATAATTCAAAACCCTTTGAAAATAATCAAAACCCATCTCTACCCTTATTCCCACACCTCTGTGAAATTGTGAGAAACCCTTGCTATGGCTAGAATTCCTTTCACTATATTCCCTATTCCCTAAAGTCATTACTGGCTTCCCTTCAGACTAGGGTTTTATTAACGAATTTTTTGATTGGTACATATTATTATCGGAATATGAAATTGGGCTAACAGTTTCAATACTAGTTGACAAAATTGTTTGCTCCAAATTCTCAGATTTTAATTCAAAAGCTTTAGTGAACAAACAATTCATATACAAAGAAAGGATTAAATCAAAGTCAGAGAGAGATCAGAATGATGAAATTACATAGTGAATGGTAAAAGTGAAATAAGAATTCACAGTGACAATGAAAATAGAATAGTAAAAGAGCATTAGAGTTAAAGTGTATCAAGTGAAAGTCAGAGTGAAGGTTAAAACAAAGTTACAGAGAAGTCAAGGTAAAAATGTAAAAGTAAATACAGAGGTAGTAATGGTTAAACAGAGATGAAAATACTTTCACCAACAATGAATTTTATCCAAAGTGAAAGAAAAAATAGTTAAAATAACAGTAAGGTTAAAATATGAAAACAGAGAATGAAGGGACATTTTTGCAGAAATTTCCTGTTTAAGTCATAGTTTTGCAGAGAATATTGTGGCCAGTCCAAGATGAATTTTGAAAAACTGGAGGAGTTTTATGTTCTTAAGATGTCAACCAACAAAAACATATCTCACATTATGCACAAGTATTACAGAATTAGAGATACATGCACATATTTACAGCTTATGTTTCAGACTATGCAAAGTTTTGTTTTACACATATTTTTACAGAGCTTATTGTGAACAATTGGAACTAAATTTTGGAAAAATGAGAGAGGTTTATCTTAGTAACATATTTATCTGCAAACAGCTCTTTCATGTTTTACATATATATTTCAGATTGAGAAATATAAAGGTATCATTGGACCCCAATTTTGCATAATTTCTAGAGAAAAATGCATAAAGGAAAGAGACAGTTAGTGACTTGGATGCCTCATCATCAACTAAGATCTGATATAAAATTTGAATTCTCTTCTTTTTCACCATAAATCCATAATTATAGTGCCAAATAGATTCATTAGTTTTGAGTGTCCTTTTCTTGAGTTCTATTTATATAAAATAGTTTGAGATATTTGTAAACCAATCTCGATATTTTTTCAAGATATTCTAGTTTAGAATTTGTATAAATACTTCATCCTTTGAAGTATTATTGTGGAATAAATTGTTGAAAATTTCTATAGTCATTTTTGTTGGACTTGAAGGCTTTTGTGTTGCAAATTTCGAGTAGCAGACTGGATCATATCAATTAGCATCATATTTCAAGATTCATGTGATGAGCCATTGAAGTGAAGTATTTTCTACTTGTCATTGTTTATCTTATTTGTTTCATGCATCCATTATGTGTTCTAAATTTGAATGAATAAACAAGAGTTTTATTTCAGGATTTGTTAAAATCACCCTGTCTTTACTGCTTATCATTTCTATGTTTTCTGTTGATTTCCAGAGTAGGGAACCCTTAATTGCTCCCTATTTCATTTGACCTCTTCCTACTACTTCCCTTTTCAGATCTAAGAACCCTTCATTGCTCTTTGTCTCGATCAAACCACTTCACCAAACAACCTTCCAATATCTTCAAAGTCTTATCTATCTTTCCCTGAAAACATTTTACCTTTTTACCATGATCCTAGTTCTATCTACTTGACTTTTGACTCCTTAGCCCAATGGAAAAACAAATTTCCCACTACCCATCTCATTAAGTAATTTTTCCCACCAAACCAAACCAAATCAAAACCAAATTGCACAATCATTACTAGCCTAATATATTATAATCAAAACAAAGTTAAATATTAGAGAGTGAGCCCTCGTTGAACCCTAGGAAGGCTAGATCCTAGAGTTTAAAAGTAGGTTTGTGGTTACCTCAGTGAGTTATTTCTTTAACCTTGAGAAATTACTGAGTGATAACACCAAAAAAATAACACAAGCTGTAAATGATATGTAGTAATGTGATATATGTTAGCCTTGGGCACACAGCCTAAAATCATTTCAACTTATTTATGGAGGGAGGAGGGGGCTAAGGAACCATAACTAGTATAGGATAAAATGTGTAGTTAGTTGACTCTAAAGATGATACTACCAAAGGCAAACATATATTTGGTTACTATGGCTATTTTCATCTTGTGGATGGAATTTTGGGGATTCCCTTTGACCCCACTAAGGGTTCCTATTCTCAATCCTCATAAAATTGTGGTTTGGTACTCATGGTGGGAAGAACAATCATTTCACTCAATGTATTAGAAGCTATTGGGATGGGTTATAAAGGTCAAGGTTGAATTAGTAAATGGGAAGCTCTTCATGTGGTTCAATAAACTAAGGCAAGGAACTAGCAAGTTGTAATTAATGAAGACCGTGTCATTTTTTTTGTAAAATGGGAAAGTATTATATTACTTGAGCAATAAAAAACATAGATCATATTTTATTCCTACTTGTTAGTCACTAGGGAAATCATACCAATAACATAAAAATATGCATTTTTTCCATATAAATAACGTGAACTAGATAACAAAACCAAGAAGATAATGTAGCCAAAAAATAGTTTAAGTGTTTTCAAACTAAGCGAAAGATAACAACACCTATGATCATAGCTAGGCTAATACTATCATATATAGTCAAAAGGAAGATTAAGAACATATACTCTGATGGATAATTGACCTGGATAGTGTTAGGTATATCACCCTCCTCATCGAAGGTGGAGAACTCAAAGTATTCCAAATTATTAGCTGGGATTGAAACTTTTTCAATTAGCTTCCTTGTGTGACATTGAATTTCATCAATGTATACAAGGGTCTTCTATTTGGTTTTTTAGCGTTATACTATAGTTTTTTCCATTATGGTTTAAATTTCCACATGTAAGTATATTATTTATCTTGTCCTGATGTTCCCAGTATCTAGAACCCAATCACCACTCTCTTCTTCTGCGTTATCATTAATGATGAAATATCATTAAATTCTAGCCTCTTACTCTTCTTGTTCAATTTCCATCCAAATTTTAGGATGGGTGGAGTGCACATAAACAACAACAAACCTTTCTACCAAATGTTAGGCCCACGAGTTGTAGAGAGTGTTAGAGTTAGTATTTTAATCCTACCATCAGTGATAAAAATCCTCTTTTCATATCATTTTAGGAGTCCCACTCAGAAATTTTTTATCATTCCACTAGGTCATGCAAAAAATTTACTCATTGATGCTATTACTAATACAAAAACATCACTCCTCCTTAAAAATTCATACTTTTTGGCCCACATTCATGTCTTGCTGAGCATACTTCAGTCATGAAAGTTTTGTTCATCATGTCATTATGTCAGTCAGGTCACCATGAAGTTTGGTTGCTCAAGGTCTTCATTAGGTCTCTAGGTTTTAATTTTGCAAGGTCCAATAAAACACCATTCCATTGCATAATTCCAGCAAGTAAAGGGTGATCCAATAAACTTTTCCTCGCCATGTGAAGATGACTTGTAAAGAAAAGTTACTGTTTCAACATGTAATTTTTATATCTCCATTATGTAATTTTATGTCATTTAAATGTAATAAGTTCACAATATCAAGCTGCTAATTCAGTGTTCCAAATATTCCAAAGCACCAAAAAGTCAAATTCAAAGAGTTCTCAAAGACCATCAAAAGATCAATTAGTCAAAAGAAATAGTCAAGTGAAAGGGTAAAGTTTCAGAAGGTTAAGTGAATGCCAAAGGGAGTTGTCTTTTCCCAACGGTGCCCAAATCATCATTGCAGAAGGTTACTTCAACAATTTTAGGTTCCATCAGCCAAATTAGTCAAAGTTCCAAAATTCATCAGTGTTCCAAAACACTTCCCCTCACTCCTATCCCTCAAAATCATCATTTTCCACAACGCACTAAACCCTAAATTTCCTCTCCCACTGAGCTAGAGTTTTCTATGGAATTAGAGACATATGAGAAGAGGAGGCATAAGTTAGGTCATATAAGAAAATATGAGGTCATTTCAGCTCATAAACATCATGTCCCCACCATTTTTCAAGAAGTCAATCCAAGGGACAAATCATTTTCCACACATAGGGCCAGTTTTTCTGCAAACTATTTTCCTGACCAACCAGAGATGAATTTGACAAAAGTGAGAGATATTTTTTTCCATAATATGCCAAGGAAGGAAAAATTCCTTCGATTTTTACATAGGTGTCATTATTTTGGAGAAATGTCAAAAATACAGTTGCTACAAGAGGTTTTCTACACCTCTAGAATGACCTTGGGAAAATCAACTTGTATCCATGATGGAGTGTCCAAATGAATTTTGTGATGCATCAAATGATAAATATATAGAAATATCTTTCCAATGAGCTATCATGAGCTCACTTTGGAGTTGCATAAGGCCTCCAAAGGTTTCCTACAAGAGCACACTTCATTTTTGCACCCTCATTTTTCACTTTTTGACCAGTCTTGGGAGAATTAATTTTTGAGTGGCTATAATTGATTATTTTTAGTGCTTGATAGGTCCATTGTATATCCAAGAGAGAGATATTTCCAACGAGATATCACGAGCTCAATTTGGACTCCGGGAAGGCACTCAAAAGTTGGTTTGAAAAAGGTCTTATGACCTTGTGTTGTGTGCTACACCCTTGTGTTGTGCATTGCGCCCTTGTGTTGTGCGTTGCGCCCTTGTGTTGTGCACTACGCCCCTGCCCAAAATTTCTCAGAAAGCTCCAAAAAAAGTTCCATTTATCTAAAAACTTCATAATTGGTTGTCTTCATCCTCTAGCAAGTAAGTAACACTCAAATACACCCTCTTAGCATTCTTCAAGGCTAATTTTAGTAATGTTTGAATCTTCTATAAAAAATTGGTGTCTTCCTTGCTAAAAACCCTAGTTCCCTTCCTAATTTTCAAAAACACTTCCTAAGACTTCCACTACCCTTCCTACATATTTAAAAACCATATCCCTACCCATACGCTACCATTCCCTTTCCCCAAATCCCTTTATCCCCTAAACCCTAAGACCTAGGTAAATCAATTCCTAGGCTCCCAAATCCCGATACCAATAATAAATTTATTATTCCCAAATCCCACAATATTTTCACTCTCTGTCACCTCCATAAATTTTATAATACATACCCTCATCTCCCTAATTTTTTCCATCCCATTCCCCACTCCCTAAACCTACATTTCACTCCCAATTCATCTCCCTAGAGTTTCTCGGCCTAGAAATAATGGAAGAAGAAAAAGAATACATGCAAGAGGAAAGGAGGCTTGACATAGTAGCTAAATATTCACTCCATGCCTAACCACATCATCAATAGTCAATTACCAAATTTTGAAAAAAAATTGGGTCAAATTTTGAAGTCTTTGTGTTTTTCAACAATCCTAGATAGTCTTGTGACAGCTCGACTATCAAGGGCACAACGCCCTAAGCGTTGCGCCCTTGTTTGAGGCACTTTTTGGCCAAACGAAGACCATAATGAGATGAAACGTGACAGATACCTTCCAAAAAACAATGTTTCTACGCTTAGTTTGGACAACTAGCATGTGAAAAAGGTGAAAAATCACACAAAAAAATCAATTTTATTCCTCTTTTTTTTCCTTGGCATTGTGCCCATGACATGATGGGGGAGAATCAATTTTTGATAAGGAAAATAAACTCCATTCAGAAACCTAAAGAAATATATAGAATTCATACAGGATAAGATTTCCAATGAGCTATCCTGAGCCCAATTTCGACATCGGGAAGGCTTGCAACATGGTATTGCGCCCTTGGCACTAGCATTGTGCCCTTGACAAATGTCTGATTTTTCTCATTTTTTACCGCAATTTTGATTTTCACTTTGGAAAATTATGATTTTTCTTATGTAATTGATGGAATTAAATGTAAACATAGTTTTTTTACTGTAACCTAGGTTAAATACATTAGATGAAAACTCATGATGAGGTGTAATGAATTATTTTGCAAGAAGTAAGGGATGAGTTAGTTTGACCACCCTAAACTCTAGGTATTCAACTCAATTTCAGTGGAACTGCTTCTCCTCTCATGGATTCGACCCCTGAGGCTGAGAGGATTTTTGTTTAGGCCTATATCATGTAATTTTCAGTCATTTCATAGGTTGGAATTAGTTGGATGTTGGCATATTGATTAGAGACTCTATTGTAATCATTTTGGCATGAGCTTAATAAAAGTGTTGCAGCTATTTCTTTGGGATACCTATGGTATGGTTGTCTAGCATTTTTTTTCTCTTTTTTCATTTGTATGAATGTATTGTTGGTCCATATTTCGTTTCATGTCTATTGTATGATCATATTCAAGTTAGAGAAACATAATTCATCTCACATGCTCTATTTTGGGAAAGTTTTCATATTCTGTTCATATTTCTCTCAGTTTAGGAAGAATTCATCTTTCATGCTCTTCCTAGCTCCTCACCTATCTAAATCATTCCATTCCTAGAACCCTAATGTGCTAGCCTTCTTACCTACCTTTCCCCATTTAATGGAATGTAACCCTAATCCTATTTGCCCTGACCTAGCCTCTTTGACCTAATATCCTCATCCAACAACCCAATGCAATGAAAATCCCTATACTCATACCTAGCCTAAAACCCTAATTCATACAACCCTCTTGGCTGTGATTTTTGTGGAGAGAGCTCTCTCCGGTTTGGTAAGGCTAGATACCAAGCCAAAATATTGATTTTTGGTTACCTCTGTTGGGATTTATTTTTTAGCCTTAGAGATATAGAGGTGTGATTACAAAGACTAAATTGATTCATCCTTTCCTTGGAACCTCCAGAATGACTAAGATGAACCATAGTTGTAGAAGTACTAACTTATAACATAAAAAATTAGGAGGGAGAAAATATTGAGCACAAATCACTAAAATAAGGTTTACATGAAGAACCAAGTAGAAAAGCAAGGAGCCAAGAAATAAAGGAGAAGGATGAAAAAAAAATTCTCCCACCTAGAAAACACAAGAGGGGACTCAAATAAGAGATACATAAATAATAAAGAAGAAATAACTTCTCCAAGAACTACCTAAAGGAAACAATGGCCCAAACATCGTAAGTTGACTATAATTTAAAAATCAGGCCTCAAAGGAATAACTTCCACCTAAACAATTGCCAAAAACATATAACACATAAAGAGAGACAAAAGAGAGAAAACAAAAGTGGATGTAAGTAAAAAAATAGAACTACCTAGTGATAAAGTACAAGGTTAAACAAAACCTAAAAATATATCCTTAGGCTCTAACTTTATCACCTAGTTTAAAAGCATGTGCTAACCACTCAAATAATTTCTTTCATTTCCAAGGAGAAGGAAATTTAATTGTTTCTCTTTCTTCTAGCCCTATTTATTTTATATTTATAGTATCAAAATGAAGATATTATTTTCCATGTGTGTCGTAAACCCAAAAAATTAAACTAGAAAGGAACATAATGAAATTCTAGATAACAAGGAATCTTTGTATCTTGGATAAGCAAACATGAAACATGCAAATTACCTCAATCAACCAAAAATAGTGAGATTTTTTCCTAAGTTTATATAGAAATTTTTATTTCCCTGTGCTAGAGTGTTGAGCATTGGAAAAGGTATGGATTCACCATGTATTTTCTCATCTTTTTCCTTTAAACATAATTCTTTTTATTCTAGAAAGATGATTTATTGGAGGATTATGATAGAATTGTAAAGAATCATGTTTATTGTGAAAATTGACTAAAAAATTCCTTTTTTTCTAAAAACAGGAAACAAATGAAGTAAACCATCATTCAAGAGGCAGAGCTAAAACAGGAGTAACCGCTATTCCTCCAGAAAAGGACCGTATCTAGAAAATAAGAAGGAAATTAGAACATATAGCTAAAGGGAGATAGGGAACAACATGGCTACAACCTAAGAAGACCAAGCGCTAGCTAAAAAAAGAAAAGGAGCGAATTCCTCAGGATATTTCGATCTTGAGGGATCGTTGTTCAATCTTATCGTTGTTTCTTGTCTTATCCATCGAATTTTTATAAAAGGCAGTGCCTTTAGAAATAGAGGACAGAATGATTTATGATTAAACACTCCATTTGTAACTCTGTAATTTTTTAACTCTTGTGGTCAGAGAGCGACTGTTGTAAACACTATTTATGTATGATTAATACAAGATATTCTTGCTATTCCATTTCTTAACTCTGGAGTAAAGCCCAGCAGCGTTTCACTGGTGGTTAGGGGCTCGGCCCTGGTGGATCGATCTGTTGTTTGTATCATTACTTTTCATTTATCATTGTCTGATATTTTGTATTTGTTTTCGTTACAGTTTGTAAGTTAATTATTTTACTGTTTAATTGCTTATTGATATCGGTGTGTTACATTGATGAGTCACATTGTTGTTCCGTTCTAACAAGATTCTTCATTCCTGTATCTTTATCTTGTTATTCTTTAACAAAGCCTTGTTGTTCAGTATTTGATGTTCTATTTCAGTTGCTATTCCATTTGTTGTTTCGTTTGATTGCTGTTCATTTCAAAGTGTTGATCAAGAGAGTTTGTTGTCGACATGATTTGTTGCTTAACATGATTTGTTGCTTAATAGGATTTATTGTTGAATACAATTTTCTATTTGATTCCATTAGTTAGAGTTTTCTGTTTAGATTCACTAAATAGAATTTTTTGTTCAATTCGTCTAGTTATAGTTTGCTATTCATTTACATTGTTGTTCAATTGCATATTTGATGTTCATTTTAGATTAATTAGTTTACAGATTGCAAAGAGTTTGGTTTTGAGAGTTTTCCTAGTTTACTTTCATTAGCAGCCTTTAGTTCAATTTCAATTTCCTTTTAATTGCTTTAAGACATGATTATCAACTGTAAAGAATATTGGTTATTGTTACCTACGTTCGCAGATTGATTATCTTGTTCCCATTTGATTTCAATTCCATCAGTTTCTAAAGGAAAGAGTTATCATTACTGCATCCTTGACTGATGTTTGTTGAATGAATGATTGAATTTCCAAGAATTTGAGTTCATGTCATTGTAATTAGATTTCTTTTCCAAGCATCCGTTTACTCTTGTATTTACAACACGATACTACATATTGCAAGGAATTACTCTTAAATTGAATTGCAGCCTCACACTGAGTACACTCTTGAAACAAAAAGTCATTCCTGGATCGATAATTAATGTAGGATAAATAGGCATTAAAAAGACACCTTTTATACCTCAAAATTTTGGTGCCGTTGCCGGGGAGAGTGTAGCCATTTACAGAGAGTGATGCATATTTGATTTTTTTCTGCTAGCAAAGAATTGGGTATTAAAAATGGAAGGTAAGAACATGTGTACTGAGCAAGAAACATACTTGTTCACTGGCCTGCTTCACAGTAGAATTGGGTAAAAATTTTAGATAGGAATGAATGCTTGTATTTTTGAATGAATAGAAAAGCTAAACAGAAAAAAATTCCTCCTAAATCGGAAAAACCTAAGGGACCGGTGACCCTTGGGCGAACAACTTTCATTGACAAAATCCTTAAGAAAACTAAATATCAGCCATCAGTAGGACCTAGGAAAGTTATTTCTAAACAGCCTACTAGTTTCCTTCAAGCCATAGAATCACCATCCATAGCCATTTCTGAGGTACATAGTCAAACAGAAGGAATTGAGAAAGATTCCCAAGAAATTGATAATTCTCACCTAATTTCTTTGCAAGAAGGGAACTCTAGTAATCTCTGCGAAGGAGGAGGAGAAATAGGGGAAACAAAGAACCAAAATATCCTCTTGAAGTAATCCAAATAGTGAGCAGCCCAGATAAGGGAAGTTTTGTAAACATCATTCAAAACAAAGCTAAAGGACCTGAATCTCCTGAGATAGTAGCCCAGCAAGGAACACTTATTATTCCAAATCAGGGGGTGTTGTCAAGGTCATTCTTGTTCCTTCTAGTCATCCTATGAATTCCCTTGAAATCCCAGAAGGATATTGGCACATATTCGATCAAATAGCCTAGAACCAAAACCATCAAACACCTCAACAAACTTCCACACTGCAATATCACATTGTGGATGTTGCAGTTAATGCAGCTATGAAGGAAATTCCTCTTCAGCATATTCCTACATTCCATGGCTTAAAATTAGAAGATCCAGATGCATTTCTGTTCAAATTCGATGTATTATGCAGGGGGTATGACTATACCATGGATCTTCAAAAATTAAAATTATTTCCTTCGACATTAAAATGAGCAGCTTTACGATGGTTTATGGGGTTAGGTGGAGGTGTTATAAATGATTGGGATCAGATGAAAGCTGCATTTATAAAGAAATATTAGGATTATTGTAGGTCCAGGGAATTAAAATACGAAATATTTCAGATGACAGAAGAACCTAATGAAACACTTGAGGAATATGTAGAACTCTTTCAATACAACCTCCAGAGATCACCTTATGCATATTTACCCTTACCTGATAATGTGTTGAAAACTAGATTACCTAAAGGGATGAAGGAACAATGGGTTGAAACATTAAACATTATGGGAAAAGGTGATATATATCAGGAAAATTTTGCTGACATTATTGATTTATGTATCAGGAGTTCGAGAGGCAGCACAAGGTTAAAGTCAGCAGAACGTGATATGATCACAAGAGATAGTAAGATCTCTGGTGAAAGTATAACCTGCACAAAAATTGGAAATCTACTAGAAGATTTTAAAACGGATATTCTAGGGACTCTGAAAACGTAGTTCGACATTATGCAAGCCAAACAAAAGCAAGGAGAAGAAGAAAAAAATATGGCAATATTCTGCCCTAAATGCAGAAAGAAACACAACCATAAAGAGTGCCCATTAGATATAGTCAAAGTTTGTGCTATCTACACAAAATATCACTCCACAGAAGGTTGCCCCTCACTCTTGGATTGAAAGCAGTTTACAAGGAGGTGGAAGAAGAATCATTGGTATGCCTACTCAATCAGCACTGATAATGGCAGCCACGACAAGTAGGTATGCCAATTGATCCATCCTCTTCTTTCTAGTTTCCTCAGTATAATGCTCAACAATATAATGGAATGTGGAAAAATCAGCCACCTTTCCCCAACTGGTCACAACAGTCATTCCCTACATCACCATGGCCAAATCAAACAAATCAAACCAATTGGCCAAACTTTCCTTACTGTCCACATTCTGGCAAAACAATGCTTATCGAACACAATGGTCCCCCTCTACCTCGCAGAGTCAGACCTCGCAGACAAACTGGAAAAGACCTACAAATCAGCGAACTGGAACAATCCCTCTCCCTCAACCTACACTTCCAACCCCCTATACATTGCCACAAAATCCCCAGACCAATTTAAGACCACAACTCCTGGTCCAACCCAACCCAAACCCCAATAATAGGTCAGTTCAGTCTGCTCAAATAATGGAACCACCAGAACTAGAAACTGAACTGAGGGAGTGTAATGACCTTCAACTAAGATCTGGACGCATAGTATAAATAGAGGAAAACAAAAGTGTTCAAGTTGAAGACCCGTTACTTGTAGAACAAACAGTGCACAAGGAGAATGTGGTTAAACAACAAACTCAGGAACAAGCAACCACCTCTTCTCCACCGTTCTCAGAATGATTAATCATACCTCGCCCAATAGAATATCCTGATTTTGATCTTCTAGGAGAACTAAAAAATTTGTGTATAAAAATCCCTCTCCTCCAAGCTATCCAAGACATCCCTATTTATGCAAAAACCATCAAAGAAATATGTATAAGGAAGCCCAAGAGGAGAACAACAACTAACACAACTCTCCAAGTAGTCGACACTCTCTCTAATTTGTTATCAAGAATGGAAACACCTATAAAGTACGAGGACCCTGCATATCCTATAGTGATGGTACAAATCAATGGGAAATCATCTCCAAATGCCTTAGTTGATTTTGGAGCTGCATTTAATATCCTAACAACCACCACTTGTCAAAAACTTGGCATTACATCATTAGATCCAACAACAACCTTATTAGAATTGGCTGACCGATCGGTAGTCAAACTAGAAGGTACATTACATTATGTAATGGTATCAGTAGATTCCTTGGAGTACCCTACTGACTTCCTGATTATCAACCCCAAAAACTGGCTAGATGGACACCCTTTGATCCTAGGTAGACCTTGGTTGGCAACTGCTGATGCTTACGTTGGCTGCCGACAAGGCAACATGACTATAACAAGGGGAAACTATGTTAAGAATTTAGCTTTATATCCCCCAACCCAACGAAGCCTATCGATAATTAAAACAAGGAAACAACCGGTATCATATCTCATGGAAAACATTAGATCACCACTAACCATAGAATATGCCCTCGACTTTAAAGACCAAACAAAGGATGACATTATTAACATTTTCATCAATAAACCAAAAATTAGATCCCATTTGCAATGTCACATGATCAAGGCAGCATTTGAAAATCAAGAAGAAGAAGATCCCTTGAAAGACATTCTTAATCAATCAATAACCACCAATTCTGTTTACAATAGAAAAATTGTAGAAATTGAACCAACAAAAACTTTAAAGATTGAAAAAAATCTAACTGCTGAACAAGAAAAGAAGACAGTCCAATTACTACAAAAATATAAGGGAGCCTTTGCATGGGATTATCCATACATGAAGGGAATTGACCACCAGTTATGTATGCACAACATCTATGCAGAAAAATATGCTAGACCCATTCGCCAACCCCAACGAATATTAAAACCTCATCTTAAAGATATTGTGAAAGCTGAATTACAAAAGTTGTTGGATTTCAATTTTATTTACCCAATATCTGATAGCAAGTGGGTCTCTCCATTATTAGTGGTGCCAAAGAAGAACGTAAAGTAGAGGATATGTGTCTACTACTGAGAACTAAACAAAGCAACCTAGAAAGACCACTTTCCCCTTCCCTTCATTGAATAGGTATTAGATACATTGGCAGGAAAGAAATTCTTTTCTTTCCTAGATGGCTTCAGTCGATACAATCAAATTCAGATTGCCCCTGAAGACCAAGACAAAACCACTTTTACCTGCCCTTGGGGGACATTTTCCTATCGAGTTTTACCCTTTGGCCTATGAAATGCCCCTGCTACATTTTATAGGGCCATTCTCAACATCTTTTCAGATTTAATAAATGAAGGGCTCGAAGTATACATGGATGAATTCACACCTTACGAAGATGATTTTGAGCCAGCATTAGAAACCTTGGAAAAGGTGTTGCAAAGATGTATTGACACTAGGCTTTGCTTAAGCCATGAAAAGTGTCACATGATGATGATCGAGGTACTCATCTTAGGTCATTATATCTCAGCAGTTGGAATTCAAGTAGATCTAGCTAAAATTCAGATAATTTTGTTAATACCTACTCCTACCACACAAACAGAGGTACGTAGCTTTCTCAGATTTTCTAGTTATTATAGAATATTTATAGAACATTATTCTTGAGTAGCTGCAACTTTATATGCACTAACAGGGAATGTTGATTTTAACTGGATAGATAAATGTGACCATGCTTTTGAGGGTCTCAAAAATATTCTATCAACAGCCCCAGTGCTATTCCAAATTTCATCTGATGCCTCAGACACAGCTATTGGAGCAGTTCTTGGGCAGGAAGAGGATAAGAAACCATATGCAATCTATTATATTAGAAAAAATATATCTCCTATTGAATTAAACTATACTATGACTGAGAAAGAATTTTTAGCTGTGATACATGTTGTAAATAAATTTAGACATTATATAACTGGGTATCCTTTAGTTGTATATACAGATCACTCTGCCATAAAAGTTTTAGCAAACAAACCTGTTACAAATGGTAGAGTAACAATATGGTTGATTTTACTGCAGGAATTTGATATCACAATAAAATATTGACCTGGAAAAGAGAACCCTGTAGCTTATTTCCTGTCACGAATTCCTAAACCAACAGATGCAACAACAGTCGAAGATCACTTCCCATATGAGAATTTTTTCGCCGTTACTGCTAGAACCCCATGGTATGTTGATATTGCAAATTATTTAGCAATAGGTAAATTACTTAAGCATCTAATGCCCAACGAAAACATGTAGTACAACATAGTACCCGATTCTCTTGGATTGGGGACTACCTATTTCATACAAGATGAGATATGCACATCAGGAGATGTGTCCGAGAGGATGAAATATTTGATATTCTGAAAGCATGCCACAACGGGCCATGTGGCGGACATTTTTTGGAACATAGGACTAGCCACAAGGTTTTACAGATAGGCTATTACTGGCCTACAATTTTTAAAGACGCTAAAAAATTCGTATAGGCTTGTGATAGTTGCCAAAGGGCGGGTCACCCTGGAAAGTTCGACGAAATGCCTTTGAACCCACAGTTAGTAATTGAGCCATTTGAACGCTGGGCGCTTGAATTTTTTGGTCCTATTAACCCACCATAAAATCAGAAATCATACATCCTAATCGCAACAAAGTATGTTACTAAATGGGTTGAAGCAGAGGCACTTTCAAGAGCTACAAAAGACTCTATAATAAAATTATTTTTCCAAATATTTTCCCGATATAGCCTCCCAAGGGACGTAATTATAGATGGAGGACCGCAATTTGTAGGTAACATAATTGCTGCAACATTAGAAAATTACCACATTCAGCATAAAATCACAACTCCATACCACCCACAGGAAAATGGCCAGGTAGAGAGCATGAATAAAGTGATCGAATCTATACTGACAAAAATAGTTGCATCACATAGACGTGACTAGGCTTATAGATTTCCAGAAGCCTTGTGGGCGTATCGAACAACATGGAGAAGTACCACAGGGTATTCGCCATATCAATTGGTATTTGGAAAAGAACCCATATTTCCAATAGAGTTTTAAATTCAGACATTAAGAATAACCCAGGAGGTGGGTTTAGATTTAAATGAAGCCCAGGTCAGAAGATTACAACAAATCAATGAGTTAGAAATTAGGCTCTCTACTCTTTAGCACACGGCATTAATTCAACAGCAGAGAGAAAAATGGCACGACACCCTCATCAAAGAGGAAATCTTCCATGAAGGGGATTGGGCACTCCTATATGACTCCAGGTTTCAGGATTTCTCAAGAAAACTCCAGACATGATGGCTTGGACCCTATGAGATAAAAAAAGTGAATGATAATGGCACCATCACATTAACCACCATTGATGGATCTGGACATTCGTTCAAAGTAAACAGTCATGGAGTGCGACTTTACCATAAACCGCTTAACCGGGAGTCCTTTTACCAGCAATTACGGGAAGATTCTACCATGCGAATTCTAGCTGAGGTAGACAACTCCTCCTTAGCACCCATTCACTGAATAATTTCTTTCATTTTGAAACTTGTACATAAAGCTTTTCTCTTTATCTTGCTTGATTTTTGTACAGATTTTATTTCTTAAGCTATTCCTTTTTAAGGAATAGCAGTAGTTTCTCTCAAGAAACAACACGTTTGAGTGTTTCTTTTTTTTGTTCCTTTCTAGAGGAACAACAGTTTTTGTTGTTCCTTTCAAAAGAAATAGCAGTTTTTGCTGCGTTTTTTTTTTTTTTGTTGCTCCTTTTCAAAGAAACAATAGTTTTTGTTGTTCCTTTAAAAAGGAACAACAATTTTTGTTGCAAGTTTTTGTTGTTCCTTTCCAAAGGAACAACAATTTTTTCCTTGAGATTTTTCTATTACTTTCCAAAGGAACAAAAAAAATTTTCCGCCTATTTTTTGTTGTTCATTCCCAAAGGAACAACATTTCCGCTGATTTCTTTTGTTGTTCCTTTCCAAAGGAACAACATTTTCGCATATTGTTTTTGATGTTCCTTCCCAAAGGAACAACACTTTTTTGAGTGCATTTTTTTTGTTTTAAGAACAACATTTTGAGGATTTTTGTGATTTTTTTATGACTCTCTTAAATGAAAACATACAATTTATGCAAGGACACAAAATTTATGGGTTACTGGAATCAGCAAATCAAGAGAAATTGTCATTTTTAAGAATTTTTTTTGTAGTGATAAGAAAAAGGAAAGGACACAGCTATCTATATCACTTTGCTGTCTTTATTTTTCACTAAAATTACTCTGATCGATTATCTTTATCATGTTGCTTCTTCCCTAAATTCTCATAACACTCTTTGATTTTTATTTATTGAATAAGAATAAGGGCATATTTTCTCTATTGATATGTTCAAAGTTATTCCACCATCCCTACTCTTAAGGAGTGTTGAGCCATCCTCTATATATAAGTAGGGAAGTGCTATATGGAAAAAAAAAAATCTCTATATAATTACTAACAATTCTATGATATGGTGGATGGAGGATAAGGGGTCTCATCAAGAGCCAGCCTACCATGATCATAAGGAAGTAGCGAAGTGGAATTCCCATTATGGCCACCACACCAGGGATATGATCCAATGGATAACTCAAAAAATAAAAATAATCAAAATTCCTTGGAACAAGAGGTCTCATCACGAGCCGTCCTGTCCAACTTTCACTTCTTCCTAGTGAATGGCATTGTGAGACATATGGTTCCCAAGCCAGCACAGTGGCCTCCATCATGACATCACAACAGCACTTCCCTAGGCATAAATAAAGGAAAATGGTTCCAAGGGTGAAAAAAGCAACTTTGTCAAGGTTATAGATACCTGTGGGCAACAGAGCTCTGCTAATGGTATTGGAGTCACACTTTTCAAATCAATAGTAATGATTAACTCTTTTCTTATATCTCTATCTAATATCAAATGAGAGTATGCTCCTAAACCCTTTGTTTTGAACCTATTATGCATGAAATTTATTCATAAATTGATCATAATAGTTTGTGTGGGTAATGACAACATAAGTACTTGTTTTCACATCAGTTGTCCCTTTCCCTTATCTTTGAATCATTACATAAACCTTTCTATATCTATTTACAATTTAGTAATATGCATCGATTTCAGTAATGCAATAATTTGATTGATCATATCATAAGTATGTATGCTTTTTACTGTTGTACAACTATTGTGCAGTACCTTTCTCTTCTATTCGATGGTTGAGGACGACCTATCATCCTTCAAGGGGGCACGGATGTCTTTTAATTCCTGCATGCGGGTCAAATCCCTATATTCTCGGTAATAATAAAATATTAACGATATTGTTCCGATATACTGCGTTGTTTTGTTCCATTACATTACTGTGCATTTGTGAAGAATTAACAGTGTGCAGATAGAATGGGAGGACGACCAATTCGCAGTGAGCCACAGGTGCTAGCTATTTCTAATGTTGCACAGGAAATTATGGAGAGAGTAGGGTGGATTACCTACCTCACAAGACTGTAACAACCTCATGAAACGGTAGCCATTGAATTTTTACAGAATCTACAGGAAGGTTACTCCATGGTTAAAGGTAGGCAGATAACAGTAACAGACTCAATAATTGTCGAAGTGTCTGGTCTACCAGCGGAAGGAACCATATGGACCCATAAGAAAGTGAGGCTTCAAGAAGCCATGAAAATTTTCCGAAATGAAGGGCAGACCCTGGTCATCAAAGGAAAAAGAGTTCAACCAGCGACATTGGGAGAACCATGGATAGAATTGGAAAACGTAGTATAGAGCTACATAGCATGCGATGGAATAAAATATGTGGTAAGCTACCCTTTCTTAATCATATTAATAGTGAGTTATAGTCTTTCCCAACAACAAACTAGTTGGGAAGAACTGATATTCTCAATTTATAGAGGAATAGCCATGCCTGCCCCAAAACGAAAAATAATTACTAGCACAACAACATAACCATCAAAACGCAGACAATCTTCCAGGTTAAGGAGAAGAAAGGGAATGATAGAAGGTTTCCAAGGTACCCCTAGAATTACCCAATTCAGAAGATGAACAACCCCCACAACTTGAAGAAGGAAGTCACCACACTAGTGGAGAAGAAGAGAGTCACCACACTAGTGGAGAAGAAGAAAGTCACCTTACCAGTGCGGAGGAAGGAAGTTATCACACCTGTGAAGAGGAAGGAAGAAATGAAGATGAAAGAGAGAGAACAAAACCTCCCGAAACCACCATTACAAGTCCACCTCAAAGCCCATTACAGGAGGACCAATTGGCGCAAATTTTGGCCAACATGAGCGAATACATACAACCCCATAGCCCACTAAAATTCAACATTTAGATAAACCAATTACAAGAACAAGCTGTTACTGGTAAAGATACAGCTGAGGGAATACCCGATGAAGTAGAAGAATAAAACCTTTAGGGAATAGCAGAACTAGTTGGGGTTACTTCCCCTGATAAATGCGGCCAAGAAAGTGTGAACATTGAAGAAGTGTTCCAAACGGAAGACCCTTAGGAAACAGTAGAATTAGTTAAGGTCACTACCCCTAAAGAACGTAGCCAGGAGCATATGAACACTGAAGAAGTGTTCCGAGAAGAAAACAAAGAAGCAAGCCTGAATGAAGGAACGACTACTGAAAAGAAAACCCTACCTGAGAAATTAAGTACAGAAAAAGCGACAACCGTTCCTTCGAAGAGGAAAAAGAAAATGACCGAACTTGAGAAGCTGCGGAGGGAATGGAAGAAGCTCCAAAAGCTAGTGGAACAACTCAAATAGAGTATTAGGGTTATCAAAATGAAGAAAACCCCCAAACAAATCCCCAAAAAAGGAAAGTATCCACCAAAGTGAAGCCCCAGATTGTAGAGATTGTGGAAACCCAAGCTGAGCCCAATCAAGAAGACATGGAATAGTAGGGAACTGTTCCAGATGAAACTACCACAACTGAAAGCACACAGACCTACAGTCAAAACATTTTTGTTAACCCTACTATAGCAGAACTCCAAAAGGAGTTGGCACAGGCTCAACAGGCAAGAGAAAAGCTTGAGGAAGAGACTATCCCCAAAAATAAATATCAACAGTTATAGAAGCAACTAAATGACATCAGTGCATCAGAGGCTGAAGCCTATGATAAGTGTCGGAAGGCAGAAGAGAAAGCTGAAAAGGTAAGGAATGAATTAAAAATGGCCCAAAATCAAATGGATACTCTCTGCTCCTTATGCACAGATGTTCTAGCATGTAGATGCCCTGTCAATAATTATGCTTTGTTTTTATTAGAAAGATATTTACAATTGAAAATTAAAGCAGTTAGGGCAGGAAAGTCTATATAATTAAACAATGTAGATGATTTTGTAAAATGATGCAAACTCTATGGTGTTAAATTCCAACGTCTCCTATGTGAGTGCTATTTGCATAATCTTATATTGGAGAATGACATTGAGATAAATCCCAGCCGTTTTGTGGGTGACATCCAATATCAAGCATTTATTTCATTTTCTGTCAATTAGTTGAAATGGCTCAAGGCCTATAATGCTTTCCAAAGGCAGGAAAATGGGTTAGACCTTTGGGTTAGGGGTGAACCAAAACACCCATTACAACTATGGGCTAGGCAGAAGAGTCTAATGACAAAGGAGGGTGTGATCCAAACTTTGGGACCCGTCCACAAAGCAATTGTCTTGGATGGGGTAGAATATTTTCTATCTATCAGAGACCAGGCCTATATAGCAGCTAAAGTCTGATGGAATATTTCCAATTGGAATGTTCAAGGCAGAGAGCCATTTAATTATAGAAATTTTGGATTAGCTGTTCCCCGCTTGATTCTCTATAGTAACCTCATCTTGAGGGAAGGCCCATACTGGCTAGGTTGTAGGTTTCAAAGTCCCATTATATGGTATCCTGCAACAGAATATAAAGTCATTTATGAGTTACCTGAAGGATAGATAGGGCACATCTTTGAAGCGTTAGCTGCAAACCATGGTTTTAGACCTCTTAATGAAAAACCTTCTCCAACCTATTCTCTAAATGCTTTACATGTAAACTATGGTTTTCATCAGAGCATGAAAAAGGGTAAGGAGGGGGTGTGTTGAGAATAAGAAAAGGTATAGATTCACCATGTATTTTCTCATATTTTTCCTTTAAACATAATTATTTTTATTCTAGAAAGATTATTTATTGGAGGATTATGATAGAATTGCAAAGACTAGTGTTTATTGTGAAAATTGACTAAAAATTTCCTTTTGTTCTAAAAACAGGAAACAAATGAAGTAAACCATCATTCGAGAGGCAGAGAAAAAACAAGAGTAGTTGTTGTTCCTCCAGAAAAGGACTGTATCTAGACAATAAGAAGGAAATCAGAACGTATAGCTAAAGGGAGACAGGGAACAGCACGGCTATAGCCTAAGAAGACCAAGCGCTAGCTAAAAAGAGAAAAGGAGCGAATCCCTCGGGATATTTTGATCCTGAGGGATCACTGTTCAATCTTATCGTTGTTTCTTGTCTTATCTGAAGAATTGTTATAAAAGGAAGTGCCTTTAGAAATCGAGGATGAAATTATTTATGATTAAACACTCCTTTTGTAACTCTGTAATTTCTTAACTCTCGTGATCAAAGAGTGACTGTTGTAAACGCTATTTATGTCTGACTAATACAAGATCTTGTTGCCATTCCATTTCTTAACTTTGGAGTAAAGCCCAGAGGCATTTCACTAGTGGTTAAGGGCCCGGCCCTGGTGGATTGATCTACTATTTGTATCATTACTTTTCAGTTATCGTTGTGTGATAGTTTGTATTTGTTTTTGTTACAGTTTGTAAGTTAATTGGTTTATTGTTTAATTTCTTATTGATATCAGTGTGTTGCATTGATGAATTGCATTGTTGTTCCGTTCTAATAAGAATCTTCATTCCTGTATCGTTTATCTTGTTATTCTTTAACATAGCCTTGCTATTCAGTATTTGATGTTCTATTTCAGTTGTTGTTCCATTTTCTATTTCGTTTGATTGTTGTTCATTTCAGGGTGCTAATCAAGAGAGTTTGTTGTCGACATGATTTGTTGCTTAACAGGATTTGCTACTTAATAGGATTTACTATTGAATAGAATTTTCTATTTGATTCCATTAGTTAGAGTTTGTTATTCAGATTCATTAAATAGAATTTTTTGTTCAATTCCTCTAGTTACAATTTTCTATTCATTTACATTGTTGTTCAATTGTATATTTGTTGTTCATTTTAGATTAATTAGTTTACAGATTTCAAAGAGTTTGGTTTTGAGAGTTTGCCTAGTTTACTTTCATTAGCAGCCTTTAGTTCAATTTCTATTTTCTTTTAATTTCTTTAAGACAGGATTATCAACTGTAAAGAATATTGGTTATTGCTACCTACGTTCTCAGATTGATTATCTTGTTCTCGTTTGATTTCAATTCCATCAGTTTCTAAAGGAAAGAGTTATCATTACTGCATCCTTGACTGATGTTTGTTGAATGAATGATTGAATCTCCAAGAATTTAATTTCATGTCATTATAATCATATTTCTTTTCCAAGCATCCGTTTACTCTTTTACTTACAACACTATACTACATATTTCAAAGAATTACTCTTAGATTGAATTGCGGCCTTAGACTGAGTACACTCTTGAAACAAAAAGCTGTTCTTGGATTGATAATTAATGTATGAAAAATAGGCATTAAAACGACACATTTTATACCTCAACATAGAGCTCCTGTATTTACCAGGAAACCAATCACGACAAGCACCTTATTTGTGAGATAATGAATCTCGGATGAGCAATCCGCCACACCAAACCATAGAGCTACTACCATAATTCTAAGGAGATAATCCTTGTGTGCATAGCAAGGTTTTGAATGCATGCATCAAGTGTTAGAGGGAATATACTGCCATTTCCCTCACCCGCCATATACCATTGAAACTCCAATATCATCCATTATTGTCAGCCACTATGGGAAAATGAAGGTCATGTCATTAAAAAGGATTCATATTCTTATGTTTTTTATGTTGTGAATTTGACCTTGTTTTATTGTGATTTGAAATTCTTACTTTTGAAAAGATCATCAGGGGAGAAATTATTTCATCATGAGCCCTTAATTTAGTGAAATATGGATGAGTTGAATGGGGAGGTTTGAATCTAGTTAGTATGACTAGAGTCGATCCTACTATATAGACGCTTATATCCAAAGAACATAGAATTGCCCCTAAGAAGACTCGAAAGGTAATAAAAAAGTGAGAATAAGAGAGATAAGGATATATTAAGAGAAGGTACCAGAGAATTATTGCAAGTGTTGAAATCTGTCCTTTGTAAAAAATTACAATCTTAAGTAGATTATTTGCCTTGTCATTTTTCCCTTAATTTGCTTAATTTTTTCTTATGAAATTTATCTAACCTTATACAACTTCTTGGGGATTGTAAATCACATTGAATTTTTTTATTATGTTGCATTTGTAACAAATCCCACCTTAACTATACCAGTAACTAGGGTGTTTTTATGTTAACATGGTTGTCAAGGTTCGATTATGAGGATGGGATAAAATATTTGTTTTTTTTGTATTTATAAGTTTACATGCATATTCCGGGTGAAACATTGGTAGCACTATAAATAATTTGGAAGTTGGGATTGATTCCTTAGGTTTTTCTTAAGACATAGACCAAATTGATTTCAAGTGCTCTAATATAGGTTTTGATAGTTTATTGGTAGTCATACATATTCCATTATTATGTGTATATGCATTGTAAGTGTGGTGCAAGTTCGTGATGAAAGGCAAGTTGTTTCTCCAATGTGGACAACCACCTCTAGGTTTTTGACCAATTTTCTTAATTATATAAAACCACAACCCTAATTACCATTATTTTCAATCATAGGTTGACCTTAGCTTCCATGTATGGGTCAACTATAAGATTTTGTGGCATGCTATACACCATAAAAAGCATGAACTAAATGTTAATGCCTCGAACTTGATCATTGGTAGCTTCATGGATCATGAAAAACTTGTTGCCCCTAGTTTCTGTATGCATTGGATATACAATATAGCCTAATGTTGTAATTATAGAAATGGATGAATGCCAGTACAATGTTAAGGACAATGCTCTTACATGCCTCAAAGTGCCTTGGATTTATATGAAGACTCTCTGTTGATTTCTCTATTGCTTCCATGCTCAATATATTTTTAAGTGCAACTCCTTGCTCACTAGCATTTGAGGATGTTTTGTTTGTTAGTTGGGAATACCAAGACAAATGTCAGTAATGGGAAAAATTCAATTTCCATTCTATCATTGCCAAATTATGATGAAATTTGTTGTCCTATATGTTGGTCCAACCAAGCCTTAGTAAAAAATCTTCATTTATATTTTCAAGGTGTTCATATCTAGGTCCCATCTCATATGAAGCATGATGGGAATGATGTGTGATGTTCAACTGTAAAAAATGGGTTGGAAACAAATCAATTTTTCGCATGTTCAAACTTCAGATATTTAAATTCTCTTTTGTGTAATTTTTAATTCTGCAAGAGCTTAAGGATGATAAACATGGATGAGACAAACAAAAACAATCACCCATAGCCTCCAATCTAGATCTCGCATCTCCTTGTCCTCTTGGAGGAATTTTATTTGACATTTTTCCTTACCAAAATTTCAGTGATGATTATCTTAAAAAACAAATCTCGATAGTGTTTAACTATTTGTAAAGGAATTAAAAAAATAAAATATCTGTGTATATGATAAAAAAATAGCCATCTTGTTGGAATTTTGACAACTGTTGACCAACGATACATTGTCCAATTGGAAAAATAATGACTTTTTAAAACATTGGTATTCCGATAGATAGATAATTGACGTAGTAAAACATCAAATATGTGATGAACATTCAATTTTCGTCACATATCGAACAAAAAAATTATCGTTGGATATCCGACTAACATATTGTCAGATATCTGATGATAATTGTATTTTCAGATGCAAAACTCGAAATCTCCACAGTCTTCATTTTAGTCTATGTTTCAAGTCTAAATCAATACTCATCTTCAGGACAAACCTGCTAAGAAGAGAATAGATAGGGTTAATAAATAGAGGAACAAAAGATGATGGGTGAAAGAGTCGTCCAATTTCTAATATTTTATAAAAAGTTATTTATTTGATTAATTAATTATTTACATTTTCTTGCTTTTTATCCACTTTTATTTATAATTATATTTATGAAATTAAAATATTAAAATATTATTTTTTATTTTTTATTTTGTTATAATGCCCTATGTTTACATAATACTATTTTTTTAAGTTTTTTTATTTATCAATTAATAATTGATATTAGTAATATTTATAAATTTAAGTAATGATGATTATGGTTATTTATAATAGATTTATTAAGTTTAGTTAAGCAAATGAATGTATAACCTAGATTATAATAAGATATGATTAATAAGATTAATTCATTCTACATTTATGATTTTAAATTTTTTATTTTTACATTAGGTTTTTTACATATTATTAATATTAACTAAGGTTTTATTTTTTTCTAATAAGGGATTAATGTAATATATTAAGAAGGGTAGTTATTGATTTTGTTAGTTTTAATTAAAAGTTAGGTTAGGTGATTTAAGATGAGATTTTAAATGTGTTTTTTTTTAATAATTTAAAATTTTAGAAGGGCAGCATGGTATTGGGGTGGAGAAGGGCAAGGAAAGGATTTGAAAAAGGGAGTATAGAGGGAAGGGGGAAGTGTATAGGGAGGAGCATTGTGGCGAACGCTAAGGACCATATAATGTCGGAGGATGAAAATGGTCGAGGCAATGGAGATAATTGTATTTGTCAAATATCTGACAAATATCGAATATTTTTTTTAAATATTAAAAATAATTGCAAGTAATCTGATAGTATGACCAAACTATCAGAGTATGACATCGAATTTTCTACCCATATGTACTAGTGAGGGTTATATGTTAGGGATTCAGGTTCACAATTTAAGAGGATGAGGGGTTAGGGCTTAGGGCTTATGTGATTCATGTATTTTAGGTTAGGGGTAGTGGTGCATGGTTTAATGGGTCATGGGCTTAATGGGTTATGATTTATGAGTGTACGGTTAAGGGATTAAGGCTTGAGGGTTAAGGGGATAGTGAATTTAATGGTTATGGGTTAAGGACTCATGGTTTGTGATAATGGGGCCCCTTATCACCACTATTTTGGTTTCCCTTATCAATTTCTCATTTTTCCCTCCCTATAGGCTCCTTGGCCCATATGATACTAGGTCCTAATTTTCCATCTCATTATCTAATGCTAGGATTATAGATCTTACTAAAATATGCTTGGACATCCCCTTGCCCCATTGAATACAAAACAAGATAGCCCTCCCACCTTTCTATTCATACCATTCAACTTATCCTAATGTTATGAACCCCAAAATTTGGTCCCAATGACCCTACGACTACACCCTTGGCCCCCCTTATCTAAGGGATTAAATGCATTAGGGTTTATGGGTTGTGATTAGGGATCCCCTAATCTCCTTATCACAACTATTGGTGGTTCCCCCATTAACTTCAATATCATGACACAAAATAGAAATTGAGAGAAAAGACAAGGAACTTGGAAAATTGAAAGTAGTTGTTGAAGAATTAATGGAAGGAAAATCTACCATGGAGGCAGGGAAATAAAATGGTGGATTTAATCCAAAGCCATCCAAAAATGTAAGAATTAAATGTGTAGACTATTTAATTTTTTTATATATGTTTGAAAATAAGGTTGAGTTTGACCTATGTATCTTCTAGCCCCACATGTATTGATAGTAATAGTGTAATTATGTTTAGAAGAAAGTCATTCCTAAAGAACGAGGTGGTATTCTACCCATATGAAAAAAGGATATCCAATTGTAAGATGAGCTTGGTCAGATTTTCATTAAGGGCACAAAAAATGGGGTCAAAAGGGGATGAGCCTAGATATGGATAGCTTGATGATTCCACCATTCATGCAGTTGAGGACTTCTTGTGTCAGTTTCAAGTAGACTTGGAACAAACTAAGGGAATTTTAATGTTGTTTTGGGCATGTTGTGGACATAAAATTTGAGAAATATTGTAGACTTTTATGGGATTTTTAGCCATACATTTGGTAGGATAATGAACTATTGTTAAAGGATGCCAACAGCTAATGAGACATCCTCATATCATATTTTTTATTTTTAGTGGAAATGAAATATGTTTAGGTCATGCATGGATATGAACCTTACTTTATTCCTACAAACTTGGATGAATTTGTGGACATTGGAATATCATATTGCTTCCATTTGAAAGTAAACATGTGGAGGATATTTGGGGGCAATGTGACTATTCATAAAATGTATATCAGATTTGGGGACCTTGTGGCTCCTTTCCTTGGACCCTAGTAGTCCTTTGAGTTTTCATTTAGATGGTTTAGGAGACAAAAACCTAATACAACCAAGAAAATTAGTGTTGGAGCATCTATGGTCTAGGATAAGGGCTTAGGGGTTCTAGGAGTTAAGTGGTTTAGGAGTCAGGAGTTAAGGGTAAAGGGTTACGGTTCAAGGAGTTTATGGGTTAAGGGGCTGAGGGCTAGGTGGTTTAGGTATAAGGGCTTTAGAGATTAGAGGTTAATGGCTTAGTGGTTAAGGGATTTATGGTTAAGGGTATGTTAACCACCAATGGATTAGGGTCAAGGGTTTTTGGGATTAAGTGCTTAAGGGTTATGGGATTTAGGTGTCAACGGGTTAAGGGGTTAGGGTTTAAGAGGATAAGGGGATAGGGCTGAGGGGGTTTATGGATTATATTTTAGAGATTAGGGGTTAAGGGGTTAGTGGCTTAGGGTTTAAGGGATCAAGGGGTTAATGGGTTATGAGTGTAGGAGTTAAGGGATTATGGCTCTAGGGTTAAGGGGATAAGGAATTTAATATTTATGGGATAAGGGCTTATGGGTTGTGATAATGGGTCCCATAATACCCTTATCAGATCTATTGGGGTTTATCCCATCAATTTCTCTTGTTTCCTTCCCTCTAGGCCGCATCCTCAATGCCGAGATCCTAAAATTTGTTGTGTAACCAGCTCCAAAAATAGAAGAAAAGAGATATCAACGCCTTAGAAACAAGCCACTTCGAGGGGGAAACCTCCAATACATTACATAAATGAACAATTCTTGGATGATACAATTCACAAAACCTCCTTTCTATATATAGGAGTCCATGGGGCCATAATGTAATCCTAGTGGGCCACAATGTAATCCTAGCCGACCTAACAATAATAATTTAAGGGCACAATAATAACAAAATGGGGGTTACAAGGGTACGATAATAACAATAAGGGGGTTACACTAATAACAATAAGGGACTATACTAGTAATATAGGGACCTAACATGCCCCTCTCCTTCAAAAAAGTGTTGTCCTCAACGCTTGAGTAGCTCTGGGTGCTTCTGTATAAAATTCTCATCCTCCCATGTAGAATCTTCGGTGGGTAAGTTCTTCCACTTGATGAGATACTCTGAAATTGATCGATTCCGTAGTTGTCGAGTTCTTGTTTCCGTGACCGCTTCAGGTTCCAATATGATTTTTCCTTCCTCATCAAGTTCTGGAAATATTGTTTGAGCTGGAAGATTTTCACCTATAACCTTCTTTAAGCATGAAACATGGAAAACTGGATGTACTCGCGAAGAAGCAGGAAGCTCCAATTTGTATGCCATAGTACCAATCTTTTGCAACACCTTGTAAGGACCATAGTACTTTGGCGATAATTTATTATCCTTCTTTGCTTGCTTGAGGGACATTTGTTTGTATGGTTGTGGCCGTAAAAATACCCAATCTCCTACATCAAAACTTTTCTCGCTACGATGTTGATCTGCCTGTTGTTTCATTCGATTTTGTGCCAAATTCAGGTTATCCTTTAAGAGTTGGAGAACTTCTTGCTGATGCTCGATGTGATCTTCCTCTGCTTGAACCTTCGAATTTTCCCTTAAAGATGATGTGATGGATGGTGGATGATATCCATAAAGTGCCATAAATGGGGTCATTTTTGCTGCAGTATGGAAGGAAGTGTTATACCACCATTCGGCAAGAGGTAACCACTTGACCCATTGTGTTTGTTTATCAGATACAAAACAACGAAGATATCCTTCCAAACATTTATTTACTATCTCAGTTTGACCATCAGATTGAGGATGATAAGATGAGCTATGAGCTAATTGAGTACCCAAACAAGAAAATAACTCTGTCAAAAAAATTCCAGTAAAAATGGGATCTCTGTCGCTCACAATAACCCTTGGGCTTCCATGTAGCTTTTGAATTCTGTCCATAAATGTAGTAGCAATTGTACTTGCTTTAAATGGATGAGATAATGCACAAAAGTGTGCACACTTGGTAAGTCTATCAACTACCACCATGATGACACTCTTTCCTTTGGACTTAGGTAAACCTGTGATAAAATCCATTGAAATCTCCTCCCAACGTTGACTGGGAATGGATAAAGGTTGTAGAAGTCCTGGGGTCTTAATTGTTTCCACTTTATTCTGCTGGCAAACCAAACATTCCGCCACAAACTTTCGAATATCAGATTTAAGGCCATCCCAAAAAAATTGTTTCTTCACCCTGTGGTAAGTTTTTAAAAATCCTGAGTGTCCTCCTAAAGGAGAAGTGTGCAATTCCAGAAGAATATTTTGTTTTAGTTGGGAATTCCTACAAAGATATAAGCGATCTTTGTACCATAAGGAATCATTTTTCCAACTAAATGTATCAGATGTACTAGTATCTTGCTGCAACTTTTGAATGAGTGTCCATACATCTTTGTCCTTCTTCCATTCATCTCTTGCTTCGGTTATCAATCTGGTTGGATAATAGAAATGGCACAAAGCAATGCTTCCACCTCTTCATCCTTTCTTGAGAGTGCATCTGCAACAACATTAAGCTTTCCTTTTTTGTAGATTATTTCAAAGTCATAACCCAACATCTTTGTGACCCATTTTTGCTGCTCCTCTGATGATAGCCTTTGTTCCAAAAAGTGTTTAAGACTATCATGATCGGTTTTTACCTTGAAGTGTCTTCCCATTAGGTAAGTTCGCCATTTCTTTAGTGCATGCAGTATTGCTAACATTTTCTTCTCATAAATAGGTTTCTGTAAATACTTTCCTTTGATTGGACGACTTTCAAAAGCAATGGGTCTTCCTTCCTGCATTAAAACTGCACCAATTCCATTTCCTGAGGCATCACATTCCACAATAAAGGTTTTTGTGAAGTCTGGTGTAGCTAAGACCGGTGCTAGGCACATTGCCTCTTTAAGACGTTCAAAGGCCTTAGTTGCTTCAGGAGTCCATGAAAATGCATCTTTCTTCAATAATGTTGTTAGAGGTGCTGCTATTCTCCCATAATTCTTAACAAACTTGCGATAATACCCTGTTAACCCGAGAAATCCTCGCAACTTCTTTATGGTTTTCGGGACTTTCCATTCCTTAATGGCTTTAATTTTGTTAGGGTCTACTTTAACACCCTCGTGAGATACAATATGACCCAGATATTCCACCTCTTGTACTCCAAAGAAACATTTGGATGTTTTTGCATATAATTGTTTCTCCTGCAATAGTTTGAGCACACTGTCAACATGTTCAACATGATCCTTCCAAGACCTGTTGTAGATTAGTATATCATCAAAAAATACTAGCACAAATTTTCTAAGGAAGGGTTTGAAAATGGAATTCATCAACCCTTGAAATGTATAAGGTGCATTGGTAAGGCTAAAAGGCATGACCAAAAATTCATAATGACCCTCATGAGTTTGAAATGTTGTTTTCGGAATATCTTCAGTCTTCATTCTAATTTGATGATATCCCGAACGAAGATCCAACTTGGTAAAATAAATTGCTCCATGTAATTCATCCAATAATTCATCAATCACAGGAATGGGAAATTTATCTTTAATGGTGAGCTTATTGAGCTCCCTATAATCGGGACACATTCGCCATGATCCATCCTTCTTGTGTACCAATACTACAGGAGCAGAGAAAGAACTTTGACTAGGTTGAATTATACCCGCCTCTAACATTTCTGCAATCATACGTTCAATTTCGCTCTTTTGGAAGTAAGGATATCTATAAGGCCTGATGTTTGGAGGAACAATTCCTAGAATCAAATGAATAGCATGATCATGATCACGAATAGGTTGGAGTCCTTTGGGAGTTTCAAACACCTTGGAATGATTGTCCAAGACTTGTTGGAGATCTGCAGAAATAGATGATTTTGATGTCGGAACTTCTAGTGAGCATAATTGTGAAATTACGCCTCGTTGTTCTTTCTTTAGAAGCTTTGTCATGACATTAGAGCTTATTGTCCTTCCTGGCTTCCCTTCAATACCCCGTAATTCGACTTCCTTTCCTTCTGAAAAAAATTTCAAGAAAAGTTCTTGAAAATTAAAAGCTACCGTCCCCAAAGATTGTAACCATTGTACTCCTAGTACAACATCAGCACCTCCCATAGGAATGGAAAGCATTGGACTAGTCAATACATATTCCCCATGGTTAGCTTGATATTATGGCATTTTCCAAAGCAATTTATAGTTCCTCCATTTGCAACCATCACTTGACATTCTGGTGCTGGGTATAGGAAACAATTTAATTCCTTGGCTACCTTACAATGAATAAAATTATGGGTGCTACCTGAATCAATCAACACTATTACCTTTTCTTCTTGATTTTTCCTACTATCTTGAGAGTTTGAGGAGTGGTAATTCCTGCCAGTGCATTACACGATATGGTCGGATTCATTTCTTCCTCTTCTAGGGCTGGTTCCTGGTGTATATCCTCTTCTTGTTCATTTTCTTCTTCTTCTTCACAATCTGTGTAAAATAATTTCTTCTCAGCACACTTATGACCTTTAGTGTATTTGCTATCACAACTGTAGCAAAGCCCTTTTGCTCTTTTTTCTTCCAATTGTTGTGGTGTCAACCTTGTAGGTTGTGGAAATCTAGGCGTAGCAACACTTCCTTCTTTATAGAATTCAGTGGTAGGCTTCCTTGTCGCCATAATTTTACATTCAACTTTTCTTGCCAACCTGAATGCCTTCTCCAATGAATCAGGTTCCAAAACACGAACTTCATGTTCGATGTTATCCTTTAGAGTACCTAAGAAGAGATCAATCCTGTGTTCCTCTGGAATATTAGTTACCCTTATATTCAATTTTTGGAAGTCCTCAATGTGCTGCCCCACTAAACCCTTTTGTTTGAGATTTACCAATTGGCTAAAGAAGGTGTTGCTCTTTGTATCCTCATAATGTGCTATCATTTCCTCCGTAAAAATTGACCAAGTGACAATTTTTTTACGGGAGCAAAGCCATCGATACCATACAAATGTATTTTGTTCTAAATGTAAAGTTGCAATGCGTACCTTTTGTGTGTTTTGCACATTATGGAGATCAAAATATTGCTCCATCTGTGGTATCCATGTTACAGGATCCTTTCCATCAAACTTCCTCATATCCATTTTTGGAATATGGTGGTTCTTCCCGCCAACATTAGAGTTTATCAAATCACAATTAACATTGATTTTGTTCTCATCATGAGGTTCTTCTACTATCTTTTCACCATTAGGAAACCGTTCTTGTATCAACTTTGTCAAACCTTTGATGTCTGTTTTTAGATCATTCTTCATGTTTTCCATCTTAGCTTCCATGCCATCCATCTTCTCTTCCACACCTTTCTTCAAAACCTCCATTTCATTTTTTTTTGCTCTTTGCGAGAGTGAAATTTGTTGCACTTGCTCTTGTAATTTTGATAGATCATGTTGCAATTCTTCATCTTCATGAGTCATAGTAGACCCTTATGAAGGCTTAATGGGTGTTGAATTATTTTTACGAGGCATATTTTAGAACCCAATACTGATATGCCCTTGGAATCAATTCAAATTGATTCTTCAAACAAGACTTATGCAATTCGGAAAAAAAAATACACACCTTTTTCTTGCTTTTGAGGAGCTCGATATTGAAATTGGATTATCTATGTAATTGAAAATCTTCAATATCTGAAATTCAACCCTATAGTATCCCTTTGAAGCTTCTTTCAAATGCCACAGGTCTGACCTAATTTGGATTCTCCAAGGAAAAGTTGTGTCCAATCTCCCACAATGACCTAATTCTGGACTGGTTCAGTAGAGCGAACTTGTACGACTTGCCACGTGTCACTGTTTTGTCATTTGTCTCTGAAATTGATAGCGAAGAAACTAAAGGATGTGTGCTTGTGACCACTTTTGACGGAACTCCAATCCAATCTTCAGAGAGAGAGTTATTGAACTTTTCCCACGATCACCTCTTTGAGATGAAATTCAGGAGCCTGAAAAAGCACTACCTTCCACAGATCATATCTCCAAAAATATTGCGAACCAAGCTCTGAAATTTTTTACGAATTTCCTCAGGATTTCAGCTTCGCACCATACAAATTTCAGATTCTGAACCTTCGTAGAAAAATTTTTATAGCGAAAATTCCACGATGACCTGTTTAGGAGCTTGAAAAAAGGCCTAACTTCCACAGATGATATCTCCGAAAATATTGCGAACCAAGCTCTGAAATTTTTAGACAATATTCCTCAGGATTTCAGCTTCGCACCCTAAAAATTTCAGCTTCTGAAACTTCGTAGAAAAACATTTATAGCGAAAATGCCACGATGACCTGTTTGGAGCAGCGAAACCCTAGAATCCAAAGCTCTGATACCAAATGTTGTGTAACCAGCTCCAAAAATAGAAGAAAAGAGATATGAACGCCTTAGAAATGAGCCACTTCGAGGGGGCAACCTCCAATACATTACATAAATGAACAATTCTTGGATGATACAATTTACAAAACCTCCTTTCTATATATAGGAGTCCATGGGGCCATAATGTAATCCTAGTGGGTCACAATGTAATCCTAGCCGACCTAACAATAGTAATTTAAGGGCACAATAATAACAAAATGGGGGTTACAAGGGTACAATAATAACAATAAGGGGGTTACACTAACAACAATAAGGGACTATACTAGTAATATAGGGACCTAACAAAGACCCCTTCTCATTCTCTAGTGTCTCAGGTTCCCCCATCAATTTCTCTAAGGTATCAGGCACATAATTGGCTGAAAAATACTTCATTATCTCCCTTGCAGGACTGTGGGAGTTAATGAAGGGTTCCAGTCGCATGGAGGCCTTGTCATGGGAGTGACTGGGGGTTTAGTTCAGTAAAATACTATGTTAAATCAAGGGTTGAGCACCAAGAGTGGTTGGTTAGATTTTGGGGGTCTTATAGCACCTGAGGGAGGTTTGTAAAGTGTTGGTTCATTGGTTCCACTTCCTTAAGGTGATATAGGAGGTTGAATCATATCATAGTAACTCTTCATCACATATCTACCCTGATGGACCGGTAAGATTGGGTATTTGTGGGAGGACGGTGTTAAAATTTTTCATGGGCTTAATATTCAATGCTTGTAGTAAGCTTGAAATCAATATAAAACTTCATCTTCATTGATAAGAGATTCATCTCCTAAAGGCATAACTTCATTCCACTTCATATTTTAATGCAAAGGTTCAAAGGAAGCATATACGCTAGCAAACACATTACCAATGACATGGAACATATCAAGAAGGATAAATTTTTTATTAGGATGACTCATATCACTTATATTGAATCTCAAAGTCATGAGAATTTAAATTTTAGAGGTAGTTGTTAAATGATCAACTCCAAATGTTCAATTCTCATGAATTCTAGAGGGGTCGTCAAAACACCTCCATGAAAAATGTATTTTGGGACAGTCATTTAAACAACCACCCCCCCCCCCCCCCCCACCCTCCCCCACCCAAAGTTCATTTTTCATCACTATTTAGGGGATTTTTTAGAAAACTACCATGAAAAATATATTTAGGGGAAATAATTTAAACCCCCTCCAAAAGTCATGAGATAGCCATTTTATAGGTAGTTGTTAGAAAAACCCTTGAAATTTTTCAATTTTTCATGACTTTGTTTCTTTTTTTGGGGGGGTGGGGGGTTCAAAAATGGCCCTTAAATCCGTAAAACAACTTCTAGAGCCGATTTTGGTAAGATTTTCAGAAGCCAAATTTCCCCTAAAGGCATATTTTGTAGTAGTCTAGGTGCCAAGTTCTAAGTGTTAGTGCATTTGAAGTGCGAATTTTTCCTCTGATAATTATCTCCTACTTTCCATTAATTGATCTCAAATTAATTTAATCTCAAACCGTGCCAAACCGTACATGCTAGACAGTTCCAAAGCATGATAAGCATGCAAAGACAAGCCAAGTGCTCAGGCATGCCAACATGTGCCAGGTGTTAGGGTGTGGAACGAACACATGCTAGGGAGAGTGACAGTAAAGTGCCAAGGAAGCATAAGGGAGAACTAGTTTTAAATGCATGGAAATGAAGTGTCAATTAGTTCTAGGTGTGCTAAAGAGGGAGTGGCAAGGTGTGCGAGCTAGTGCCAACGCATGATAGAGTGGGTGACATGCCAAGATGTGCTAGGTTCTAGGGTGTGTCACTGCGTTCCGGGGAGTGTTAGGGAGTGCCATGGAAAATCAAGGAAGAACTAGTTAAAAATGCATCGAAATGAACTGATAAGAGTGTGTGATAAGGTGTGTTTGTGAGTTCCAAGTGTGTTAAGGAGTGACAATATTATATTTTAGGCAGTGCCAAGGCATGATAGAGTTCTAGGGCATGTGAGGGAGTGTTAGGGAGTTCCAAAGAATGCCAAAGAATGCAAGGGATGCTAACACACACCACATACTTCCAAGGTATTGTTATATGTGCCAGGTGTTATGGCATGTCAAGATGTAAATTATGTTGCTTAGTTGTTTTATGCCCACAATTGGACGTGACCCTTGACTTGGTAACTTGTTAAGTGGGATGAGTTGAGATTGGAAATGAGTAGCCTAATATGAGTTATAGGTAGTTCTTAGGTGAACACGACAAAGTCTAGTTGGAGTAAGTGTAACTTGGTCAAGCTATTGTAATAGAGGTGGGACTTGGTTGGGTTTCCAAGTCTCAAAAAAAGTAAGGGTAGTTGTGAGGGCATGATAGCTAAGGAGTGCCAGGGCATGCGAAGGAATGAAAAGGCATGCTAACGCACGTCAGATAATTTCAATGAAAGTTTAGGACTGTTAGGGAGTTGTAGGGGAACACAAGGGAGAACTAGGTGAAAATTATTGGAAATGAATTAATAAGTGTGTGCAAAGGACTGTCATCGAATTCTAGGTGTCCCAAGGATGAAGTGTTTTAGGAGAATCTCATAATAGGACTTGGAGGAGGCAAGCTTGTGGTAGTGATAAGGTGTGGAAAAAGTAGTTCTAAAGAAAGGGATACTTTGGGTTGGGCACAACATTATTTCTCCAATGACTTGGTTGGGTTCCAAAGTCACAACAAAAGGATATCTATGAGGGCATGATAACTAGGGAGTGCCAAGGTATTCTAGGGAATTCCGGGAGTTACTAACACATGCTATATAGTTCCAAGGCATGTTAGGCATCCAAATACATGGCAAGTGCTAGGGTATTCCAAGATGTGTTAGGTGGTAGGTTTTGGAGCCAAAACGTTCTAGGGTGTGTTAGGGACAAGCGCTAGGGAAATACAAGGGAGCACAAGTTTCAAATGCATGGAGATGAATGAATAAGAGTGTGACCAAGAGTGTTAGTGATTCTATGGCTTCTAGGTCTCAGGGAGTGTTAGGATGTTTTAGGGAGTGTCAAATCATGTCAGGGAATGCAGGGGATGCTAACATGTGCCACATAGTTCCAAGGGATTATTAGACGTGTTAGGTGTTATGGCATATCAAGATGTAAACTATGTTGCTTAATTGTTTTATAACTATGATTGGATGTGAGCCTTGTATTTGTTACTTGTTAAGTTGTATGAGGTTAGATTCAACATGAGTAGCCTAAGATGAGTTATAGGAAGTTTTTGGGTGAACAAGGAATAGTCTACTTGTAGTAATTGTAACTTGGTCAAGTTGTAGTCGAGGAAGGATTTGGTCGGGTTCCCAAGTTGAAAAATATATAAGGGTATTTGTGAGGGCATGATAGCTAAGGAGTGTCAGAGCATGCCAAGGAACGAAAAGGAATGCTAACAAATGAAAGACAATGTCAATGCATTGCGAGGAGTGTTGGGGAGTGTCAGGGCATCACAAGGGATAAATAGGTAAAAATGTATGGAAATGAACAAATAAGATTGTGTGCAAGGGAGTGTTAGTGAATTCAGGGTGTCTTAAGGAAGAAGTGCATTAGAAGAATTTTACAATAGTACTTATAGAAGGAAAACCTACAATTTCGATAACGGGCTAGAGAAAAGTAGTTTTAGACAAAGGGAGACCTGGCAGTAGGCACAACACTATTTATTAAATGACTTGGGTGGGTTCCCTAATTGAAAAAAAATTAAGGCTATCTATAAGGGCATGACAACTAGGGAGTGCCAAGGTGTGCCATGGAATGCCAAGAAGTGATAATACATGATAGACATGAGTTCCAAGGAAAAAAGGGAGAACTAGTTCAAAATTATTTTAAATAAACAAATAAGAGTGTGTGATAGGGAATGTCAGTGAGTTTTGGGTGTGCTAAGGAGGGAGTGACAAGGTTATATGTTAGGTAATGCCAAGGAATTATAGAGTTCCAGGGCATGTAGTCAACGAGTGGTAGTGTCTACTAAGGAGTGTCAAATCATGCCAAGGAATGAAGGGGATTCTAACTCATTCCACATAGTTCCAATGCATTCTAACATGTGCCAGGTGATATGGCATGTCAAGATGTAAACTATGTAAACTATGTTGCTTAGTTTTTTTACTCCCAGAGTTATATGTGAGCCTTGTCTTGGTAACTTGTTAAGTGGGATGAGTTGAGATTGGACATGAGTAGCCTAAGATGAGTTATAGGTAGTTATTAGGTGAACAAGGCATACGTTGAATTTCCGTGACACATGAGAATTTGTGTTTGTTCTTAGAATCATTGATGCAAACACACTTAAGTGCCATAGTGCATCTACTTTAATGCAAAACAAAATCTACACACATAAGGGAATCACTAGTGCACATGACTATTTTTAACTTTTTCAAACCGTTCTTCATTATATTACAAACTATAATACAACATGCTAGAGCTCCCATTCTAGGGATCCTAGCCCTTTACAATCACAATGATACAAATAATACAACTAGGGTTTGGTGTTAGTATTTTGACAACCAATATATCCTTAAGAAGAGAACACTTGACCTACTTACTGGTGGTGGAGACACACAACCCTTTCAGTCCATGTCTCCTAAACACATATGGAAGGTCCTATTGCCTCCCATTCTGCAAATCCTTAATTTTCCTCTATCAATGAGCTCAACTCCTTTGGGTTACTGAACTCAGCTCAACAAACTCTACCCTCTAGCTGCCTCCTTTTTCCTTCGAGGTATACAACACATAGGGTATCAACTTCTCATAACCCCATTTGTGAACATCTATTTGGTCTGACCAATTTTTCCATGTTGCTACTCTAGGATGACAAATCTAGGGCTATGGAGGATTCCCTTCTTCTCATTGATTCAATCCTCTATAATACAACGAACTAGGGCTAGCTGGATGGCCCACTTGACTGCTACTTTAGTACTTCAAATTTTGCACATCCTTGGGCCCAATATACAGACCGTTCTACCACTCTTATTGTGCTTCACAATTACAAGACTTAGGGATATTATTTCAAAATCACCTAACAACCCTCCAACTATAATTGGACTACCAATTTTCCCAACCACATTCAATTCTTTTACTGATCTAGGGCCCACAACACTACCCTTATCTAGGGCTCTTCAAATCTTCCACCTAACAATTATTTAAGTCCTCTCAAAATCATTTTTCTTGTGTACCAATTTATTTGTTTTCCAATTTATGAACATATAGAAACTACTCTTCTTATCATCCTTCTAATAATCTGTAGATTATTGAACTAGGGTCACAAATCACCCACTAACAATCCATTGAGTAATGTTTTATAGGTTTCTTTAGATCTTTGTCGAAAACTCTATGTACAATCATCCAAAATAAACTCCTCTTCATGTCAATCCATTATTCATATGAAACATTTATTCTGCTCAATATTTTGCTCAAGTTCTACCCTCATTTGGATCTACTATCTCCACACATACTTCTACGAACCATATTCTAGATCTACAGTCTATATTGCAGAGATAAACCTCACTCTAAGGGTCACAACCCCTCTTCTTCTACATAGATTTGTCACGGTCTTAAGGGAATACTTTATGGACTAAACATGCTAGGAAAATTTCCTAACTAGGTTATTATACTTATTTTCTAATTTCTTTATAACAAATCTATCGACCCATAGCAAAAAAAACAACTCTTGCCTCCATAAGAGACTGGACCTAGGTCATATGGATCCATAGATTCTAGGAATTTCTTTGACTGAATCTTGACATGAACTTTAGGTCTCTACAACCCTCAAACTAGGGCTACCTTAGTCAATATTACACATGTGGCTACTTCTATTATGGCCTTAAATTCCATTGCAATCCCTCCTCCATTTTTCCTTGCCTTTATCACAGACCTTGTGGCCTACTAACCACCACAAGATAGGGTCTAAAACCTCTCTTCTATTTCAGAATTTGATGCAGACTTCACATAGAGAAAACACTGAAATAAAATGCCTAAATTCTCATGAGCAACCTCTCTTGACCTTAATCTTCCATAATATAACCAAAAATATGGCAACCTATTTCCTAGCTCAAGCCCATTAAGGTATATGGAATTCTTGTGAACCCTCACATGACGAACTTGCTCTTAGTGGATGATCATGTCCTCCCTTTAGCATCCCTTACTTGACCCTCTAACTTATCCTACTTTAGGACTACATATCTCTTGACCTCCTTGATAAAATGAGCTCCTTCTCTCTCAATATTCTTTCGTTCATCCTAAGGCCTCCTTAAATAGCTTTTCATAGGCCTCTTAAGAACCCTCTATAACTTACGAGTTTTATCCACTTAGACCTTAGGAAGTATTAATTTTACCTTTTTATTTTCTTTTAGATTTAAACCCCATTTTGGTTCCAAAACCATTTTCTTGGGTTCTTTTCCCACAAATCCTTTTGTGACCAAACTCACACAAACCCATCTCACTAGGATTGTGGAGTACCTACCAAGCTACACAATTGAACAACATAGACTAGTTTTAGTAACTATAACCTAATGGTCAAGCTCTTATAGTCAAACAAGGACTTGTTTAGGTTCCCAAGTTGAAAATTAAGTTAGGGTAGTTGTGAGGGAACAAATCCTGTTGACCCATAGAAAAAAAAACAACTCTTGCCTCCATAACAGACTTGACCTAGCTCATATGGATCCATAGATTCTGGGAATTTTTTTGACTGAATCTTAGCATGAACTTCAGATCTCTACAACCCTCAAACTAGGGTTACCTCAATCAATATTACAGATGTGGCTACTTCTATTATTTCCCTAAATTCTAGTGCAGGCCCTCCTCCATTTATCTTGGTCTTTATCACAGACCTTGTTGAAATTTGCAATAAGAAACAGTGAAATTGGCATCCAGAAAAAAAATATAGAAAGTGGCACCCAGAAATGGTTACCATGTGAGGAATTTGATTTAATTATCCTTAGTTAAATTAAAAGTAAATAGTAATATTATCTCATACCAACTTGTAATAGTTAACTAAGTGAGATAGACTTAGTTAGCTTAATAATTTAGAGTTAAGGGTGAAAGGATAGGCATGTAGAGTGATTCTATTATTTACAAGGTCCAGTTGCAGTTGTAGCACTAGTGTGGTGTGAGTGTAATTAGTTAACTCAAATTAATTGAGCTAAAATTAGTTTAACTAGTTCTAACTCATTTATGAGCTAGTGGAAGATCAAATGAATTAAAATAGATTTAATTCACAACTAGTGATCTACCAAGTAACTGATGATTCACTATTAATAGCTGCATGCATGTCAATTCTAATGACAACCCAGTTGAGACAAAGGTTAAAGGCAAGTAAACTATCAGTTGTATTTTTAGCAAACTGCCCAGGTGCGGTTATAAGGCCATAGGAAGCCCATGGTGGATTGTGTTGTCAAGGCAGGTTGATTATCCTATTTAATAGGGATAAATTGCCTAGGGATTTCGTGAGAAAGGCTGGGCTAAGAAGGGGCTGAGAATTGGCTAAGTTTTGGTCAATGTTTCCTATGAATTGATAGTCAATTTTGTGCAGGATCAGGGTGAGACAGTCAGGATAATGTAAGATTTTCTCAGCATGAGAAAGAATTGTATTGTTTCATGATTATTTGACTATGTAAAATATATGATAGAGGGGTTTTGAGAAGGTGCTTTCCCCAGATACATCTTGTGTTGTGTGATTGATTACTTCTTTCTCTTACTTGCATGTGATAAGCGATCATGACTTATATTCCACAAATATTGTAGAAGGATTCAGTATCTTTTTTTAGTACATTAAATGATTATATTGAATCCATTGATATAATTTATACATGGTATTATAGCTGTGTTAGAGATTTTCTACATGGTATCAGAGCACTAGGAATCCCAATAGTGGAGAAGAAATTAAGTTTGTGTTGAACAATATTCAAATTTGAAAATAATTTCTTTGGAGCTAGAAGCGGATCAAGATGTCTTTCAATGGCTTGAGACTCGAATATGCACTTGAGGGAATTTTGAATTATATTTCATGGAACAACAATATGGAGTAATTTTTGGAGGAAAATGGGTTGAAGGAACTCATAGATAATGATACTTTGAAGCCTGCAATAACAGATTCCCAACTTCTTGATGCATGGTAGAAGAAGGTAGTAAAGAAGAGAAGGATATTGTTAGAGGGATTTTGAGATCATATTGTCTCAAGGAAACTCCATATGCTATCTAGAAGGCCTTGACAGATCTGTTTCAGAGCAGCTACGACCAAAGGAAGTTGGCACTGAAGGACAAGCTTAGAAAGATCAAGGAGGAGGGTGAGACGATACCAACATACTTGGAGAAGTTTACTCAATGTGGAGATGAGCTTGGAAGTGTTGGTGTGATTGTAGCCGGTGATAACTTGATGAGCCTAGGACTTCTAGGCCTTCCCAAGAGCTAGCATAGTTACTAGGACTTTGTGAATGTGAGGGAGAAGTTGCAAGATTGGGAGCGATTATGGTCAGATTTGGTAATAGAAGAGATAAGGTGAGGCACTAGAGACGGGACCACCAACACCAACAAAGAAGAATATTGTGCATTAGTGGGAATAAAAAACTAAGGCCAAGGGAAATAAATACCAAGGCGGAGAGGGCAAGAGAGACTTGTCCAATATCAGATGTTTTCACTGTCACGAGCATGGGAATTATGCTTCGAATTGTCCACAAAAGAAGGCAAGCACGAAGGAGCCTGCTGTGGCAGTGGGTGAAACATTGGATTCACAGTTCAAGCTTGATTTTAATCTCATTGCATGCATGGCTAGCACATAATGGGATGCATGTGGTATCTAGACAGTAGTGTGTCGTTCCATATGATGGGGAATAGAGATCTCTTCAATGACTTAGAGAAGAAGGAACTCCAGCAAAACATAGATTTTGGAGATGAAGGGAGATATAGCACGACTGACATAGGTACAATTACTTTTGAGAGGGATTCTAGATCCCCTCTCAAACTAGAAATTTTTTTGTATGTTCCAGGGCTAAGGAAGAATATTGTCTCCATAGCAATATTGAAAGACCATGGTTATGAGGTGATGTTTAGAAAAGGAAAAATTTTCCTTAAACACACAGCCATGGGATAGATGAAGAAGATTATTTCAAGAATCAAGAACTTGTATGCTCTCAAGGTTGAGTATTCATGCAAGGCTTTTAGGAGAAAAGTATTCGTTAATGACTTGGTGGTTGAGAGGGAGAAATTATCTCTGAACATGCAGCCTCAGAAGCAATCTCAGAAGGTTGTGGAGCAACCATAATTAGATAAGCATAAAGGGGACTGAGTGGAAGAGTCCACTCAAGCAGATACCTCTAGGAGTAGGGAATTTTGAGCCAGAAAGGCAGAGGGATTACATGAAGCTATACCTCCAGGTGTGAGGTGGGGCGATGTGAAAAATTAATCCCAAGAAGAAATTTGGTTAGGGTCCATTGAGATGGTGTGTCTCATGGTTCGAACCTGGCTATGAGGATCCCAAAGTACAACAATAGCAATAAGGATTAGTTATATGTATGCAATCAGATTTCAGGAGGATAGAAATCATAATGACATATGTCGGATGCTGGAGTGAAGATTAGAGTTTGCAGCACTGCAGAGTGGATGGATGCAGGTGTCAGCAACAACGTAGGGAGTCCAGTAGACATGTGCAGTAGCTAGAAGTAGTCAGAAGACTCTGATGACATATGCATGATACTGATTTAGTTGTTTGGAGGCTATTCAGTTTCAGGAGAGTTGCATGTGCGAACAACACTAGAGAAGTGTTGCATGTAGAACTTTCCAAAGGTACCAGATCACGACAAGTTGATTCCTTTCTTGTTGAGAGGGAGTGTTTAAATTTGCAACAAGAAATAGTGCAATTAGCATCCAGAAACAAAATCTAGAAAATGGCACCCAGAAATGGTTACCATGTGAGGCTTTTGATTTAATTATCCTTAATTATATTAAAAGTAAATTGTAATCTTGTCTCATAACAACTTGTAATGGTTAACTAAGTGAGTTAGAATTAGTTAGCTCAATAATTTTTAGAGGAGGGTCAAATGATAGGCATGTAGAGTGATTCTATTATCTACAGGGTCCATTTGAAGTGTAGTACTAGTGTGGTGTGAGTGAAATGAGTTAACTCATATTAATTGAGTTAAAATGAGTTTAACTAGTTTTAACTGATTGATGAGCTAGTGGAGGATCAAGTCAATTAAAATATATTTAATTCACATGTAGTGATCTACCAAGTAATTGATGATTCACTATTAATAGCTGCATGCATGTATATTGTGATGACAACCCAGTTGAGACAAAGGTTAAAGGCAAGTAAACTATCAGTTATATTTTTAGTGAACTTCCTAGGTGCAGTTATAAAGCCACAGGAAGCCCATGATGGATTGCGCTGTCAAGGAAGGTTGATTATCCTATTTAACAAGGATTAATTTCCTAGGGATTGCGTGAGAAAGGCTGGGCACAGTAGGGGCTGAGAATTGGATAGATGTTGGTCATTTTTTCCTCTGAATTACTAGTTAGTTTTGGGCTGGATCAGGGTGAGACAGTCGGGATAGTGCAGGATTTTATCGGTGTGAGAAATCATTTTATTGTTTCATGATTATTTGAGTATGTACAATATATGATAGAGGGGTTTTGAGTAATTTCTTTCCCCAAATACATCTTGTGTTGTGTGATTGATTGCTTCATTCTCTTACTTTCATGTGATTGAGCAATCATGACTTATATTCTGCAAATATTGTAGAGGGATTCAATATCTTGTTTTAGTACATTACATGATCAGATTGAATCCATTAATATAATTTCTACATGTTATTATAGTTGTGTTAGAGTTTTTCTATAGACCTTGTGGCCTACTAACCACCACAATACATGGTATCAAACCTCTCCACTATGTCAGAATTTGAGGCGGCCTTAACACAAACACAACACTGAAATCACATGCCCAAATTATCTTGATCAGCCTCTCTTGAGCTCAATATTCCAAAAGATAACCAACAATATTCCATCCTACTTCCTAGCTCGAACCCATTAAGGTATGTGGCAGTCTTGTGAACCCTCACATGATGATCTTGCTCTTGGTGGATTATCATAGCCTCCCATTAGCATCCCTTACATTTCCCTCTAACTTAGCCTAATTTAGGACTACATCTCTCATGGCCTCCTTGATCAAATGGGCTCCTTCTCTCCCAATTTTCTTAGATTCATCGTAAGGCCTCCTTAAATATATTTTCTTAGGCCTCTTAGGAACCCGCTAGAACTTACAGGTTTTATCCACTTAGACCTTAGGAAGTATTAATTTTACTTTTTAATTTACTTTTATATTTAAACCCCATCTTGGGTCCAAAAACTCTTCACTTGGGTTGTTTTCCAACAAAGCATTTTGTGACCAAACTCGCACAAACCAATCTCACTAGGCTTGTGGAGTAGCTCCCAAGCTACAAAATACAAAAACATAGTCTAGTTCTAGTAACTATAACTTAATGTTAAAGCTCTTAAATTCAAGCGAGGACTTGCTTAGGTTTCCAAGTTGGAAATTTAGTTAGGGTAGTTGTGAGGGAACAAATCCTATCGACCCATAGAAAAAACAAAAAATCTTGCCTCCATAGAGACTTGACCTAACTCATATGGATCCATTGATTTTGGGAATTTCATTGAATGAATATTGACATGAACTTCAAATCTCTACAACCATAAAATTGTGGTTACCTCAGTCAATATTACACATGTGGCTACTTATATTATTGCCCTAAATTCCAGTGCAGGCCCTCCTCCATTTTCCTTGGCCTTTATCACAGACCTTGTGGCCTACTAACCGCGAGAAGACAAGGTCTCAAACCTCTCTACTATTTCATAATTTCATGCAGCCTTCACATAGAGATAACACTGAAATCACATGCCCAAATTCTCATGAGAAACCTCTCTTGAGCTCGATCTTCCAAAAGATAACCACCAATATGCCATCCTACTTCCTAGATCGAACCCATTAAGGTATGTGGCATTCTTGTGAACCGTCACATGATGATATTTATCTTGGTGGATGGTCATGGCCTTGCTTTAGCATACCTTACATAGCCCTCTAACTTAGCCTACTTAGGACTACATATATCGTGGCCTCCTTGATCAAATGAACTCCTTCTCTCTCGATTTTCTGGCCTTCATCCTAAGGCCTCATTAAATAAATTTTCCTAGGCCTCTTAGGAACCATCTAGAAGTTACGGGTTTTATCCTCTTATACCTTAGGAATTATTAATTTTCCATTTTAATTTTATTTTATATTTAAACTCCATCTTGGATCCAAAAGCCCTTCGCTTGGGTTCTTTTCCCACAAATACTTTTGTGACCAAACTCACACAAAACCATCTAACTATGCTTGTGGAGTACCTCCCAAGCTACAAAATTCAACAAAATATTGTATTTTTAGTAACTATAACTCAATGTTCAATCTCTTATAGTCAAGTGAGGACTTGGTTAGGTTCCCAAGTTGAAAATTAAGTTAGGGTAATGAGGGAATGATAACTAGGGAGGGTCAAGTCATGCTAAGGAATGAAAAGGCGTACTAACACATGCTAGACAATGTCAATGCATATTAGGGAGTGTTAGGGAGTGTCAAGGCATCACAAGGGATAACTACGTCAAAATTCATGTAAAGGAACAAATAAGAGAGTGTGTCAAGGAGTGTTAGTGAATTCAAGTGTTCCAAGGACGAAGTGTGTTAGGAGAAGCTTAGAATAGGATTTGCAAGAGGCAAACCTATGGGTGTGGTAAGGGACTTAACATAACAGTTTTGGTTAAAGGGAGTCTTTGTGCTGGGCACAACACTATTTTTACTTTAGCTATTAATTTTATATGATATGTAGAAAACTTTGGCTACATGATCATGTTTTAAAATATACTAGAAAATTGAAATTTGTACCTTGTTGTGTATAAGTTTTGGGGCACTCGACTTGTGACCGATTAGATCTTGTGTGTATTTTGCATCTTGTGGTTCTTGCAAGATCTCATTTAATGCTCTATTTTTTATATGAACTTGATATACATGTGAAATATTGCCTATGTAATCTATTTTTCTTACTTCTTTTATGGCCATGGCTAGATGTGATCCTTTTCTTTATAACTAGTTAAGTGTGACAGGTTCATCTTGGACATGAGTGGCTTAATTTGAGATATAATAAATCCTTAGGTGAACAAGGCACAATATACTTGTAGTAGGTGTAGGTGAAATTGGTCAAGTTGTCGCAACTGAAGAAGGAAAATGTCACATGAATTGCAGTAGCTAAGGACTTGATTGGGGTCCCAAGTTGTGAAAAAATATCAGGCTAGCTAGTTGTGAGAGCATGCGTTCCAAGGCATGCTAGGGAATAATAGGGCATGATAACATGCGCCAGATAGTGTGAAGGCATGTCAAACATGCAAAGTGCTAAGGCATGCTAAGATTTTCACAGGTGTGGAAATGCGTGCTAGGGACTTTCAAGGAAACAAAATGGAGAAACATGTTAAACTACAAGGAAATGAACGCATAAGAGTGTTAATAAGTCATCAATTTAATTTTTCCAAAAGGGGAATTCTAGGCACACCAACACTAGATGCCAAGTCTTAGTGCATTCTAAGTGCCAAATATTCCTATGTTTCTTTTCATCTACTTTCCAATAATTAATCTCAAATAAATTTAATATTAAACAATTCCAAAGCATACCAAGGCATCTCACCGCATGCTAGACATGATAAGGCTTTCCAAGTGCCAACATGTTCCAATTGCTAATGTCTATCGATGAGTGCTATGCATGTTATGAAGTGACAGGGGAATGTTGAAGAGTGCTAAGGTATGATAAAGAGTGTGAATGCATGTTGAGGAGTGTTAGGGAATACTAGGACAACACAATGGAGCACTAGGTCAAAATGCATGGAAGTGAAGGAATATGAGCATGTGCCAGGGAGTGTTAATGAGTGCTAGATGTCATGCTAAGGAGGGAGTGACAAGGTATGCTAAGTGTTGTTTTTTCTAGAGTTGACTTTTTATTGACAACTCTAGTGTTCCCTTATTTAATTATCAACCCGGGGTAAGTATTTTTATTTCAAGAGTGTCAGCACAGTATATGCAAGTCAGCTGGTCTACGAATGCTCTTTTTTAGTCATGAAGAGGGAATTACTAACTTCCTGAACTTGTTTATCCTATGAAGGGTGACTTGGATGGATCTTTAGCCTAAGATTGAGCAACAAGATTTTGTGTTTCTCTACTAGAACAAAACAACAACTAAACTGAACTGAAAAACAATCTAGATAAACCAAGCAGGGATTGAAATGACAGTAATGGAATTAAAAAGAACATTAGTCTAACTAAGCTACTCAGAAATGGAATCGAATTGAATCAACGGTCTAGTTAACTAAGAAAAAATGAACCAACAGTATGACTAGCTATGCAATAATGAAACAATAGTATAACTAAGCCTGGCGATAATGAAACACCAATATAACCGAAATGGATTAAATAAATCGTACAACTATGATTAAGCAATTTTGCAATGGATTTCTCTGTAGGACTTAATTAATAAACACAGATCAAATGGTTAACTTCTTTGTTATGCTAGAAAGAGAACGTAATTCATAGAGATGAATAATGCTAAAAGTAGCTTATTTATGATCTTGAATTCAAATGCAGTGACAACAAAAGAACTAGAACTATCTAGCAAAACATTGCCGCAAATAGGATTGCACTTGTCCTACTCTAAGAACGCAATTTCTAACAATCTTAAAGAAACAGAGCCGTAACCGTATTGAATGGAGATATGTGTTACAACTGCATCATATTCACAAGTATTGGTTCTGTAACTATTTAGAATATGAAAACATGCATGGAGCTCCTAGAGTTTGGGCCCAGACCAGCATAAGCCTCAACACTATAAAAAATTTAAAAGATGATTATTCAAAACTCTATATCACATCAAGGGATGTTACAAAACATAATTAGACAGACTGTTCCTGAGTTCTCTATTATAGTATGCATCTCCTGTCCTGTTCTTCCTCTCTTTTCCTCCTCCGTCCTTTTCCCTTTTAAAGGCAACCTTCGAGAATTTCGAGAGTGTTTCTCAAATGACAGCCCGCTACGCGTGGCTGTTGTTTGAGTTCTTGGACTCGGATTTGCTTGTTCGCCTTCTACCGGTTGTTGGAATTGCTAGGACTTAATATGCTCGCGTCTGTTGGTTGGCCTCCATTCCCTATTGGTCCAAGCATTCTTAATGTCCTGCATGTGAAGAAAAAAGGAGTCAATTTCTTATTATAAACCATCCTTTTCATCATTAGTCCGATTGTTCCCATTTTCATGATATTTTATTCCTTATTGTTTAATGTGAAGAGGGATTCCCTCAAAATTATAATATAATTTGAAGTATTTATAGGGTGAAAATCATACCTTAATCTGGGCCCAACACTAAGCACTGGTAAGGCATGCTAGGGAACATCATGGCATGCCAAGAAGTGCTAGAGTGTGCCAGGGAGTTCCAGGATGTGCTAACATGTTCCAAATAGGACCAAGGCATGACAAGACATGTCAGGTGATAAGGAATGCTAAGATGTGCATGGTGCCAGGGTATGCCCATGTGTGGCAAGAAGTTTCAAGGAACAAAAAGGAAGAACCAATATAAAATGCAAGGAAATGAATACATAATATGGTTAATAAGACGATAATTTATATTTTTCAAAAGGAGCATGCTAGGCACACTAATAATAGGTTCCAATAAATGTGAAATTCCAATGTGTGTCAAGTGCTAACGTATGTTAATGCATGCAAGGAATTTCAAAGGATGCTAGGGACTAAAAAGCATGCTAACACATTCTAGGAGATTGTTATGTTGTGCTAGGGCATGCCAACATGTACTTGGTCATCCTAGTCATGGCAAGAGGTTCTAGGTACAAATATCTTCCAAGACATGAAAGATGCCAAGGAATGCTAATATATGCCAAATCATGTTAAGGTGTTCCAAGACGGTTGAGGAATGTTATGTCTCTCTCATTAATAGAATTGGAATAGCTTTCTTGTGTATTAAATAATATAGTTCCTACACACTAGAGAGACTTTATATAAAGGAAATTTTCTAGATAATAAACCTAATAGAGATGAATCATGTGTTGATCCATCGTAAAAATATATTCTCATTACTCGAGGAAAATGATACACATTAATTACTTCTTAACAAATTGAATGAATCTAACCACTATGTCCTTGGAAACATAATGAACAAGACTCCACAAAATGGTCTTAAACCATTATCTTTTGAAAAAAAAGATAGTAACACGCACATATTGTCATCAAAAACTCATTGGAATGATCAATGATGATCAACATTTTCCTACCGTCACCAAAAGTAACTAGAAAGAGCATTGGTGAGGGTCAATAAATGATTGTCACTAGAAGTGTCACCAAAGAGAGAATTGGTGATGGTCCTTTAACGACCCTCACCAAAACTATCATTGAAAATGGGTTTGGTTACAAACGTTAAATCACCATCACTATATACACTTACAGAAATGATTTGTTTAGGACCGTCACCATATGTGACATTGGTGATGAACCTTAAAGGTCTGTCATAGGCATGACCCTCACCAATGACATTTTTTTTGTAGTGTATACAATCTGAAATATGGCACTTCATGTGTTGCAAGTTTCCATATTACTAATTTACAATATTTTTCAATTTAGGTTATATTGGGAAAATAAAATTGAGTTAATGATATATCTTGACAAAATGTAAACATGGTAAATACAAAAACAAATTCAAGTCAATATGTGGTTATTAAATAAGAACAAGACTACAATAAACAAGATACTAGAATACAATCTATGTCTAGGAAAGAGACAAAAAGTAGTTACTTTTGTAGACTATTCGAAATAATGTATCTCAAGATGTCATGTTTTTTTATGCACATTCCTCAAGCATACAGGTAAAAAAAACAGGCTAAATGCAATATATTTTATTAGAAAACATCTTCAATTATACATTATCCACTATCCAATATGTAATTTATATTAACTAATGATGAGTTCATATGTAACAAGAATCTAACTATTAATTAACGTGTTACATATCTAAACATTTATGGATTTAGAAATGTAATTATAGATCATAGCAGGGAATAGATTTCATTAGAGAAATTTTGACGTAAAAAATGGGCCTCAAAACAAAAATATACAACCAAAATCAACTTTATAAGAACTAATAGGATTCAAGATGATGACGTCAACCATGGGGGATTATTATACAATATTTTTTCACACTCGCAGTGTCGTATCTTGAAGTGTCACACTTTGTGTCATCGATGCCACAAATGTCACCAAGTGATTAAATTTGTCGCAAATAATGTATTCAACATGAAACATGTATGTGGAGATCAAAAAAATATCCCCGACGAAGTGGAAGAAAACTTTCCTTCAAAGAATTATGGAGAACTTGTCAAAATCAGTTATTTTCAAGCCCAACGAAATTTTCATGCTAGTTTCCCGCACTAATAACTTGGGGCATTATACAAGCCTCGTGCTGCCATCATGAATTTTAGAAGGAAAATTCGCACAGGTCCACTTAAGGAAGTTTTCCCCAAAATGGAGGATAAGCTTCACTTACTATAAGTCTCAAGAATGACGACATGGTTTTAGCTAGTTGATGATTGGAATGAGATCTCCCATTCCTTCACCTAGATACTCCTTCCATGGATCTCTCCCTTGAGATGTGGAACTCCTCCCTCTTTTTGTGGATCCTCATCTCCCTCTCCTTCACCATAAATCAATTTCCCACTATCCACTAATGGTTAGTGAAGTGAGTCATTTCTATTTAGTGAGGTAAGCTGGTTGGTTGCCATCCTACTACTGAATAGTGCCCAAATGTTGCCCATTTTAAAAGGATAAAATATGTTTGAAGGCTAAGGATTGGACTTGGAATCTCACTCAAAGGAGGCTTCCAACATCAAGGTTTCATTTTTTGTAATGCTCCATTTTCCATATATTAATAATACAATATATGTTTTCTTTCCATAAATGTGTCAATTATTATCCATTTATTGTAATGTTCCTTGATATATTACATAATTTTCATCATAAAATGTTATGCTTTGCATATTTTTGTTGTCTCCACTGGATATTTCTTGCATGCACTCATCTACACTAGCGAAGAGGAGATTGTGAGCTTGGAATTCAAAGATTCAAGGTCGACATCAAGGGTATTAGCATAAGAGATAGGTAGGAGATATATCCTCATTTGAATTTTCTAATATGTATTAGGAAATATTGGATGTATTTGTCTTCTATGGTTTCTAGATCCTCCCATAAGACAAGAGGGATCATTTCTGTCCATAGAAAGGATTTCCTACACAACAAAATGGCGACTCCACTCAAGAGCATTTAACCCTTAAAACCTCCTTTTGTTTTTGGTCTCATTTGATAATTTCAGCCAAGCTCCTAGTGATTCATAACTTTTATTGATTATTGTTGGAGAGGTAAATCCCCTCTATGGATAGAGGCGATCCCTACTAGCCCAGATCGGGTCTAGCAACAACCGAGTCATGCTAAGATGTAGGTTCCTAGTTACAAAAGACCAAGATGCAACAAGAGGCCTAACTTAAGTCCTATGTTGCCGTTGCCTACAGAGAATATGGCACTTCCATCCTTTGCTTTGGCAGATCACAATTCTCTTGCTTAGCATGTTCGAACACCTGCACGTACATGAAGAAACAACACACAATGTAAAATCTAATACATGCAACTATATATCAGTCAGAGAAGATACAATCCATAACATAAGACATGAACATATGAATGGAACCATAATCAAAGTCGTCTATTATTAATCACAACGAAAGAAAGATACAACCTGAGCTCTGACGCTGGATCTTCCTTCGACGGGTCAACAGGGGAGCACGTCTCAATGAAGCTCGTCAGGATGGGACAAGGCTCTCTCTCTTCAGTTGTCTGACGATAATCTCCTTACTACTGATTTAGATCTATTCAGGCTACTAGCTTGCTAAGGAGAAAATGGCAAGCTTATATAGATGGTGGAAGGGGAGTTTGGATCCCTACAATGGTGGGATTGGCCCTATCCTCAAGGAATCTTCCATGATAGGTGGAAAACCACTTCCCCTACATACAGATCCGGAGCCAAATGTACCAACTCATTTTAGAGACTCATTCAGGAGTTTTTTGGATTCAAACTTCCGCCATTTTTTTTAAAAAATAATCCTTTTTAAGCTTGGTGCGAGTAATAAACTGGGACATAGCGCCAGTTGGCGTGCCCTCTTTGGTGGATTTCCCCCATTGGCACAAGGGCTGAACTGGCTGGTCACGCCAAGGCCAAAAGGTCTATTTTTAAGTTTTTTACAAGAAACTATCTTCAGAGGAATGATTTTCCTTGTCAAGGGGGATGCCATGAAAGTGGTTTCAGGTCATGCCACTCCTCACGGGTCATGGAAAAGGCCCTCCAATGTGCAGGATGGGAGATTGCAGGGACGGTGAAAAATTACCGTGTAACAGATGCCCCCTAAAGCATGAGGCCTGAGAGAGAGAGAGGGGTGAAATGCTTTATGAGAACGTGCCCAACTAAAAACACTGTCATCGGAGAACCTACGTAGAAAAGTACAACTAATATCTCAAATAAATGATACGTGGTATGGGCACAGCCATCCATAACAGAGTATACAATAATCAGGATCCAAGGTATGGAAGCAGCCATCCATAACAGAGTATACAATAATCAGGATCCAAGGTATGGACGCAGCCATCCAGAAAGGATCAATAGTTAGACTCAGGTATGGTTGCAGCCATCCAATCAATGAGTCATGTAACCAATCATGATAATCCACAAAATCCGCAACCTGGATTCCATCAGACAAAACCCAGGGTCTTGCACTCCATCTTGACCTGAAAAGAGTACAAGTTCTAGCATGCAAATGAGTGATCTGAAGTCGAACATGCAAGAAAATCGTCTAATTACCAGCCAATGATGAAAGTTGTTAACAGACATGATAGGAACCACCAATAATGACAATGGCCCTCAAGGTACTACAGGTACAATCCACAGAATGTGAACAGTGAGTTGGCGTCAAACACCCGTAGAGTCATCAGATCGAAGGCCAATGATGAAAAATTTGCGTTGAATGCGAAGAACCTACCATTGAGGCATGCAGGCTCCAAGGTACCAGAAGGGAGTCTCTAGATCAAAGTCCTGGATAATGATTTGAAGTCAACAAGAAGTGACCTTGATCGAAGGTGGGCCATAGTTTTTCCCACATCATCGACGCGAGATAGACGAACATAATGTTTGTGAGTCAGGATTAGATGAGAATCAGAGGAAGGTTGAAACTCCAGAGCTCAAATTCTCTTGAACTTATCGGCGGCACGACACTGGATTTGGCGGTATTTGACATCAAAATATCTAAGGTCATGACGACGAGGCAAAGAGAAGATGAGTGGTCAAAAGGGATAACCCAAACCCATGGAGGCAAGCGAAAACTGAGATGAGATGTCCCCAACCCAACACGAATGCATAAAAGTGCCATGTTCAAGAGCGACATACTGTCGACACGACGATGAGACCGGTTCCATTTTCCCCACCATTTCTGGCAAGTACCCCAATTATTTTTTAAAACAAGCCTGAAGGGGATAGCATATGATTGTATTATAAGTTCATCCTTGGGACGAATCCATCCTAGTACATTTAACGAGCCCTAGGAAGGATAAACTCGAATATCATCATTACGACTGAATATGATGTCATTAGGTTTTAACGAGTCTGACAAAGGAAGAATTCAGCGTCTTTTCATGTTTAGAGAGTTTGAAAAGATAGCGGAAAAGTAAACTCCAACAGTCCCTTTTTGTAGATAGTTCCTTAGATCCGAAAAGGTAGAAAACTATGTCTGAGAAAGCCTTCTAGTCGCAATAGGCTAGGGTATTCCTTTTTCGTAAATAATCTATCCCAGCCCGAAAAGGGGTAAACGTATACGGGGTAGATGTCGTTTCAAAGCCAATTTAACAATATCAAAATGACAAGCGACTCAGCAATCTTTTCATGTTTAGAGAGTCAGAAAAGAGCTAAAAGATGACTCCAACAATGAATTTTTTGTGTTTCTACTGAGTCCGAAAAAGTACAAAATACAACTCGTATCGTTGTCCAAGCTATGTGAAAACATGTTGCTGCACATGAAAGTAAGCGTAAAATCCATTTTTCGACAAAATATAATAAAATATTGGAAAAATGACTTTCAAAACCTAATTTTGACTTTGAAAAGTTATAAATATGCCAAAAATAGTAAAAACATATTCACTTTTACTTTTTACCTCTTGTGAGAGCAACAGTGGGCTTTTACTGTGCAAATTTGCAGCGGTGATTGTCGTCAATCTAGTATGTCATTCCGGTTCTCGTTCGTTCCAGGTAAGAGGCGCTCTCCTTAGCTTTGTTTTGATTCATTTTTTATAGATTTCCATTGTGTTTTTGGATCCCTGAGGGGACCCTTGAAAAATTAGGGCTCCACCAATTAGCGTAGGTATTGGGCAGGAACCCACACCAATTGGCGCGACTGCTAGCAAAACAGTCGCGCCAATGGTGCAACTCAAAATTCCACTTAAATTTATCAAAATGTGAGCCAATCAGATGAATTTTTAAGTGTTCCAGAGATCTAATGAAGTGTTTATGACCATGTTGGTGCAGATACACAGCCACAATGGTGATCGAGTGGAAGGAAAGGGAGCATGGTGAAGAGGATGAAATGGCCATGCAGAATGAAGCATGCATGAATGCTCTCCGAAACTATGGTCTAAAAAATTTCTTCCTAACACCATGTTTGAGAGCACAACCTGAGCTACTATAGTATTTGATCAGCATTTGGGACGAGAACAAATAATTTTTCAAGCTTCAAGACCAAGTGTTGGAACTTGAAGTTTATGACGTCTATTTCATAACTGGACTGTCCCGTAGAGGTCCAGTGCCGATCTTGACAGGTACTAGGCCATTTGGTAAGAAAATTAAAATGGTGATGGCAAGAGTGTGCCCAGTGACATGGACAAGATTAGGCAGTGGGAAGGTCGATATCCACACGATCCCCGATCTAGCACTTTGAGTAGTGCTCCACACAATTACATGGTCTGTGGGGTCGTAGGCACTGCATGAGGCAACCAAAGCACAGCTCCTACTAGCATCTGAATGCATGAACCCGACACTTTTCGATTGGGCCACTGCCGTAACGATGAACATCAAATGAGAGCTGACGAAGTGCAAGAAGGCCAAGCTGAAACAGTTTGGGTATGGTTCCATCCAGGTATCAATCATCCTTGAACGATTACCAATTTTCCAGGGCCAGGGGGCGATAGTCATTGAGCCATCATTGAGGGAGCCACGGATGGCTCAATGGGTAGCACTCATGCCCAGATCAGGAGGGGGCCAACAAATGTCATGGAAGCCCGAGTTTTTTGTATGGCTATGGCAATAGATGATCGTCGTTGAGGACTGGTCCTATGCCGGTACTGACTTCACAGGAGACACAGATCTTCCACTCCCAGAGGGGGATGACTGGGATGAGGAGCTGGGTAATAATATTTTTGATTTTTATGTATTTATGATTTTTTTTGTGATACATGCCTATTCTAACAAACATTTCTATGTGTATGTAGACTTTGGCCCAGAGAGGCCCAGTGGGATGTCACCCATCGCACGGAGGACCCCTCTCACACATGATCCTCAAGCGGAGGGTGGCGAGGGGAGTGAGATAGTACAGAACCTGAAGGGAATCGCCCGGGGGATCCCAGATTATGCTCGGCTATTAGACGTCCCGATGGCTTACTAGAGGCACACCGTGGGGGTGCCTAGTTGCCTCCATCGATTACTGAGATGATTGGTGCACATGGTGGCATGCTAGCACAAGCACCACGCTGATTAGTCATCTAGGGCTTTTATATGCGTATTTTTGAGAGACATGTTGTCTCCGGCTATTATTAAAACAGACATGTATATTTTTTGATTTTATGTGATGTACACAAACTGCAACACACACACACACACACACACACAGATATATATATATATATATATATATATATATATATATATATATATATATATATATATTTCTGGATGGATCTTTTTACATATGATGATGTTTTTACAAGTTGTGTAAATGTCTATCCAAAATCATATTAGCTACTGCATCTGTTAACGCATTCATGTGTCTAGGTATGTGTTGATATGTAATGTAATCAAAATTTATTTCTAGTAAACGAATACGTAGATACAGTCGTAAAATGGATGGGTTTTTAACTGAATAATAACCATTAATTTGTAATACTACAAGCTATGAGTCCAGATATACAAGTAATGCACGAATTTCAGGGTTAATAGCCTCGTTTAATAATTCCAAAATGACACTATACTCTGCAACATTATTTGCGGTATGCCCTAGAAAAACACCTTGCAAATTGACCAACTCACCAGCAGGATCGTAGATTACCCAGGATACCAAGGAAAGATTCCTGGTACTGTGGGAGGCACCATCCACAAAACCAAAAAAAGGAGTAATAGACATCTGCACAATCAGGAAGACCCAATCAGCAGAAAGACGCTTACAAAGCACACCACACCACACATGCACAAAAAATGAAATCACTCACTTATGTACATACACACCACACAAGAATATCTCAAGCGTAGTACTTCTTGACGTACAACCCATTTCTAGGCTGTGCCAGAGGAACACCTTCGTAGTCGATTAGCTCATAGGACCCATTTTTTAATACTTGTTTAACTATATAGGGCCCATGCCACATCGGCTGGAATTTGCCCGCTCCAATTTTATCATGTGCTTGGTCATATAGGAGGACAAGGTCCCCTTCAATGAAAGAACATGGAGAAACCAATTGATCGAAGTGGGCTTTGACCCACTTTTTCTATGCCTCAATAACCAAGGCAGCCAAGCGACGGGTTTCATCCAATTGTTCCAAATACAAGAGATTTTCTTCCTCCAGAGAAGTATCAGGAAATAGTTCCACAGCTAACTTCAAAGCAGGAATTTCACATTCAACTGAGAGAGTCGCTTCCAGAACATACACCAATTGGAAAGGTGTGAATTTGGTTGCGCTCTTTACAGACATTTGATAAGCCCAGAGAGTTGAGAACAATTGGAGATGCCAATTGGATTTGTGGATACCAATCATTCATTGAAGCATCATGACCAATACCTTGTTCACAGCCTCAACCTGACCATTCGCTTGGGGGTAGTATGGCATTGAGCTATCATGGCGTAAGCCCAACTTTGATGTCATCTCAGCCATCATGTAATCCCGAAAGTGAGTGCCATGATCGGTGATAATGGCTTGAGGGACTCTGAAACGTGTAATAACATGGTTGAAAATAAATTGGGCAGTTGTCTTACCGTCGGCAGCTAATGTAGGCATCACTTCGGCCCACTTAGTGAAGTAGTCCATGGTAACGATTATACAAGCATGCCCCCCGGTTGAGTGAGGGTTACATGTCATAAAATCTATGTCCAATTTAGCAAAAGGGCCTACGGTAATGAAAGGATGCAAGGGTAGGGGCATCGTGCACATCTTGTGCTAAAAGACCTGGCACGCATGAAATTTTCGAACTGCGACAATACAGTCCTTGAATATAGACAGCCAGAAGTAACCCACACATAAAATCTTCTAGGCAGTGGCATAGCCGGACATGTGACTGCCACAGGAACCACTATGACAGTCATTCAGAACTCTGTTAGCCTCTTCTAGGGTCAAGCATCGGCGGAGCACCGAATCAACTCCGACATGATACAAGGTATCTCCTACAATGCGATATGGTTGAGATTGATGCCGAATCTAACGTCGAGCATCCTTTGTCAACTCAGACCGGAATGTGGATGTTTGAAGATACACGATAATGTCACTGTACCATGGATCACGAGTGCTGATAATAAAGAGTGTCTCATCTGGGAAATGATCCTCGGATTGGGATGGAACAGAGTCTATGAGGAGAGAGAAAACAAGATCCGCAAAAACCAATGATTTCGTCGGCTTAGCAGTGGTGAACTCTAAATCGAACTCCTGAAGGACGACAATCCATTTGGAGTAATTTCCCCCCAGAAATTGTCGAGACAAGATGTATGTCATGGGGTTGCAGTCAGAAACCACAGTTACCATACGCAACAGGATGTAATGGCGGAATTGTTGAATGGCCTGGACTACAGCGAGTGCCAACTTCTCAACATGGGCATAGCCCATTTCCATTTTGAGAAGATTCCGAGATAGATAGTAAACTACGTGTTCATTTCCATCGTCGTCATCCTGTACTAGAACCATAGATATCGTGCTAAAGGCAATGACCAAATAAAGGGTAAAATTGTGATGATATTTGGGAGGACGTAGCAACGGAGCATTAATGAGCAACGTTTTAAGCTTATCAAAATATTGCTGGGAAATCTCGTCACAATGGAAGGGAACGTCCTGTTTCAAAAGTTGCATAAAGCCCTTGGCCACTTCCGCATAGTTCGAAATAAAGCGCCGTAAGAAGTTGGCTTTCCCCTACAAACTCTACAATTGATGTAACGAGGATGGGGATGGGAGGTTAATGATGGCCTCGACCTTGAGGGGGTCAAGGCGAATCCCATATTTGGAGACGATAAATCCAAAAAGATGACCAAAATCCATGCAGAAGACGCACTTGTGAGGATTGAGCCTAATATTGTAATGTCTGTAGCGGATGAAAATCTGGCGGAGGTGTTCAGGATGGTCCTCATGTCGAGCTAAATGGGCTGGAAAATCATCCAGATACGGCTGAATAATATGACATATCTCATGGAAATCATAGGACATAGCACGCTGGAAGGTTGCCCCAGTTTTTTTTAAGCCGAACGGGAGCTTTTTGTAGGCGAAGGTACCCCACGGACAGATAAAGGCAGTCTTATGCTGATCAGTGGGTAAAATATTAATTTGATTGTACCTGGAGAAGCCGTCCATAAGGGAATAAATCTCATTCCCCGCACATTCATTGATGATTTGGTCTATAAAAGGAGTGGGGTAATTATCCTTAAGATAGGCTCGATTAATGTCTCGGTAATCAACACAAACCCACATAGTGCCTTGCTTCTTATCTATAGGGACGATGTTTGAAACCTATTCTGTGAGGAGAATTGAATAGATAAAGCCCGTGTTAAGAAGTTTTTCAACTTCTTCCTTTATAGCTGCGGCCTTTCGGGGATGCACTGGGCGTAGACGCTGACGCACAGGTTTCACAACTGGGTAGGTAGGAATCTCATGCATGACTATGCTGGAATCAATCCCAGGCACATCTTCATAGGACCATGCGAAAGCATCTCTTAATTCGCAAAAAAGGTTCATATAAACTTGTATCTCTTCGGGAGAACAAGTCACCCCCACATGAATGTTCTCGACTACCCCCAGTTTAACGGAGATGTCAATCAGCATGGTTTGAGTGATATTAGTCAGATTTCCCTCTGAAAGGACCTCATGAGTCAATATCATTGTTTGAAGAGGCAGAGTGCGAACCTGAGATGCGAAGCGCTCTAGACAATCAGACATTGCCCCCAGGCTAGGCATGAACGAGGAACGATGATGTCAATCGCTCCATGGCAGATCTTCAAGAGATATCGTTTCAACAATAACTTCATCAAAATGGAAGACTTCTCGTAAAGGATCAGGCAAACCTGCATCGCCTAGACAAGGGGATTGAGAATATATATTTAAAGCCATGCTCGAAGGAGCATGTTCAGGAGGAGGAGGATCAAATGCGACGAAAATCTCACAATAATTGATCTCAACTAGAGTTAAAGGCATCGATTCTCCGAAAGAGGTCACCTGTTCAGGCGAAGGGATGATCCAAGGGTCGTCTGACCTAGAGATCATGTTAACTTGAATGGTGTGCGGTGGTGGTGCAGGAAAAATACCCATGAGGACGGGGTCCTTGAAAAGACCGGGTCCTACACTATCAGGGGGATTGGGGATCTGATCCATGTAAGGCATGTTGTTCTTGGAGGATGAGGTGAAGAAAGACAACTGATCAACAGTGATAATTTTTCCCTCATGAGGGAACTTCAGAAGTTGTAAGAGGGTGGACGGAACACATAGCATGGCGTGATTCCAACTGTGACCAAGAAGGAAATTGTAGTTGAGCTTGGCGTCAACCACTTCTACTTATACGTTGACTGTCTTACCCTGTAACACGATCAACAAACTCTCAAGAACACCCAGGGGTTTTTATTCCTGACCATCAAATGCCTCTAGGGCATTGGGAGATGAAGTAAGACTTGGAGAGCCAATGGCCTTCCAGCAGGCGCAAGACATAATATAGGTGGAAGCACCTTCTTCCACAATGGCTCTATGGATGTTGGGGCCATTGATCCCAACTTGGATAAGAAGAGAAATTTGATGTGGAAGTCGGGGGAAAAAAATTTCTAGGTCGAAGGTGAGAAGACTAGAATCGGTGGGATCGATTCCACCGATTGCGGACAATAGAGCTTTCCGTTGCGATGGGAAAATTTGAAGTAATTCCAATACAGACATTGCAGAAGGTGCTTGTGCAAAATCCTCAACAATGTTGTAGTGCTGAGCGGCACGGGCATTTGGGTTATAGGAATATTTTTGCAGAACACCTTTAGATCGTGGCCTCACAAGAGGTTCAACGCTGGGCTTCTCGATTTCTAAAGGACTAGAGACAGGTCGGGGAGGTGGGCTATCAACGAATTTCCTCCCAGCTGCCTAGCATGATCCAGCATAATCCTTCGAACATGTAGCAATTGAGACAGGTGCAGCACCATTCATCATAAAAACTTGGGACCCAAATGGTGCAGATGGTGAAGGTTGTTCAACCATCTAGGTCTGCTGAGATGGGAATGGTTCTTTGAGAACTGCCGAAGTCCCTTTCGAGCCTTTGAGAATTTGACTAACTTCAGATCGTCGGGGAAAATATTTGGTATAATGATCTCCTTCACAGATAAGGCAGGGGTACTTCGGTTTACGTTGGGAACCATCGTCAGCATGAGGTTTAGAGGACTCTGGTTTCGGGGCATCGGGTTTGGCCTCAACGGAATTGACCTCCGCAATCTTACCAGAATCCGAAGGGGCGGGAAGAGCAGAATTATTGGAAGAATTAGACTTCTGCTTCCCATTAGAGGACTTCCGAGAAGTCTGAGAAACAGAACCAATAACACCATCCACCACTGGGGTAGGTGGTGCTTTAGAGGTCCCTGACCATGGGGCATCAATCAAGATATCATAGAGCATGCCAGACTGAGAGTACACCAGGTCAAGGTACTGGGCACGCACAATGGCTTATTCTTCGGTCACACATGCCCCCATAGAAATATCTTGAGCGATCTTGTTAATGAAGGAGGTAGTGAACCAATGAGTTAGTAGTTGATCGGGTATATCAAACTTGATCATTATACGACGACGTTGCCACTCATGAATATCATCAAATATGTGGGTGGCTTTATCCTACTTGAGAGAATTCAGGAGATGAGTCCCGTCTTCGTAATGAACCGGTAACTGAAAATGTGCCAGAAAAGCCATAGCTAATGTATTGAAGTCTTGAAAGATACTGTGAGGTAATTCTATATACCACTTAGCGGAAGCACCGATAAGAGTGCACTGGAAGAGATGCAAACAAATTGAATCATCAACCCAAGAGTTTGACAAACACCACAGATGGTAGGTCATTACATGAGCTTGGGGGTCCTCTCTAGCTTTACCTTCAAATTTAGGACAGTCACCAGGCACTTTGGTTGGAACCAGAGGCCAATAAGGATTGTGAAGAATCGGATCATTGGTCAATTTAGAAACATCCGGAAATTCCAACATATAAAGGAATGACAACTGAGGATTGAAAGGAATACCAGGCCCTGTATAAGGACCCGTACATGTACTCCACCCTGGTTGAGCATAACTTTTCCCCCATTGGTTCTGTCCTGGGGGATTCTGACCATAGGGGGTGTAAGCCATATAGTTGGATTGATACGGTTGCTAATAACCAATGTACGGGGGTTGATAACCAGGGTATGGACCCTGATTATATGTCGGCCCCATCTGAGTAGTATATGGATTTGACTGTTGAGTATAGGTATAGCCCAGTTGTTGAAGATAATAATTAGAAACTTGGGGCGGGTTGTAAACCGGTTGAGATTGACCTTGGAGATAATAACCACCTTGGGGTTGAGCGGGTTGTTGGTAAGTGGGGCCCTGATGAGCCTGATAAGTTGGGCACACAAGCAGTTTCGGCTACGGCATAGAGTAAATCAGTTGTTGAGCAGGGTTGACAGGATGTGTAGGCTGGCCTGGCTGGACAGGTTGACCTAGCTGAGTGGGCTGCCCTGGTTGAACACGTTGACCCAGGTGAACAGGTTGCCTTGGTTGAATAGGTTGACTTGACTGAAGAGGGACAACAGGCTGCCCTGGATGAGCCGGTGGCGGGATAGGGCCAGGTTGTGCCTGATAACTAGTTGGACCCGTAACAGGACCATAATATGGCCTTGGTTATGCAACATTCAGACCAATAGGAAATTTAGGTTGCATAGGTTGCACCATAGGTTGAGAGGGTTGGATTTCCCCCCCAGGACTATACAACGACCCCGGTTGGTACCCCGGTTGACCTGTGGGTCCTTAAGGTTGCCCTGGTTGGACCACAGGGTGAGGCTCTATGGATTGACCTTGAAGGTTGTAAGACTATCCTTGCGGACCATATAACAACCCCTACTGGCTCGAAGGTTGGCCCTGTAAGGGTTTTCCTTGCGGGTCATAGAGATAACCAGGTTGGCCTGAAGGTTGGCCTTGGAAGGGTTTCCCTTGTAGGTTGGAAGGTTGCCTAGCCTGGGAAAACAGAAAACCTTGAACATATGAATAAGCCTCTGGAGTAGGAAAACGTAGAGGGTTTCCCTGCTCATCGTACTGATATGGAAAAATGTAAATGGGTGTACCATCCTGTGCATAATGGGAAAAATAAGGACGGTTGGGATCTTGGGAGGACTGACCAACCTCGGAGTTCGACTGCTGTAGAGACAACCGATACTCCTCAGGAGAGATATTCTCCGGAATAGGAGATGCTATGTAGACATCTTCAAGAAGTGACACAGTCCTTATGACTGAGTAGTCACAACGGATGTAGATGTAGCTACACAAACAGTAGGCCTAACAGGTACTGATGTGACCTGAGGAGATGACGTGAGGGGTGTCCTTGGGGACATCCCTAAGGAAGGAATAACTAGCATCGTAGAGGGAGTTGATACTCCCATAGAGGCGACAGCGGTCATAATCTAACTCAAGGATCTATACCCCACCCGAAGTGAAGGACCAGGCAAAGACATGACATATAATTCGGGGTTGTTTTCTGGGAAAAACTGGTAATCTTCACCAGATGTTGGGATTTCCTTGCTAGGAGAGGGACTGGATGAGTCCATATCTGACCCTACCGCTAGATCTTCTAAAAGACGGTGAGGACTAGGAGGAATAAAAACAGCTAAAAAAGGAGAACCCGATGTAAGAGGAGGTAAATATTCCCCTACTCCAAATCCAAACCAAGCATTGGATAAGGGCCAATTGAACTCAACTGGTCCTCCAAAGGAAGCTCAGATAGAACCGGTCCCCCGTCAGGAAACTCAGAGACAATGGGCTGCTGAGGTTCAGCAGAGGATTGAGAGACCTCTCATGAATTGTCTGTGTAAGGACTACCAGTAGACGAAACTGAGGGTTCCCCCACTATGACAGTAATGAAAAGAGGAAGAGATCAAACAAAAGCACATCGGAAAAAATGAAGGCACACAATCAAATGGCCAACAAGCAAACTCTAAAAGGGCGTGTGATCGCAGGTGATTTATTTTACCACATTGAAACTTAGAAACTTTACCGTTTCATGTTTTAAGAGTCAAGAAACGGATAAGAGGTGACTCTATCTCTTTCAACATTGAAACAAGCTTGAAAGGACAACCGCTTGATGACCCTTTCAAATTTAAAGAGTCAGAAAAGATCAAAATTACTACTCTAGAGATCTAGGCAAAGGGTGTACCAGCTATCTGTGAACTAAAATATACACCATGGTTTCAAAATAAAAGAGAAGTCAACCAAGGAATTGATGTACGTGCAGGAAATCTCCCCGAATGCTGTGTCTGGTGTATCATGTGTATAGGGCGATAGAATCGGCTTCCTACGGATAAAGGATAGAAACCTAGTGGGGTCTCCCTTTATATACGCGACGGTATGGGGAGCACAAGTCCGTACTAGTGTTATCTGAAGCCAAGAGTTGAGTGATAGCTACTAGGTTAAATGACGCCGGAACACGTCACTAGCCTAGACCTCTAAATATTTTGTTAATGTTTCAATGCTGCCTTAAGGTAAATTGAATAAATTTTAGATTTGATCTTCAATTATGTTTCAATTTTTAGGCCCTACCGAATGTTACGTCTCAAAATCCTCTAAATGCACAGTACATGCCACAATATATCACTTTGTTCGATGAATAACTAACTACAGGAAGGTTGAGAGCTTTCACACAATAACAAAATGATCACAAAACAACCACTAGTGTCTCTAATGCACAATAATGCAACTAAAAACTTTTCTTTTAGAGTTATATAACACTAATAACGCAGAAAATATTTCAATTTACATTAACTAATGAAAAGCAAAAAGATTTGATTTTTTGTATTTTCAATGTTTTAAGAGCAAAAATGCACTAAAAAAAATGAAAAATAATGAAAAGAACAATTTGAGAAGTGATGGAAAAAGAGAAAAGACAAGCAAGTTCACTCAATGCAAAACACACAATCAGACCTCAAACTAATGGAGAAATCCCTCAAATCAGAGAGGAATCCCAAAGACTCAAACGAACTGCGTAATCTAGGCCTGAAATGAGACAAAGAGAAATTTGAATGAGAAAGAGTGCAATCAATCAAATAATGCAGTAAAACAATGAAAACCACCAAATGAATGCAAAGAAGCAATAATGAAATTGAATGATCAAAGGAAAACCATAAACTCCCACGAGAGGCTCAACACACTGTAGCACCTAGATGCCCTCGGGCTAGAATGTAAAAATGATAGTATAGGGAAAAAACCCGGAGGATAGAGGTCACACATAGTTAACCAAGGCTTCAGAACACTCAGGCAGTCAAAGAAATGACACCACAACCCAAAATCAAGCTCAGAAGGCTAAGAAAGAAGCAAACCCTAGCACCACACAAGATTGGCGCGACTGTCTGGTTGCAACTAGTGCTAGAACAGGATTGGCGCGGGGGCTGAACTAGCAACAAGCGCCAGTTGGCACGACTGTCAGGGAAAAAACCACGCCAGTCAAGTTTACCAATGTCAAAAATAAAAAAGAGAAAACAGGGAGCAGATCAGGTATGGTGAGGCTAGATAGAGGTTTAACACTAGAAAAAGATGAACCAGAAGAGTTGATCAAGCAGAAAAGACCAAAATCAACCAAAAATAAAATAAAAACTCTAACCAATGTCTCCCTAGTGGAGTCGCCAGTTTGTTGGAGAGGTAAATCCCATCTACGGACAGAGGCAATCCCTACTAGCCCAGATCGGGTCTAGCAACAACTGAGTCACGCTAAGACGTAGGTTCCTAGTTAGAAAAGACCAAGATGAAAAAAGAGGCCTACCTTAAGTCCTATGCTCCCATTGCCTGCAGAGAAGATGGCACTTCCGTCCTTCACTTTGGCAGATCACAATTCTCCCGCTTAGCACATTCGGACACCTGCACGTACATCAAGAAACAACACAGAACGTAAAACCTAATACATGCAACTATATATCAGTCAGAGAAGATACAATCCATAACATAAGACATGAACATATGAATGGAACCATAATCGAAGTCGTTTATTGTTAATCACAACGAAAGAAAGATAAAACCTGAGCTCTGATGTTGGATCTTCCTTCAGCGGGTCAACAGTAGAGCACGTCTCAATGAAGCTCACCGGGATGGGATAAGGCTCTCTCTCTCTTCGGTTTTCTGACGATAATCTCCTTACTATTGATTCAGCTCTATTCAGGCTACTAGCTTGCTAAGGGGAAAATGGCAAGCTAATATAGATGGTGGAAGGGGAGTTGGGATCCCTACAATGGTGGGATTGGCCCTATCCTCAAGGAAGCTTCCATGATAGGTGGAAAACTACTTCCCCTACATGGAGATCCAGAACCAAACCTCCCAACTCATTTTAGAGACTTGTTCAGGAGTTTGTTGGAATCAAACTTCTGCCATTTATTTTTAAAAAACAATCCTTTTTAATCTCGGCGTGAGTAATACACTGGGAGAGAGCGCCAGTTGGCGCACCCTCTTTGGTGGATTTCCCCCATTGGCACGAGGGTTGAACTGGTTGGTCGTGCCAAGGCCAAAAGGTCTATTTTTAGGGTTTTTTACAGGAATATGTCTTCAGAGGAATGATTGTCCTTGTCAAGGGGGATGCCATGAAAGTGGTTTTAGGTCATGTCACTGCTCACAGGTCATGGAAAAGTCCCTCCAATGTGCGAGATGGGAGATTGCAGGGACAGTGAAAAATTACTATATAACAATTATGGATTTGAATTTTGAGTGGTGTATTGTTTAGAGTTTCAAGTTTGGATCTCTTTTCAATTTTGTTTATCTTTTCCTAATTTTTTCTTGCCTAGAGAATTTTATACAAAAAAAAATAGCGTTGTTAGCATGAATTTCATTTTACAGTTGTGCTTAAGACCCTGTCAGCACAAATTTATCTTCTTATAGTCGTACTGGTCCAAAAAAATGAGATTTCTTAGGGTTGCTGTCAGAAGATCTAGAATTTATTTCTCTCTAAAGTTTTTATCATGCTATGTTTGCATAGAATTTTGACTTATTGTTGTTAATTTCTTTATGGTTTACAAAATTATGTTCCATGTTTAAGTAGAGAAAATGAAATTTGGTTGAATATTTGGTTCTTTGGGTAATCAAATTTAATCTTTTACTTCTTTCATGTGTTACTGATTTTCTATATGATATGAATTTTTAGTTCTTTTGGAAACCAAAAAAGAAATTTCATTTGCATTTTTTAAGCCTTCACCTCAAAGTCAATTATTACTTCTGGAAATTGCATTAGATTACATTGCACTGGAAAATTGTTGTTGAGATTTTCATTGAGCATAGATTACATTAATTAATGTTGAAAGTTGATAAGTGCATCCTCATTCATTTTAAAAAGGAAAATAATTTAATGTAGGTGAATTTTAGTGAGTTAAAATTCATTTAATTTTCATTTGTTGAATTGGAATTGTGAAATTGAAAGATTTAGTTAGGAAGCTCTTGTTGGTTGCATGCTTTATTGTTACATCAATGTTTTCACTCCTTCCCTACACTAGATATCTTTCATTGAAAATGAAAAGAGTCATTTTTTCATATTAGTGGCATCGTAGTTGTGTTCAGATGGCATTGAGTTTTGAGCCTTGAAATTGAAATGTAATTCAAGATCAAATTTAAAATTAATCTCAATTACCCTAAGGAGAATTTGGAACATTAATGAAAACATTTAAAGGTCTAGGCTGGAGACGTGTTTTTGCGTTGTTAAATGTAGGAGTTTCCATTGTTTTCCAACATTACATTCCGAGGCTGAAATATTGTTCCACGTATGGTCTATAGGATCATTCTCCACTTACCTTAGGTTATATTAGACGACAGTCCACACATGAAAAGTATATCGGAATTCACTCATTAAATGTTTATGCATTAGAAGTAACTACTACGGACTACACTGCCACATAAAATATTTTGGGAATCCCCTATAAGTTGTTATCCATCCATAGGTAATCGAGTCTGCCGCCTTGTATACCTTGATACACTGGAAAAAACATTCATGGAGATTGGTTGTCGTACATTAAGTCCTTGGTTCACCAAGGTGTATATCAAAATTCACGGTTTCTTGGTAGACCTTTATGCCTATATTCCCCTCTTTGATTTATTTTTATTGTTAATTTATAAAATTAATTAACTAACCCCGGAATAACATCCTCTTCATGTAGCACCTCCTTATTATATATTAGGTTGAAACTAATGACAACATTTCTCGAGTCTGCCAATCAAGGAAACCCCTCTAACAAGAATCCTGGTCCTCTTCCTCCTTTTGGAAATATTGGTGCTCCTTATATGGCAACGTTGTCCCTTCCTTGATTTACCATTAGCTTTCAATTTTGGCTATTTTCGACCCCTATGGTTCCAAATGTCCGAAAATACTTCTCAACCGAGTAACCCTCCATTGGCACAACATCAACCTCATGTTGATCCTAAAGTTGACGCTTTTACTTCTTCACCTGTTTTTTCTTCCTCCCATTCTTCCTCTTCGCCTAGTGAAAGTCTTGATTCTAGTAACCAGGTAGCTAACGATAAGAAGAAAAATTCGAAGAAGAAGAATCCAAACAAGAAAGGGGCCAACAAAGCAATCATTTATACAGATGCAAATAATGTGGAGAAACCTTCCAATTAGCCTTGCAAAGTGAATTTACCTTGTATTTTATGTAAGGGTGACCACCTTCGTAAAGATTGTCCTGGTATTCCTAAGGTATTAGAAGTGTGGTCCACAAGCTCAAATTTTCCTTTGTCATCGGCCTTTGGAGATCATGTTGGTAACAAAACCTCAACTAATGATAGTAAGGTCCATGGGAAAAAGGGTTAAGTCAAATTTCCTATAATTTATGTGAAGGGAACCATTCCATTCACATTTTTCCTTATATGGATAAAGTCTCAAAAGTCTTGGAAAAAATTACAACTTCTCAGTTGCGTATTCTCGTTGGTTACCAAAAGCTTTCCCCTGATCCTCCAATAGTTGATGAACTGATTGATCATAAATAATTTATAATCAATCCCACTCTCTCTGAAATTGAATCCCATGAGCCAATTCCTAACCAACCATTGGTTGAAAAGATGGTTTACTTGATTCCACCGTCAATTGATCATACCTTTCCTGTAGAGAGTGAACACCATACCACTCATGTTATTATTGTTTCTTTAGATTCAAAATCCTCCCATTCCAAAGGTATAGAGGGGGCTATCCTTCCATTCTCATAACACAAGGGGACAATTCTCTTGTTCCCACGACACCCCCTCCAAGTAGTATGATTACTTCTTTTGATTCGAGTCGACTGGGAGGATATCATCTTCCTTATTATGTGCCCTTTTAGATCACAATACACTATAATAATATACCCATACCTGGAAAATTCATATGTGAAGACGCATGTGTTATTATTCTTTCCTCAACTACCTGGAAATCTTTAGGTTCTCCGCAGCTTCTGCCAGTTACCAAAAATCTCTTGGCTTTTAATAGACGAACCACTCAACCGTTAGGTGTCCTTCATAAGTTTCTCATTATTTTTGGAGGAAAAATTGTCTATATAAATGTAATGGTTGTCCAAGGTCCTTTGGATTTTAATTTACTCCTCGGGCATGACTATTTTTATGTCATGGGAGCTCTTGTCTCTTCTCTCTTTCATGTGATGTGTTTCCAACATGAAGGAAGAATCGTGACCATTGATCAACTTTCATTCATTGGTCATAATTTGGCTCCCAATTAACCACCACCCCTAAATGGTCCTTATATGAAAGTGGTATATTCACCACCACAGGTTAATTATGTGGAAACTTGTTCCATGCCCGCGTCTACTGATGATCTAGCTAGTGATATAGTGCATCATGTACTTGGGGCATTTGATCCTAATATTTCCATTAGATCTCTTGTTATGTATCCCTTTAGGGTGTTGTTATCCCATTTTATGAGAACCTATTGGAATCCATGAAATATTATGGGCCATAAATAAGGTCTCCAGAGCATAGTTCCTTGTCTTGTGTTAAGCTCATTAAAAAATGAAACAAGGTCTCTAGAGAAAACTTCCTTGTCTTGTGTCAAGCTTCCTAAAAAATGAAACAAGGTCTCTGGAGAAGAGTTCCTTTTCTTGTGTCAATATCGTTCAAAAGTTAAACAAAAGTGTTGCAGAAACGTTCCTTGTCTTGTGACAAGCTTGTTAAAAAATGAAACAACGTGTCATGAGGATAGCTCTTTTATTGGGTCAAGCTCGTTAAAAATTGAAACAGGTTCCTATGAAAATTGTTCTTTTAATATGTCAACCTTGTTAAAAAATGAAATAGGTCCCAATGAGAATAGTTTTTTTCCTATGTCAAGCTCGTTAAAAAATGAAACAAATCCCCTTCCAATTTGAGTCTTTGATTAGATCTCGTAAATTCCTAGTTGAGTATTTCATTTTATCTCGCAAATAAACCTTCATTCCATCCACCTGTTAGTAATGAGTAGTCTAATTAGGTGCATGAAATGAATATTAGGGTGCATGTACCTCGAATTGAGTCATTATGTCGGGGGCATGCAAACTTATTCCAAGTATATTTTGTCTCTATTTCAAGCTTGTGAAAAAAATAAACCAATTTCAAGCATAGTTTCTTCATTTCAAGCTTGTATAAAAATGAAACCATCTTCAAGGATTCTAAAGCATAATTTCCCATGTTTCAATCTCATGTAAAATGAAACCATTCTCATTGTGATTTCCATTTTTCTATCAGCCTGATTTTTCCAAGTAACCCTTTGTTTTCTCATTCCATTGTCACCACCTACTTTTCCAGTCATATAATTTCACTTGGTTGTTTTACCCTTGCCTGTGGAACCACTATGATGAGTGGTCTTGTTAGCTAGACTCTTGACCTTTGCATGTTTTGAGTAGTTCCATCATGACCAAAACCACTTGCTACCTTTTATACCACTCGTTCCTCCAAGAGGAGTCTCCTTTCAGCTCTTTTCAGACTCCCAAAATATGAAAATATTATCGAGCACTTGTCCTTTCGAGCTGATAAAATTAAATAAAAATACGTGTACTAAATATAAGTTTAACCCTTTTCTAGATTGAGATTGAGTAGCTATGAAAAAATAATGCCTTAGTCAAACATGGCTAAGAGATTCTCTTTAGTATTATTTTCTACCTTTTCGAATTCAAGAGACTATCTATGAAAAGGGATCTCTTGAGTTTTATTTTTCGCCTCTTTTTCAAACTCTCTAAACATGAGAAATATGTTGAGGTTTACCATCACTGGACTTGCTAAAATAATTAAATAGTGATGGAATTGTCAAACATGATGAGACTGAGTTACTCCTTCCTAGGGATCGTTAAAAATACAAGGATGGATTCATCCAAAGGAGGAACTTATACAACAAGAATACACTATACTCTTCAAGCTTGAGATTAAAAATAAAGAGGTACTCGCTAGAAATAGTGGGGGAAAATGGAAGTAAAATTATATCCTATATTTTGTGTGAAAGGAAGTATGTCACTGTTGAACATAACACTTATCTATATCTTGTGTTAGGTTTGGGACATCATCACTTTGTCACATGTCTTACTAGGTTGGGAAAATCCATTTTCCTCTCATTTGATTATATATTGTCACCATGACCCCTGATCCTATTTTTAGTCAAATGCTTCCAAATTCTAGTCATGTAGCTGATATATTCAAGAGAAGTCGTACCTCCAAGTTCAATCCTGGATCATTCTTAACAACTTTTCAAAATCCTATGTTTCATGTCCATGATGTATGAAACATTATGGCCCTCCTTCGATGGATCACTTCGTGTCGACTCCAACTAATTATTGAGGAAGATGATCTAGAAACTCTCTTTCAGTACCTTGGAGCTTGCATGCCTCAATTGTAGGTTCTTCACATTCGACGATAGGTTCACATCACAGGCCTTCGATCAGATGATTCTATGGGTGTTCGACTTTAGCTTCATTGTTAACCCTTGTGGATTGTAGTATTGTACCTTGAGAGCCATGATCCTCATTGGTGGTTTTGTTCATGTCTACTAATGATTTACATCATTTATCAGGAATCAGGTGGTTTCTACCATGTTCTACTTCAACCCATCTATTCACATGGTGAGATTTGTACTTTGGTTAGATTGAGACAATGGTGAAGACCCTGGGTTTCGTTTGATAAATCCAGGCTACGTGGAATTATTACATATTCATGATTGTAGACATGATCCTTTCCAGTTGAATGGGTGCGGCCATGCCATGGATCCATATATTCATGATCGCAAACATGATCCTTTCTAGTCAGATGGTTGCATCCATGCCGTGGATCCATGTATTGTTATATGCTTACACTTTAAGAATACCTACATTAGAGATGTAAGATATATTGTATTATTTTTTATTTTCATGTCTCTTGACGTTGGTTCTCTAATTCCTTGCCTTTGCTTGTAAATAATTTCAACCATCACTTCTCATTCTGAATTCGTAATTTATGGGGAATATGTTATACAATATTCTATCACACTCACATTATCGTATCCTGAAGTGTCACACTTTGTGTCATCGATGCCACAAGTTTCACCAAGTGATGAAAGTTGTTGCAAATAATGTATTCACCATGAAACATGTTTGTTGATATTAGAAGAATATCCCTCAAGAAGTGGAAGAAAAATTTTCGTGAAAGAATTCTAAGGAACTTGTGAAAATCCCTTTTTTACAAGCCCAACGTGATTTTCATGCTAGTTTCCCTCACTGATAACTTGGGGAATCATACAAGCCTCGCGTTCCAAGCACAACTAAGGAAAATCTGCGCTGGTCCTCTTCAGGTATTTTTTCCAAAAATTGAGGAGAATCTTATCTTACTATAAGTCTCAAGAATGATGATGTGGTTTAAGGTAGTTGATGATTGCAACAAGATGTCCAATTCTTGTCCCTAGATCCTCCATCCATGGATCTCTCCCTTGAGATGTGGAACTCCTCCCTCTTTTCATGGATCCTCAACTCCCTCTCCTTCCCTATAAATCAATTTCCCACTATACATTAAAGGTTATTTAAGTGAGTAATACCTAGTTAGTGAGGTTAGATGGTTGGTTGTCATAGTAGTACTGATTTTTTCCTAAATGTTTCCCATTTACAACAAAAAAAAGGTGTTCGAATTCTAAGCCTTGGACTTGGAATCTCACTCGCAGGAGGCTTCCAACATCAAGGCTTCATTTTTTGTAATTATCCCTTTTCCATTTATTAATAATACAATATATGTTCTCTTTCCATAAATGTGTCAATTATTTTCCATTTATTGTAATGCTCCTTGATTTGTCACATAATTTTCATTATAAAATGTTATGATTTGCATAGTTTTGTTGTCTCCACCTGATCTTTCTTCCAGACACTCATGTACACCAGCAAAGAGAAGATCGTGGGCTTGGAATTCAAAGAGTCAATGTAGATATCAAGGGTATTATAATCATAAAGAGGTAGGAGATCTATCCTCCTTTTCATTTTATAGTATGAATTAGGAAATATTGCATATAGTTGTCTTTTGTAGTTGCTAGATCCTCCCATAGGACTAGAGGGATCATTTCTATCCACAAAAATGATTTTATTCATAACAAAATGGTGATTTTGTTGGGGAGATTTTAACCCTTCAACCCTCATTTTATTTTTGGTCTATTTTATTAAGTTTGGCCAACCTCCTAGTGATTCGTAACTTTTATTGATTATGGATTTGCATTCTGAGTGGTGTATTGTTTAGAGTGTCAAACCTATATCTCTTTTCAATTTTGTTTATCTTTTCGTAATTTTGTCTCACTCAACACATTTTATATGAAAAATAGAACATTGTCAGTGTGGATTTGGATGATTACTATCGCGCTTAAGTCCTTGTCAGTACATATTTGTCTGCTTATAGTCATGCTAGGTTGTTGTCAAAAGATCTAAAATGTCTTGATCTCTAAAGTTTTTCTCCTATTCTGTTTGCATAGAATTTTGAATTATTGTTGTTAATTTCTCTGTGGTTTGAAAATGTATGTTCCATGTTTAAGTAGTGAAAATTAACTTTAGTCGAATCTTTGGTTCATTGGGTAATCAAATTTACAGTTTTATTGCTTTCATGTGTTACTAATTTTCTATATGATAAGCATTTTTAGTTCTTTTGGAAACCATAGAATAATTTTCATTTGCATTTGTTAAGCCTTCATCTCAAATTCAATGATTACTTCTGGAAATTTCATTATATTACGTTGCACTGGAAAGTTGTTTTTGAGATTTCCATTGAGCATCGATTACATTGATTAATGTTGAAATATGATAAGCACATCCTCATTCATTTTAAAAAGGAAAATAATTTCATGTAGGTGAATTTTAGTGAATCAAAATTCATTTACTTTTCGGTTGTTGCATTGGAATTGTGAAGTTTGGAAGCTCTTGTTGGTTTCATATTTGATTGTTGCATCAGTGTTTACACTTCTTCCCTACACTAGATAGATCTCATTGAAAATGAAAAGAGTCATTTTTTTTATATTAGTTGCATTATAGGTGTGTTTTGGTGACATCAAATTTTTAGTCTTGAAATCGAAACATAATTCAAGATCGGCTTTAAAATTTACCTCAATTAAAATAAGGAGAATTTGAACATTAACGAAAACATCTAAAGTTCTAGGCTAGAGACATGTTCTGGCATTGTTAAATGTAGGATATGTCATTGTTCATTCTAGGGGTGAAATCGCATTCCATGTATGGAAGTGTATAGGATCATTCTCCATGTACCTTCGGGTATATTGGACGATGCTCCACGCATGAAAAGTATATCATAATTATCTCACCAAATGGTTATGTATTAGACAACACTTCTAGATACTACACTTCCACGTATCGTTGAGTATATTTTGGGAGTCCCCTATAGGTTGCTATCCATCCATAGGTAAGAAATTTTGTCGCATTGTATACCGTGATACACCAAACACAACATTCAGGGAGATTGGATACCATACGTTAATACCTTGGTTCGCCAAGGTGTATATCGTAGTTCACGGTTGCTTGGTAAATGTTTATGGCTAGATTCCCCTATTTTATTTTATTTTTTTTTGTTAATTTCTAAAATTAATTAATTTACCACGGAATAAAGTCCTCTTCATGTATTACTTGCTTAATATATCTTAGGTTGATACTAATGTCAAAATTTTCTGATTCTACCAATCAAGGAAACTCCTTTGACAAGAATCTTGGTTATATTCCTCTTTTTGGAAATATTGGTTCTTCCTATATGGAAACATTTTCCCTTCCCATATTTACCATTGGTTTTCGAGTTTCATTATCTTCGACACACCTGAACAACATCAACCTCATGTTGATCGTAAAGTTGACCCTTTTCCTTCTTCCCTTGTTGTTTCTTCCTCATGTTCTTCCTCTTCGCCTAGTGAAAGTCTTGATTCTAGTAACCAAGAAGCTAAGAAGAAGAAGAAAAGGCTGAATAAGAAGAAGCCAAATAATCAAGGGGCCAACCAAGCAACCATTGCTATAGGTGCAACTAATGTGGTGAAGTTCCCTTGTAGGTTATGTAAGGGTGACCACCTTCTCAGATATTGTCCTGGTATTCCAAAGGTATTAGAAGTGTTGTCCACAGGCTCAAATTGGCCTTTGTAATCAGACTTTGGAGATCAAGCTAGTGACAAACCCTCAACTAGTGATAATAAGGTCCATGGGAAAAAGGGTAAAGTCAATTTTCCCTATAAGTTATGTGAAGGGAATAGTCCCATTGACCTTTTTCCTTATATGGAAGAAGCCTCAAAAGTGTTGGCAAACATTACAACATCTCATCCTTGTCTTCAAGCTGGTTACCAGAAGATTTCCCCTGATCCTCCACTAGTTGATGAAGTGATTGAAAAAAATTCATTTCTAATCAATCCCACTCTCTCTGAAAGTGAATCCCATGACCCAATTCCCGACCAATCATTGGTTGAGAAGATGGTTGACTCGATTACACCTTGAGTTTATCATACCTTTCCCATAGAGAGTGAATGCCATACTGCTCATGTTCTTCTTATTTCTTCATATTCGAATGAAATAGAGGGAAATCCTCCCATTCCCAAGGTACAGGGGGGCGATCCTTCCATTCCCATAACAAAAGGGGGAAGTTATCTCATTCCCACAACACCCCTTCCAAGTAGTATGGTCACTTCTTTTTATTGGAGTCAATTAGCAAGATATTGTCTTCCTTCTTGCGTGCCCTTTCAAATCAGAGTACATGCTTATAATATACTTGTACCTAGAAAAATTATAGATCAAGGTGCATATGTTAGTATTATATCCTCAACTACATGGAAAGATTTCGGTTCTCTGTAGATTGTGCCCATTACCCAGAATTTGTTGGCTTTGAATAGATGAAATATTCAACCATTAGGGATCCTTCCTAAGTTTCCTGTTACTTTGGGAGGAAAACTCATCTATATCGATGTAATTTTTTTGAAGGCCCTTTGTATTTTAATTTACTCCTTGGGCGTGACTATGTTTATATCTTGGGAGCTCTTGTCTCTTGTCTCTTTTTCTTGATGTGTTTCCCACATGAAAGAAGAATCATGACCATTGATCAAATTTAATTCATTATTCCTAATTTGACTCCCAATAAACCACCATCCCTAAACGGTCCTTATATGAAAGTGGTATCTTCCCCACCATAGGTTAATTATGTGGCAACTTGTTCCATTCCCAGATTTACTGATGATCTATTCATTAATATATTGCATCATGTACTTGGGGCATTTGATCATGATATTTCCATTAAATCCCTTGATATGTATCCCTTCAGAAGTATTTTTCTCCCACATGATGACAACCCCTTGGAAGCCATGACCTCTTATCGGCCATAAAAAAGGTCTTCGGAGCATATTTCCTTATCTTATGTCAAGCTCGTTAAAAAATGAAACAAGGTCTCTAAAGCAGAGTTCATTTTCTTGTATCAAGATTTTTAAAAAATTAAACAAAAGTGTTGGAGAAAATTTCCTTGTCTTGTGTGAAGCTCGTTAAAAAAAGAAACAAGGTGTCATAAGGATAATTATTTTATTGTATCAACCTCGTTAAAAAATGAAATAAGTTCCTATGAGGATAGTTCTTTTACTATGTCAACCTCTTTAAAAAATTAAATAGGTCCCTATGAGCATTGTTATTTTCCTATGTCAATCTCATTAAAAATGAAACTGAAACCCTTTCAATTCGAGTCTTTAATTAGATCTCATAAATTCCTAGTCAAGTCTTTCACTTGATCTCATAAATGAACCTTCATTCCATCCTCCTGTTATTAAATAGTCGTCTAGTTAGGTGGATTAAATGAAGCTTGGGGGCATGTATCTCGAATTGATTAATTATGTTGTGGTCATGAAAAATTATTCGAAGCATATTTTCTCTCTTTTTAATACTTGTGAAAAAATGAAACCAATTTCAAACATAGTTTCTCTGTTTCAAGATTGTATAAAAATGAAACCATATTAAAGGGTTCTCAAGAACAGTTTCCCATGTTTCAAGCTTGTGTAAAAATGAAACCATTCTCATCGTGATTGCCATTTTTTTATAAACCTATTTTTGCCGGATGAGCCTTGGTTTTCTCATTCCATCATCACCATTTGCTTGGCCAATTATATTCTTTCACTTGTTTTTTTACTCATTTCTGGGGAACCGCTATGATGAGTGGTATTCTTTGCTAGTATCTTGAACTTTGTGTGTTTTGAGCAGTTCCATCATGACCGGAACTAGTTGCTACCTTTTCTACCACTCGTTCCTTTAGGAGGAGTCTTCTTTCAGCTCTTTTCAGACTCCCAAAATATGAAAATATTGTCGAACACTTGTCCTTTCGAGCTCATAAAATTAAATGAAAATGCATCAACTCAGTATAGGTTAAACCCTTTTCTGGACTAGATAAACTAGTTACGAAAAAGGAATACCTTAGTCAAACATGGCAAAGAGGTTTTCTTGAGTGTTATTTTCTACCTTTTGGGATTAAGGAGACTATCTACGGAAAGGGATATCTAGATTTTTATTTTTCGCCTCTTTTTCAAACTCTCTAAACATGAAAAATATGTCGAGTTTTTCCTTCATTGGACTCATTAAAATAATTAAACTGTGATGTAATTATCAAACATGACGAGACTAAGTTACTACTTCCTAGGGCCTGTTAAAAATACTAGGATGGATTCATTCGAAGGATGAACTTATACAACAATAATATGGTATCCTCTTCAATCTCGAGATTAAAAATAAATACGTACTCGCTAGACGTAATGGGGGGAATGGAAGGAAACATATATCTTGTATTTTGTGTGAAAGGTAGCATGTTGCTTGTTAGCATGACACTTATATGTCTTTCGTGTCGGTTTTGGGACATCCTCACTTTGTCACTTATCTTACTGGTTTTGGGAAATCCATTTTAATCTCCTTTTATTATATATTGTCTGCATGATCTCTGATCCTATTTTGGGTAAAATTCTTAAAATTCTACAGTCGTGTCACCTATGTGTTCAAGAGAAGTCCTACCTACAAGCTCAAACCACTTATACCTTGTTTGAATTTCTATGCTTTAAACCTGAATCACTCTTACAAACTTTGAAAAATCCTATGTTTGTGTCGATGATGTGGGAAACACTATGGACCTCCTTCGACAGATCTCTTCCTATCGACTCTGACTCATGATCCAGGAATATGATCTAGAAAATCCCTGTTAGTACCTTCAAGCTTGCATGCCTCAATGGCAAGTTATTCAAATTCAATGATAGGTTCACATCAGTAGCCTTTGATCGGATTATTCTGTGAGTGTTTGACTTCAGCTTCATTATTCACACTTGTGGATTGTATTTTTGTACCTTGAGATTCATCGTGCTCATTGGTGGTTTATCTCATGCATGTTAAAGATTTACATCATTGAGAGGTAATCAAGTGGTTTCTACCATGTTCGACTTCAACCCATCTATTCACATGGTGAGATTCATACATTGGTTGGATTAAGACAAAGATGAAGACCCTGGGTTTTGTTTGATAAATATAGGTTGTGTGGAGTTATTAAGTATTCATGATTGTAGACATGTGCCTTTCCAGTTGGATGGTTGCATCTATTCCATGGATCCATGTATTCATGATTGTAAACATGATCCTTTCTATTCATACAATTGAGTCCATGTTGTGGATCCATGTATTGTTAGATTCTTATACTTTAAGCATACCTACATCAGAGATATCAAATATATTGTACTATGTTTGATTTGCACGTCTCCTAATGGTGTTTCTCTGAGTCATTTCTTTATTTTGTTAAGAATTTCAGCCATCATTTCCCATTCAGACTTCATTATTTAGGGGGCATCTTTTATATAGTATTTTGTCACACTACCAATCTCATATCGTGAAATTTTTCACCTTGTGTCCTTGATTCCAAAAATGTAACCAAGTGATGAAATTTGTTGCAAATAATGTATTCACCATGAAACATGTTTTTGGAGATCAAAAGAATATCCTTGAAGAAGTGGAAGAAAATTTTACTTGAAATAATTATGGAGAACTTCTTAAAATCCCTTGTTTGCAAGCCCAATGTTGTTTTCATGCTAGTTTCCCAAATTGATAACTTGGGGCATTATACAAGCCTCGTGCTTCCAAAAATATTTTTAGAAGGAAAATCTGTGTTGGTCCTCTTTAGTCAGTTTTTCCCAAAATTTTGTAGGAGAAGCTTCACTTACAAGAAGTCTCGAGTACGACGATGTGGTTTCAGGTAGTTGATGATTGGAATGGGAAACCTCATTCCTGGCCCTAGATCCTCCTTCCATGGATCTCTCCCTTGAGACGTGGGACTCCTCCCTCTTTTTTTGGATCCTCAACTCCCTCTCCTTTCCCATAAATCAATTTCCTAGAATCCACTAAAGGTTAGTGAAGTGAGTCATAGCTAATTAGTGAAGTTGGTTGGTTGGTTTTTATCCTAGTACTGAATTATGTCCAAATGATGCCCATTTACAGAGGAGAAAAGGTGTTTGAAGGCTAAGTCTTGGACTTGGAATCTCACTCGAATGAGGCTTCCAACATCAAGGCTTCATTAGTTGTAATGCTCCCTTTTACATCTATTAACAATATAATATATGTTTTCTTTCCATAAAAGTGTCAATTATTTTCCATTTATTGTAATTCTCCTTGATCTGTTACACAATTTTCGTTATAAAATGTTATGACTTGCATATTTTTGCTGTCTCCACTTGATCTTTTTTGTAGGCACTCATCTACACAAGAAAAGAGGAGATCGTGAGCTTGCAATTCAAAGATTCAAGGTCCACATCAAGGGTATTAACATCAGAGAGAGGTAGGAGATATATCCTCCTTTGCATTTTCTAATATAAATTAGGAAAGATTGCATGTAGTTGCTAGATCCTCCCATAGGACTAGAGGGATCGCTTCTACCCATGGAAAGGATTTCCCGCACAACAGGGATGATTCAACACTTTTGAAGTAAAAAAAGGTAAAAAGATTAAAAAAATAAAAAACTACTTTTTAAACTAGTATTTTCAACTTATCTCCTATGGTTTTACTCATATTTGGAGTGAGATAAATTATTGGATGTGGAATTTAATTCATCATCGAAGGAGTAGCCATGTTGCATACTTTTGATGGACCCTTCTACCCAACAAATGAGAAATACATGAAAAACATGATTGAAATCACATTTTTTAATGTATTTCTAATTTTTCATGGGTATTCCTTGGATGAGGAATTAATTTATGCATCCAAAGAGTTCTTCCGCTTGGAATTTGAGGAAAATCATATAGAGATAAGTTGAAAATATGAGTTGAAAAAAGTTTTTTTCTTTTCTCCCTTTAAAATTTGATGATGTAATCTAATATTATTTTATTATTTTCACTATTATTTTATAAAATTCCTCACGAGGCCCATTTTATACCTCAAAATTTCTCAAATGGTAACTTGAATAATTATTCAAGTTGGTGTCATTGGCACTGTAAGATATATAACATGATGGTATGTCCAATAAGTAGCAAAGAAATAAAAACGAGCTCTAGAAATTGGAAAATTTGTCCAAAAGTGATATAGCATATGTTAGATGATCCAAATATAATAATCTAAGGTCAGGATAAAAATATTTATTAAAATAGAATATTTAATAAATATTAGAGACACTTAGAAATAGAATATTGTTAGCAAAGATAGGACTCTAGAATAGAGTCGTATCTTAGGCTCTAAAATAGGAATAAAGTTAGTAGATTGGATAGAAGATCATTTATTGTAAATGGACACCTTTTTTTTTTCAAGTGGTCCATAATTAAATTAAGTTAGGACATATATCTTATAAATAGGTTAGTTTCCTAATTGAAAATTAGTGGAAGTTTACGTTTGTAAACCCTTGCAATTTGTTATGTAATTTATTTTCCATTATTAATAAAATTACATGTCTGAGGACACTTCTGTATTAATGTGGTATCAGAGCTTCACTAATACCGCTGAAAAGAGAAGGAGATTCCAGCTCTACAGGCTTATGGAAAACTCCAGCAAATTATTCATCAATTGAATTGGGTCATTTTCCCTGTAGAAATCGCCTTTCCCCATTGGTTTCTATCATGATCAGAAAAATAATAGCTAACAACTTGTTGTCTAGATCTCTCATCCTCCTCCACACAACTTGATGCTTTGGCTCCAGCACTCTCTTCCTCAGCCGAGATTGAATTCCCATGAACCAGCTGACAAAGGCCTACAAATTTAGATCTTTGATATTCACCACTATGAGATATTTGTTGTATTTGGTTGCTTTACTATTCAGAAAGCACCAAGGACCTGCGGCTAGATACATCAAAAACCCTTGAGCTAGTATTTTTCTGTCTTCGGATCTATGTATCCACAAATACATATATGATTAATATAATATTGTTGTGAGATGGCTACGATGTCGAGAGCTTATCACTTGTTTTAGCTCTAGCAAAGGCTGCAAATGATGTGAAGGCAGTCGATATTCAAGTTTTATGTGTGAAGCCTCTAGTATACTGGACACGCTTCTTTATCATTGCTACATCATTTTCACGTCCACGATTGATGACATAGGGTCGAAAATTCATGATATAGAAGAACAATAGTTTAAGACAACTCTTAGAGGGGATACTAGACCAAATTCATGGACACTACTAGACTTTGGTGATGTAGTTGTACACATTTTCCATCCTCAGCAATGTGCCTATTATAATTTAAAAGAGTTTTATGGTAATGCTACCCTTGTAGAACTATCGTTTGAGACACAGACGACTTGGCAAGGATGACACTTGGATTTAAATGTGTTTTGTAATGGAATGGCCGATCGAAAGCTTCCTTTATTTTCAGCACATGTCATTTATATAATGCACGATGTCAAGGTTGTTCTACTTGTCTAGATGAGGGAAAGGATTGATGGGGAAAAGAATCTAGCTTACAATATATATTGATGACATTGTTCACTAGTGAACAATGTGGGTTGTGTTCATATGGTTTGACCATGCTAATAGTCATATCAATGTTTTGTGAACAGGTGATGCAATCTCTTTAGCATTCATCATAGTTGAACAAAGACGGTTGCAAGTAAACATCCATCGATGTATTTTGTATGCATAATCTGTTATTATAATTGATATGTACCAGTCTTAGTCAGTGATAAGTACATTACAGGAAACTCTCTGAGACTGATCGTTGATGAGGAGCATTGTAATATTTTGTAAAATTTGGAGTTATAAGGGAGACAATTGATTTTTTTTTTTTGGGAGCAATAAGGTGAAGTAAAAAAATGAAAATTTTGTTATTGTTTTTGGAGGAATAAGAAGAATTTTTATTTTGGAGAAACAAGGGTTACTATTTGTAACTCAAAGCACCTTTTACTTTGAGGGGGGATAGTTTTTTTTTTTTAAGAAGAAATTTGTAAGGGCATTGTCAAGCAATCAAATTTTGCAAAGATTTCATTGTAAACACTCAATGAGAAATTGACTAGAGCCAAGTGCAAAGCTCAGTCATATTTCTCCTTTTTTGAACGACTATACAAGGGTCAAGGCCAAGCCTCGATAGATCATTTTTTTTTCTTTGTGTGGTGTGTGTCATTTTTGGCATGGCGTGTTTCGTGTGACAAGTTGCTCATTTTCTTCTTGTGCTTGATTCTTTTGGTGCACTGCTTCAACACTATCATGTCAAAGTTAATTAATCTATTCTCTGAATCTGATATTCTAGATGGGGTGAAATCTTATAAGACATGGAAACGTCTAATTGAAAGCACTCTCATTTATAATGAATTATGACATGAAATATGTGATGGCAACATTAAGCCTAATAAACCAACGGATGTAGCTTCACTTGAAAAATAGGAAGTAAAAAATGCCAAGGCATTAGCTCTTATAAAGGCTTTAGTTAATAATGAAATGTACATACATATTGAAAATTCCTCGGATGCATGGACTGCTTTACGTACATCCAAAGATCTCTTTGATACAAAACCTGAATCAAAGAACGTTGATCTTCAATTAAAATTGCTTCAACAGAAAATAACTAAAGGTGGTGATGTCCTTGAGTATATTTCACGGCTTAAAAACATCAAGAAAGAAATAATAGATGTTGGTTTTCAAGCTGTTGATGAAGGTTTTTTGACCACGATTTTAATCGTTGGATTTCCATCATCTTACACACATTTTTTGGAAACTTTGCAAGTCACTGGAAAGTTAGAGAAGATAAAATTTGATGAACTGAGTGACATGTTAGTCCAACATGATAAAACCTTTGGGAAGAAGAAACAGGTTCTAGAAGATATATTCTTCACCGAAGCTAGCTCAAGTAACTCCTCAGCTGATAGTTCAAGAAACATTAATACGGAAGTCTCCAAAAAAATTTAGTTGTTCCCTATGAGCATTTTTATTTTCCTATGTAAATCTCATTAAAAATGAAACTGAAAGCCTTTCAATTTGAGTCTTTAATTATATCTCGTAAATTCCTATTCAAGTATTTCACTTGATCTCATAAATGAGCCTTCATTCCATCCTCCTATTAGTAAACAGTAGTCTACTTAGGTGGATTAAATGAAGCTTGGGGGGCATGTATCTCGAATTGATTAATTATGTTGTCGTCATGAAAAATTATTCAAAGCATATTTTCTCTCTTCTTAATACTTGTGAAAAAATGAAACCAATTTCAAGCATAGTTTCTTTGTTTCAAGATTTTATAAAAATGAAATCATATTAAAGGGTTCTCAAGAATAGTTTCCCATGTTTCAAGCTTGTGTAAAAATGAAACCACTCTCATTGTGATTGCCCTTTTTTTATCAACCTATTTTTTTCCAGACGAGCCTTGGTTTTCTCATTCCATCTTACCATTTTCTTGGCCAATCATATGCTTTCACTTGTTTTTTTACTCTTATCTAGGGAACCGCTACGATGAGTGGTATTCTTAGCTAGTATCTTGACCTTTGCATGTTTTGAGTAGTTCCATCATGACCAGAACCAGTTTCTACCTTTTCTACCACTTGTTCCTCCAAGAGGAGTCTTCTTTCAGCTCTTTTTAGACTCCCAAAATATGAAAATATTTTCGAGCACTTGTCCTTTCGAGCTCGTAAAATTAAATGAGAAGGCATCTACTTAGTATAAGTTTAACACTTTTCTGGACTAAAATAAACTAGTTACGAAAAAGGAATACCTTAGTCAAACATGGCTAAGAGGTTCTCTTGAGTATTATTTTCTACCTTTTGGGATTAAAGAGACTATCTATGGAAAGGGATATCTAGAGTTTTATTTTTCGCCTCTTTTTCAAACTCTCTAAAAATGAAAAATATGTCGAGTTTTACATTCACTGGACTCGTTAAAATTATTAAATAGTGATGGAATTGTCAAACATGATGAGACTAAGTTACTACTTCCTAGGGTTTGTTAAAAATAATAGGATGGATTCACCCGAAGGATGAACTTATACAACAAGAATATGGTATCTTCTTCAATCTCAAGATTAAAAATAAATAAGTACTCGCTAGAAATAGTGGGGGGAATGGAAGGAAACATATATCTTGCATTTTGTGTGAGAGGTAGTATGTTGCTCTTTAGCATGACACTTATCTGTCTCTCGTGTCGATTTTGGGACATCCTCACTTTGTCACTTATCTTACTAGTTTTGGGAAATCCAATTTCTTCTCATTTTATTATATATTGTCCCCATGACCTCTGATCCTATTTTGAGTAAAATGCTTCCAAATTCTAGAGTCATGTCACCGATGTGTTCAAGAGAAGTCCTACCTACAAGCTCAAATCACTTATACCTCTTTTGACTTTCTATGCTTCAATCCTAAGTCACTCTTACCAACTTTGAAAAATCCTATGTTTGTGTTGATGATGTGGGAAACACTATGGACCTCCTTCAACGAATCACTTCCTGTTGACTATAACTCATGATCCAGGAATATGATCTAGAAAATACCTTTTAGTAACTTCGAGCTTGCCTGCCTCAATGGCAAGTTCTTCACGTTCGATGATAGGTTCACATCACTAGCCTTTGATCGGATTATTCTGCAAGTGTTCGACTTAAGCTTCATTTTTCACACTTGTGGATTGTATTATTGTACCTTGAGAGTCATCGTGCTCATTGGTTATTTATCTCATGCATGTTAAAGAGTTACATCATTGAGAGGTAATCAAGTGGTTTCTACCATGTTTGACTTCAACCCATCTATTCACATGGTGATATTCATACATTGGTTGGATCAAGAAAAAGATGAAGACCCTAGGTTTCGTTTGATGAATCTAGGTTGCATGGAGTTATTAAGTATTCATGATTTTAGACATGTTCCTTTCTAGTTAGATGGTTGCATCTATTCCATGGATCCATGTATTCCTGATTGTAAACATGATCCTTTCTATTTAGAAAGTTGAGTCCATGTCGTGGATCCATGTATTGTTAGATTCTTATACTTTAAGCATACCTACATCAGAGATATCAAATATATTGTACTATGTTTTATTTGCACGTCTCCAGATGGTGTTTCTCTGAGTCCTTTCTTTTTTTTGTTAAGAATTTCAGCCATCATTTCCCATTTAGACTTCATGCTTTAGAGGCATCTTTTATATAGTATTTTGTCACACTCCTAGTATTGTATCGTGAAATTTTTCACTTTGTGCCATTGATGCCACAAATGTCACCAAGTGATGAAATTTGTTGCAAATAATGTATTCACCATGAAACATGTTTTTGGAGATCAAAAGAATATCCCTGAAGAAGTGGAAGAAATTTTTCCTTGAAATAATTGTGGAAAACTTGTTAAAATCCCTTGTTTGCAAGCCCAAAGTTATTTTCATGCTAGTTTCCCACACAGATAACTTGGGGCATTATACAAGCCTCGTGCTTCCAACAATACTTTTAGAAGTAAAATCCACGTTAGTCCTCTTCAGTCAGTTTTTCCCAAAGTGGCATAGGAGAGGCTTCTCTTACAAGAAGTCTCGAGAATGATGGTGTGGTTTTAGGTAGTTGATGATTGGAACGGGACCTCCCATTCCTGGCCCTAGATCCTAATTTCATGGATATCTTCCTTGAGACATGGGACTCCTCCCTCTTTTCATGTATCCTCAACTCCCTCTCCTTTCCCATAAATCAATTTCCTATAATCCACTAAAGGTTAGTGAAGTGAGTCAGAGCTAATTAGTGAAGTTGGTTGGTTGGTTTTCATCCTAGTATTGAATTATGTTCAAATCCTGCCCATTTAAAAAAGAGAAAAGGTGTTTGAAGACTAATTCTTAGACTTGGAATCTCACTAGAATGAGGCTTCCAACATCAAGGCTTCATTGGTTGTAAAGCTCCCTTTTACATCTATTAATAATATAATGTATGTTTTATTTCCATAAAAGTATCAATTATTGTCCATTTATTTTAATGCTCCTTGATCTATTACACAATTTTCATTATAAAATGTTATGATTTGCATAGTTTTTTTGTCTCCACTTGAGTTTTTTTCCAAGCACTCATATACACAAGCAAAGAGGAGATCATGAGCTTGCAATTCAAAGAGTCAAGGTCAACATCAAGGGTATTAACATCAAAGAGAGATAGGAGATATATCCTCCTTTGCATTTTCTAATATGAATTAGGAAAGATTGCATGTAGTTGCTAGATCCTCCCATAGGACTAGAGGGATCGTTTCTACCCGCGGAAAGGATTTCCCGCATAACAGGGATGATTCAACACTTTGGAGTAAAAAGGTAAAAATATTAAAAAATAAAAAACTAATTTTTCAACTGGTATTTTCAACTTATCTCCTATGGTTCTACTCATATTTGTAGTGAGATAAATTATTGGATGTGGAATTTAATTCATCATCGAAGGAGTAGCCATGTTGCATACTTTTGATGGACCCTTCTACCCAAAAAATGAGAAACACATGAAAAACATGATTGAAATAACATTTTTTCATGTATTTATAATTTTTCATGGGTATTCCTTGGATGAGGAATTAATTTATGCATCCAACGAGTTCTCCCGCTTGGAATTTGAGGAAAATCATATAGAGATAAGTTGAAAATACGAGTTGAAAAAAAGTTTTTTTCTTTTCTCCCTTTAAAATTTGATGATGTAATCTAATATTATTTTATTATTTTCACTATTATTTTATAAAATTCCTCACGAGGCCCATTTTACACCTCTAAATTTATCAAATGGTAACCTGACTAATTATTCAAGTTGGTGTCATTGGCACTGTAAGATATATAACATGATGGTATGTCTGATAAGCAACAAAGAAATAAAAACGAGCTCTAGAAATTGGAAAATTTGTCCAAAAGTGATCTAGCATATGTTAGATGATCCAAATATAATAATGTAAAGTTAGGATAAAAATATTTATTAAATTAGAATATTTAATAAATATTATAGACACTTAGAAATAGAATATTGTTAGCAAAGATAGGTCTCTAGAATAGAGTCATATCTTAGTCTCTAAAATTGGAATAAAGTTAGGAGATTGGATGGAAGATCATTTATTGTGAATGGACACTTGTTTTTTTTCAAGTGGTCCATAAATAAATTAAGTTAGGACATATAGCTTATAAATAGGTTAGTTTCCTAATTGGAAATTAGTGGAAGTTTACGTTTGTAAACTCTTGCAATTTGTTATGTAATTTATTTTCCATTATTAATAAAACTACTTGTCTGAGGAAACTTCTGTATTAATGTGGTATCAGAGCTTCACTAATACAGCTGACAAGAGAAGGAGATTCCAACTCTACAAGCTTATGGAAAACTATAGCAAATTGTTCATCAATTGAATTGGGTCATTTTCCCTGTAGAAATCACCTTTCTCCATTCTTTTCTGTCATGATACGAAAAAATAATAACTAACAACTTGTGGTCTGGATCTCTCATCCTCCTCCACATGACTTGATGCTTTTGGTCCAGCACTCTCTTCCTCGGCAGAGATTGAATTCCCCTAAACCAGCTGACAAAGCCCGACAGATCTATATCTTTGATATTCGCCACTGTGAGATACTTGTTGTATTTGGTCGCTTTATTATGTAGAAAGCACCAAGGACCTGCGGCTAGATACATCAAAAACCTTTGAGGTAGTATTTTTCTGTCTTCGGATCTATGTATCTACAAATACTTATATGACTAATAAAGTATCATTGTGAGATGGCTATGATGCCGAGAGCTTATCACTTGTTGTAGCTCTAGCAAAGGTTGCAAATGATGTGAAGGCAGTCGATATTCAGGTTTTATGTGTGAAGCCTCTAGTATACTGGACACACTTCTTTATCATTGCTACATCATTTTCATGTCCACAGATTGATGACATAGGGTCGAAAATTCATGATATAGCAGAACAACAATTTAAGACAACTCCTAGAGGGGATACTAAACCAAATTCATGGACACTACTAGACTTTGGTGATGTAGTTGTACACATTTTCCATCCTCAGCAATGTGCCTATTATAATTTAAAAGAGTTTTATGGTAATGCTACCCTTGTAGAACTGTCTTTTGAGACACAGATGACTCGGCAAGGATGACACTTGGATTTAAATGTGTTTTGTAATGGAATGGCCGATCGAAAGCTTCCTTTATTTTCAGCACATGTCATTTATATAATGCACGATGTCAAGGTTGTTCTACTTGTCTAGATGAGGGAAAGGATTGATGGGGAAAAGAATCTAGCCTACAATATATATTGATGACATTGTTCACTAGTGAACAATGTGGGTTGTGTTCATATGGTTTGACCATGCTAATAGTCATATCAATGTTTTGTGAACAGGTGATGCAATCTCTTTAGCATTCATCATAGTTGAACAAAGGATGGTTGCAAGTAAACATCCATCGATGTATTTTGTATGCATAATTTGTTATTATAATTGATATGTACCAGTCTAAGTCAGTGATAAGTACATTACAGGAAACTCTCTGAGACTGATCCTTGATGAGGAGCATAGTAATATTTTGTAAAATTTGGAGTTATAAGGGAGACAATTGAAATTTTTTTTTTGGAGCAATAAGGTGAAGTAAAAAAATGAAAATGTTGTTATAGTTTTTTGAGGAATAAGAAGAATTTTTATTTTGGAGAAATAAGGGTTATTATTTGTAACTCAAAGCACCTTTTAATTTGAGGGGGGGTAGTTTTTTTTTAAGAAGAAATTTTTAAGGGCATTGTCAAGTAGTCAAATTTTGCGAAGTTTTTATTGTAAACACTCAACGAGAAATTGACTAGAGCCAAGTTCAAAGCTCATTCATTTTTCTCCTTTTTTGAACGACTATACTAGGGTCAATGCCAAGCCTCGATAGATCATTTTTTTTCTTTGCGTGGCGTGTTTCATTTTTGGCATGGCATGTTTCATGTGACGAGTTGCTCATTTTCTTCTTGTGCTTGATTCTTTTGGTGCACTGCCTCAACACTATCATGTCAAAGTTAATTAATCTATTATCTTAATATAATATGCTAGATGGGGTGAAATATTATAATACATGGAAACGTATAATTGAAAGCACTCTCATTTATAATGAATTGTGGCATGAAATATGTGATGGCAACATTAAGCCTAATAAACCAACAGATGCAGCTTCACTTGCAAAATGGGAAGTAAAAAATGCCAAGGCATTAGCTCTTATAAAGGCTTCAGTTAATAATGAAATGTACATACATATTGAAAATTCCTCAAATGCATGGACTGCTTTACATACATTCAAAGATCTCTTTAATACACAACCTGAATCAAAGAAGGTTGATCTTCAAATAAAATTGCTTCAACAGAAATTAACTAAAGGTGGTGATGTCCTTGAGTATATTTCACGGCTTAAAAACATCAAGCAAGAAATAATAAATGTTGGTTTTCAAGCTGTTGATGAATGTTTCTTGACCACGATTTTAATTGTTGGATTTCCATCATCTTACACACATTTTTTGGAAACTTTGCAAGTCATTGGAAATTTAGAGAAGATAAAATTTGATGAATTGAGTGACATGTTAGTCTAACATGATAAAACCTTTGGGAAGAAAAAACAGATTGAAGAAGATATATTCTTCACTGAAGCCAGCTCAAGTAACTCCTCAGCTGATAGTTCAAGAAACATTAATACAAAAGTGTCCAGAAAAATTCAATTGTTCACTTTGTTGTATGAAGACTAAAACCATTTTCTTGCATGAATGACAAAATTTGTTTCTGTTTGTACCATTTTGTAACATTTCTATGTTGAATTTACTAACAATTACACTTGGATACTTGTCATTTGCATTTTCCAATATGCCATTTACATAACAAATCATTTCTTGAATTGATGCCTTTGATGCAATGCAAACATTTCAATTTTTTAGGACAATTTTGTGGCAAGAAAAACTAGCAATCATAGACTCAATGTGGATTGTTTTATAATTGTATGGATTTTGAGCTAGCAAGATTTTTTTGTAATATGTGACACCATGCAAGTGGAACAGAGAAATATAGTCACAATCATTTGCAAATGTGTTATTTCTTAGATCTACATTTTCTTTTGTTTCTTGGAAGCATAGTATATCAACACTCATTAAATCATAATCATTGTTGGTATCTTCTAAATGTAATATCAAACTATGTGTGTTCAATTTGCATATAGTCAAGCACTCATTTCTTTGTACTATATGTAAACTGTGTTCAATTTGATAACAAGAATGTTATGAAAGCGATTTATTTCAGTGGAAATTTTTTGAGAAAGAGAGAAATTTGTTTGTTTCAATTTTTTGATTAGATAAAGATATTTAACATCTTTGAAATGAGAAAGTGTTGTAGAGATAAGTCCATGTTGTTTGACGGATTTTGGATCAAATGCAAATTTTCCCATTATCACTCCTTCTGATCAGTGGATTGTTTGAGCATATGCCAATTGAACAAGGAATTTCTCTTAGCTAAAAGGTATTATGTTGTCTGACTCATTGTGCCTATATAATTTGGTAATCAGTGTCCAAGTAGGAGGTATGTTTTTTTTTAAACAATGGTTCATTTTTTTCATTGTATTTTTCCAATTGTTTGATCTGGAAATTAAATCCAAGAAATGTCATTGTCATCATTTGTGTATGTTTTCAAAATTCCTTCAACTCCATTGATAAATATGTCTTCAATGTCATAATTACCACCTTTTAGTTCGGAAAATATACTTTTTTTTAAGAACAATAGTTGAAGGAAAATCCATTTTCATGTTTCCATAGTTATTTGGTTGTGTTGAATCTATTTTCTTGTGAATTGAATTCAAAGTGATTGTTTCTAAGTCAATGAGAGATAGCATTTTTTCATTGTTCCCTTGGACAATTTTTTTTTAAATAGAAGAGATATGGTAATGTTGGGTCATTTGGCGATTGTTTATAACAATGTTTATTTAAATAAATAATGTTTTCATTGGTATTTGAGCATGTTCTAATTCTATTTAGAATTGATAAGAAGTGTTTTCTTTATTGTCGCATGACTTTGCATAGCTCAAAACATTTGACATTTTCTCTCCAAAAATTGTAAGCAAGTGTTGTAGCCTTACAACCAATTTGTTCAAATATCCACTAGTCATGTACAAGTTGCACTTGGAAAATATCAACACATAATATAATATCAAGATTTCTAAACCTTGTTTTTGGCATATGCATGATTTCACAAATCCTTTTGTCAATGTTATATAGCATTGAGATCCTATCAACGATGCTTCATCTATGAGAACAAGCATAAGTTGTTCATATTCTTTAGTTAATAGTTCCAATGTATTAGAACTTAATGGCATCGTCTTCCATGATGAAAATGGAAAATGCAATGTCGAATGCACTATAATGTTGTTTGAAATATATCCATCCTTGGAAGTAATTGAAACAATGAGTTCTTTTTTTCACATGATCACATTACAATCTTATATTGTAATAGTCTAACAATGCATGATAAATTTCTTATGTGATAAATGTTGTATTTGTTCCTGCACCACTAGTTATAAATACATAAATTGGTATTGATGCATTATTTTTTTGGCTTAGGAAACTATATTTTATCATTGCTTGTTGTTCCTCATTAAGTTTTCTTCTAATGGCATAATAGGCTATTGTGTCCAAAACAAAAGGTTGTTTTTCTAGTTGAATTGTTGTTGCAATAGAGTTACAATACATCTTATGTTTTTTTTCATACTCGATGTCACATTTTTCATTTTGTTTAGAGTCACTATGATCATTAGTAGAAATATAAAATGAAAATATTTTGTGATTTTGGATGTCAATTTCACTTACTATAACATCGATATCACCCCATGATGTGATTGCAGGGATTTTTTTTTCAATGGAATCAATAACATGTTTATGAAAAAATATGCCTTTGTCCATGTTGCATGATTTTTTAGGTTGTTTTCATTTTCTCTATATGGCATGTATAACATCAATTTTTATCTATAATACTTTACAGGAACTTTGTGCTAATTATAGGGTATGAATCGTATGATACATGCACACTTTTTTCTACCCAAATATCTTTTTCTACCCAAGTGGTTTGAGGTATATTATGCTGAGAAAATGTATTCAAATTTAGGAGGACGTGTAATGTATTTTTCAATGGTTGATGAGCACACAATATCTTCATAGTCATCATGTTATTGTTCCAAGAAAGGGGTCTCTTGAGGATACACATTCACTTTTCATCTAGATATGTGTTAATAAAGGCCACTTGTTTAGAAGATGAATACAAAGGTAAAGAAATAATAATATGGACAACTTGTCTTCTTGACATTTGTTGCATATTCAACATTGTGTTTCAATTTTTCTATTTTCTTTACAAGAAAATTGTTCCCTAATTTTATTTTAATGTAGATTCCATTGTCAGATCCATTTTTTTCATATAGGAACTACAATATGATGTTGCAACATATGCATCTAGGACCAAATGCACATCTATATTTTCATGCCACATTGATATGATTTTCTTTGCAAAGGAATTTATCCAAATGTCATATGGTTTCCTTTATAGCAATATGAAAGGGTGCAAAACAAAATAACAAAGAAAGGAAATGTATTCAGGTTCTGATATTCCAAGGCATGTCAAGAAATCATCAAATGTTTTCTCCTAGCATAGGTATTGTTTTCTAGAATAAAATGAAATAAGGTTTTTTGATTTTTCATTGTTATCACTTTGTTCAAGTGGTTCTAATAGAATCATTTTATTCATTATAAAAAATGGCAAACTAAACCTACAAGTAGAGTGGTGATGTTTTTTTCAAGTTGTAGTGTGATGTTGTGATTGGATTTTGATCATTTCTTCAGAGAAAAAATCTGAATCATAAGACAAATATTGGTCAATAAATGCAATAATGCCATGATCATAATATTATTGAACAATGGTGGATTTTGTATCCAATGAAAGTCATGGCCATGTTCATTTCATATGATTTGGAATTATGTATTTAAAATAATTCTTATAATTTTCCAAAAAAATCATCATGCTTAGAGATCAAAGTGCATAGTGCTCAGATTCCATACCTATAGTACTAGTTGCAAATGACTAGATGATCTCTCTTCAATGTTTCAATAAATGTTTGAAGAAAAACATTGTCAGTTGGACACATGCTATTTTATGCATGTTTTTTCAATGCATCTGTTAATGGACAAAGTCGCAAAAAAAGTAGGCAAACCAAGTTGAATTATCATTGCAAAAATGTCTTTTCTAAGGCTTTCAAAATAAGCAGGTGATGTAAGCACTTCTTTTAAATAGAAATATGAAATTGAAAATTGCAAGATATTTTGAAGATTATGCCTATTATTCACATCTCTAGCAAGTAGTTTTTTTCCATTCAGTTTACCTTTGCTAATAGAAATCCATGCAAAATTGAAAACTTGGTTTATTAGTAAACATATTGCTTTGAAAAAATGTTGGTAATATGTGACGAGGAGTCTTTAGAACTATTTAGAAGTTCCCATTGTGCTATTGTTTTATAAGAAAAGTGTTTGATAATGTGTTAGTTGGTTGAGAACATCCATAAAACAATGTGGGGAAGTTCAATTCTTTAGAAACCCTATCCTGGAAAATGCGAGTGGATGAAAACCTTCAGAAGGTGCAATTTTCAACACTTTTGATTGAAGGTCATCAATAAATTATGGATTTGAATATTGGTTCAACATCATTGTCATCATCAACTAACTCAAATGATTGTATATTTGTTAGCTGGCTATCACATTCTTTTTCGTGTTGGTTGAAATGATATTCCCATTTTTTATCAATGACTATGCCTTTGCTTTGGTAAAGTGATGTATTACACAAATCACTTAAAGTAAGCATGCCATGATTTGGTAAAATTTTAGTAAGCATTTTTATATTATGTCTTCCTCTTAATCATGATTGCATTAGTCATTGTTTCATTTATATCTCTTGGTAATGTTGTTTGAATTTTGTCTAAAATAAAAAGAACATTTATAATTGTTCCTATAAAAATCCTAAATTGTTCCAATTTTTTTTGTAAATAAAAGAAACATTATCTTATCTAATATATTTATAATAATTATAGGTTATTTCTCATTCATACAATATTTTCATTACTTTTTTTCTTATAACCATTCCTTTATAATTATCTGGTAACATAAGTTTCAATATTCTACCCTAACCATACAATAGTTCTATGTTAAACTTCTTGCACTACCTAGATATATAATTTTCATATATATAAATCCTTGGAGCCTCGCACCTTTACAATGCGTATGGTTTTTTGTTTTTAATAGTTTATTTTTCTTTATTACATTCTTGGCCTTCATATGAAAATGTGGACCCTAGCCAATGTATATAATATTTGTTTATGTAATACTACTTCATTTCTAATCGTGGAGTTTTCAAATTATTCCATGTACCCAAACTTTAATAACTCCTAATGGTCCGCACATGTATTCGACACATTTCTTTTGAATGGTTTCTTTGCTTTAGATATAGAAGAAAATAGGAAATAGCTAATTTATATAGTATGGTTTTCATATTTCATTTTTCAATGTGGTTTTAATGGACTATAACCGTAAGACGAATATTATGGGAGAAGTTCAGGAACGATTTATGTAGAGGCGAGAGTTTAATCCTTGTCGCCCTGTGTATTCCACTAAATTGGCCCATCTACGGTATAAAATAAATTGTCAAAATGGGTTTAGGATTTCATTCTCTGGTTAATGACTTTTATACGGTTTGATTGTTCCGGACCATTACAGACTCATAATATTAGATTATGGCACTCTGCAGCTAGGTCTACCTCCTAAATTTTTGACAACGGACCACCATTTTTGTTATCATACTCCTTATAGGTGTATTCAGTTTACCTTCTATTGACATGCTTATTCCATATGTCATACAAGGGTAACTAACTTCTTATTCTATCGAATGCACATGCTTCATGCTTGAGACATGTCGGTGATCTTACTAGACGTAAGAACCTTTTAAATTGACTTCCAGTTATGGGCTCTACTGTTATTTTGAAAACATATTTTTACAGTTGAGATATATGTAAAATATTATTTAACACTTATTGATACATCCTTGCAGGTTACAAAGGCACTTTCCCCGAACCTTGAGAATATGATTCTCTGCATCTAATATTGATTACTCAAATGGAAATACTTCAGTTCTTTCCAGTCCATATATGGAAATTATAGAATACCACATGCTTAAATTGTATTCTTATTTTTGTTTCAATAATGTGTGAATGCAAATTTGTTTGCTTCGTTTTGGTTTATTATTAGGGTTTTGTGCTTCATAAATTTTCCATACCCTAGGGTTTTAGATAAGGTTTTCCCCTTCTGTAGATCTTAGGGTTTTCTCTTTCATGTTTTTGTTTATCAGTCTTTGCAGAAAAAGTAGTCAGATCTTTTAATGGTTAATTCTTTTTCATTTTTGGGCTTTAAATGTACAGACTTTTTATTCTTATTATTTTTTTTTTTAATGATTTGTACCATAAGAGTGTATAAGTTTATTTTTTATATGAGTGTAACTTTTCATAGATTATTCTCTATTGATATGTCTGATTATAGGTTTTTAGATTTTTTTTATCAGTTTAAAAGTACTTTTTATTTTTGCAATCCTCAAACCCTAACTTTCCCCTTTTCTTTCTTCCACAGGGAGTTATTCCAGAGTGGATCGACAGGCTTATAAGGTAATTATCCTTTTCTTACTCCACATAATTTCCTAATTCATTTTTTTTTAATTTATATTAATAAAGTGAAATGCAATAGTGATCAATCAAGTGTTTTTTCTAGATATGCAAAATACTCTAGATTCATCCATGTAACTGCTCGTTTCACAACTCTAATGGCAACTGCAAACTTTTTTGGGTTACAATCTTATTATTTGAATTGCTCTTTCTTCAGATTATAAATTACGTTCAATCCTTTTTGCTTCTCCGTGGAAGAATCAGATTTGTGTTCGTGAAGGTAGATTTGTTAGACTACTTGGCAAATAAATATAGTTTCCTTGAACCAAAGGAATTTCTTTTACTGATAATGTGCATATCTTCTTAAATAAAACTATGTATTGTTGGTCATTATATGCATTTGATATATCTATATTAGATCCTTGTTTCTCTGGACATTGTCATTAGATATACTGTCAAAAACTGATATTTTTCTTGAATAAAATATATTTTCAATTTCTGGTAACTACATATTTATATTATCAGTTGTTTACCATATCTTTCTATATTGTTACATACTGCTCTGCAAAAGAAAAATCCTCTCTTTCTCTTGTTGACAATAACTATACATGAACTCAATTTTGTATCATTCAGTCTCTAATTTCCTCTATTTTCTATATATATATATATATATATATATATATATATATATATATATATATATATATATCTTCTTCTTTGTATGTATATCTAGACTTTACTATTATGGCACCATTTGACAACATAGTTATATATACACATATATTCATAAACGTGTATATATGAATATTTTAAATATTTTCTTCTTCAAAACTAAGAGTAGTATAAAATGATCACAAATTATATACTCTAATTTACTTGAATTTTCGATTCAGAAAAAGAATTACATTTCTCTATGGTTACAACTTTACTTTATAAAATTTCACATACTCTTGAAAATTTAACTCTTCCTTCTCTATGGTTTTCTAATTTGCTAACTTGCTCCATCTATTATTCTCATAAGATGTTGTTGTAATCACTTTTATAATTTTCATATGCAATATATTTTTATACCATAGTAACAATTATTATTTACTGAATTCAAGATTTATTTATATAAGAATTGGTAGACTTCTAGTCCTCAAATTTTCCTCTCATTAAAAATATTCATGTTAAACAGTAAGAAAAATATTCCTTTCTTAGTCCTAACTGCTAATAAAAAATTTCTTTTCATTTCTCATACCACCTAGAAAATAAAAAATCAGTCAAGAACTTAAAAAATAGTTTTTCATGCTAATAAAAAATATTAAAGTTAGAGACACAGACTTGAAAACATTTCTTCGGAACTTAGAATCAATTATTTGTCTCCTCCCAACCTTGACACAACCTATGTTGGCCCTAGAGAAAGTAGACCAACAATTCTTTTTCTGTCTATTACTTTTTACTTTTAGTGAGACTCTTCAACTATGTTATTTTCGGAAATTATGAGACAAAATCAATTAAAATTATAGATATATTATCCATATACCACTCTTTGGGTGTTTATTAACTACCTTAACATCACCAATAGGTGGAAAGTAGTTAACTGCTCTTTAATAAGCTGTCGGTTCCCACTATTGAAGACAACTATTTGTCTTCTAGGAAACATTTAATTGGCCAATAACATATTTTTAGAATTAAATCTAGTCACCCAAATTATATTCCTAGAACTCGGTGATGAATAATAAATTTTCATAATTAAATTGCAGCCTTTTTACTCTTTCGACTATATGTACTCAACCATTAATTTCTCAATTTTGTCTTTATTCATAAAAATAAAAAAACATAATTACAACTTCACAAACAAAAATTTTACAATAGTTATTATCAACAAACTTGTTGATAATTAAATCTCTATCTTTGTTTTAATATAACATACTAAATAAAAAATAAATTCATGCACAATTTAATTACAAAAAAAATCTTAAACTGAGGGATATCACAACCTCCCCCACTTACATTTGACACCGTCCTCGTGTCCATTCAATATATTTTCTTGGAAATCATTTCAAAATTCCTTTCAAAAAATGGAAGGATAATCTTCGTTGATAGCATCCTCTAACTCCTAGTTTACTTCCTCTAGAGTGAAATGTTTCCATTAAACCTTCAGCTGTGCTACATCTCTATTCTAGAGTATAACCACCCTCTGGTCTAAAATACATAGTGGTTCTATTAGGAAATCTCCCTCTCGTTCTATATGTACAACATGTTAATCAATTGCATGAGATGGATCATGTACATAAATTTTCAGTAATGAAACATGAAATACATTATAAACCTTAATGTTGCAGGTATGGATAATTGATAAGAAACAAGTCCAACTCTCGCTAACACTTCAAAGGGTCCACAATATATAGTATATCACTTAGCACAACTTCCAAGTATGAGTGTACTCTTCTTAGGCTTTAACTTCAAGTACACATGATCTGCCACATTGAATTCCTTTTGATTTTTTTATAGATATACATAACTTTTCTAACGATCTTGGTCTACTTTTAAATTTTTCTTAACTTCCTTGACTATCTCTTCCATTTCCCTTAACATGTTTGTTCCTACCATCAATCTGTCTTCATGATGATCCCATATTAATGGTACTTTTCATCTTCAACCATACATGACTTTGAAAGGACTCATTTTTAAAGAGGTTTGATAGCCATTATTGTAGGAAAATTTAGCTAAATGCAAATAGTCCTCCCATTTAGTTTGTGTGTCCTTCATAGACATCCTTAACATGTCATATCTAATATCTTATTGATCCTTCATATTTTACCATCAGTTTGAGGATGATAGGATGTACTAAAGTTTAACTTAGTTCCCATATTTTCAAAGAATTCCAAAATTTTGAGGTAAACTTTGCATCTCTATCTGAAATCACAACCTTAGGTACCCCATGAAGCTTGAAAATTTGTTAGTTATAAAAATTTATTCAATATTTCCATTAAAAATTCAACTGCACCACATTTCTATTAGGGTAATTTTACGGTCTTAAATGGGTCTCCTAAATAATTTATATAACAATAGTGGAAACAATAAAATAATTTTAGATTACATCATCAAAGTTTAGAGGGACAAAATAAAAAACCAATTTTTCAACTCATATTTTCAACTTATCTCCATATGGGTTTACTCAAATTTCGAGTGGGGAAACTCGTTGGATGAAAAAATTGATTCCTCATCCAAGGAGTACCCATGTTGCATACTTTTGATGGACCCCGCTACACAAAAATGAGAAATAGACGAAAAACATTATTGCAATCATGGTTTTTCATGTATTTCTCATTTTTCATGTAGTAGGGTCCATCAAAAGTATGGAACATGGGTACTCCTTAGACGAGGAATTAAATTTTTCATCCGACGAATACTCCCGCTCGAAATTTGAGTAAACACTTAGGGAGATAATTTTAAAATACAAGTTGAAAAAATAGTTTTATTATTTTATTATTTTTTAATCTTTTTACTCTTTTACCCAAAAAATTGTAAATCATCCCCCATGGTTGACATCATCATATTGAATCCTATTGGTTCTTATAATTTTATTTTATTTTACATTTTTCTTAGGAGGCCCATTTTAAACCTCAAAAGTTCTATAATTGATTTGAATGGAATGAAGTGTGTTGATTTACTGAGTTTGTCAACTAGAACCATAATGGTATCATGTTATTTCCTTGTTTTTCGGAACCCGATGATGAAATCCATTGAAATGGTCTCCCATTTTCATTTTGGAATGGGTAATGTTTGCAATAAACAAATAGGGTGTTGATGAGATGCATTGACTTGTTTACATTCAAGAAATCTTTCTACATATTCAACTACCTCATTTTTCATATTTGGCCAGTAAAAAATATTTCTTAATATAATGATCAAATTTTTATAACCTGGAGATGACCAGTGGTTGGTATTTTATGAGACTCGTATAAGACAAAAAAAACATATTTGTGTCCTTAGGTATGTAAATTACTCCTCTAAATAGCAAGAAATATTAGTTGTTAACTGAAAAATCATCTTCCATTATTCCATTTTATCAGTTTTCTGCACTTTTTCTTTCATTTTCAGATATTCTAAATCATAATTTGCAACTATTTTGACTTTTTCTATAAGACCGTTTGACCAATTGATTCCTGATGTAGCACAAATATGATTAAGTTTCCTGCTTAAGGAATAAACTGTATTTCTTCTTCTTCTTTGATGTATGTAATCTCAAAATTATACTCACTAATAAATTTTAACCATCTTTCTTATCTAGCATTTAAATTAGGTTGATCAAATAGATATTTGAGATGAACATTATTTGTTCTTAGCTTAATTTTTCTCCCTATTATGTAGTTTCTCCACATTTTGAATGCTTGAATTATTGTTTCTAATTTCAAATCATGAGTAACATAGTCTTTCTCATGTTCTTTCAATTTTTTGGATTCATAGAAAATAACATGACCATCCTACATCAAAAATCCTTGTAGACCTTATTTAATTGCATCTGTACATACCATAAACTACTTATTGGGTCTACTATTTTTAGAATTTGAGTTGTAGTCAAAAGTTGTTTTAATTTGTGAAAACTAGCTCGAAACTTTTTACTCCATTCAAATTTTATTCCCTTCTTTTGTAGATTAGTGGTTGGATAAGAATGTTTAGAGAATCCCTCTATGAATCTCTTATAATATCCTATGATTCCCATAAAGGATCTCACTACTTCCACATTCTTGGGTGCTAGCCATTCCATAATTTATTTTAAAAATTCCTTCTTCTGATATTACATGTCCTAAATAATGAATATGTTGCTCGTAAAATGAATACTTTCTAAAGTTATCATATAGTTCGGTGCCTCTTAGATTTTGGAGGACCTCTTGAGATGTTAGTCTTGCCCTTCCTCACTCTTTGAGTACACCATAATATCATCTACAAAGACAATTACAATCTTATCTAGGAATCGCCTTAGTACACTTTTCATGAGGCACATAAATGTTGTAGGTGCATTAGTCAACCCAAATGGTAGTACTACAAACTCGTAGTGCCCATAACATGTGCAAAATGTTATCTTGTGTGTGTCTTCATTCTCAATCATGATTTGAAGATATCCTGATCTTAGATCAATTTTAGAGAATATGGAAGATCATCTAACTTCAAAAAATAAGTCATCTATTCTTGGCAAGGGGTATTTATTTTTTATAGTCATCTTATTCAACTATATATAATCTACGCACAATCTCAATGTTCCATCCTTATTTTTCAAAAATAACACAGGTTCTCCCCAAGGAGATAGACTTGGTCTTATATATGTTTTTCCAATAATTCCTACAACTGAATATTTAGCTCCATAAGTTCAGGAATACTCATTCTATAGTGGGCCTTCGAAACTAGAACAACATTAGGTATAAGATCAATGGTAAAGTCAATATCTCTCCTTAGAGGAAGTATTGGTATTTCTTCCGGAAATGCATCATTAAATTGTTCTAATAAAACATATTCTTCTAATGATGTCTATTGTTTATTTTCAGATAAATTTTGTACTTGAACAGTGAACCATTAACATCATTTCCTAGCATATTTCTTCATTTATATTTCTTGAACAAAACAATATTTCCTTCATCATCAACACAAGTAAAGGACTTTTCCAAGAAATTTAACATCACTTTAGGTGCTTTGAACCAGTCCATTCCTATGAGGATATCATAAGATCATATAGGTAAAATATTCAAATTGAGGACAATTTTCATTCCATTTAGATTTATTGTGTAGTTCTTGCTGATTTTAGTTACTTTTCTTTTAGTTATTTTTACCAAATGTACTAACCGTGGCTTATTCTTTTTTTCCTTTACAAGTTTACACTTCCAACTATAGCAAGGGAGGCGTAAGTCAAGGTAGATCCTGTATATATAAGCATAGATATATTTTTGTGATATATTTTACCTTATAATTCAACCACATTTAACTCATGATCTTCCTCTATCTCATCCAATCCAGCGCTTATCTTGGGTATATTGCAGGCTACATATTTTATTGTTGATGCTTTCTGAATCTAATTTAATATTGTCTTCTTCTTTTATGGATTTTGCGGGAATTCTCTCCATAGATGGTTTTCACTGTATCCCCAACATTTAATAGGTAGATACATAATCATTGAAATTTATATTTCCTATAGCAGATCCTCACTTTTTCCAACATTTTTTGTTGATTGGAATTTCTTTTATAGTTTCCTCCTTGCACACTTTAAATAAAAATAGGCTTTTTAAAGCCTTTTCTCGTACTTCCAAATCTATTAGGTTTATTTGATGCCAATTCTTTATAATTTTCTCCTTTTTGTTTGCTTCGATTGAAACACATTTTAGCTTTCCTAATTGTTTCTTCCATAGTTTTACGTTAATCTAACTCAATCATTTCCCTATAAGAGAAAGGTAGGTATCTAACAAATATTTTGATTTTTTCCTTCTCCTCTTTCAAGTATGGAACATATCTCAACAGATTATGAATTTATTAACAAATTCCTCCATGTTATGTTGTCCCAACTTTAGCTCATGGAACTCCCTAGATTTTTCATAAAAATATCTCGCAGTCAAATAATTATTTTTAAATTATTTCATGGACAATTTCCGAATTAAATACTTTCTTATGCTTCCTTTAAAAACCTTATTTTCCTCCCACAATAAAGTTTCCTTATTAGTTAACTAGTAACTTTTCAATATTTCCTTCAAATTACTTGGATAATTGTACACTTCAAAGTATTTGGACAAATTTAGGAGCCATGCCTCTACTTCTTCTTCAAATTCACCACCAAAATCGGGAGGTCTACTTTTCTTTAACTCTCCCTATAATTGAGAAATGATCTCCATTTTCTGGGTAAGGAAGTACTGCTACTTGATCTCTTGTCTTCGTGATCACAAGACTCATTAGTTTGATTGTCATTAGAAGTTATTGAGTTTCTTTTTCATGTGTTTCTAACAAATTTACTCCTAGATATTTTCCTATGAGTATTTTTATTGACTTTCTCATTCTCCAATTTCCTTAATAGGTATCCATTGATCACCTCTTGTTCCTCTCTATATTTCACTAACCTTTCATGATTAGCCTTAATATCATCCGGGTTTATTTTTAAAATCCCTATCATGTTCAATAACTCATAATCTTTCCTTTTTACATTATTTTTTCCACCTCCAACCATTCCTTATTCAGTGGCATATTCTTCATCAACCCTTAGTGATCCTATTGAAGTTTTATTCTTAAATTATTCCACCATCTTTCAGCTTTGAGTTCTTTTTTACAACCTATTCATGACAAGTATAACAATTTTTAGTTCCAGGACCCAAAGTATGCCTAATGTTGTAATTACAGCTCTGATACCACCTGTGAAGATCCTACATTATTCCTATTTTTTTAAAATAAAAACATCATTACCTTATCTATATACTCCCTTTGTACTAACTATTAGTTTATTTTATCACCAAATATTTATCATTCATACCTATATAGAAGGTAATATTTTCATTCCCTTTTTTTCTTATATTTAATGTCAGGCTGTGGAATTTTCGTGTTCAATTCACATTTTCACCATATGCTTAGTCATGGTTTTCATTGTTATTACTATCATTGTGCACAATTATTGGGCTAGTATCTTAAAATTGGATCACGATCAGGTAATTGTTCAGTATTTAACCTATTTCTTTTATTTCGATAATATTTGCATCAAAATGGTTGTTAATGATGGTGATTGTGTTGCGATGTGCGCTCTGCTAGGGTTTTTTGATACTGTTCTTTGCCGAAACCCTAACGCATGCTGCAACCTTCTCACACACTGATAGCGCTGACCCTCTCTTGCAGCGCAGACCTGCTCATCAGTATGGAGATAGAGACAGGGGGAGGCAGTTGGCCTCCCCCTGCAAATGAAGGCGGACAAGAAGCACGAACGGATTCAACTAAAGACAACTCTGACAACAAGCAGGCGAATGAGGCGACCCAGAAATCAACCTCTGATTCGAGGATGGAGACGACGTAGGCCACCTCTTCCACCTGTAAGCCCATTGCACCAGATCGACCCAAAATAGACCTCCCTAGTCATCGCATCAATGCGAGAATTCAGTACATGAGGGACCATGCCCTTATTGGAAAATTTGTAGGGTTCTGGCCAACAGAAAAAGCCCTGCAGGGTTGGATAGCGACCAAATGGAAGCCAAAGGGGGAGGTCACTCTGCAACTGGGACCGAAAGGCTTCTTCACAGCTACTTTCAACTGCCTTGAAGATAGAAACAAGGTAATGGATGAAGGCCCCTATTTTTTCAACTCGGCAGGGTTGTATCTTAGGAACTGGGTTGAGAGATTCAACCCAGATTTGGAAAACTTCAATTGGGCACCGATATGGATTCGTCTATACTCACTACCGCTTGAGTATTGGGATGAGGAATCTCTACAGGCGATAGGAAAAGGACTAGGAGAGTTCATAAAAATCGCAGAAGAAACTAAGCTTTGGAAGGTACACCTCCTACGCCCGAATATGTGTCTACATGCATTTGGATAGTGCCCTACCTGACGCTGTAAGTATCTTTTATGATGATTTTGAATGGATCCAACCGTTGGATTATGAACATGTCCCCTTTCGCTGCAGAAGGTGTCATGCTCATGGACATCTTTTCAGAGATTGCCCATTAACTGTTCAGACCCGAAGCACAGAAGCGGAGGACAAAGCGGAAGCAGATGGATTCACCAAAGTTACCCCCAAAAGAAGACATAACAAGAAATCCTCTTCATCTGGAAAGAAACCTAGCTCCATCGCCTCTACCCCTTCCACTAGCAATAGCTTTGCCTTACTTGCATAGTCTGACCCTAAGAGCGACTCCACCCCTGCCTCTCTAAGCCATGCTGGCCCTTCTGCCACCCCCTAAAATCAACCCAATCCCGCATCCTCTACGCCTGATCTTTCAAAGTCACGCTCTGCTGATCGGCCAGAACCCAATCCCTCCTTCAAGCAAAAACAGGTGACTTGGGACCCCAACCTTATGGATATGGAAGGGTATACCTCTAATACTTCTCAGGATAACAACGATCCTCTGGATAATGCTTAAACAATTCAAATGGAAGAAGACTCTGAAAGCTTCGACCTTGGAGAACTGGACCTCATTGGCCTAGAAGATGCTTGCAGAAGGAAAGAATTTGACAAGATCAACCCTCGGCAGATAGAATCTCTAGAGGCAGCACTCACCAAAGTTCAACAGCACAAGAAGTTGGGTATTCAACCAAGCAGTCATTGGGATAGTCTGAAAGTGATGAAGGAAACCAAGAAAAGAGGGAGAAAACCCGATTGGCAGCGTACCATCGCCCTCGGGGAGATACTGGTGGATTCAGGGCAATATCCCAAGTTAACCTGGTTCTTCAAACCCCTAGCAACTAGTTCCCAATTAAATTAATCTCATGGAATGTAAGAGGGCTCAATGGCCCAGGGAAATACAAAATGATAAAGAACATGATCCAGAAAGAGAAGCCCCATTTACTCTTTCTTTAGGAAACCAAGTGCAACAGTCAAATGCTGGGCTCAATCCTCTCTAAAGCATGGCCCGGCAACAGATCGGTCGCTATGGATGCCTCTGGTTTCTCAGGCGGGCTTGCAATTGCCTGGGACACTCAGTCTCTACAGGTTAATGACTTCCATGCATCCCACAATCTCATCCAGGATACCTTCCACCCTATAGGTACCAACATACATGGGCATCTGTCCAATGTTTATTTTCCTCAAGATCAGGCAAGCAAGATTGCGCTTTTAAACACCCTGGGGAATCTCAACTCCAACAGATCCCATCCCCTTTGGACCTTAGGAGGAGATTTTAATATGATCACTCAGATGGCAGAAAAATCTGGGGGCAAGTATAGAATTGATCAGGACAGCTCACATTTCAAAACTTTTATCAGCAATAACTGGCTCATTGATATACCTTTCTGCAATGGAATGTTCACCTGGAACAATCGCAGAATAGGAAGGCAACAAATTGCTTCTAAATTAGATCGATTCCTCTTGTCGGACAATGCCATTCATGTGGGGGGTGATATCACTGGGTCAATACTCCCTCTTTCAGGCTCTGACCACTGGCCCATCATGCTCCAATGGCAAAACATAGGATCTCATCCCAAAAGACCTTTTAGATTTGAAGCCTTCTAGCTTTCTCATCCTTCCTTCAGTGATTTGATTCATGCTGCCTGGAAAAGCTATATTCTGCCCAAAGGCTCCAAAATGTTCCAGTTTCAGTAGAAGCTTAAGTTTCTCAAAGGACACATCAAAGCTTGGAATCAAAACATCTTTGGAAACATCTTTGTGGAGAAACAGATCCTTGAGCAGAAGATGAAGGACGTGCAACAAGAAATCATCACTTCAGGGAGATCCGAGTCTCTCGCCTCCATGGAGCTTGACCTTCAGAGAAAACTGGAGGATAGATACAAACAAGAAGAAATCCTCTGGAGGCAGAAATCTAGAATTCGTTGGCTGAGGGAGGGTGAAAGAAACACCAAATTCTTTCACAGCTCAACCATTCAACGAAGAATGCAGAATCGAATAAGCCATCTCAGTAACCAGCAAGGGGAGTGAATGGAGAGGCATGAGGACAAGGAAAAAGAACTGGTTGACTATTTTAAGGGCATCCAGCAGGAACAGCAGGTTAACAGACAACCAGCTATTGATCAAATCAAGCAGCTTATACCAAACTTAATCACAGCTGAGCATAATCAAATGCTTCTCTACCCAATCTCTCCTCAAGAAGTGGACACTGCCATGGCGCAGCTCAAGGACGGCAAGGCCCCGGGCCCGGACGGATTCACCGCTAATTTCTTCCACCATTTCTGGGAGCTTATTAAAAATGAGGTTTGGCAACTTGTTGAAGAATCGTGAACCATGCACTGGATCCTGCCCTCCCTTAATGCCACCTTCATTGCACTGGTTCCAAAAGAGGAGAAACCGAGCAAGCCTGCCAAATTCTGACCCATTACCCTTTGCAATGTTATTTACAAAGTCATTTCCAAGGTCATTGCCAATAGGCTCAAGCCGCTTCTCCCGCTTCTCATCTCGCCAGAACAAACAGGATATGTGGAGGGGCGTCAAATCCTTGATGGTATAATTCTAACTCATGAAATTATACATTCTCTAAAATTCTGCAAGAAGCCAGGTATGCTCCTCAAAATTGACCTTTCCAAAGCTTTTGACAAACTGAATTGGAACTATATTTAGCAAATTTTAAGTGCTTTTGGTTTTGGTCACATGTGGATCCGTTGGATAATGAGCCTCATCACCTCATCCTCTCTCTCAATTCTTATCAATGGGATCCCTTCCCCCCTCATCCACCCTTCCTGAGGAATCAGGCAGGGGGACCCCCTCTCTCCCTTCCTCTTTGTGCTCATGGCTGAGGGTCTCGGCAGACTCATTCACAACGAAGTTTGCAATAGTCGTTTGCGAGGTCTTTCTCTTCATGGAGCCCCTGTCACTTCTCATCAACAATTTGTTGATGATAATATGCTTTTTGGCCATCCATCTATCCAAGAAGCTTGTTCATTTAAAGCCATTCTCAACCTCTTTTCTCAAGCCTCTGGATTAACCATTAATGACTCTAAATCTCATATTTTTTTCTTCAATACTCCCCCTCTTGCCCAAGCCAATATTTCTCGCATTCTGGGATTCTCGGTGGCTTCTCTCCCTGACAAATATCTTGGCGCGCCTCTCATTGACTCTGCTATCAGGCATTCCTCCTGGAATCAGCTTCTCAAAAAATTGGAATCTAGTTTATCTTCTTGGACCTTCAGAGCTCTCAATATGGTCAGCAGACTGACTCTAATTAAAGCAGTGTTACAGTCAATGCCTCTTTATCTGTTTTCTGTTCTTTCAGCCCCGAAATGGGTTCTCAAACAGATCAAAACTCTTCAAAGACACTTCCTTTGGGGTTCCTCTGGTCAAAATCGCAAATGGGCTTTGGTAAATTGGAACACCATTTTCACTCCCAAAGAAGCAGGTGGACTTGGTCTAAGAAATCCCTTGCACAGCAACGAGGTCATGGCAGCTCGAGTTTGGTGGAAATGGATTTCTAATCCTCACACTCCCTGGGCCAAACTTTGGACTGCAAAATATGCCAACAATAGATCAGCTGCAGACTTAATACGACTGGCTCCTGAACAATCTGGTTCTTTAGTGTGGAATGCAGCCAAGCAGCACTATGCGCTCATACAGCAACATAGTTTTTGGGAAATCCGCAATGGAAAATCAGCGCAGTTCTGGTCATACTCCTGGCAACAAGAGTCCATTCTTCTGGAAAAGTACCTGCAAATCAACTTGGAAGACCCTAGGGAAGCTCTTGATGACAAAATATGTAATCATTGGATGGCCTCAGACAGTAATGGCTTCAGGCAGTGGAAGCCCTCTCACCTCATCATGCCTCACGCTCAAAGCTCTGAAGTGGATGCTCTCAACAAGGAGTTGCAGCGGAGGCAAATCAGAAGCTCTCACGACCCTGACATTCTCAGGTGGGGATACACAACTAAAGGAATGTTCTCCATGAAGGAAGCCTACTCCCTGATGCATCCCTCCCCGCTTCCTCGGGACACTCTCTGGCAGATGATTTGGAACCCCATTGCTTGGCCCAAGGTCTCAACATTTCTATGGCTCCTAAGCCATAGACCTATCCTCACAGGGGACAATCTGGTCAAAAGGGGTTTCATAGGCCCTTCTCTATGTCGAAACTGCAATCAAAATGCTGAAACCATTCAGCATCTCATGCTGCTCTATCCTCTAGCCAATTCCTTATGGGAAAAGTGTAGTTTCCGCTGCCAGAAGAACAAACCCTCTAGTGATATCACTTATATCTTGCGCAACTGGCCCAAACGTCCTTATCACTCTGCTCTACTCAACGCTCTTTGGCAGCTCCTTCCTGGACTTCTCTTCTGGACCCTGTGGAAAGAACGAAATAAGCGTATTTTCAAAAATCAAATCTCTACCCTGGACACTTTATGGAGTACCTTCAACAGCAATCTACAGGAATCTTTGGCTCTCCATTCCTGGCAGGAGGAGGACTACCCAAAACAACCCAGAGAAATCTCTGTCTGGCAAAACTGGAATCTCAATTTGGCGCTCACTCCAAAGATCAGAAACAGGGTAGCCTCAGACACTCCTTCGCATTGGACTCCTCCCCCCCTTGGAGTTTTTAAATTAAATTTTGATGGAGCTTCCAGAGGAAATCCAGGACAAGCAGGTTTTGGAGGCATATTTAGAAACTCAAAGGGAGAAATTCAGAGCCTCTACTATGGTTCAATTGGATGGGATACTAATAATTCAGCGGAACTTGAGGGCCTCTGGCAAGGACTAAGTCTCACTCTTCATCACAACTTCTTTCCTATCATCATAGAAGGAGATTCTCAAATTCTCATCAACATGGTTAACCAGGTTCTCTGGGGAGCTAATCCAGCCAAAGTGGCTCACAGTTGGCGTTTGGCAGCTAGAATTGACAGGATTAGCAACTGGCTTCAAAGCAATAGAGCGGTTTCCTTCACCCATGTTAAACGATAGGGTAATAAAGTTGCTGATCTCTTGGCCAATTTCGAAACTGATAGCAACAGCACGCTCACTCATGGCCCCCTTTCTATCATCCATGAAGGAGACATGCTTCAGAACTGCACAATGCTAGTGCACAAGGACCGTTCTTCTCCGGATGCGGATGTGGATGCAGTTTGATGGGACTAGGGCCCCTGCGCAGCTCCCAAAGGAGCTCGCATGGGAAGCCCATATGGCCCCCTGTACCAGCCTTAATGACACTATTAATATGCCTCCTCGGGCTGTCAATATGTCGTTTCATTACCCTGCGATGCCACTGTATATGGCGGTTCTTCTGATCTCTGTTCTCATCATGGATTGCGAGCACGATAGCAGCAGCTGTGGGAGAGCTCTGACTCCCCTCCGAGGTGAATGCCCTCCTGGCTCCGCCAACTCCAGCATTAAAACTCAAATAGGGTGTCGATGCAGTCTTCTGGCCTGTTTGGAGACTCTCCCTGGGCTTCACTTCTCCAATAGCCCCTTCTGCAGTGTTAATTCTTCTCCAAGCATCTCTGCAGAGCTCATTGAATGTTCAAACATTCCTGCTGGTGATCAATTGGCTCTCATCTGTCGTCATCCCCCTGCTCCCTTCTCCATGCCTTGTCTCCGCCCGTGGATGAGATGTCGGCGTGGAGTCAGCCGGGGCCAAGCCTCCTTTAATCAACCCACGCCCTCCTCTGACTCGGGTTCCTCATCTGCTAGTGATGAGCCTGTCCATCCTCCGGCTTCGCGCAGAGGCAGAGTCAGAGGTCGAGGGCGCATTCATGATTCCGGCCACGATGGCCCTTCTGTTCCTCTTTCAAAGTCTACCCCTTCTGGCAGAGTGCATTCGGGGTCCTCCATTAGGCAAACCTCTCAGCACGCAGAGCTTCATTTTCACTATACCTCCGTTCAATCCATCATCACTGCCTTCATTACCGTCTCCCTCCGCGAGGAAATTCCTTATCAGGCCCCTGCCCGCCTAGCTTCTCCTTCGCCTCCTTGTGCCCCTCGCTCCACTGGCAGAGAAAGCCTCCTAGACTCCTCTTCTCTCCCTTCTCAAGCTGTGCTGAGTAATGATGTTGAGGACCCGGACCTGAAGGATGGCAGCCAAGCTGGCATGGCTGACAACAGTAACGACTACGAATATGCTTGCAGGATCATTGAGGAGCCGATGTCTCCAGCACATGAAGGGTGAGCCGATGTGTGCAGTCTTCATTCTCTCCAGGTTTCTTTGTTCAATCATTGTTGGAGCTTTTTTGCTTTTTAGTTTCAGAGCACAGCTAGAATGGCTGACAGACGTTTTCAGTATATATATTTATGTCTCTATGTTTTGTATAAACTCAAGGTTGGTTTCCCTACCATGGGCGGCCAAGCCTATGATGTTAACAGGATCGGTTTCCCATTATGGGCGATCCAAACTTTTTATGAACATCATGCTTATCAAGCCCAGTTGTCTGCCTTTCATAGCAGACGCTGAGGCAGTCTTGTACTAGTACTCTTTACACTTAATAGAATTAGTCTTATTTATAAAAAAAAAAATGATGGTGATTGTGTTGTTTTACAAAGGCGTATGAAATCACAGTCAAAGATAAACATGCATCAACAATTAATTTCAATAAATTATGTCCTTGCAGCAACATTCCTACACTAGCATTCTTGCACCAATTTGGGGTTTCGACATATCAACACACTTTCGGGGAAAATTGAATATGGTTATTGTCCAAAATGATGTTATAATACTCTCCACATCAATGCAAATGCACCCGATTGACACATGTCGAACTCTAGAAGCAAATCAACAAATTTGCTCAAACTTCGCATAGTTTTCAAACTGCTAACTTTAGCCTCGATTTATATGTCGATAGAGGTGAATCTAAAAAATTCGAGCATATTTTCTTTTTACTAGTATATAAAATTATCTGTAACCCAAGTTGTTTCCAAAAATTCACTATGGTTAAGAATATATATGACGTTATTTGAGGAAGGATGATAAAAAACACTGCTTTTCTAGAATTCTAGGAGCTTGCCCAGATTTGCAAAAAAATGGAAAATTTCGTATCAAATATATATTTCCTTGACTAGTTAATGGTTTTACTATAATTATATTGATGAAAAGTTGTTGAGATACAAGTTTCCATCTTATTTGAAAAGGATTAGCTTGTCCAAAGCCAAATTTATAATGTAAAAAAATTATATAAAACAACTTATGCTAAAGAGTGGAGGAAAAAAAGCCATTCTCTGTACTCCCATTCTACTAATCTAAGTTTTGGGGTTGTTCCCCTTCCTTAGATCGATTTGGAGCTATACTATGGAGCTCTGTATGTATTCAGGACTGAGATATTTTTAATAAGAAACATCAATTCCAGGTTCTCCTTCCATTGTGGTTTAATCTTATTAATGCTTCTCTTTATTCTGTAATTTATTTTATTTTTATTAGGGAACGAGCTGGTTGTTTTGGACCCAACCAATCCAGATCGTTTCCCCTCTATTAGATATCATTGTGTGTGGCTTGCTTGTTTTGAAGCATAACATTGTGGCGTGCATGTTTATTGGTAGATTATTCTTGTGAAAGTTTTTTAATATTCTTATATTTCTTTCCAACACTCTGTCTTATTCAAATATATAAAATGTGTGTGATTTGGAGTATTCATAGAAGGAGTCGTTGTATATATTTAACAATTATTTGTGTCTTGAAACTATTTGCTACCCTCTTCATATTTGGTTACAACAACAGTTCAATTGCATTGACACCTTGTTCCACCATCGTGAGTTCTCGGTTGTACAAAAGTTACCTTGAAGGTGGTTGTTATCTTTTGTATGTAACTGGTAAATTGGAAGATACATTTGTGAGGTAATTTCTTGGATATTGGTAACCTCATTTTGAGGGTTTAAAAAATATTATAATAATGTAACACCACTTAACAATATATTTCTTTAAAACTCCTCAAGTTTTTCGAATCTAGCATATCGAAGGAATTCAAAAATTTTAGAAGATTTTTTGAAAGGGAGCATAAATGTAAGCAACAGTGAAGTTGCTAAGTATTAAGTTTCTTTGCCAATGACTCAAGCTATTTTCGAAAATCATTGTATGTATATTTGAGTACAGGATTTGATCTTGTTTATTTTTTCCTTACGTGAGACTCTCCTATTGTTACAATATTATTCTTTTGGCTTTAGTAACCAAGTCTTATTAAGGATTAAATTGTTTGTACAACCCAACCATTGAAGATTGACTAGTTTCTAATAAGTTTCATTTGAATAAAGTATTATGTAAATTGTTTCATCTTGTGATTGGTTTGTTTAGATAAACATGTGTGAAATAGGTATTTTTGGTATTTCGAATGAAACAGCGTGATTTTTTTTTTTGGGAATTGGTTCATTGTTTTACCTTCGTTTCTTTAGAATCTGATTCTCGTAGCCTTATTGTAAAAGATTTCTCTTAGGCACAATTATTTTGGATCTTTGGTTTGAGGAAGTGAGACAAAGTGTCATATTTTCTGTTATGCAAGTTTATCCATTTGGCTAAGTACACTAGGATTTCCACACTTCAATTTTGAAAGCATAGTGAGTAGGAGTAAGCAATGCAGGAATGTTTTGAGACGTGTTGATTTATTTAAGCACTCTCATGGAATTGTTCGATTAAGGCTTGTATTCCTCTTGAGTGATTATTCAAGTTGTAATCTCACTTTGCTTGATGATTTAATGAGTGAATTATATAGTTTTCAAATTGATAAGTTTTCTTTTCTTTTAGATTTTCCATATGTATTATAAAAATTGAATTGGGAGTTTATTCATTGTTTTCAAGAACTTGGAAGATTGTTAGTGCATAGTCTAGAGTAAAGAGTGGTTTTGCTAATAACTAAGGTTCGCTTGACAATTGTTGGTGACTATGTAGGATTAGTGTTTATGGTTTCATTTCTAAATATTTCTTTTGAGTACAAGATTAAATCATTGATTAACTAGTGCAATAATCCGAAGGCCCTGAGCAATTTTTAGACAAGTTAGGGTTTTTTTTTTTAGGTTGCTAGAGTCTTTCTCTGAAATTTCTGGTGTTGTGTCTCGAATTCCACGGACCCAATATTGAAATTAAGTGTTGGTCCATTAATCCAGCATATACTGCACCCAAAAGTTTGGTGTCATTGTCGCGGAGGTGCTTAGGAGTTTGGCCTTGGTGACCTGTTGCATTTGATTTTCTTTATCATCTAGTTTTTCTTGCAAGTTTTTGTTTCTTTCCTACACATTTTTTGAAAGTATTTTTATTTTTTCAGGTGTTGTAAGAACCCCCACCACCCCCTTATCTATTCATAGATGTGATGACATAATATACCAGTTAGATTATTGAGCTCATAAAAATGGTATTTTGAGGAATCATTCAATGAGGAGTTTTGATAATGCTACAGAGATATAAAAAACATCCAATGAAGAACTCACAAGTGCAAAATTTAATATTTTTCTTGAACATAAAAATAATATTATTAAATCTTTGATTTCAACATTGGATGAGTTTCAGAAAGAATAGAAAAATGATGAAGAACCACTACTGATCTATTGTGCCAACTATATGAAAAATCACTTCCTTGTAAAGTGTCCACTTAGTAGCCTGAAAGTTTGCAAAATTTGTGAAAAGGCTCATGCAATAGAAAATTGCCCATCACTGCCAATATTACTAAAGGTACTCAGAAAATCGAGTAACGAATAAAACCAACTTCCAAGTATAAATCAAAACTTATCATCATTTAATACATGGATTATTTCTTATTCTCCTTAGCATGTTCCTCAGCATGTTTATAATCCTACAATTTCATGGCCAAATTGTTTTCCTCTTCCAATCGAATACCCTACTTCATTTCTACAGTGGCCCTCTCCCTGGAACTCATCCTAGAGCCAGATATCCCCATGGCCTTAAGAATGGTTTGGAGCCTTCTCTATAGGGTAGTAACCCATGCAAATTCAATTACATGAGCATCAACAATGACCACAATTTCTTTCCAATGCACCACCAAGTCATCCTCCTCCATGGTCCCAACTACCTGTGCCACCTTATCCTAATACATACCCTAGTCCAAATTCATACCCTAGCCCTTATCCTAATCCACACCCTAAACCTACCCCTAATCCAAACCTTAGTCCAAAACCTAATACTAATCTAAATCTGAATCTTACTCCAAGCCTTAACCAAAACCCTAACCCATACAAGGAGGTTGCACAACAATATAAAACACATGTTCTTCCCGATGATTTCCCTACTGAATTAAATGGTATATCTTCCAGATTGGGGAAGGGAGTGAATTTGGAAACTTCCCCCATTACCATAGAACATTTAACCTGAGAAGAAACCTTGATTCAAAGACCATTAAAGGAGAAATATATAATTATAACCTATTCTAAAATTGTTGTTGAAATACAAACCCCTAGAATTTCCCTTAACCATTATTGCCAATCTAAAAAGAAGATATTTGAGCCTGAACTTGAGGGATTTTTCTTTTCTATTTCACTGGATCCCTTATGCCTCTTAGAGAGTGATTATCAAGTTTTTGAAGGCTTGCATCTATTAGATAATCGTGAATATATGGATCCCATTGAATATTAGTTTCAAACAATCATCAACACACCTCACTCCATCATTCGACAGCTCTTGGTACCATATCAATTAAATAAATTGGTTGCTCATACTCGAGTATGTTTTGAATTTTTTTCTTTAAAACTAAGTGTGTGTGTGTATTTAGCATTTTGTTATGCAAATGGCTACCTTGGAAGTACTCCTACAATTGAAGGAGATATTCCTCTATCTAAATTAGGGTAGGGTAGTATAGAAACAACAAATAAAAATGCCATTTGGAATAAAATTGTTATAGAAGCACTCTTAAAATCCCAATTCCTAAGGCACAACTATTGAAATTTATATTTTTATGCACTATTGTGGTTAGACTTGTCAGAATAAATTCACTCTTAATGCCTCATATTTTATAAAGTGATTTTCATTATTGGTCGAGATTATTCATTGGATCAGTTAGGGGGATTGTTATTTTTATGATTAATACTTTACATTCATAAGAAACAATGTTACTGATGAAATAGGTAACCGCACTATTACCTACTTTTTTTTGGTAGCATAAAAAGCACCCGATTTTGAAAAGTGGTGATGCAGAATCACCTTTTTTCTTTTTTTGAGCACATTTTCGACACTCTAATATTTTTATTTATGAAGTATGAATATTTGTTTTAAAATGTTAGTGATTTTCATGCTAATTTTGAAACGTATTGATGCAGCATCAACCTTTTTTTTAGAGTGGTGATCTGCATGTTGGTAATAAAACACAAAACTTAGACTATATATATATATATATATATATATATATATATATATATATATATATATATATAAACAATAAAAAAAGCCAATAAAAATGTTAAAAAAAACAAAATTAACTCGTAAAAATAAAAAATTTAAACAAAAATAAATAAAAAAACAAAAATATTCGAAAATTATATCAAAAGACATGACAAAATTTGAAAAAAAAAACACATAATTTAAAGAAAAAAAAAACAAAAATCAACCAAAAATATTTTAAAAAAAAACATCAAAAACATTTTTTTCTAAGTTATTAAAAAAATCCATATAATTAAAAAAAAAAATAATTTAAATAGAAAATTTAAAAATAATTTAAATTACAAAATTAAAATCTTGATAAAAAAAATAAAATACAAAAAAGAAAAAATTACATTTAAAAATTTAAATTAAAAAAATAATAATAATAAGAAAACAAAAATACAAATTCTAAAATTGACAAAAAAAAAAATTGAAAATTGAAAAAGAAAATTAAAATAAAAGAATTATAAGAAAAAAAACTATCATTAGAAAACGAAAAAAAATGAAAAAAACCATGTGCAAATAATTAAAGAACAAATATCCATAAATTTACTGCTTTTTTTTAAATCAAACAACTTATAAATTTTAAAAATGAAAAACCAAATAAACTGAAAGATTAAAAAAAAAATTAAATTAAATTAAAATTTAATAAATTTAATGAATAAATTTTAAATTTTAAAAGATAATTAATCTAAAATATTAAATTTAAAAACAAAATAAAACCAAAAAACAAAAAAAACAAAAAAATTAAAACAAATTAAATTTAAAATAAAAAATTTGAATTAAAAAAAATTAATTTTGAATTTTTTGAATTTAAAAAAAAATTTAAAAAAATCGAATTAAAAAAAAAAAAAAATTGATCGTGGTGGTGCCACCAATCGGCCTTCCCGCCACCTGGGAGGGAGGCCGATTCTGATAATCGCCCTCTCGCAGTGGGAGGCCGATTCCGGGAATCTCCTTCCCGCGATAGGAGGGTGATTCTGGAAATCGGCCTCCTGCGGCGAATCGCCCTCCCGCCGCGGGAGGCTGATTCTAGGAATCGCCCTCTTGCGGCGAGAGGCCGATTCCGGGAATCGCCCTCCCACGACGAGAGGCCGATTCTGGGAATCGCCCTGAGGCCGATTTCAGGAATCGCCCTCCTGCCACGGGAGGCTAATTCTGGGAATTTCCCTCCCGCGGAGGGAGGCCAATTCGCGGTACGGCAATTCTGGGAATCGCCCTCCCACGGTGAGAGGTCGATTCCGGGAATCGCCCTAAGGTCGATTCCGGGAATCGCCCTAAGGTCGATTCCAGGAATCTCCCTCCCGTGACGTGGGAGGGCGATTCCCGGAATCAGCCTCTCGTCGTGGGAGGGCGATTTTCGGAATCGGCCTTAGGGAAATTCCCCGAATCAGCCCGTCGCTGTGGGAGGGCGATTCCCGGAATCGGCCTCCTGCCGCAGGAGGACGATTCTCGGAATCAGCCTCCCGCCACGGGAGGGCAATTCTTGAAATCGGCCTCCCACCTAGCGGTCGGCCTCTGTCGTCACCTGGGAGGGAGGCAGATTAGCGGCGCCACGATGATAAAAAAATTCTTTTTTTTTTAATTTTTTTTATTTTTAATATTTATTTTTAATTTGATTTTTTTTTTTAATTCAAAAAATTTAAAATTAATTTTTTTAAAAATTTAATTTTTATATTTGAAATTTAATTTGTTTTAATTTTTTTATTTTATTTTATTCATTTTTTCGTTTTAATTTTTTTTTCTAAATTTTTTTAATAATTTTTATTAAACTTTTTATATATATTTTTTTATTTAATTGATTTTTTTTTTTTAATTTTCATATTTTTTTTTATTATTAAATTTTATGTTTAGTTTTTTCATTTAATTTTTTAAAATTTAGTAAATTCTATATATTTTTTTTAATTTATTTGAATTTAATAATTTTTTTTAATTTTTAATTTTTTATTATTATTATTTTTAATTACATAAAATTTTTATATTTTTTTATTTCAATTAAAATTGTGTATTTAAAATTTTATATATATATATATATATATATATATATATATATATATATATATATAAGTTAAACTTAATATTTTCAATATTAGAATTTTGGCTTCTGTGATCCATAAAATAAATATCAGAAATTTTTAGTAAAAATCACGTATAAGAAACTTGTGTCGACGCGTTTTGAACTAGCGAGTGTGGTTCATCATCACGACAAGATGAGAAATCTGATGAAGAAATCTATTTAAATAGAAAGGGACAACTCCATCTAACCGTTGGAAAAACGGCTAGTTTGACTTGAATAAAAGATTTTTATTTTTATTTTTATTTTTTGAAAATAATTTAATATTCATAATTAATAAAATTTAAAAATAATTTAAAATCATTTTTATATTTAATTTACTATAAATCATCAATAATTTTTGAAATAATTTAAAATTATTTTTAACATAGAACCCTAAAAATAATAATAATAATAATAATTAATTAATTAATTAATTAATTAAAAAAAAAATCTTTTTATTGTTTATTTTTATTTATTTATTCATTTTTTATTTTTATTTTTTAATTAATTAATAAATTAATTAATTAATTAATTTATTATTATTATTTCTAGGGTTCTATGTTAAAAATAATTTTAAATTATTTCAAAAATTATTGATGATTTATAGTAAATTAAATATAAAAATGATTTTAAATTATTTTTAAGAACTACTCATTATTAATATTAAATTATATTCATATATAATTAAATAAAAATAATTTTAAATTATTTTTAAATTTTATTAATTATTAATATTAAATTATTTTCAAATAGAATATTTGGGAACTATAAATAAATTTTAATAAAATTTGAAAAAGAAAAAAAAATTGTATTAAAGTCAAACTAGCCGTTTTTCCAACGGTTAGATGGAGTTGTCCCTTTCTATTTAAATAGGTTTCTTCATCAGATTTCTCATCTTGTCCTGATGATGAACCACACTCGCTGGTTCGAAACGTGTCGACACAAATTTCTTATATGTGATTCTTACAGAAAATTTCTGATATTTATTTAATATTTTCAAATTAATTTTTATTTTTTTTATTTTTTATTTAATATATTTTATTTAATTTATTTTTTTCAATTTTTCAATTTTAATTGATTTTGAAAGTTTTTATTTTAACATTTTTTTTTTCTTTATGTTTAAAATTTATTTTTTATTTCAAAATTTATTTGTTTATTCATTTATTTATTAAAATTTAATATTTTTTTTTTAATTTAATTTGTTATTTTAATATTAACATTTTTTTTTAAAATTTAATAAAATCTTATATATATGTGTATATTATTTTTTATTATTTAAATTTAATTTATTTTTATTGTATTTTATTTTTCATTTTTTATTTTTAATTAATTTTTCATTTTTTTATTTTTAATTTTAATAATGTTTTTTTTTTTTTTTAATTTATTAAAATTTAATACATTTCTTTAAATTAAATTTTTTTTTTTATAATTTTTTTTTTAATTTAATAAACATTTTCTTTTTCTTTTTTAAATTTTCTTTTTTATAATTTCTTTCTTTTTTTAACTTGTTTTTCTTTTTAATTTAATATTTTTATTTTTTTATTTCTATAAATTTTGAAATTTTGATTTTTAAATTTGTTTTTAATTTCTTATTTCTTATTTTTTTCTTAAATTTTAGGTTTTTTTTTAATGTTTGAATTAAAATTTTTATTTTGTTTTTTTTTTATTTTTTTATTCCTATATATTTTTAAATTTTAAGCTTTAAAATGTTTTTATTTTTTAAATTGATTTTTTTTCTTAAATTTTAGGTTTTTTTTAATGTTTGAATTTTAAAAATTAAAAAATGTTATTTCTATTTTTTTAAATGTCAAAAATATGGCAATTTTTTTTTTTTTGTTATTCGAGCGTCAACTCGTTTTGTTTTGAGGGTGTTTTTTCAATCCTTTTTTCAAGAACAATTTTGTTTTTAGCATAATTTATAAAATGTTGAAATTTGACCTTAAAAAAAAACCAAATGCGTTCTGGAATACTCTTTTTTGTTTTTGGGGTGTTTTTTCATGTTTTTTGAGTCTTTTTGGGCTAGAGTTCCCGTTTTGAGGTCAGGTTACCTATTTCATCAGTAACAGTGTTAAGATTAGAAACCTACTTTTGGCCTATTCATTCTAACAAAATTTCATCCAAGAAACATTTTCAAGTTTCTCTTCGAAGGTATTGATGAAAAGAATCCTATGGTGGACCACTTCTATAAAACCCTAATGAGCTCTTATGAGAACCATGGAATGACCAACTCGACAAATATTTCACTAATTATTTGAGATGTTTTAATTAAAATGAGTCTTTAGGGTAGAAGGAACAACGAGTAAAGATTAGTAATTAAAAAAATTTGCGTTATCTTGTGCTCTTAAGGAGCAGATTTTCCTCCCCATTGATTAAGTAACCTATTTAAGGTGATCATAATTAGAGTTTATTTTAACATAAATGTATTAATTGAGGGACATGAGGTCTCATTACAAGTTGACCTACGATGATCATGGGTCCTAATGAGAATTGTGTTTCCGCTACTAGTCACTAAGCCAAGGTAATGGCTTTTAGTTGAAAAAATGGAAGACAACAGGTCTCATCAAGAGCCAACTTGTTCATTCTTGTTAGATTTTCTCAATGAAACTTTCATTCTATGGTTACCAATCCAAGGCAATGGACTTCAGTTAATTCCTAAACCAAAGAAAATTCTTTTAAACGACTCTAAATTTTTATCTAATAGATGGGACACATGAATTTCGTGGGGTTAAAAGGCATCCCCATCGAGGCTATAGAGGCCTGATAGCAGTAGGGCCATTCCTTTGGTATTAAAGTTAATTTTACACTATGATTTACTTGGTTGTTTTTGTATTTCCCTGAGCTCATTATCATATCTCGTTGAGAAGGGATTTAAGATCCTTTCGGTAATGTGCTTTGAAGTTTTATATTTCAAAAATATTAAGGTTTTTATGGATGTGGGACCCTTACTGCAGGTGATTCACCTCGCTTGAATTAGAGGAGATTCAACTATATGCTTGGGTAATGGTAAGATGGTCATGCTCGGAAGGTATCATTTTGTTATATTATTTTTTTCCCTATTTCCATCAATTTTAATGCCTTCGCTTTCAAATAATCTCACTTCTATTTATAATAATGAGGTTATTGAAAGTGAATACCTGCTGATTGGGACTGCTCTTGAGATGCTTTGTCAAAATTTTTATGATTAGCTATTTCATGAGAACACTATCCTAGCAGTAACAACATTTTAAGCATTCATTTGGTACCCCTAGCGTTAGTTACTCTTTTACAAATAATAAAGGTTATTATTGATATCATTGAATCCCTCATCACAACTTGTTCTTATCTCATTGAAGCAAAGGAAGTTGACTTCACATGAAAATTACTTATATTCTCTCACTCAATTATCCCTATCCTTTAAGAATCTTTTGGTCTATGTAGCATGATTCTAAGAGAAACCCTAGTCTTATAATTTTGATTATCTTTAGTCACTATTAGAGGTTTTTATTGCATGAGGACATGCAAGATGATCGACGTGGAGGGATTTCAGGCCCTGGAATTATTGTGTTCAATTCACATTTTCACCCTATGCTTACTCTTGGTTTTCGTTATTATTACTATCATTTTGCACAATTATTGGGCTAGTATCTTAAACTTGGAGCACAATGAGGTAATTGATCATTATTTAACCTATTTCATTTATTTCGATAATATTTGCATTAAAACAATTATTAATGATGGTTCTTGTGTTTTTTTAGGAAGGATTATGAAATGAGGGTCAAAGATAAACATGCGTCAACAATTAATTCCATCAAGTTCCCCTCTTGCACCGATTTGGGGCTTTGACATCTCGGCACACTTCAAGGGAAAACCGAAGATGGTTATTGTCCAAAATGATGTTATAACACCTCCAAATCATTCAAAATGCATGTAGGTCGTACGTGTGGGTCTCTAGAAGAAAATCGACAAATATGCTCAAACTTTGCACAGTTCTCAAACAACCAACTTTGACCTCGATTTGCGTCCATATGGAGGAAAATATCAAAAATTAGAGCATACAGGTTATTTACGAGTATAGAAAAATATCTACAACCCAAGCCATTTCAAAAAATTCATTATGGTTAAGATGATATACGAGGTTCTTTGAGGTAGTTTTATAAAAAAAATTGTTTTTCCAGAATTCTAGGATCTTGCCCATATTTGCAAAAAAATGGAAAATTCCATATCAAATCCATAGTTACTTGATTAATTAATAGTTGTATTAGAATTATATTGATGAAAAGTTGTTTAAATCCAAGTTTCCATCTCATTTGCAAAGGATTGGCTTGTCCAAATCCAAATTTGTAATGTAAAAGAATTATAAAAAAAACAGAGTTATGCTAGAGAGCAGAGGACAAAAAACCGTTCTTTGTACTCCTATGTTGCTAATATGAGTGTTAGGGGTATTCCTCTTCCTCAGATCGATTTGGATCTAGACTATGGAGCTCTAGATGTATTAAATACTAAGATATTTTTAATAAGAAGCATCAATTCTAGGTTCTCCTTCCATTGTGGTTTAATCTTGTTAATGCTTCTCTTTATTCTATAAGTTAACTAATTTTAATTAGGAAATGAGCTGTTTGGTTTGGGTTGAACCAATGCAACTTGTTACCCCTCTATTAGATAGCATTATGGGTGGATTGTTTTTTTTAAGCATAACATTGTGGTGTGCATGTTTATTGGTTGATTCTTCTTGTGAAACTTGTTTAATACTCTTTTATTCCTTTCGAGCACTCTGTCTTATTCAAATATATGAACTGTGTGTGATTTGGATTATTCATAGAAGGATCCGATGTATACATTTAAAAATTATTTTTTCCTTGAAACTATTTGGTACCCTCTTCAGATTTGGTTACAACAATAGATCCATTACCTTGACACCTTATTCTATCATCATGAGTTATGGGTTATAAGAAAGCTACCTTGAAGGTGGTTGTTATCTCTGGTATGTAACTGGTGAATTAGAAGATACACGAGGACATTTCTTGGGTATTGGTAACCTCAGTTTAAGGGTGTTAAACAATATTATAACCATGTAACAACAATTAAAAACATATTTCTTTAAAACTCCTCAAGTGTTTCGAATATACCATATCTAAGGCATTCAAAAATTTTAGAATATTTTGTGAAATAAAGCATAAATCTAAGAAATAGTGAAGTTGCTAAATATTTAAGTTTCTTTTCCAATGACTCAAGCTATATTCTACAATCATGTATGTTTGAGTGCACGAATTGATCTTGTTTCTTTTTTCCTTGTCTGAGACTTTCCTATTGTGACAATCTTATTCTTTTGGCTTTATTAACCATGTCTTATTAAGAATAAAAGTGTTTGTACAGCTCAACCATTGAAGATTGACTACTTTCTAATAAGTTTCAATTGAATAAAGTATCATGTAATCTATTTCATAGTGGGATTGATTTTTTTAGCTGGAACATGTGCGAAATAAGTATTTTGGGAATTTTGAATGAAATAGTGTGAAAGATTTCTTGGGAATTGGTTCATTGTTTTACCTTCATTTCTTTAGAATCTGATTCTCATAGCTTTCTCATAAAAGCTTTCTTTTAGGCACAATTCTTTTAGATTTTTGTTTTGAGGAAGTAAGACAAAGTGTCATATTTTATGCCATGCAAGTTTATCCATTTTGTTAAGTACACCAGGATTGCCACATTTTATTTTTGAAAGCATAGTGAGTAGGAGTAAGTAGTGCACGAATGTTTTGAGACCTATGTAGATTTATTTAAGCACTCTCAAAGAATTGTTGGATTGAGGCTTGTGTTCTTTTTGAGTGATTATTCAGATTGTAAGTTTTCTTGATAAGTTAATGAGTGAAGTAGATAGTGTTCAAATTGATTAATTTTCTTTTCTTTTAGATTTGTCATATTTAGTATAGAAATTGAATTGGGAGTTTATGCATTGTTTTGAAGAACTTGGAATATTGTTAGTGCATAGTCTAAAGTAAAGAGTGATTTTGCTAATAACTAAGGTTTTCTTGCAAATTATTGTTGATTTTTAGGATTAGTATTTATGGTTTCATTTCTAAATATTTATTTTGAGTGCGGGATTAACTCATTGATTGACTAGTGTAGGAATCCACTATGAGAAATTTTAAGACAAGTTAGAATTTTTTCTTGTAGGTTTCTAGAGTATAGAATTTTGTCTTGTAGGTTGCTAGAGTATTTCTCTCTCATTTCCAATGTTGAGTCTCGAAGTCTACGAAACCATGATTGACATTAAATATTGGTCTATTAATCCACCATATACTTCACCCAACAATGAATACAATCATTATAAACTCCATTCCTTTACTTCATACTTATAAGTGTAATAACTTATATGAAAAAATTTACCAGTTTTTAATACTTCGGTTGGAGAGATCTGTTCTCATTTAGCAACTCTATAGTTTATTTTCTATATTTTTTTTATTCATAAACCTGGTTTACTTTTGATTATCATATATATAGGTATATAAGTATAGCATAATTTTCAATATTACACGTTTACCATACAATAGTTCTATGTTAAAACTTCTTGCACTACCCAGTTATCTTCTTGTTCTAACTTTGAATTCGTATATGGTCCTTGGAGCCTAGCACATTTACAATCCGTATGGTTTTTGGGTTTTAACAATTTTGTTTTTCTTTATTACATTCTTGGCCTTCATATAAAAATGTGGACCCTAGTCCATCTATATAATACTTGTTTATGCAATATTAATTTGAGTCTAATCGTGGAGTTTCCAATTTATTCCACGCATCCAAACTTCAATAATGCGAAACGGTCTACCCATGTATTCAACAAATTTCTTTTGAATGGTTTCAACACTTTGAAGATAACGAAATATAATAAATAACTAAGTTATATAGTATGGTTTCATATTTCATTTACAATATGGTTTTAATAGACTATTACCATAAGACATATAGATTATGGGAGAATTTTGGGAACGTTCCATGTAGAGGTGGAAGTTTCATCTTGCCGCCACGTGTATTACACTAAATTGGCCCATCTACAGTCTACATTGCTAACTGTAAAATCAATGGTAAAAATGGGTTTAAGGTTTCATTCTCCAGTTATTGACCTTTCTAGGGTTTGATTGCTCTGAACCATTTCTCACTTACACTGTGATTATGCCCCTTGGCAGCTAGGTCTCACTCCTATTTTTTTGACAATAGAACACCATTTTTGTCGGCATACTCCTTACATGTGTATTCAGTTTAACTTGTAGTAACATGCTTATTCCATCTGTCATACCAGGGTAGCTGACTTCTTATACTATCGAATACATGCTTGAGACGTGTCAGTGATCTTACCAGAGGTAAGAATATTTTAAATTGACTTCCATTAGGAGTTATGGGCTATAATGTTCTTTTAAAAACATATTTTTACGGTTGAGATTTATGTAAAAGAATGTTAAACACTTGTTGATACATCATCCTTGCAGGTTACAGAGGGGCTTTCCCCAAAACTTGAGAATATGATTCTTTGCATCTAAGCTTGATTACTCAAATGGAAATATTGGCATTGTTTCCATTCCATACTTCGTAATTCTGGAATACCATAGGCTTACATTTTCTTTTTCTTATTTTTAATGTGTGAATGTAATTTTGTTTGCTTTGTTTCAGTCTATTACTAATCTATGATTCAAAATTTTTCCATCCCCATTAGGGTTTTAGAGAATTTTTTTCCCTTCTATATATCTTAGGGTTTTACAAGGGTGATTTTCGCTCAATCCGAAGAATATTTTTGTTTATCAATCTTTGCACCAAAATTATTCGGATATTTTACTGGTTTTTTTTTTCATGCTTGTGTTATCAATGGACTGAAATGCGCTGATACTATTGTATTAAAATCTTCTATTATTATTATTTCTATGATTTCGTATCAAAAGGGTGCATAAGCTTCATTATTTTATATAATTTCTACAATAAGGATTGTTAATCTTTAGAGATTATTCTCTATTGATATGTCTGGTTATAGGTTTTATATTTTTATTAGTTTACAGTTCTTTTTTTGTTTCCCAATCCTCAAACCCTAACTTTCCCCTTCTCGTTCTTCCACAAGGAGCTATTCGAGAGTGGATCAACAGGCTTACAAGGTAATTATCCTTGCCTTACTCCTTCACATAATTTCCTAGTTCAATTTTTTGTTAATTCATATTAATAAAATGAAATGAAATAGTGACAAATAAAGTGTTTGTTCTGGCTATGCCAAGTACTCTCGATTTGTTCATGTACTTGTTGGATTCATAAGTTTAGTGGCAACTGGAAACATTTTCTGGCTTTCAATCTTATTATTCAAATTGTTCTCTCTTCAGTTTGGAAATACCCCCTCAATCCTTATGGCTTCTCTGTCGAAAAACAAAAAGAAAGTGTGTGCTTGAAAACATTATTTGTTTTCTGTTAGTTTTTCCTATTTGGTTATCCTACCTCACGAACAAATACAATTTCCTTGAACAGAAGGAATTTATTTTGTTTATAATAGGCATATTTTCCTTAAAAAAACAATTATAGTTGATCGTTATACGTTTTTAATACATCTATATTAGATCCTTGTTTTTCTAGACATTGTCATTAGATATTGCGTTGCTTTAGAAACTGATCTTTTCCTTAAATAAACTACACAAGGTAATTTCATATCACTACATATTTATATTTTCATTTGTTTACCATAATAACTCATTTTTGTATAATTTACTCTCTAATTTATTCTCTATTTTCTTAAAAAAATCTTTTTAATTTCTTCTTGTTTCTATGTAAATTTATACATTACCACGGCACCATTTGCCAACACAGTTATTTGTCTATGTATGAATAATTTAAATATTTTCTTCTACAAACGTATATATAAATAGTTTAAATATTTTCTTCACAAATATAATAGTATAAAATGATACTCAAATTAACTTGAATTTTTGATCTAGACAAAGAATTACATCTCTCTTTGGTTACAACTTTACTTTATAAACTTTCACATACTTTTGAAAATGTAACTCTTCCTTCTCTATGGTTTTCTAATGTGCTAACTTGCTCCAGCTATTAATATCATAAGATTTTTTTTAATCACTTATATAATTTTCATATGTAATATATTTTGATCATTTTAATAACAATTCTTCTTTACGGAATTCAAGCTTTATCAATATAAGGATTTTTATGGTTATAGTTCTCAAATTTTCCACTCATTAAAAATATTCATATTTAAAAATAAGAAAAATATTCCTTACTTAGTCTCAACTGTTAATAATATTCTTTTTTTCATTTCTCATACCAAGTGGTAAATAAATAAATAGTTTGATGCAGGAGCATCTGGATTTATCCGTGATTGTGTGTTCACATGTTGTGGCTAACAAGAGGTGGAGAAATATTGATTATTAATATTTTATTTTATTTTAAATGGAAGGAGTTAGCATGTTTTGATTTCCTAAATTAATTAGGAATAAAATACCAATTGCTTTCTCCTTGCAAGGAAATTAAGTCAAATAAATTAGATAATGAGGATAGAGTAGCATTTGTTTGTTAGAGTGGTTCAAATATAAAGCTAATAAAAGATGAGAAGAATTGCTTTCAGGTATGTGTGTGTGTGTGTGTGTGTGAGAGGAAAGGGTGGAATGGGTGCGAGAGAAGAGTGAGAGAGGAGTGAACAGAGAGAAAAGGAAATGTAAAATCCAGCCATCCAAAGACTTCGCTCTGTGTAATTTCATTTCTGATTTAATTCCAAGTGGTTTGTATTTTAATTTGGCTCTCTAAACTGTCCATTTTTGTTTTATTTCTCTGTTGAATATCACATTAATTTTACAGTAGAAGGCTAATTGGACGTGCAAGCAGCATCGAGGACCATTAGATCTTGCACAAGACTTCACATATCGCACATTTTAGTGATTGTGGTTAAGACTTCGCAAAATAACTTGTGATGTGAAGTAGATAGACAAAAAAAAGTGTGGATCTTCTGATCCTACAAAGACCCAACGACAGAGATCAAATCACACTCGGAGTGATTTCGCAAATTGCAAAGTTCAGAGTTTAGTGTTAAGATCGTCACATGGTAATTTGTTTTGTATGCGATGCGATGTGATCACAAATCACATGGAATAGGGGTTAACCACTAAGTTAAGTATTAAAATGTGCGAAGTGTGAAATCGTGAAATCACAAATTTGTTAAATTTTCAAAAGTGCGAAGTTGCCGGGAAGGTAAACCATATAAGTTGTGAAGTGTGATTCGTTTATGATTGGTTCAAAGTGTTGTGGGATCCTTGAGTAAGAAGTTTCGCAGGTATTCTGATTATATTGCAGCTTGTCTACATCATTTTGTATCAGAAAAGACATTGAGTTATGTTCTCTAAGGTTGGAGTAAATATGCCACCTAGGAGAGGAGCCGGCATAGGTCGTGGAAGGCTAGAAGCTAATCCAATTTTGCTAAATGAGATTTGACTTCTTCGTACAAGAATGGAGGTAGTAGAGACTGCTCAGAGGAGAGCACCTGATGAAGGAGATGTCAGGGCAGTAGAGGAAACTCCTGAGGAAGAAGAAGTGGTAGAAAAAGAGGTAGCTAAAGTTTTCAAGATATTAACAAAGGTTAGTGGGAAACCAAGAATGGAGATTCCTTCATACGAGGCAGACCTTAATATGGATGAGCTACTGGATTGGATCAGTTCAATGGATAAGTATTTCAACTTGGAAGAGATCGAAGATAAGAAGAAGGTAAAGTATGCAGCTACCAAGTTGAAGGGCCAGGCATCTATCTGGTGGAATGAAATACATACATCCAGAGTTAGAAAAGGAAAGCCTAAGATCAAGTAGTGGGATAAAATGATAAGGAAGTTGAAGAATAAGTTTATACCAAAGGACTATCAATTGAATCTTTTCAAGCAATTGTAGAATTTGAGGCAGAAAGGAATGACTATCAAGGAGTATATAGAGGAGTTTTACAAGCTGAACATTAGAACAGGACATGCTGCAGATGATATGGAGAAAGTAGCCAGATACATCAATGGTTTAAGGTATGACATACAAGATGAAATTAGTTTGTTGATTCTGAAGACAATTGAGGATGGCTACCAAGTATCTTTGAAGGTAGAGGATAAAATTTTCAGGAAGAAAAGTCAGAGGAATATAGGAAGAGGAATGTTCAGATCAAGATTTCAGCACTCTTATAATGAAACAGGAGGTTTGCGTAGTAGACCTCCACAGAGAGGAGACTATGGTAGAGGGATATTTGTACCTAGAGGCAGAGGTCGAGGAAGAGAAATTTTGTGCTACACATGTGAAGAATGGGGACATGGATCATGGAATTGTCCTCATAAAAACCAGCAAATCAGTGGAATGTGAATATAATTGAAGCAAAGGAAAAAAATCCTCAGGTCACAAGAAAAGAAGAACCACCTGAGGCAGGAGAGTCTTTATTTCTCAAAAGAGTATTGCTTAAGGCAGAGAAGGAAGAAAATGAGCCAACATAGAGGAAGATTTTATTCATGATTGTATGCAAGTGTAAAGAAACGTGCTGCAAAGTTGTGATTGATAGTGGAAGCACTGATAATATTGTTTCCACAGAGATAGTTGAGAAATTGGGGTTGAGTAAGATGGTACACCCGAATCCTTACAAAGTGTCATGGCTACAAAAGGGACATCATAGTTTGGTGAAAGAATAGTGTAAAGTAGAGATACAGATCAGTACATATAAGTGTGTCATATTGTGTGATGTGATGCCAATGGACGTGTTCCATGTATTGTTGGGAAGACCTTGACAATTTGACAAAAAAGCCATTCATGATGGCAAAAGGAATACCTGCACCATAGAGAAGTATGGAAAGAAGCACACATTGCTACCTTTGAAGGATAAAGCACATGAAGGAACAACTGAGAATAATGTTATGATGATTAGTGTAAAGGAGTTATTGCAAGAAGTAAAAAACGAGAAATAAATTCATTTTGTTGTTGTGGGTAAACCCAAGGTAATTCTGACTTCTACAATTTTAAACAATCTGCCTGTGGAAATTAAAAATCTATTAGATTAGTATGTTGATATAGTTGTTGATAAATTACCAAATAAATTGCCACCAATCAGAAGTATTAGTCATCACATAGATTTAATACATGGTGCAAGTTTACCAAACAAAGCAGCATATAGAATGACCCCTCGGAACACTACAAGGAAAAGACCCTCTAGTGGAGGTTAAAAAGGATGCTTTTTAGTGTTATAAAATTGGCCAAAATTGGCAAAAAAACATTTGCTACAACATTTTTTTATGGTTATGGAGGTTTTGGCAGAGCTTTTAACATGAATTCAACACAACTAAAAAAAATGGGCGGCCGAAGGTTATTACAGACTTTTTTTTCATTGGTGCGCTACTAAGGTTTCAAGGCACCAATGCGTGTCATCTAGTTGGTGGCCCCGGGGTGGTCGAATGTGCACGCAACGAGACGTAAAGGTATAAAACTGCATCGGGTGCAGTGTTGGTGATACAACGCATGGGGTCGTTCTATTTGGTCTTGGGATTTGTGCAGTGCCCATAGGTCATCTCAATGCACTAGTATGCAGAATTATATAAATGCATCGGTGCATCGTATCAGACAAATGCACCGATATTTATAATTGGTATTGGTACTTGTGTGGTGTCCATACGTCGTAAAAATGCACTGGTGCATAGTCTCACATAAAAGCATCGGTGCTCAATATCACACAAACACACCGAGAATTTTAATTGGTTTTGGTATTTGTGCGCTGCCCATAGGTCGTAGAAACGCACCGGCGTGCTTCAACATACAAACACACCGATGTACAGTAACTGAAACACATCGTTGTTCATTTTTTATTTTTTAGAAACATCGACCTGTGATAGTGCAATTATTGTGATTTTTCTAAATTCATTATTCATCAAAAGTCGACACATCTTATGACAATATTCATATTAATTAAATTTTTATTAATGCATTTGAATGTGATGTTTGGATTAATTTGTTATATCAAATCATAATTATTGTGATTTTTTAAAATTCATTATTCATCAAAAGTCGACACATATATATCTTATAACAATATTGATATGAATTAAATTTTTATCAATGCATTTGAGAACGACAATGGAGAACGCAATAGCGACAATGGAGAACACAAAAGAATAAATTAAAACATATATATATATATATATATATATATATAGATATATATATATATATATAGATAGATAAGACAGTCTTTGTCATACAAAATGGGACAATTATTGGTATCCCTTTGTCTTTCAATTGGGACACTATGTCCATTACATTAAACAAGATGTTTGATTTCACAGACAAATATTTCAAAAAATACAACACCTTGCTTTGATATCCAAACATAGTGATAATTATTCTTCACTTGAACTGTTGTCACTACTAGAGCTACTTCCATGACTTGGGGTTATTTTCAGAAATGTTTTGTTCACGGTGTTGATTTTTTTCTTCTTCTTCACCTTCCATCTACAAACATAAAAATAAATTGTAATGAGTGTATATACATTGGTGAGAATAATGAAAATTGAAATATTAAATAATATATTACATCAATCTAAATCGAAAAGAAATGACATATCATAGCAATAATTGACTCATAAACTATACACATTCTTTTAAAGCCATGTACCATGCCATCTTTAAAAACTTCATATGTTGGCGCAGTTCCATGCTTTGTTTCCTGCAAGGTTTATACCCCATAACAAATCATATACATAATATAAACGAATTTTTTGTTCTATTATATACGGATCTATGTAAAACAAGATTGATAGAAGCTTACAAATTCCACAATTAATTCCTTATTTTTTGTTGTTGTACGTTTTTGCCATAAAATTCTAACATGTCTCATTGACTATTTCTCTAGAAACTCTTCCTGTAGTTTAGATAAAATTTGGTTCTTGGAATCATTGGATTGATTTTTTTATTATAAGTGGAAAGGACGTCTATACATTCTTTCCACTAGATCCCTCAAATTTTTGTAAAATTTTTCCCCCCTTCCGTTAACCTCCAGCACCACTCCAGATGAGCTAAGGAGAAATTCATTTTCATTTGTATGTTCTGTTTGTTTTCTTTTCTTAGAACAACATTCCTTTTATGAGTTGTTGGTCCCTATAGAACATTAAACAGTTGTGAATTAATAGACTGTTTAACACATGTTATCTAATAATTTTAAGTATATTATTAATGAAAAATAAAAAAAAGAAACTCATATTGGATCGATAGTATTTTTTCATTCACTTGATTCATCCTTTTGCAATTTTTCCATCAAGATTTTACCCTCTTCTGGTCCTAGATCAGAAATAATCTTATCGAGCTTCATCATTTTGTGGCTCTGCATGATACACAGAAAACAATACATATTAATTAAACTTACATATAGTTCAAAAATAATATTTTTTGTAAAGAATTTACAAATAACTTGCTTTTATTGCTTTTCTTGATGTGTTATTAGTATTTTTGTTACTTGATCTCTTGTCAGGCATTTTTTTATCAATCTAAAACCTGTACCATATCATTCATTATTATACTTATAAATAGATTGTCAACTTTTAAGGCAAAAAAGAAATCTCAAAAAATCGGTGCGCCTTTAATGATGTATGCACCGACGTCGGTCCGCGGGGATATTATAGACACACTGCAGAAAGAGTACAGTAGACCATACGGTACTCTATGTCAATAAGGAGCACCGGTGCATTACATGTTAACCACTGCACCGATTAACATAGATAAAATAATAAAAATCGCCCACTGTTAATTTTTGTAGCATAAACACCCTACACAAACAAGGGACCATCATACGATGCTCTCTGTCAACTAGGAAACCTAGTGCAGTGCATTATATGTTACATGGTGCACCGATTAACACAATAACACTTTTTTTTTGCGAAACAGCACATTTGTTGTGCGCCTTAATGAAATAGCTCGTTATGGGTGTGCCTGTCATAACCTAGTGCACCAGTGCTCTATTTTAGATATGGCCCACTGATTTAAAAAATTTCTTTTAAATTTTTTATTACATAATACTTGTGCGGTGCACTAGGATAATACAGAGCACTGGTGCACTAGGTTACTCGAGGCACACAAAAAAAACCATTTTTTTCAAAAATTCATGCAAGAGCTGACATGGATTGGGATTCGACTATGCAAGTTGTCCCATGGATTGGATGTCAATCTAAAATTAAAAGCCCTAATTCTAAAATCACAGAAATAGGGAGAAGAAAGGGCAGAACCAAAAATAATGAAGGGTTTAGGGTAAAAATGGATTTTATTTATTTTTTTGTTTCTGAAAATGTAAAACAAAACTACAAAAAAAAGATTAAAAAAAAAAAAAATCAAATTTAATCACGAGATCGTTTGAAATTCTATGCTACAGGGTTTGAATCACTAGAGGTTTGGAATTAGGATTGTTTGAATACTTCTGTTCGAATGTATTTCGCTACTCCATAGTGCTCTCGTGCTCTCTTGCTTCAAGTATGTCTCCTGCAAATCTCTCGCGGAATTGTTTTGAAAAAATAGTGAAATAATGAAAAGTGTTTAGTATTTAAATAATTTTTTTCTGAAATTTGATTTTCGAAAATATTTTGTTGCCCATTTTTCAATTTACCACTTTTTTTTTCACTTAAATAATATAGAGTTGCATTTTTTTTATTTGTGTCTATTCATCTCTGGCGCGTCACTTAATTGAACCACACCAATGCGTCCATTCATAACATGGCACTGGTGCACAGTAACTAAAACGCACCAGTGCGATTATCTGTACATTAGCATCAACTTGTGGTTAAGGCTCCGAAATTGCTTTTAGGTGTGTACGCCAAAATTTAATGAACTCCAACCATAGAAATTGAGAATTAGAATTTTGTTTATTCTTGATGGAAATATGCAATTAGAATTATAATTTTGTTTATTCTTGAGAATTAGAATTAGAATTAGAATTGAGAATTAGAATTGGATAAATTCTTGATGGAAATAACCATTCTTCCAATGCATTTTGTTTATTACAGGAGGTACCCACTGATTATGTGGAGAGAATGCAATGTGGGGCATGTGAAGATGCAATACTACAGTGCCCAAGTGAGCAATTGTGGCATGTGAACTTGTGTTATGCTAAGATGTGAGAAGTTTTCATAAATGGTTGGGAAAGTTTTGTTTCTGAGAAGTTTATTAAAGTTGGAGATATTTTAGTTTTTAGACATGTTGAAAATGTGCATTTTGCTGTGAAAAGATTTGGGTCATTTCTTTTCAAAACTACACCTCTTCTTCTTTCAGAAAAAGAAACTTGAACCTTTCCATAACCTGCAACAAGAAAAGGTTCCAACATGAGCCTCTGACATGCATATCTATTTCTTATGTTGAGGTCTCGAATGAATTTATTATGGCCAATCTACTTCACTGAGGAATCTTCTTGAATTTTCTTTGGTTCTACCAAAGGGTACAGTTACTAATAGATACAAGATTGTAAGCTCCCTCCAACCCTCATTAAATTGCAGAATATGGAATAGTGCTAAAGTATATGACAACAGTCTTCAATCATATTCTCAAAATATATGGGTTCTTTTTTAAATGCATAGCTACAAGATTCAGTCATATCGCTGCTAGGAAAAATTCAACTGAAATACCAATACAGTAGGGTCGGTATTGTCTACTGTCCCATAAACCCATAAACCCCACAAAAAATCTCAAAAACATTTTAATAAAATGAAAAATAGTCCAAAAATGTTTTTTTTTTGTCTATTGCATTCTTGGCACTCGAATTCTTCTAAAATATGCTAATGGAATTAGCATCCATAAGAGACAACACAATGGTAATATACTCATATTTTTCCAAAATTTGTTCAATGGAATTAGTGCATGTGAAATGTTACATGTGTTATTAATTGATCAATATATATACTTTTTAAAATGGATTTTTATAAAGAAGAGGAATCAATTACCTTATACCTTATAAGACTTTTTTTTTCAAAACATTATAATATGTATTTTGAATTAATGTTAAAATCAATATTTCACTTGATAATTTGCAACTATGTTGATGTCAATAAAAATGGCATATTGTATAAAGTTTTTTTTTTGTATGTAAGATAATAATAAAATAATGATAATTCTAAAGTACATGAATTTATTTACATTATTTTCTAAACTTTATTATGTTACAAAAATTGATATTACTCTAGATTTATTATTTTACAATTATTTACAATTTTACAAATTTACAATTTTAAAAATTTTAATAAAATCATTTCACATTAATACAAATAAAATTTTACAAATATTTTACATACAATTAGAATTAGAATTAGAGTTATAATTACAATTACAATTAGAATTTTACAATTTCACATACAATTACAATTACGATTTTAGAATTTTGCATACAATTACAAATATAATTACAATTAAAATCATTTCACATTAATACAATTAAAATTTTACAAATATTTTACATACAATTACAATTACAATTTTAGAATTAAAATTAAAATTACAATCATATATACAATTACAATTAAAATTAAAATTACAATCATTTCACAATATATTAAATATTACAATTACAATTAAAATTTTACAAATATTTTACATACAATTACAGTTAAAATTACAATTACAAATACTAATACAATTTTACAATTTTACATACAATTAGAATCAAAATTTCAATTACAATCACGACATAACATTTAATAAATATCATGGTCATTTAATATTGAATTAACTAATAAACATCACGATCATGATAACCACCGTACAAACATCATATTCAACTAAAAAACACATTCAAATTCACTAACATCATCGTGATCATGATCATCTAGCAAAACACAATTAGCATTGTATAACATCATCACAACACAAACATCAAATATACATCTCATGTCAAATAACTCATGCTATCACATACACATCTATCTGCAAACTGCCCATTAAATGAACATATCTAACATGACCTAACAATATACACATCATGATGATCACCAACATGTAAATTAGGTACAACTACAACATGAACATAAAATGCATGGACCATATATATATATATATATATATATATATATATATATATATATATATATATATATATATATAAATAATGTCAAAAATATACAACTGTAATATAAATGTCATGGATCAGCTGGTGGTACAGCATCAATAGCAGTACTAGTGGAGGCCTGCTCATTCAATGGTACAGCCTCAACGGTCAATGGTCCAGCTTGCTCATGATCATGAGTACTACTAGATGTTGCAGGCTGATTGGACATGGCTGATGGTCCATCCTAATTTCCATGATAACTATTGCTAGATGCTAGTGGAGGCTGCTCATCTGGCATGGCACGATGTGAACGATCATGAGATAATGATTTGCTACTCGGTTGCGTCTCAATCACGCCTATAATGTGCAGCGGTCCTCCTCAGCGGCATAATTAAGGTTGTAGGTCCTACGACATGCCGCATCAGGTTGTACATGTCACGCGACATGCATCTCCACATATGTAATAGCCTACCATCGACCTGTATGTCTCTCATATTAGCGGGCCTGATGCTCGCCTCAACAATCAATGTAGTGATTTGGTCGCCCAACTCCATCTTATATATGCTATCAAGCTGACCGCGCCTAGCAAAAGGTAGTACCAGAGCACCTGCAGGAGCAGTTCTCTCTGCACTGGCCTCCTGATGATCCTTGGCATCTGGCATGCCCTGATCATCATCAGGATCCACACCTAGATCATGTAGTGGTGTTGACATGTCCTTGACATCAAAAGATCCAATGTCTGCAAAATTTATACAAGTTCACAACAATAATTAGACAATTTCATTACACAATTTAATAAAAAAAAGTTAAATAACATGTTAGAATAAATTTAAATAAAACAATAATATTACCTCTATCATCCGGCCACTCATCATCTATGAAGAGGATGTTGGCACACCCTCGCCAATCCAATCCAACATAAGGACAAGGGACCATAATGAAGGGATGCAGCTCGTCGACACTGGTTAGCAACTCCAGTTCATCATTCGATATCCTCGCTAGAAACATAGTCTCACCCCTCTTGGGCATCATCTACCCCCACATGTGCATCTGTGCCTCAAACATTAGCCTATGAGGCTGCCAAAAAAAATTAGACCTCGTCTCTCGAAACATCTCAAAAAATAAACAAAAAAGCTTTGATGCAAAAGGGAAGTTGACCCTCCCTTATGCATGAGCATGACATCTATCTAAGGCTATATAGAACTACCACAAAAAAATGGCAGACCACATGACAACTCGTGGCTCTTGTACTAAATAATAAACATAATATAGAAGTGAGAAAATAATGCATTACTCTTCACTGGTATTGTGTGAAATGGTTGAAATCCGAAGTCAGAAGCACCTCACCTCCTCACTACCAAATGCACTAATATGTAACTGACCTCCGAAGACCTGAAAATCTGAAGGAGACGGTACATCTACTCTAATGTATCTATGGGAGTACACTAACTAACTCCCTGCTACATAGCCAGTTGGAACCTCTGGGAATGAGGGAAAATCCACCCCTCTCCTCGATAGCCCTATAATGAAATATATGTCCTCCTCAGTGGGCGTGTACCACTGGCTAGGACTAACCCGGAAAGCCTGTCGATGGGCATTCCACCTGCGGATAAGATGTCTCAAAAACACATCATGGCCCTTTAGGGAAGTATCCTCCTCATAGAACTTAAGGAGGCCTATCTGCCTTAGGAGCCCCTGGGTAGCTACTGTAATAGGGCAAGGGTACGCATCTCTCTCCCTCTCATGCGCCTCCCACAGTCGAACCATGTCATATTGCTCCGCCTGTTGTTTCTGTTGTTCCACCTCTTCTCTCTGAATGATTTACATATTAAATAAAATAAAATTATTAAATGATACATGTATTTAGGAATATACATATATAATTTTTTTTGGAAAAAAAAAAACAGTCAGTGCACCACAAAAAACAGTCATGCACCGGTTCCGATGCATCTTTTGTTTGTCACACACTGGTGGATTTGCCCCAGATGATATTAAATGCATCGTAGGCGATGCACCTGAAAATTTTCAGAGCACCGTTGACTATGTACGGTGTCAGGAGCAAGGTGCGCTGACTAAAATCTACACCTCGTCGTGTATAGTTGAGTTAGCGCACTGACCTCCTGACTTCATTACATAGTAAACGGTGTGGTCTTTTACTAGGCCACACCATTGACCCTGTCGAAATGCCGAATGCGGTGCGTTGACAAAAATACCCGCCTTGGGGAAGATATTTTAGTCAATGCACCACGTTGCTGCTATTCTACATGGTCAACAGTGCGGTCGGCTAAACGATCGCACCGCACTTCTTTTAAAATTTTAAAATAATGCAATGTGCCTTCAGGTACCGCCCCGAAAATGGTGCATATACCATTAACACCGGTTTCTGTGCAGCCTATAAATTTTACATGTAGCACCGCTTACCGATGTGAGTCGAACGGCGCGAGCGCATCGTGCGACAATTTTTTTTTTTCCTTTTAAATGGGTAATTTTAAGGTTATTTGAAATTCTAATCTGCCAAAAAGATTAACTATGGAAAAACAAGAAAAATACCTATACATTTGGTCGTCGAGGAGGCATATTGGCTGTAGAATTTTCAAAAGAAAATTTTCCCACTATTTTGAAAAATGCAAACTGGAGATTGGTGGGCAATGCACATCAACAGTGGGTGTAATGGGTGCAATGGGAGCACCGATGTCAAGCTGGCTTAGACAAGGATAAATTTCACTAGTGCTTGAGAGCTCTGGAGCACTGAGAAAAGTCAAAAATGGGGTTTTTTTACTGTAATTTTTTTTTTATTTAACCCTGTTCCGTTGCGTGGGGTTTTATAAGCGCACCAGTGTAGTTTTCATTTTGGCGCAGTGTTTTATGATGCACCAGTGCGGAATATATGTAAAGCACCGGTGCTCTACAATAATAAGACGCATCGGGTGGGTGTGTACGGAGCACATGGTGTCCGGTGTGCCAATGTTTTTTTTCACACCGGTGCTTTCTCTTGTTGAGCACATCAGTGCGGTTTAGGATGATAAGCACACCAAATGAAAAACATCTGCAGAAACCTCCGCCTGCCAACCTCCTCTAGTAACCTTCGCTAGAAACGGATGTCTATGGTATTTTTATGAGGGGTTCCTCAAAACCATATGCTAGAAGGTCTTTTCCTTGTAGTGGGAGAATGAAGAAGTTGGAAGACAGGTATAGGAGCTATTAGATAAATGAATAATCAAAGAAAGTCTTAGTCCATGTGCAGTACTAGTCGTGATTAGTCCAAAGAAGGGAGGTGAGTGGCGCATGTGTACTGATTCCAGAGACATAAACAAGATCACTATCAGGTACAGATTTCCATTGCCACACATAGATGATTTGATGGATTATTTAATTGGGTCAAAGTATTTTACTAAAATAGATCAGAAGAGTGGATACCATCAAATAAGGATTAGAGAAGGAGATGAATGGAAAATTGCTTTTAAGACCAACAGTGGATTGTATGAGTGGTTAGTGATGCCTTTTGGGCTCACTAATGCATCAAGCACATTTATGAGACTAATGAACAAGGTTTTGAAAGAGTATGCATGAAATTTTGTGATAGTCTATCTTGATGACATTCTGATTTTCAGTCTGGACTAAGGAGGAGCATTTGGAGCATGTCAAGCTGGTGTTAAGTACTTTGCAAAAGGATAATTTTCTCATAAATTTAAAGAAGTGTAGTTTCATGAAGAAGGATCTCATTTACTTGGGATTTATAGTCTTAGAAGAAGGCTTGAATATGGACCCAGAAAAGATTCGGGTAGTACTGGATTGAGCAACTCTGAGAAGTATATTTTAGGTAAGGAGTTTTCATGGTCTTGAAAGTTTTTATAGAAATTTTATAAGATGTTTTAGTTAGATCTGTGCACCAATAATTGAAACAATAAAGGAGAGAAACCAGCCATTTAAATGGACAAAATCAATAGATGAGAATTTCAAGTTGGTGAAAAAGAAGATCACTGAAAGACCTGTTTTGGCCTTGCCAAATTTTTATAAAATATTCCAAGTTGAGACTGATGCAAGTGGGATAGCAATTGGAGTTGTCTTGAGTCAAGAGCAGAGACCGATAGCTTATTTCAGTGAAAATTTAAAAGAGGCCAAGAAGAATTATTCATCCTATGATAAGGATTTCTATGCTATTATGAAGGTTTTGAAGAAATGGAGGCATTATTTGTTGCCCAAATAATTTGTGTTGTATTCATATAACCATGCACTGCAGTTCATAAATAATCAGCTGAAGTTGAACCAAAAGCATGCAAAGTGCGTGGAGTTTTTGCAGAGTTTTACCTTTGTAATCGAACACACAAGTAGTAAGTCAAACAAAGTTGTTGATTCTTAAAGCAGAGCAAAGTTGGTTCTGCAGGATTTGAATATTGGCATTTTAGGGTTTGAAGAGATGATTGACATGTATGAGGAAGACACAGATTTAAAAGAAATATATGGAGTTGTTAAGAATCGAGTGATCCATAATAGAAGCCAGTAGTTATATTACTTGATTCAAGGAGGATGTTTGTTCAAGAAAAATAAATTGTGTATACCTAAGTGTTCCATGAGGGAAAATATAATTAAGGAAAAACACAATGGAGGACTTCCTGGACACTTTAGATAGGATAAAACATTTTCTAAAGTAAGTGCTTTTTATTATTGGCCAAAAATGCAAACTGATATCAAAAATTTTGTTGAGAAGTGCAATATTTGTCAACATGCAAAAAGAAAAAGCCAAAACACTGGGTTATATCAGCCATTGCCAATACCCAATAGACCTTGGGATGTTGTCAGCATGGATTTTTTTTTGGGTTTTCCAAAGACTCGAAGAGGACATAATTCTATCTATGTTGTCGTAGATAGGTGTTCTAAAATGGCTCATTTTATTGCTTGTAAAAAATACTAGTGACGCAACTCACATCACTAATTTATTTTTCTCGAAAGTTATAAGATTACATGGACTACCTATGAGTATTGTTTCAGACAAGGATACAAAGTTCGTAGGACACTTCTAGAGGATTCTATGGAAGAATCTGGGTACAAACCTCAGTTTTAGTTCAGCCTATCATCCTCAGACGGATAGACAAACTGAAGTAGTGAAGAGAAGCTTGGGAAATATATTAAAGAGTTTGGTTTACAAAGATCCAAAGCAATGAGACTTAGCACTTGCTCAAGATAAATTTTCCTATACTGACACTCTTAATCAGAGTACTGGAATGAGTCCATTTCAGATTGTTTTTTGGATACATCCAAGAGGGGTGTATGAACTTAGAGATTTGAGAAAACAAGAGACAAGGAGTGAAAAAACTGAATAATTTTCACAACAGATACAAAAGTTGCAGGAAAATGTCAAGAAGAGCTTACATAAAAACACCCAAAAGTATAAACAAAGAGCTGATACGAAGAGGATTGAAAGGGAGTTTCAAGTAGATGATTTAGTCATGGTTTATCTAAGGAAGGAAAGGTTTCCAATTGGGACTTATAACAAACTAAAAATGAAAAAGATAGGGCCATGTAGAATTTTGAGGAATTTTCCTCAAATGCGTATGAGATTGAATTACCAGTAGGAAATGGGATATCACCCATCTTTAATATTTCAGATTTGTGCCCATACAAAGGAAAATAGAAATAAATACAAGAATAATCTACAGAAGAGGAGGACCAAACTTTGAATTGGAAGGAACAGACACCAAAGACAACAAAGAAAGAAGTGGAAGCTATTCTGGAGAAAAGAACAGTAAAGAAGATGAGAGGAGAAACCTATTATTATTATTTAGTCAAATGGAAAGGACATCGAGTGGCATATGCCAGTTCTATGACATCAACAAAGTTACATAAGTTTAATGTAGATCCTGAAACATTGATGGATCAATCTTTTCTTCCCCGGGAGTTTGATCGAGGAGCATCTAGATTCAGCCAGAAATGTGATTGTGTGTTCACATGTTGTGGCTAACAAGAGATGGAAAAACATTGATTATTAATATTTTATTTAGTTTTAAATGGGAGGAGTTAGTCTGTTTTTATTTGCTAAATTAATTAGGAATAAAATAGCAATTGGTTTCTCCATACGAGGAGATTAAGCCAAATAGATTAGATCATGAGGATAGAGTAGAATTTTTTTGTTAGAGTGCTCCAAACAGAATGCTAACAAAAGACTAGAAGAACTACTTTCAGGTAGATATATATATGTATGAATAGGTGTGAGAGGAAATGGTGGAATAGGTGCGAGAGAAGAGTGAGAGAGGACTGAACAAAGAGCAAAGGAAATGTAAAATACATCCATCCAAAGGCTTGGCTCTATGTAATTTCATTTCTGATTTAATTCCAAGTGGTTTGTATTTTAATTTGGCTATCTGGTTTAAACTATTCATTTATATTTTATTTCTTTGTTGAATATCCCATTAATCACACAGCAGAAGGCCAATCGAACATGCAAGTAGCAGCAAGGACCGTTAGATCTTTCACAAATCAACGGTGGGCAATCACATAGCAACCCATGAAGACTTCGCATATCGTAGATTTTAGTGATTGTGGTTAAGAATTCACACGATAAGTTATTTAACTTGTGATGCGAAGTAGATCGGCGAAAACAAGTGTGGACCATCCGATCCTACAAAGACCAATGACGGAGATCAAATCGCACCGGGAGATATTTCGCAAATTTAAAAGTTTAGATTTTAGTGTTATGGTTTTCGCATGGTAGTTTGTTTTGTATGTGATGCAATGTGATCGCAGATAGCATGGAATAGGGGTTAACCACCAACTTAAGTATTAAAATGTGTGAAGTGCGAAATCGCGAAATCGAAAATTTGTTAAATTGTCAAAATTGTGAAGTTGTGGGGAAGGTAAATCATATAAGTTGTGAAGTTCGATTTGTTTCCGATCGCTTCAAAGTGTTTTGGGACCCTCTAGTAAGAAGTTTCACGCGTATTCTGATTATATTGCAACTTGTATGCATCACAGTTAATGACAAAATTAATATTTTTCATGCAAATAAAATATATTAAAGCTAGAGACACTGACTTGAAAAGTTTTCTTGGGAAACTAAGAGTCAAGTACTTAGCTCCTCCCAACCTTGAGACAACCTTTTTTGGTCACCACTAGAAACTAGGCCTGTAATTCCTTTTTCTATCTATTACTTTCTACTTCTCTTTAGTTTTGTTAATTCCATTCTTTTCAGAAATTATGAGAGAAAAGAAAGTAAAATTACAAAGATATTATCCATCTACCACTCTTTGGGTGGTTATTAACTTCCTAAACCTCTTCAAAAGGTGGCAAGTAGTTAAATTCTCATTAATGAGCTTTTGTTTCCCACTTTTGGAGACAACTCCTTATCTTCTAGGAAACATTTAATTTTCCAATAACATAATTTTAGAATTAAATCTAATCACCCATATTATATACCTAGGACTTTGCTGATGGATAATAATTTTTCATAATTAGGTTGCAATCTTTTTCCTCTTCCACCCATATGTTCTCAACCATTAATTTCTCAGTTTTTTCTTTATTCATTAAAAAAAAAAACATAATTACAATTTTAAAAACAACAATTATTATCACGAAAATTGTTGACAATTAAATGTCTATCTATATTTTAATGTAGCATAGTAAATCAAAATTGAACTTATGAACAATTCAATTACAGTAAAATTCTTAAGATGAGGGATATCAAAGTGCCACATAGCCATATTTTGGATCTTTATAACCAATTTGGAATATTTGTGCAAAAAACCATTTCTGGTGCAACTAGTCGTTCTTCTAGAGGTGTCACTAATGCCATATATTCAATTCTTTTTTTTTCAAAAAAAAATCGAAGGTGATGCAAAAACAAGTGTTCTAGAGGTGTTAGTAATGCCATAGATTCAATTCTTTGGTTTAAAAAAAATTGCAAAGGTGATAAAAAAACAAGTGTTTTTTCATGATTAATAGCATTATTACACTATAAACAAATTTGATCATTTCTATTGACTTCCTTTGAGTTAAATGTGCAATGTAAAAGGGATCTAAAAGTGGATAGTGTGTTATTGTAGATGGGTCACATATCTTTTTCAAAGTGAAATCTATCACAAATCATAACATGCAATTGTATAATTTTCTTGAATTAATTGGAAATATGATTTAGTTGCTTTGATCGAGTTTACATGTCTTGTTTGTTGTTGATGCAACATATATCCATTCATGCATATTTATTTTTTCAATCGTTGCAACTAAATGCAATATTTGGTACCATTATTATAAGTAGTGGTTGAAATTGATTTTATTTGCACTTTCATTGGGAAAGAAGTTTCTGCATTTTTATTCAATAGTGTATCTATCTTTTGTATTTTAAATAAGTTTTATTTTTTCATTTTCTAGTTTTGGATAGCTGGAGACATGGAACAAAGATAAGATGTAACAAGATCATGCTCATTATCAATTATCTTGGGATTGTAAGAACATGATTTTTTTAAAGTTTTATGTATCTATTGTACATTAATAGAATGGCAACGTATATTGTTGTTAGTATTTCCAATTTGTGAAATAAATTGGTAATTCCCATGTGATGAAGATATGGGAAAACGTATAAACGTATTAGTTATAGAACATTGTTTGTAGCACTTAATGGATGAAGTATTTTAGATATGTTCTTTGTTTCAGCGGACCAAATGCATATATTGATTTCAAGCTTTTCAAACAATCATTGGATTGAAAAGTCTTTTCCTTATACAAGCCCAATTTCATATGACATTTCCAAATTAATAATGTATTCATTCCAATCGATTATTCCATTTTCTTCTTATGAATTCAATATATAAATACATTTTCAAATATCTTATTTTTCTATTGTCATTAGAAATTGTAAAAAGTTTTTTCAATTTTATTTCTCATAAAACATGTGTCAACTTATGTTGCAAATTTTCAAATGGATTTGAACAATGAATCATGGAAATAATTGGTAATCATTCCATTGACTAAAAATCATTGTTCAAACATTGATTGTTGAACCAACAACATGTTAAAGTCTTTGGATAGACAATTATACGGACACTAGTAGATAGAAATTAGCCTAGGAATCATTGATGCAATCATCAATGATTGATATAATAGAAATGGTACAAAGTGTCCACATGCAACATTTTAGTTTTGGAACAAAATATTATATACATAACCAGGCATGAAATCATTAAAATGGAGGTATTGTTTTCGAGTTGCGTATAACCAAACCCTCACAGGGACTGAAAACCACTTGGAGAACTGTTTAATGTCAAAAGCATTTCCCCATAAGCTAATCACAATTGAACCTTGTGTAATGGAGTAAGGAGTAGTTAGTCCTTGCAAATATGCTTCAACATTATCACAATGTATCGACATTGTGATGGATTTGCAAATAGTTGGGAACTATTCACTTTTCATTGAATAAATAGCTGAATCATCTTCACTGCCCAAGAGATACACTTTGCATTGAAGAAATAGCTGAATCATCATGGTTCAAGAAATATAGAAAGTGATTGTTTGTTCCTTCTCATATTTCCAGGGAGGTATATCAAAAATATTAAAGAACAACAAATAAATCAAATAGAAAATCTCTTAGATAGTACTGGAAAAGTTTCAACTGAAATAAATTGAAAGTAGAAAGGACCAAATCAAGTTGTTACATATTTGGCTGGCTTAGTGCAAATTCATTTTTTGTTTCCATATTCTAGATTCTATTATACTAAAGTGGTAAGTTGTTTTGCTGAAAAAATTGTTATTTTAAAAGAAGGTTACGAAACAAAGGGAAAAAAGTAATTGCACCTATAATAGGAGAAAACTAATAACATGCCATTATAAATGTTACACCTGACTAATATTTGCACAAAACACCAAACATCAAACCAAAATCAAGTGAAAAAAAAACCAATGTCCTAGATTGTAAAGTTGAAAAAAAAAATAATGACCCAAATTGTATATGTAGCATTTGAAATTATGCTAAAGGGTTATTTGTTAGAAATACATATTTTTCCCATGAATTAATAACTTTGATTTCCTAAGCCAATTATCTAATCAAAATTAATGAAATATTAGACTATGAACAACAACCTCTACCACATGAAATCTATATCACTAAAGCCATTTATAAATCAGCATTGTTAAGACAAAAATTCCTTTGAAAAACATTTTCAATAATACAACAATGTTAATAAAATCTAAGAAAAAAATATCAGCAATGTCAAAAATTCTAATTCTAAATCTACTTAAAATAACCTTTGGCAATAAAATAAAATAAAATTACTTAATTAATAATACAAGTAACTGAAAAACAATAATCTACTCAGAATAATGTATTAATTTCAATGCATTGGGAATAAGCAATCTAATTTAATGAAACATTAATCTTAATTATAGATAATATTCATATATATATTTTAAAATAATTAGAATTATAAGTAACATTAATGCTGAAATCCAATTAATTGATCTTATAATAAAGTAACCCCAAAAATTAATTGATTTTATAAGTACATGTAATTAACGGATTGCACAATAGCCCAAGATAAATTGGATTTCGGTGGGGAGGTAATTATTTATTTAAACGAAAATAACTATTTCAAGATGAGAAGTAGGTTGGGACCCGGTACAAATAACTTTACGAAATCGTTATCCTAAAAGTACTTCTTTTCTCTCTCGAGAAGGGGTGCCATCATGTGTTGGTTTTGGGGGACTCTAGGATAGTGATTGATTAGTTCAATTACGTTTGTCGGATTAAATTTTGCACATTAACAGTAAATTTGATTTCATTTCTTGCACTCATTTCTACCGGGAAAGGAACTTTCTTTTTGATAGCCTTTCCATGGAAGGCGCGCAATTGATCAGAGGGTCATGGAAGATCATATAACAAAAATGGAATGGATAATTACTCGTATTATTACAGAGCTTTTGTGGACATGAAGTGAGGCAGGCTAATTTTCATGGAAACCTTGTGTTTTTTCTTTGGTTTATTATTTTTTTACTAGAGATTTGATTTTTTTTTTTTTATCTTTTAATGGAGGAAGTATCTATGATAGTTTTTTAATCTATTTATGTTATATATTTCACAATATAGATTTATTATGTGGATAATGTTGGTCAATAATTTTTCATATGTGTAAAATGATTTATCAACTCTTTTCTTTTGACATAGCTTAAAGATCTGTGATTATATATTTTTTTTATCTCATTTTAATGAAAATTATGGTTTTTTCCTTTTTGAAAAAAAAACTAAGTGATTCTATAATAAAATATAGAAAATATTATTCAATTTTATAACTATATATAACTAGATCCTTTACAATAAAACTAAAAAATAATTAATTGGTTATATAAAAACACATAAATAACCAAAAATTTAAACAAATATTACCAACAAATTATCCTTGCCCTGACTTATATCATACTCAAATTATTTTACAAGCACAAATGTTGGATAATTGTTTTTTTCCATACTCTCTTCTTTTTTTACTTTCTCCATATATATACTAGAGGCAAAGGCATTGCATAATGATACAACCAATGCATAGTTGTGTGAATGGAAAGAATAGAATTAGAAGAAAATAAATTGCTACCTATGCATGCTCAATTATTCTTATCTTCATATATGAATATTAAATATAATATATTTTAGAAAAGAGGCCAATAAATGTGTGTCACAATTTTTTTCATAATTTTTTTTTCTTTTAGTGAAGCTAAAAAAATTTCAAACTATCTAATGATAGTATATATAAGTTAATCATTCTATGAATAATTACTACTTTATTTTATTAAGAAAACATAATGTGTTTTATGCTCAATAGCAAAACTAAAACTCATTGACCAACATCTTTACAATTATATATATATATATATATATATATATATATATATATATATATATATATATATATATATATATATTTCATTTCACAATTTAGGACTCTCATATATAAATAATATGACATGTTGTCATGGTAATATGATTAAAGATTAAACTTCCAGTTGCATGTATCACATTTCATTAATGCTACACATGGATTTTTAAGTTTCACATATATACAAACAGACTTCATGTTTGTTCACATGATTTGGTGTTCTAGAGCATTCAATTCTCAAGTGTTTGATACAATCCCTAGTTTTCATTAATTTACTGGACATGATATTGAATGACTTTGATATATAAAAATCCTTCGTGTGTGTTCACCTATTCTAGGATTTTACATTGCAAGATTAAACTCCCAAGTGTTTGTTACAATCCCAAGTTCTTTGGATTTTACTTGGTAGCACAATGAACGACTGTGATATTAAACATGTTAGGGTTTATATGATCTAACTATTATTTAGGAAATGCTTGTGTTCTTTCTTTAGAGATTACCCTAAATTTATAGCAGTCTTTGCTTCCTAATTGATTTGGGAAACTTTATAGGTCACATTTTCTATCTATCTCCCAAAACCCCTATATTTTTTTACTGTATGGGTTTGTGTAAAATGAGATAAAACTCACTGGGCAACACACACATGGAAAATTTTTGGGGCTAATATTCGCAGGTGGGCTAATTTTCCATGGTTTTTCCAAAAACAAGATTCGCCAATTTCCATTTTTTTATAAAAAATATTCGCCCAAATTTTACAATATAAAATTATTTTACGTTAAAAATCGCCAACATTATATAGACAATATATATAATATCATTATTTAGGTGAAAATTTGAAACTCGTTTACACTTTTTGCCCTTTTTTGAAAAAAAAAAATTCATTTTTTTTGGTTCTTCAACTTTCTGCAAACTATAACAATTTTTCTGTGTAGAATTTCATTTTGCGATAAAAATAAAAGTTGTGAGAAATTTTGTTAGCTTTCTATTACTTATTTTTTGAAAAAAATTTATGCAGATTTGATATGTCAACTTAGCGTTTCTTTGAGTGTGTGTTTCTTAACAATCAAAGGATTCATAAGAAGTCATGCTATGATGCAATGTTGTATTCATTGAAAATTTGTGTTTTTGAAAAAACAAAATGTGTTACAACAATATAGACAGAGTCTACTTTGTTTTCGTCATATTTACAAAGCCAATGGATGCATATCATAATTACTAGAATTTTTTGAACTGGTCCAATACGAAAAACTGCGTATTTTGGATATGTTTCGCGTCGCAAAAAATTTCTTAACATATAAGTTATAAACTAAAAATCTAAAAGCTACCCATTAGAGACGACGGACCAATGTAATGCCCCATAATTTTTTCAAATTTTTTTACAATGTATTTTGGGAGATACAAAATTTTGATTTCACTGAATCACAATGACCCTCAGAAATTGTTTGCACCCATTTTATTAGAAAAATAATTAAAATTAGTAAACGTTTATGAAATTCCATAAAAGTTATATTTCCTGAAAGTAGATTCAATTCTAAAAATGCTTGTCTTGGTTCTGACATTTAATTAACAACCTTTCATGGAGTTTAATCAGTCCAAAGTTGCAGAAATGTATTCAGAGCCTGGTTTTTGCGTAACTGATGACGCATTAGTTCGACTGAAATTTGATTAAAAGTTCGGCCGAACTATGTTTTGCGTCGACGGCTCGTTAAGTCTAACGACGTAATAGTTCAACCGAACTATTGTAGAACTTTCCATCGGCCGGAAAGTTTTGTGGAGCCCCTACTAAAACACATTTTGTGGCAATATAAATTGCCGTGAAATCATTCACAATTTTCGCACATTTCATACATTTCATCTCATTTTACAAAGATCTTGGTTTGGGTTTAAAAACTTTTCTTCAAAGTTTAGATTTAAGAGCATTTCTTGGAAGCAAATTGATTTTACAAAGAATTGTTTTGGGTTTAAAGAATTTTTTGGAAGACATTTCTTTGAGGCAGCCTGATTTTGCAAAAAAATGTTTTGAACTTAAAAAAATTTCTTGGACGTACATTCAAAAGACATTTCTTACAGGTATGTACATGTTTTGAGTTGAAGTAAATCTTTTGAGCTTCGTTTAATTTTTATAAGACATTTTTCTCTCGAATTTTTTAAAGTAAGTGTTTTGGATTGGGTACATTTTTTGAGTTGAAGTAAATATTTTGAGCTTTGTTTCGTTTTTATAAGACATTTTTCTCTCAAATTTTTTAAAGTAAGTGTTTTGGATTGGAGTATGTATTTTTTGCAAAAAATTTAAACTAAATTTTTTTAAATTAAATATTTTGTGATATTTTTTGTAATCGAGTTATTGTGTAATTTTTTGAAGGAATTTTTTTGAACTTCATGCCCTATTATCATGGGAAATCAAAGAACTTGTGCGAGAAAATATGATCGAAAAAGAGACCCTGAGGAACGTAGAGAAGAGACGAGACAATCTCACAAAAGAAAGTTAGAAGCCCTCTCAAATATTGAAGAGGAAAATCAACCTCAAGCAGAAATTGAAGCAGGTATGTAAATGTAAATATTATGATCTATTGATATATTTAAAATTTTCTTAATGTAAAATGTGAAGCTTAATTTTTATTTGATGAACTAATTTGAAAAATATTTTGTTTAATGTAAACAGACAGAGATATTCCTCAAAATATTGAAGAAGAAAATCAACCTCAAGCAAAAATTGAAACAGGTATGTAAATGTAAATATTATGATCTATTGATATATTTAAAATTTTCCTAATGTAAAATGTGAAGCTTAATTTTTATTTGATGAACTAATTTGAAAAATATTTTGTTTAATGTAAACAGACAGAGATATTCCTCAAAACATTGATGATGAGATACAAAATTTTGAAAGAGATATTGAACCAATGACTAAAGATGGTGAAAATATTGAAAGAAATCCAAATAAAGAAATTGAATCACAAGGTATGTACACACACACACACACACACACATATATATATTAAACACATGCACATATCATTGAAATTATAGATATATTTATTAATTTAGTTATTTATTGAATATGTACTATTTTTTCGAATATGTACAAATGAAATCACTATCGATAATGAGATGTTAGAAAATGTTGACACTCACACATATGGAGATAAAAAACCTGACCATGTTATACGATATCGTGTTAACAGCATTTTTGAAAAGTATTTCTTAAATGAGCGGATGACAGTTCAGGCTCAAATGTTGAAAGGTCTCCTATCATTAAGGAAATTAAAAGAAGCTACGACACTATTGGGTATTCGAAAATCAACCAAAGATAAAAAAATAAAAGAAGATGTGATAAAAAATATGACTAGTGCTATAAAGTCAATTAAGAGATCTAGAGAGAAAGATGTTTCAATTGTACGTAGAGGAATACAGATGGAAATGGTTTCATCAAGTACTCAAGAGAATCGTTTGGTAACATCTATGGCACGAGCACTGGGAACCTCGCGAAAAAATTTGCACAAACATCGGAAATTTCGACTGCAAATAGATGTAAATGATGAACTCGCTTGTTGGAGAGCTATTTGTAGGCAACCATACAAAGATAGACTTGGAGAAGATGTTAAAAAAATAATATATGAATATTGGAAGAACAATTCGTGTGTTTCACCCACTGCAAGACATGTGATGCGAAGAAGAATAGCACGAAATCAATACGAAGAACATGAAAAACATCTCTTGGAAACCACTCAAATAGAGTTATTCGACAAGTTCAAAGAAGAGAATCGTCAAATTCAAGTTTCACTCAGTGCTTTTGTTCAACAAAAACCATGGTATGTAAAACCTATCACCGTACGCGACACTTGTTGTTGCCGTTATCATGTGGAATTTGAGTTATATTATGACACATTCCTTGATTTCGGTAGAACATTATGGAAGGATTCACATCCTCCTTCCACTATCCGTGATTTCATATCTCAAATTCTATGTGAAAGAGAAAGCGATGAACTATTTTACAAAAAGAAATGTGTTGGTGGTAAAAAATGCGATGATTGTGGAAATATGACTAAATTTCAAAACAAATATCGTATTGATATAAATGATCAATCATTGTCCAACATGAAAGTGAAATGGAAAAGATATGAATATATCGATACATCGATTCAAGGTGCAAATAATGTTAAAAGAATTGAATTGCTAGAAGACGAAATTTTTCTGATAGGCTTTTTGAGAAAGTTTGAGGCAGAAATTTACAAATACACCAAGCATTCCCATAGAGCTCGATGGCAAGACTTGCAATTCAAAAAATCTCGTGAAGTTTTTCCACCAAGGACCATTTTTTCAGTGATTGATTTTACATAAAACTACACATTTGTTCCACAAAAAGAAATTCAGAGTGAATACTATCATTCTGACCAAGTCTCCATGCTCGTCCATATTCTATATAGACATGCTGAAAAAAATGTCGATCATATAGAAATCACGAGTGAAAATCGACATATCATTAAAGAATATCACTTTTATATCAGTGACGATCGTACACATGATACATGTTTTGTACAACATTGTTTTGGAAAAATTTATGATTCATTGAAAAATCATGGAATAACATTCAATGAACATTGGATATGGTCAGACGGATGGGTAGGTCAATTCAAATCTGCATGATCATTCTTTTGGTTGTGTTGTCTTCATAAGAAAACCTGCATTAAACATTGTTGGAATTTCTTTGAGACTGGCCATGGAAAAGGAGAACATGACGGTGCAGGAGCATGCATAAAAAGAGCACTTCGAAGATATCAAATGAACCACTCTGCAAGCCGACTTGTGAACGTTGGAGAATGTGTTCAATGGTGCATCACTGCTCTAAGCCATGAGAGAAACCCATAAAGAGAAGTGCGAAGGTACATTCAATTTAATTTATATTGGAAATCTAATTTTAAACATTGTACATTTATCATGCAATGATTATCTTTGATTGTATTTTGATATCATATTTACAAATTCTTCTTTTAATTTTCCATATAAAGGTTTTTCTGGCATATTGGAATTGAAGACATAGATATATCAATTGGAAATGACATTGAAACAATAAAAGGGACTCGAAAATTGCATTCAATTCAAACAAAGTCGTCCATAAATGTGTTTGCATTGGATAAAAGAAAATATTCTTGTTTTTGTGATGTTTGCATAGACAACACAAAATCCAATGACGTTTGTGAAAACAAAATGTATGTGAACGATTGGAAACATATAGAGCTAAATACAAAGGGAAAAATGTTTGTTGCAATGTTTGAAGAAATGCAATCAGAGGAAACTACAATATCATCCGATGGTGATCGAGTTTCTGATCTTGTTAGAGAAGGTAACATTTGAATTACTTTCTAATGATTTAAAGATCTAGAAATAAATTTAAATATGCATAATTTTGTTAAATTCATTTTATTGTGCAGGAGATGTTTTTGCTATAATTGCACCTATTGAAAACGATGAAAATGTGAAGTATTATTTGATGCGTTGCACTGAACGAAAAATGAAATTATTACAAGACTATAATGATCACGGATTTCAGTATGACAGAGGGTCTATTATACTGAAAGGTTATTTTTTCAGACAAACTCATCAAAGTGGATACTTTGTTTACTTTGAAGACTATGAACCTGATTCCATAAGTTGTCAATATAGTCACTTGGTGTGTGCAGCACGCATAAAGTTGATAGAAGTTCAATCAAAGAAAAAATCAAAAATTAAGAGATGGAAAATGTCAAAATCCGATCATGAACGGATTATTGAGGATGGAATTCCATTAGAATTTTTTTGAGTGAATTGTCCAACAATTTATTATCTTTGGATTAAATATGTTTTAGAACTTCCAGTAATCAACTAAAAATTGAGCTGCTTATGTTATTTGTGCAAGTGTTTGCACATGTACAAATTGTTTGGGTACAAGCACGTGCTCTAGTATCAACTGAAAGTAGTTTTTCTATACATGTGCATTGATGAAAAATGTTATATATATATATATATATATATATGTTCTAGAATGAAATTAATTGTTCTAGTTTTACTATGTGCATTGATGAAAAATTATTTACGTACTCAATATATATGTTCTAGAATGAAATTAACCGGAACTAGTTTTTCTATGTGCATTGATGAAAAACTAGTTGGATTTTCTGGTAAAAAGTATGGACACAATGTAAATAAATCATCTGCAGTATATTTTTGTATGAAAATTCCTTTCAGACAAGAGACTCGGAGCACTTCTCCGACTTTTGGTGGGATTTGACCCACATCTCTAATCCTGATTGAAAATCTAGTACAAAATTTTCTTGTCCAATGGTCGGATATGTTCAATGTGCATTGATGAAAAATGTTACTTGTCTTGGATAGATATGTTCTAGAATGCACAATTAATTGTTCTAAGTAGTTTTTCTATGTGCATTGATGAAAAACTAGTTGGATTTTCTGGTAAAAAGTTTCCACAATGTAAATAAATTGACAAGGCTACCTATTTGAGTGCATTAACGACATTGACCCAAATTCAAAAAACATATATATGTACTAGACTTATATTTCCAATCAAAATTAAAGGGATAATTTGTACATATATCTACTTCTTTAAACTCTTTTTTCAATTAGAGCTCAATTGATACATGGTTAGTTGCATTGAAAAGCTATTTTCTTCCTATTGGAAATTTTTTCATTCAAACAAAACTACATGGAGAGATCAAAAGCAATCTTAAAATTCCAAATGTACTTCAACCATCCAAAGGGGATTTGTGCAACATTACTTGACATGCCATGCCAATTATAGTGAACAACTATCCAATATAAACATTTAACATTATATACCACATGTGCCAAATGTAGATTGAAACCATCCAAAACTTTAAAATTTTAAAAACTTTTGATAATATATCGTGCAGCATTAAAAAATTAAACATCACATGCGAAATTTAGATTGAAACCGTTCAAAACATGAGTTTAAAAAACTTTTTGATTATATATAGATCGTTACTTCACATGCCATGCCAATTATAGTTCAACTAGATCCAATAGAAACATTTAACATTATATACCACATGTGCCAAATGTAGATTGAAACCATCCAAAACTTTAAGTTTTAAAAACCTTTTGATTATATATCGTGCAACATTAAAACATTAAACATTTAAAGTTCATTAAATATCACATGCAAAATGTAGATTGAAACCATCCAAAACTTGAGTTTTAAAAACTTCGCATGCCATGCCAATTATAATTCAACTATCCAACAAAAACATTTAACATTAAATATCACATGCCAAATGTAGATTGAAACCATCCAAAACTTTTAAATTTTTATTTAACAAAAAAATATAGATCGCAACATTACTTCACATGCCAAATGTACTCCAAGCATCCAAAACTTAAATTTTAAAAACAAAACAAATTATAACACGTCATTACATAGCATGCCAAATGTAGCTCATATGACAACATTAATTTATAGATGACAATATTACTTCACATTCACATGCCAAAAGTACTAAAACCATCCAAAAATTAAATAAAACAAATTATATTAACAATGTAATAAAATATGTCCAAAAATTGTAAATCTCACAAGTATCAAACTGTATCAAGTTTAACAAATTTTAAGACCATCTACATTTTGAAATCAAATCTACAAATCATGTCCATCAAATAGAGACGGATCTAGCGTCTTCCCTACTAGGGTCTCAGTCCGCGCCCTATCATGTGAATGGGAAACCTACATACACAATGCACATGTACTTGAACATTAAAATTTGATGTTTTAAAAATGAATGAAAATATATATATCTAGAACTTCATGTAAAAAACAAAATATAACAAAAAAATCATGCAATACCTCATAAGGTTCCCTCTCCATTTGATGAACAAGTTCTCCCATAGGAACATCTGCAGCGGTAAACTGTACAATATACATGTACAGTTAAATATATATATATATATATATTAAAAACTTTCAAATGAAAATGCATGTGTACATATATAAACTTATTTTCAATTTAATATTAAAAAAAGGAACTAAAGACAACTTGTTCAAATGTTGTGGATGTTCCTATCTCCGTCGCTAGAGTCCGCGGATTAAAGAAATCTTCTATAGGAACCTAAATTCAAAAAAATTTAAATAACTCAAAATATAGATCTCTCTCTCTCTCTCTCTCTCTCTATATATATATATATATATATATATATATATATATCTCAATTTTTAATGGAACTTTTTGAGGTAGAATATATATATATATATATATATATAACTTTTAAACATAAATTATAAACTTGTGAAAAATTGTCCCTACTTGTGGCTCATCTCCCAAGGAAGAAGAAGGTATCGCCATCCCATAAACATCAGACGGAATCAGTACCTGTTAAAACATTTTATCAAATTATATATATACATACATGTACATGTGTGGCAACAATTATTTATTTTAAAGTCACTTAAAAAACACTAACATTTGCCAACATATCTTGATGGTCAGACCCATCTGCATTGTTTGAACCAGAGGTCCCGAACGTGATATTAAAATTTTCGTCACGCATCATGTGTGAGAACTGCAAATGGTGTTTTAACACATAATCATACATTTTTGTTAGATTAATGTACACATACAAATAAATGTATACATGTACATACACATGTATTTATTACAAATTGTACACATGTATATGTAAAAATAATTTCAAACACTAAGGTCACTAACACATACCAATTCGGTGCCCTCTTCCTCATGAAAAATTAGGTCTTGGAAACCATTGCGACAATTTTTTGCATATGTTCGGAGATCTTCAACATTCATGTTGTTAATCTCCTCATCTGTACAATAAAAAAAATTGGCACGTGCATTTTCACGTGCTCTCTGTCGACCCAAAAATGACCCTGTTGCGAACCAGCAGCCGTTGATTGGCCTTCGGGGGAATAAATATCACCCCCTTCATGCAACCTGCTACCACTCATACCTTGACCGGTTGAACCATGGCCACGGTCCATAGATGGAGTAGAAACCCTTCTCCTCTTACCTCTCAAAAATTAAAATATGAAACTTATTAACAGCTAATTTAACTCACATAGTTAATAAAAAATCAATTCCATATGTACACACATGTATGGAGATTTAAGATTATATTTAAATACCGTGAACATCCCCCGATCCCTGAACCTCCATATGGGATTCGGCTGATCTTTATCGTTCATCCTCCATGATATATATCTATTGGTCGACATTTACACAAAATAGATTTCAAAAAATCAATTTGTAATTTAGTGTACACAAATTATGTAGAACACAACTTTCAAAGCAATAATTGATTATGTGTGAAACTAAATTTAATCGAAAAAAAAATTATAAAAATAATAAGTTCACCAAATTGCGCTTTACATGGTGGGAGCACACTTGGTATAAACTTTACCACTTATACACTTTAGTTTGTGGGAGAAATGACACATGTACATAGTTTACCTTAAAGTTGTTGTGTTTTATGGATATTAAAATGAAGAACTTCTATTTAGATCCATTCGAGAGATTGACTGTAGGGGCATTTACTAGATATGTCACCTTTCATAAAAGATGAGATCTAGAGGCTACCTGGCCCTTTACAGACTCTGCCTATAGAACTTGTAGAAGTAAACACTAGAGGCATTAACAATATCAAAGAACGTTTTCATGCTCAGATATGGGAATGTGTCTCTTTCCCTACGCAAAAAAATAGTTCAAGGTAGTTAATCTTCATAGACACGTCATCAAGAAGGTCAATGTGATCATTGCCAACTTACTTTTCATGAAATTAGGCTTGGAATCCTCTACAACCTGGTGGATGGAGTTGAATGGGAACTAGGTCAAGGCCTTTGCAAAATACATGCTAGTGAATAACACTTACTAGGTTATGCCAACAAATAAAGTGGGAGAAATGTTTTCTCCTCGAGGTTATCCAATTGGGTGTGTAATACCAACTTCACCCATTTCCTAACAGGTTTATCTCTTAGGTTACAAAGTGTCTTCCACCTTATTAGTTATATATTTTTCAATTTCCCATGGATTCCTTGAATTTTTTCTCCTACCATCTCCCTCTCTCACTCCCCAAATTATTGTCATCAAACATGCCCCGTTGAGGATCTGGAGCAATGTTTGCACCATACTTAGAACTTTTATTGCTGCTAATTGAAATTAGAGAGTCATGTATACTAGATTTCTTGCTTAAGTGGCTCTTACTTGGACAATATCGTAAGATGAGTTTTACATGATGGTCATATGAAGTTGGAAGCTACTTGGTGTAATTTTCCTTAAATCTTCAAGAAAACAGAGAAAAAATGTCATTTTCGATCATTTTTTATTAGCTTCTGCATACAGTAGATGTTATCACAATTGCAACACAATCATGTTCCATGAGCATGAATTATGAATGTCGCAAGCCAAATTGCAAGGAAATTTGCATTCATTTTAGGCAAAATAAGGCTATGACATTAAGGTCCATGCTAGAAAAAATTATGCAAATAAGGTTGTTAAGTCTTGATACTTACCATGTGTTTCAAAGCCATAACAAAGGTTGGCTTTGAGAGTGTCCTCCCAAAGCCCTGTCTTGAGATGAAATTTAATTCAATGTCTCTTAGAGTTGCAAGGTGGAATTGATAGAACTATTTGATTTCTTTACCATAGATGGATATCTCCTTTGATCTATACCTTTCTCTACCATATTATTTTCAAGTGAAATGGGAATTTTCACATTTTGAATGCCATTACCATGTAATTTGGTAGTCTGCTAGCTAGACCTATCACAATTAAGGTTGTCATACCAAACTATTTCTCTTGCTCAACTCAGTGACCATGACTCTCTTCTCACACTGCTTACCATAAGATCTTCAATTGTACATGTCACGCAAAGTTGGGGCTACATATTTTGGTGACGTTACTAATTGTTTCTCTATTATTATGTTTGTTAAACATATCACTTAGGGCGAGGCAACTCCACATATATTGTATAGTTTATGGGACAGAAATCAATATGTAGAAATATTCACTTGGTTTTTATAATTGGATAAAAGAATGACTTAAAATGACCTTGTATGTCTTCTCGTTTTAGAGCTCAAATTTTTAGGAAGGATTTAAGTATCCAACTTTCAAGAATCACTAGAAGAGGTTGATAAAGAATATAGGAAGACAAAAAACTAACCAGTGGTGTAATAAATGGATTTCTTGGGAGGTAGATTGGCATATGGACTTTTGGTAGCTAGAACTTTTCCAAATAAGTGAATGTATTTGAAAACCAAACCTCTAGTTTATTTTGGTTTAGACAAGATCTAGAATTTGAAAAGTGAATTCCCTCTTTCTTCCTCTTACATGTCCAATGATCGGAATCTGGATTGAGGGAAAAAAATTTCCTAAATAAAAATTTTGCATTTTATTTTTTGTACACATGAGTTTTTAAAAGCTAATTAACTCATAAATTTCTCACAAAATACACTTAAATCTTGACACATAAACCTCTTCCCAATTGGCTAACTTTAGATGATCCTAAACACATTTTTATTTAACTAATGAGGGAGATAGCCCAATAAAACTAGTTTGTCCATATTCAAATCAAATTGGTATCAAAGTACAATTTAGCTTATTTTAGTCAAGGTTAGTTAGAAGAATTAGCTATTGGTTTCTGTCTTCAATTTCCTCTCAAAATGAATGTGTACATGCTTTTGAGAGACACACTCTAGGAATAAAGTCCAAATTTTTGATGAAAATGTGCTATGAAAGTAAAGGGTTAAAGGCAAACATGTACAAGGCATAGTTGAGTACAAGGCATAGTTGAGACAAATGTTGTTGAGGAAGGGCCTAATTATTTGGGTCTTGGTTATGGAAAACATGATGGATAATGCTCCAAAGCCAAGGAGGCACATGAAGCTGTTCCAAGAAGGAATTTTATTTCGTGTTCATTACCTCAAGCTTGTGAAGTTTGTGTTCATGATGAATGGAAAATTTTGACACCCACTTTGCAAGAAGATGTTAATAATCATGCAGCTAATGAGAATGTAAAAGAAGATGATGTTGAAATCTCTATCTAGTCATTGAATTCACTGCTAGTATTCAGAGGAGAGCCACTACCTCATCAAAGTCACCTCCTCAAGAAGGCGACAATGGTGAATGTTCAAGGTATAAATTTTCCTTTAATCAAATTGCTTTTGATTATGATAAACATGGTAAATATTCACATAAGATATAGAAAAGAACTGGCACATGTTCCTTTTGTGGTTTGAATAATCATAATGTTTATAGATGTTAGAAGAAGATATCCATGCACATTGAAACTTTCTAAATAACTGAGGCAAAAATTCAGAGGCCCATTGGACAAGGAAAATGATGTTGAAAATAAGATGCAATTGTTTATTACTCATTTCCATAAGAAAGGTCACCTTGTAGACAAGTGTTGGACTTTGTATCCAACAAGTCATCCACAACATTTGAAGAAGGTGGAAACAGATAACGACAAGTATCAACAAGGAATGTACAAGGGTGTTAAATGAATTAACGCTATTTATTTAAATTCCATGATGTATATCTTACTCATAATTTTAACAAATTATTAAATAATGATCTAGATTGGATAATTATATTATTTTTCATATATTTTGATGCTTATAGAGTGAAAAAAATGAAAGAATCAACTTGTAGGTTCATTTTAATGGTGGGTGGAGAATTGGGATCTAAAACCTTTTGGAATCATTTTTAGGTATTAAATGACATTTTTGGGGGTCAAACGATTATTCCTTGTGCCAAAATCTTGACCATTATTCTACACTTAAAGACATATATCCAATGGTGCAAGAAAAACATCAAATGAAGTTAATTCAAAATTTATGCCTTTAGTAAGTTGACCTATATCATGTTGACCACCATGGTACAAGAGAATGACATTTTAGCCCCATTACTCATGAATAGCAAGCTAGCTACATGTGGAATTTTAACAAGACTCTAAAAGGTCTAAAATCACAAACCTCATTAATGGTTGACGGAGTCAAATCTTACACCAAGTTGGCTATCATGCTATGTTAAATACTTGGCCACTAGGAGGAATAAGAGTTCCATTTTGTGTTATTGCATTTTGTTCCATAGTTGAAAATACAACTAGGAGTGTGAAGTTAGAGAGAAAAATGTATGAAGTTAAGTTTGTATAGCAACCTTACACGCCAAAAGTCTTAGCTAACTCTAGAGAGATTGCCTTAAATATATTTTCCATACCAGAAAAGAGAGAGTAGAGCATGTTTACATTTTAGTGTTGTTTTTCTCCCATAAGGATTTCCTAGGGAAAAAGGAGTCTAGAGCATCATTACTTTTTAGGGTTGCTTGTCTCCCATAAGGATTTCATAGGAAAATAATTGTGTTGATTGTCTAGAGATATGTATGTGTGTGTTTCATTATGTTCTCTATTTCTTACGTTGTGTTTCATTATGTTTTATATTTCTTACATTTCTACCCTCCTATTTTTCTTTCCAATCAAGGTTTATAAAGTAACATGACAAGCAACATGAGACTTGAAACAATCATTTTCATTATCTATATGGAAGGCAAGAAGGATTATATCCCCTTAAGCTTAAACTCATGTAGTTTGTCAATTTTTATCATATATTTTTTGGTAAGGGTAAATGTTTTTTATCTATAGTACAAGTCATGAGTTCCCCAATTTTACCTTATGTAAAGCATGATTCTAGGATTACTACAATTTGTACTTGGTTTTTTATTATGATGATGCCCTGTCTCAATCACTTGGCCATCTCTCTATGGGTAGTTAAATCTTTATAAAAATACTTAAGTAATATTTATCTATTTGTATTATGTGAAATGTAAAAAATGGTATACTATTTTTCATAAAATTGGTTTGAGTTTATCATATATTTCGATGAAAGTTGATTATATGACACGTTTTCTTTAAAAGGATCTAACAATTTTGTTAAGGTATGAATTTTCAATTTTGTGTGGCTCTCTATCAACCTTCACTTCCTCATTTCTAGAAAAAAATCTACTTGCTCATTTGTATACCCACTTTCTATTCAAATGCATGAGTTTTGAACTCTCGATCACTATGTTTTTCCACACAGGAAAATTATATGTCACATTTTATACTAAAGTTCTAAATATTATTTTGAAGTTTGGATTATTGTTATTCTTTTATATAATTTAACATTAGATATAAGTTTAAATTGAAAGCTACTTAGATGAAATATAGCTTAGATATGGCATTTGCAAATTATTATCTATTTATTGAACTAAAGGACATAATTATTACACATGTTTAATTTACATTAAAATGCTTCTTTGATTTATCTCCTATAGCTTAATGTAATGCTAGATATATAATTTAAGTTGAAGGCCCATGAGATAAATATGACTTCTATGTGACATTTGTATTGAATCATCTATTTTTTGTGTTATATGAACATAATTGGTACGCATATCTAATTTTCATTACTAATATGTCATGCTTCTTTAATTTATCTTTTATAGATGACCGGAGCATCCCTTTTTAATCTATCCCTTTTGACTTCGGATATGTGGGCAATATTCATCCGCATATTTTTCTATCATAAAGCAGTGAGTAAAATTGTAAATTCCATTTGTGTCAATGTTAAGGTTAAGCACATGGATTAAAGTTTTATATATTAGATGAGGAGGCTATGTATTAAATATGGTCTTGAATGAGCTTTGGACTCTTTAGATATATATCTAAAGAGTCCAAATGCTCATTCAAGACCATATGTAATACATAGCCTCCTCATCTAACTTAGCCAGGGATTTGCAATACTATATTTGAGTTAGCTAGCTCCATTTCAAGATATTATAATGTTAGATTATTATTTCTATAGATTTTGATTATGGTAGTAAAATGTTACAAAAAACTAGAAACCAGGTACAAATAATATTATTCTAGATATATGTAAAAAGGACATGGTAGAGAAGATCAAACAATATTAAACTTTTCATAAATAGTTTAGATAAAAATACATTTTCTAATTTTGATTGTAAATTCTAAGGCTTAAAGCAATAATTTTTCTAATAATTTTTTTTAATTAATAAATAAAAAAGAAACATTTTCAATCAAAATCACATCCAAGATAGAATAAAAATAATAAAAACAATTTAAAACTTCATACACTATATGACATTACTTTGGGCCTATGCCATTTGGCGCAGATTTGAGGGAGATAAGTGTGCCAACGCGCCAAAAGACCCTATTGGCGCGAAAGTACACGCGATAGTCACGCCAATTTCGTACCTCGCGTACATTTAATTTTGGGCGCGGATTTTTCGCTGTCAAGGAGCACTAGCCTCTTTCTCTTTGGGAGATCTGCAATTTTTTGTAGATCGGCCTTGCCCGATGGTGGCACATTGAAGTCCCGAATTCGCCCGGTGGTGGCAGATCGGACTTGCCCGGTGGTGGCACATTGAAGTTCCTGATTTGCTCGGTGGCAGTAGATCAGACATGCCCGGTGGTGGCGCATTGAAGTTCCTGATTTGCTCGGTGGCAGCAGATCGGACTTGCCCGGTGGTGGCACATTGAAGTTCCTGATTTGCTCGGTGGCAGCAGATCGGACTTGCCCGGTGGTGGCACATTGAAGGTACAATTTTTTTTTTTTGGAAAACAATGGTTAAGATCTGGTATGTGGTGATTTATTTTTTTTAGTGTGTCCTGCAATTACTCAGTTGGGTAGAATTATTCATCAGAGGATCAAGAATTTTATCAGTCCAATATGAATAACAGTATAGAATCGTATCTCCACGAGTCTGGAAAACTCGATGGATCGAATTTCTCCAACTGGAAATTCAAGATACAAACTTTACTTGAAAGCGAAAATGCGTGGTCGATCGTTACAGGAAGTGAGCTGAGACCAAGATCAGCTGCACAAGAACAAGACTGGGATAAAAGGGAGACAAAAGCAAATGTCATATTAAAGATGTTCGTCAAGGACAATATTATCCCGCATATTAGAGACTGTAATAGGTAATGTAAACAGAGAAAGCACAAAGGTTACTTCGTTGAGGAAGATGAGGATCAGAGCCACGAACTTCGACTATTTACAGCTGATTGTGCTCTTTCAGCTTTAAAGGGAGATGAGGACGACATATGGTATGTCGACTCTGGTGCATCCTCACATATGACAGGTAAGAAGGACTGGTTTGAATGTCTTGAAGAAACTTCATGTGGGTCGAAAATTTATTTAGGGGATGATAGTGGATATGAGATCAAAGGATATGGTGACATTCCGGTAAAATTACCTAGCGGTAACATTAGACACCTTAAAAATGTATTGTATGTGCCCGGAATTAAGAAAAATTTGATCTATGTCTCAATGATTACTGATCAGGACATGCAAGTTCAATTCTTTAAGACTAACTGTGTCATAAAGGATAGCCAGATGGAAACAGTTGCAACAGGAGTGCGCGTGGGGAGCTTGTACAGATTAGACGTGAAAAGTATGACAATGCAAGCAATGGTTGCAACTGGATCGACAGTTGAAGATCTCTGGCATCAGAGATTTGGCCATCTTAATCTGCAAGACCTCATCTTACTTCAGAGAAAAGGTATGGTTGATGGACTCCCTGTTTTCCATAATGTTAAGTTGGATTGTGATGGATGTGCATTAGGGAAAATGCATAGAGAAGAGTTCCCTTTGCATGTTAATGGAAAAGAAAGAGATATCTTAGAACTGGTGCATACAGATATATGCAGACCTATGCATATTATTTTCTCTTATTTACAGATGATTGCACTAGGTTCTCATGGATATACTTTCTAAGTAAAAAGAGTCAGACCTTTTAGTATTTTAAAGAGTTTAAATCTATGGTAGAAAACCAGACAGGAAAAAGCATAAAAATTCCCTGCTCAGATCAAGGGGGAGAATACAGGTTGGGAGAATTCATGAATTTCTGCAAGCAGCATGGGATTATTCAACAGTTCACAGTGCCCCACACTCCTCAGCAGAATGGAGTGGCAGAGCAAAAGAACAGAACCCTTGTGGAGTGCGCAAGGAGCATGCTTCAAGGTAAGGGTCTTTCAAATGGTTTTTGGGTAGAAGCTATTAACACTGTTGTCTACTTAAAGAATAGGAGTCCCACTAAATGTCTAGGCTTCAAAACCCTTTTGAGGCATTGTTTGGATTCAAACCAGCAGTAAGTCATTTAAGAATATTTGGGTCAAAAGCTTATGGTCATATACCTAAGGCAGATAGGAAGAAGTTAGATCCAAAAGCCTTGAAATGTATCTTTTTTGGATATGGCACTGAGTTCAAGGCATATAAGTTATTTAATCCTGTGACTCATAAGGTTTTTGCAAGCAGAGATGTCATATTTCATGAACAGGTTGAAGAAGGAAAGGATGACTCTAACAGTGATTGGCACATTCCATTGCTAATGGAAGAAAACAATGAGGATGATGAAGTGCAGGAGCAGAAACAAGAAGAAGAAGTAACAAGTAATGTAATCAATGATGCAAGCCCGGAGAAGGCTGAAATAGATAGATTTGAGGTAAGTCCCCTACCAAGGAGATCAAGTAGGAAGACTCAATTACCATCTAAATTGAAAGACTATGCATTAATGTCAAAGATTTTAAACATTGTAGAACCTGCAAATTATGAGGAAGCAAGTAAATCTGATGAATGGAGGGCTGCAATGCATGAGGAAATAGAATCAATAAACAGAAACCATACTTGGGATTTGGTTGAATTTCCTGAAGGTAAAACCCCCATAGGATGCAAATGGTTGTACAAACCTAAAATAAATGCAGATGGGAGTATAGAAAAACTTAAAGCTAGACTGGTAGCAAAGGGTTATTCACAACAAGAGGGAATAGATTTCAATGACACCTTTGCTCCTGTAGCCAAATTAAACACCATTAGAATGCTAATTTCCTTAGCAACAAAACATAAATGGCAGCTACACCAGCTATATGTTAAGTCTGCATTTCTAAATGGTGACTTGAAAGAAGAAATTTATTTAGTTCAGCCTGAAGGTTTTGTGAAAAAGGGGCAGGAACAACTTGTTTGTAAATTGAAAAAGGCACTTTATGGTTTAAAACAAGCACCCATGTTGTGGTATGAGAAGATTGACTCATTTTTTGTACAGCATGGCTTTCATAGGAGCTTAAATGATCAAAATCTGTATACCAAGTTTAATAAACAGAGGCAAATTATTTTGATTTCTTTGTATGTAGATGATATGATCATAACAGGGGATGCTAACAATATGATCAAAGAAATCAAACGGCAGATGTCACAAGTGTTTGAGATGAAAGATCTTGGAAATCTCCATTACTGTTTGGGATTGTAAGTATGGAGAGATTCTGGACAAAATTTTCTTACTCAAGGGAAGTATGCCAGAAACTTACTAGAAAAGTTCAGAATGGAGCAGTGTAGATCAACAACAACACCATTGCAGCAGAACTTAAAGTTAAGAAGTGATGATGGTACTAAAGCAGTGGATGCCACTATGTATAGACAGCTAGTTGGCAGTTTGATATATCTTACTACAACTAGACCAGATTTGGCATACTCTGTTAGTACATTGAGCTAGTTCATGTCAAAACCACTCGAAAGTCACTGGGTCGCAGCAAAAAGTGTGTTGAGGTATCTTAGTGGTACTAGTAATTATGGTATTTTGTACACTGAAACTTCTGATGTCACTCTAGCAGGTTTTTCAGATTCAGATTGGGCAGGTAACTTGGATGATCGAAGGTCTATCACAGGTTACGCTTTTAGCATTGGATCCGGGGTCATAGCATGGAGCAGCAAAAAGCAAAGCACTGTAGCTTTATCTTCATGTGAAGCTGAGTACCAAGCATTGTGTGCAGCCACATGTGAAGCTATCTGGTTGAGAAGACTTCTCAACGATGCAGGAGAAGAACAGAAAGAATCAACTATCATCAAAACTGAAAACCAGAGTACCATCAAGCTTGAATACAATCCAGTCTTTCATAAAAATACCAAGCACATCGATACTCAGTTCCATTTTGTTCGAGAGAAACTACAGTCAAAAGAGATATTTGTTGAATATTGTAAAACTAGTGACAATATGGCTCATATATTTACTAACCCTCTTGGGCGTGTAAAGTTTGAATTGTTTAGAAGGATGCTAGGAGTTCAGGATAATCCTTTCTCCATTAAGGGGGGGAGTTGAAAATAATTAATATTATTTTATATTAATGGAGAAATGGTTACACAAGTTGTAACGTATCTGCTTAGTTTAGGATTAGTTCCTACAATTTAGGAGTTTGTTTGCAACTTCTTAATTCCTAGTGATGTACTTAATGATGTAATGCCTCATTCATGAATGTAGAGTAAACTCAGAGTGTTCTCTCTGTTTGAGTGCAATCTCCAGGTGCAGTACTCACCTGTGAGCTGCAACTCCTTCTTTTTTCAATTCAGTGTCTTTTTTATTCAGGAAGACGCCAACTCAACTTCATGGGGGTCCGCAGGAAGCCTCATCTTCGTTTGACGATTTGCGGAGAAGCAGATCGGAGAAGTTGCGGACCTATCCGAGAGAGGCAGATTGGAAGATCCACGGGAAGCCTCAACTTTGTTAGACGATTTGTGAGAGGAGCAGATCGGAGAAGTTGCAGATCTGTCCGAGAGAGGCAGATTGTGTTTTGGAGGTTCTGCACATGCAATTCGCCTGATGGTGGTGGATTTGTAGGTACATATATGCAGTGCTAACGGTCGACAGAATCATGTATGCGAAGGACATCCTATAGGACTAGTGGTTGTAGCGGTTGGTACCCATGCATTCCGGTGGATGGTTGCTCTTTTATATGGACGACGACGTATTCTTTGTTATTTTTGACCACAACCAGACTTTGTGAATCGCTATCATGACAAGTAGTCATTAAGGGGGGGAGTTAGAAATAATTAATTCCTACTTGTCTATGGTTGTAATTCTCCATATGAGGAGTTTGTTCCTACATAATAGGAAATAGCTAGAATATAGTTTCTCCTAGTTTAGTGTGTGGTTGAGAGAATCTCTCAACCACACTACTGTATGTCTAAGATAGAATTCCTATCTTGAGACTATTGCTTGTATAAATATGTGTGTAATTTCCTTCATTCATAATATAGAATTTGTTTAGAGTTTGCTGTGTGCATTAGTTGGATCTTACTCGAACTATATATATACTTATTGTATCTTGATTAGAATTATTTGGATCCCATGCATTCTATCGATCCTGAAGACATGATATCTTACCATTAGATTGATTTAACGGAACCCATATCAGAACTATGAACATGAACCCCTCATGGTGATGTCATAAGAAAAAGGGTGGGGCTCCACTATTAAAAATGAATCATCAAATATGTCAACATCCCTCCATCATTAGATCATTTGGGGTCCATTGAAAATTTTCATATAACCTTAAACACTACATATTAGGTCTGAAAGCTTCAAATTTTATACCTGAATTAATATGACATTGTAGATATGATATTTGAACATTAACGAGATTGGCAGTGCTCACGTCAGTTGAACTAATTACCCGAATACATCTTCGTACGACATACTCACGTCACCTCACCACTCGATACGTCATCACTCAAACATCCAATAAAAATTTAGAAAATTATTTAAAAATAAATAAAACATTTCTTACAACTAATGTCAACTTTAGCACCCAAAAAAATCCAGCATGTACGAAAAAAATAATCCCTTCGAATGGATACTATACTATATCTCCCGAGAGAACTAATAACAAAAAAAATACTATATTTCAATGGAGACCTAATAATAAATAATAATAATAATAATAATATGGTTCACAAATAAAGTATTTCAATGTCCATGTCAAGTAAAATATTTCAATGTAGAAATTGACAAAAATAAATTTTTAAGGTTAAAACATTTTAAAGTATTTCAAGTAGTTTTAGAATTTTATATTTTGGTACATTTTAGGTATATTTTTGGGTCAATTTTGTCCAGTATATATAATATAATAGTTGGAATCGAAACTTTAATTTGTGTAGTCTACACAATCCAAGTGTCAAAGGTACTTTCAAATCATTGCATCTATTTATGCATTAAAAAAATGCAATTTAAACGATCAAAATTTTGTGTGTGTGTGTCTTAACCTTGGATATATCAAGCCTCTAGAGCAACTAAACCTCTTCAAGTGAAAACCATTTTTTCAATTTTTGCATTGTAAAAGATGTTTGCATATCAACAGATTTGATTCATCTACGCACTAGATAGGTATGTGATTAAGATGGATGTGTATTGGTTTTTATTTTAAAAGGGATATATGTAAACTTGAGATTGAGAACAATAGAAATTCCACATCTCCTTCATATTGACTTGCACAGTGTGCCTCTCGAAGCAATAACTCATATTGGTAACCATGATATTTCAGAACATTATATTTAAATTTAATTAATAAACATATAGTATGTAAAGTATAAACCTACACTCAAAGAAGGGTTTACACCTGAGATGTTTGATCCATCGCACTTAATAAATTTGGAATTAAGATGAATTCAAATTTTTTTTTTTTAAATGGTTTAAAATTTGTAATAATTAATATGAAAAATGAGAAATATTTTTTATAATTCAAAAAATCTAAGATTAATATGCAAAATATAATACTTTATTATCAAATAATTTTTTAAGACGATAACAATAAATTAAATCATCTTAAATAAAATAATGATATAATAAGAAGAAGAACCGTAAAATATAATTTTTTATTAATTTTGTAAATTTTAATTAAAATTAATTAATTTAAACGTAAATATGGTTTTATTACTATTTACCATTTGTATAATTTATGTATTTTCTTTTAAATCACAATTTTGTTAAATTTAATAAAGGTCAATGATTCTAAACATAAACGATAACATTTTTTTACACTTTGAAATTTGAATTTTTTTTAATGTATATTTAGGTAGCATAATTTTTAATGTTAGTGTTAATTAGCATTTTCAAGTGTGGAGAGTTGTAACATAGGCCTATTGACATTATCAAATGAGTGAGATTATCATTGTTGACTCGGTTTATATATAAATGACATTGGAATCCTTCTACGAATAGAAATTTTCAAGTCTAATAAGTTATTCCGATTAAATAATTATTGTGTAGTTAAACCAAAATTATTTTATGTGTTAACTTCATTTAATAAATAAAGGTTTTTGACATCTTCATGTGTTTGTAATATTGTGATGAAAATTTTTTTTATCAATAGAAACGAGAAATCATGTTTATTATTGCACTAACTCAAAAAAATTATAAGAAACAAAGAAGTTTATCAAACAAATCTAAATTAAGAATACACATTATCTTTGTATAGACTAAAAAACATATCTTTAAAAAGAATATTGAGAAAAAAATTTAGGTAGAAGAAAAATGATGAAAAATAAATCGATACAAGATAGTAAAGGGAACATTAAGTCATCGAAACGATCAAATGCAAGACATACTGCGATGTATTCAAATAAACATAAGGAATATTTACAAATATTCGATTATATATTTGAAATAATATTTGAACAATAAAATTTAAAAAAATACAATATGTACCAATGTATGATTGTGTCATATGTAATTAAATTTAATTTAAAAAATATTTCATAGAAAGATAATAAACTAATCTTACCCCATATATATATATATTGAAAAAAAGAATTAGATAATGACAATATTATCAAATTTGTATTTCGAGTGTAATTAGGCAGAATAAACACATATCCATAGTGAAGGATATGTGAATTGGAAGAAAGACTAATAGCATTAAGATTATCAATTTTACAAATAGAGGAACTTGGGAAACATTTTAGAAAACCATAGTTAGCATTGACTATTATTAGGCTAACCAATGTACTTTTTGACACATCTGGAATTCAAATTTTACTTCCTTGTGACATAAATGAATCTAGTACAATGGTTGTAGCAATTAAAAAATGCTTGGTGTATAAAAGCACATATATTGTTGGTCGAATTAGTGTTCATAAATTGTTGAAGGCATTGAAATGATTATGTAAAACTTTGATTTACCTACTTTGTCCCCACACATAGTTTATTTATAAATATACTTTTCATGCATATATTCCTTTCATCCACACATGATTTAACTTTGTACATGCTTGTGCCACACAACACTTTCCCTTCTACACATATTCTCACTTTGGTTGATCGAGGTGGCTCCAAACACCCTTCGGGGACCAAGAGGGTTGATGATAGGTCAAAATTCAAAGTGGTTGGATTTCTCCTGAAACGGATTCAGATTGAAGTAATCATTGCCCTCATTCCCATGAGGCAAACGAATCTCCAGTCCGAGCCCGTATGGAGAAGTTAGAGCGAGTCAATTTTTTGGTCAAAGTTGGGCAATGGGCCACGTTTAAGTGTCCCACAAATTCACCATCAACTGGTAGGGAACCTAGCTCCCAAAAATGGGCGAAATTGTGGCCTCGTTAATTTGGCCAATAACACTCATTTTGGGTAAATTTTAAAATTACCACCTATGGTTAATGAAACAAAAAAAATACTAAAAAATAGGGCAGCGGGCCATGACCCCCACCACATCCGTCGGACCATACAACAAAAATAAAAAATGTTTGGGTCGGCGAGACATGATCCTCGCTGAACCCCACAGTGGATCCACATATATGATATAACAACAAATGTTACAAGGGTGAAATGGGTTGGGTTGGGGCTGTGGGTTGCGGACCCCGCCCACCCAACAGACCAATGGCTATATATAAATGCATACCACATTTAACACAACCCAGCAGCATGGAGTATGGGACCGGAAGGTGTCGAACTCGCCTGGCTCAGGTGGCCATCCCCCAAGCAGGCGATCCCCAAAATTAAAACGAAATTCTAAAGGGTGGATAATTTAAAACAATGCACCAAATATAATGCATAATGCGCCAAAATAAGTGGGTTCGGTGAGGTGGGAACCCCTGACCTCCGCCTTGTCAAATCCGCCCATAACCAACGAGCCAAGGCACCTCTTGGTAAAATTCACCCAACAAAAATTATATGAGCTTATTTTCATAGTGCGCCTGGGGCAGACGAGGAGCGTGAAATTCGAGACACATATATTTTTATGCAGGTGGAACCACGATCCATGGAGGCAACAGAACCATGCCCCAGCGAATCTTGAGGGCATCAAAATTATTCCTTGAGGCCCAAAACTTACAGAAGTCCATTTTCGACAAACTTTATGTGGATTTTACACTTCTCGGTGACAAGAATCGAGTGCCGATGTTCGTTTTAGCAACAGAGCTTCCCATTTCTCAGCCATTTTCTAGATTGGAGCGACGGTGTCCAATTCTCAAGTGTGGATAGTCAATTATATTCCCCTCGATGCCACGAGTTCGATGGTGTAACCATATTCAGCAGCTGAGCATCCACTTCTTCAGCCAACTTCAGGGGTTGAGGTATATGCAATTTGATCATGTACCTATTTTTTTTTTTAGATGTATTATGATTTCTAGAACCCTCCTTGATGCATGTTGCGGGATCTTGTTTTCGCTTCATGTGAGATTATGTCATGCTGATAGGAGGTCCATTATGAGTGAGATTTTGTGTAGTGTAATGTCTCGTGGAGAGAAAAGCCACTCATGTTGAGGGAACACCCTTGTATGACCATCATCCATGTACATCTTCCCATTTCCAACACTATATGAAGTGGCCTACCACATTTTGACACCGGGCCCGGAGACGTAGCCCACACTAGGTGAACTCTGTTATCAAAGTATCGTGTTCTTATGTCGTTGATGGTTGTCTTGTTTCCCTTATTTACAGCATGCACATGTGCTCTTTTTGGCTCTTTTAAAATGCAATTCTAACAACATCACAGAAGTAAAATATCATGGGTAAATCTGGTAGCTAATCGAACCGGATCAAGTGATATCAGAGCAATCTTATTGTTGATGCGAATTACGAGCGTGAACAACGATTCAACATACAACATTGGAGGATGGAAAATACATGTACGAGGCCATGCTTAGGATGTCCAAAATGGTGGACATGATGTATGAAGCTCATGAAATACTGGAGAAAGAAGAAGTAGAAAGCGACGCTTCATCCACATATTGCAGTGAATATTCATCACCCTCACCATATTCTCATCATTCGAATGAAGAGATAAACCATACTCTTCAAGTAGATAACGCTGAATTGAAAGTGCTTCTACGAGAGGAGAAGAGGATAAGAAGAGAGTGCAGCTTGAGTTGTAAGCCGCAGAGGAAGCCTTGGAAGAACTGAAGCGCAACGACCAGAGGCTTCAAGCAAAGGATGCTGGATTAAGGAGGCTTCTATAAGAAGATAAAGAGGATAAGCATAGACTGCAGCTTCAACTTCGAGCCGCGGAAGAGCCCTTGGAGGAGTTGAAGCACAACAAAGGCTTGAAGAATCCCATTAGGGGAATTTTGAGGTCTAAAATGGGCCTCCTAAGAAAAAAGTACAACCAAAAATACACTTTATAAGAACCAGTAGGATTCAAGATGATGTTCTCAACCATGGGGGATGATTAATCCTTTTTAAGTAAAAGGGTAGAAAGATAAAAAAATAAAAAAATAATAAAACTACTTTTTCAACTCATATTTTAAACTTATCTCCTAAATTTTTTACTCAAATTTCAAGCGGGAGTACTCTTTGGATGCAAAATTTAATTACTCATCCAAGGTATACCCATGTTACATAGTTTCGATGGACCCTGCTACACGAAAAATAACGTGATTGAAATCATGTTTTTCATGTATTTATCACTTTTCGTGTAGCAGGTTCCATCAAAAGTATGCAACATGGGTACTCCTTAGATGAGGAATTAACTTTTGCATCCAACGAGTACTCCTGCTCGAAATTTGAGTAAAACATTTGGGAGATAAGTTGAAAATACGAGTTGAAAAAGTAGTTTTTTCTTTTTTCCCTCTAAAATTTGATGATGTCATCAAATATTATTTTATTATTTCCACTATTATTTTATAATTTCCTTAGGAGGCCTATTTTAGACCTCAAGATTCCCCTAATGCATCATCACATGTTTTTGAATCAACATATGAGGTAAATAATGTTGATGTTTCTCCAGTTTTATCTTCACATGCTATCATTTCTGTGGGAAATGTGGAGATACCCATTACAGGAACTGGCATGATGATCCTCACCAAGATGGGATACAAAGGAGGAGGTCTTGGTGTTAATGGCCATGGTATGATTCAGCTATTGGAGGTCATGCAATGACCTCGATTAGTAGGTTTGGGATACACTGAAGGACAGTGCTCGAAGGTGTTAGAAGCTTCCAGTCATGGTTGAAACCATTGGGGAAAGAGATTGATGGAAACATTTCACCATCATCCTATGATAGCGCACATTGCAGAGAAAGAGCTGAGCCAAGCTCTCGCCACCATGATCACACTAGAGACAACCAAGAAAGGTATAAAAAACCTCGATATTTTGATGTTCATTTTGATTACAAGCATGTCGCTAACAATGAACATAGATCATGGCATAAAAAAACATGTAGTTTTTTTGGATTAAATAACCATGTATTTGTTAAGTGTTGGAAAATAATGAAAACACACTAGAGGATGAGGCGTGAAATTCCTTCTCCACCGCAAGAAAAGAAGAAGGTAAAGCAGGTATGGTGATGAAGACTCATTGCAGTCATTGTAATAGAAGTGGCCATCAAAGAGCCACGTGTTGGAGGCTCCATCCAGAGCAGTGCCTTAAGGACAAAGTTTCTATACATGAACAAGTTGAAACAACTGCTCAACAAGAAAATTTGCGACAGATGGATGACCTATTCACTTTGATGAGTGAGAGATGGTTTTATTTAGGTTTGGTAGTGTGTTTGGCTTTACTTTTTAAATCATGTGTTACAATTTAAAATGTAAAAGTGATGATGAGTTTTCCATCACTTATGAAGCAACAATGATGTTTTTTCCTTGTATTGATAGCTGGGGTATTGATTCCATTTTGATGTAAACTTGACCACAGAGTATGGTTATAAACTCATGGCAAGTGTGTGTTATGCTTGGGTCATACATTGGTCACTTAGTTAAGCATGTAATTTGCAAAATATTTTACTACAGGTTTGGAGAGGATGCAGGTGTTGGCTCATCGCTTATGGCTCTGAAGGAGAAAGGTGAAGGAGAATGAAGGGTGACCTTTCAGGACACTTGTGGTGCAAACAAATTAAATATAACTTCAGATTATGTTCATGCTTTTAGTGGACCAAAAGCTCCTCACTAGCGAGGATTGATTCAAGTGCCTCCAGACACCCTTCGGGGACCAAGAGGGTTGATGATAGGTCAAAATTAAAAGTGGTTGGATTGTTCTCGAACTAGATTCAAATTGAATTACTCATTGCCCTCATTCCAATAGTGTGAACGGGTCTCCAATCTGAGCCTGTATGGAGAATTTAGAGTGACTCAAATTTTTTGTCAAAGTTGGGTAGTGGTCCAGGTTTAAGTGTCCCACAAATTCATGATCAACTGACAGGGAACCTAGCTTTCGAAAATCAGTGAAAGTGTGGCCTCATTAATTTTCCTAATAACCCTTATTTTGGGTAAATTTTAAAACGAACACCTATGGTTAATGAAACTAAAAAATATTAAAAAATAGGGTGGTGGGCCATGGCCCCCTCCACCCCCATCGGACCATACAACAAAAATAATAAATGTTTGGGTCAGCGGGTCATGACCCCCACCGAACCCCACGATAGATCCACATATATGATATAAAAACAAACGTTACAACGGTGAAATGGGTTGGGTCGAGGACGTGTGTTGCGGACCCAGCCCACCTAACAAACCAACAATTATATGTAAATTCATACCACATTTAACACAACCCGACAGCATGGAGTATGGGACCGGCGAGGGTTGAACCTACTTGGCCCACGTGGCCAGCCCCTAACCGGGCAGTCCCCAAAATTAAAAAAAAATTATAAACATTGGCCAATTTAAAACAACACACCAAAAATAATACATAACGCGCAGAAATAGGTGGGGAAGATGGGGTTGGAACCCTTGACCTCTGCCTTGTCAACTCTGCCCATAGCCAATGCACCAAGACACCTCTAAGTAAACTCTACCCACCAAACCTCATATGAACTAATTTTCATAGTGCACCCGAGGTAGAGGAGTAGTGCAAATTTCGAGACACATATTTTTATGTAGGTAGAACCATGAGCCATGGAGGTAATGGAACCATGCCCTAGGGAATCTTGCAGGCATAGAAAATATTCCTTGAGGCCCAAAACTTGTAGGAGTCCATTTTTGACAAATGTTATGTATATTTTACACCTCTTAGCGACATGAGTATGATGGAAATGTTCATTTCAGTAGCAAAGCTTCCCATTTCTCGGCCATTTTACGGATTGAAGTGAAGGTGTTCGATTCTCAAGTGTGGACAATTGATTCTATGCCCCTTGAAACAACAAGTTCGATGGTGCATCCAGATTCAGCAGCCAAGCATCCGCTTCTTCAACCAACTTCAGGGGTTGAGGTGTATGCAATTTGGTCATGTGCCTCTTTTTTTTGTGAGATGTACTATGATTTCTAGATCCTTTCTTGATGCATGTTGTGGGATCTTGTTTTTACTTCATGTGAGATTATGTCATGCTGATAGGAGGTCCATTGTGAGTGATAGTTCATGTAGCGAAATGTCTCATGGAGAGAGAAACCACTCATGTTGAGGGCATACCCTTGTATGAACATCATCCATGTACATCTTCCCATTTTGAGCACTATATGAAATGGCCTACCCCATTTTGGAAAATGGGCCTAAAGGCGTAGCCCACACTAGGTGAATTCCATTATCAATGTATCATGTTCTTATTTTATTTATGGTTGTCTTGTTTCCCTTATTTACAACATGCACTTGTTATATTTTAGGATATTTTAAAATTCAATTCTAACAACATCACAGAAGTAAAATATCATGGGTAAATCTGGTAGTTGAAAGAGTCGGATCAAGTGGTATCAGAGCAGTCTTCCTGTTCATGTGAATTGCAACCGTGAATAATGATTCAATGTGCAGCAATGGAGGATGGAAAGGACATGTACGAGGCCATGCTCAGGATGTACAAAATGGTGGTCAAGATGTATGAAGATCATTAAATATGGGAGAAAGAATAAGAAGAAAGTGATGCTTCATCCACATCTTGCAGTGAATATTCATCACCCTCGCCATATTCACATCATTCAAATGAAGACATAAACCATAGCCTTCAAGTAGATAACGTTGAAATGAAAGTTCTTCTACGAGAGGAGAAAGAGGATAAGAAGGGAGTGAAACTTCAGTTGCAAGCCACAGAGGTAGCCTTGGAAGAACTGAAGCACAATGACTAGAGCCTTCAAGCAAATGATGTTGAATTAAGGAGGCTTCTACAAGAAGAGAAAGAGGATAAGTAGAGATTGCAGATTCAGGTATGAGTTGCAGAAGAGGCCTTGGAGGAGTTGAAGCACAACAAAGGCTTGAATAAGCCATCATCACCTGTTTCTGTATCAAAATATGAGGTAAAAAATGTTGATGTTTCTTCAGTTTCATCTTCACATGCTATCATTTATGTGGGAAATGTGGAGATACCCATTACAGGAACTGACATGAGGCTCATTACCAAGATGGGATACAAAGGAGGATGACTTGGTGTTAATGGCCAAGGCATGATTCAGCCATTCAAGGTCATGCAAAGACCTTGATTAGAAGGATTGGGATACACTAAACGATAGTGCTCGAAGTTGTCAGAAGCTTCCAATGAATGGTTGAACCATTGGGGAAAGAGATTGATGGGAACACTTCACCATCATCCTATGGTAGTGCACATTGTAGAGAAAGAGCCAAGGCAAGATCTCGTCATCATGATCGCACCATAGACAACCAAAAAAGGTATAACAAGCCTCATTATTCTAATGTTCATTCTGATTACCAGCGTGTCATTAACAATGAACATAGATAATGGAATCGGAAAACATGTAGTTTTTTTGGATTACATAACCATGTATTTGCTAAGTGTTGGAAGAGAATGGTAGCGCAAAAGAGGATGAGGTGTGAAAGGCATTCTCCACAGTAGGAAAAGAACATGGTAAAGTAGATATGGCGGATGAAGACTCATTGCAATCATTGCGACAGAAGTTGCCATCAAAAAGCCACGTGTTGGAGGCTCCATCCAGAGCAGCGCAGGAAAAAGTGTCCATACATGAATCAGTTGAAACAACTTCTCGACAAGAAAATGCGCCACAGAGGGATGACCCATTCACTTTAATAAGTGAGAGATGGCTTTTTCTAGGTTTGGTAGTGTGTTTAGCCTTAATTTGTAAATCACATGTTGCAATTTAAAATGTAAAAGTGATGATGTGTTTCCCATCACTATGAAGCAACAATGATGTTTTGGCCTTGTATTGATAGATGGTGTATTGATTCCATTTTGATGTAAACTTGACCACAGAGTATGGTTATAAACTCGTGGAAAGTGTGTGGTATGCTTGGGTCATAGTTTGGTCACTTATTTAAGAATGTAATTTGAAAAATATTGTACTAGAGGTTTGTAGAGGATGTAGGTGTTGGCTCATTACTTATGGCTTGGAAGGACAAAGGTGAAGGAGAATGAAGGGTGACCTTTTAGGACATTTGTGGTGTAGACAAACTAAAAAGTAGTTGCAGATTATGTTCATTCTTTTTGTGGACCAAAAGCTCCTCACTATGGACGATTGATCTAGGTGGCTCCAGATGCCCTTCGGGGACCAAGAGGGCTGATGATAGGTCAAAATTCAAAGTGGTTATATTTCTCTTAAACTAGGTTCAGATTGAAGTACTCGTCGCCCTGATTCCAATGGTGCGAACGAGTCTCCAATCTGAGCCCGTATGGAGAAGTTAGATCAAGTCAAAATTTTGGTCAAATTTGAGTAGTGGGCCAGGTTTAAGTGTCCCACAAATTCACTGTCAACTGGGAGGGAACCTAGCTCCTGAAAATGGGTGAAATTGTGGCCTCGTTAATTTTCCCAATAAACCTTATTTTGGGTAAATTTTAAAATGACCACCTATGGTTAATGAAACAAAAAATATTAAAAAATAGGGCAGCGGGCCATGACCCTCGCCAACCTTGTCGGACCATACAAAAAAAAAAAAAATGTTTGAGTCGGCGGACCATGACCCCCGTTGAACCCCATGTTGGATCCACATATATGATATAACAAAAAACGTTACAATGGTGAAATGGGTTCGGTCAAGGCCGTGGGTTGCAGACCCCTCCCACTCAACAAACCAACAACTACATATAAATTCATACTCCATTTAACACAACTTGAAAGCATGGAGTATGAGACTGGCGGGATTTGAACCTTCTTGGCCCACATGACGAGCCCCCAAGCGGGCAGTCCCCAAAATTAAAATGAAATTCTAAATGGTGGCCAATTTAAAAAAGTACACCAAAAATAATACATAACGTGCCAACATAGGTGGGGTCGGTGGGGTTGGAACCCCCGACCTCCGCCTTGTCAACTCCACCCATAACCAACGCGCCAAGTCACCTCTTGGCAAATTTTGCCCACCAAAAATTATATCAATTCCTTTTCACAATGCGCCTGGGGAAGAGGAGGAGCGTAGAATTTGAGAAACATATATTTTTATGTAGGTGGAACCACGAGCCATGAAGGTAGCAGAACCATGCCCTAGGGAATATTGAGGGTATAAAAAATATTCCTTGAGGCCCATAACTTGAAGGAGTCCATTTTCAACAAAATTTATGTCGATTTTACACCTCTCAGGGACAGGAGTCTGATGGTGATGTTTGTTTCAACAACAGAGCTTCCCATTTCTCGACCATTTTCTATATTGGAGTGACGGTGTCCAATTCTCAAGTGTGGACAATGGATTCTATGCCCCTCAATGCCACAAGTTTGATGGTGCAGCTAGATTTAGTAGTTGAGCATCAATTTCTTCAGCCAAATTCAAGGTTTTAGGTATATGTAGTTTTATCATGTGCCTCTTTTTGCTATGATATGTACTATGATTTCTAGATCCTTTCTTTATGCATGTTTCGGGATCTTGTTTTCACTTCACGTGAGATTATGTCATGTTGATAGGAGGTCCATTTTGAATGAGAGTTCCTGTAGAGGAACCTCTTGTGGAGAGAGAAACCACTCATGTTGAGGTCAGAACCTTGTATGAATATCATCCATGTACATCTTCCCATTTCCAAAACTATATGAAGTGGGCTACCCCATTTTGACACCGGGCCCAGAGACGTAGCCCACACTGGGTGAACTCCATTATCAATGTATCGTGTTCTTATGTTGTTGATGGTTGTCTTGTTTCCCTTATTTACAGAATGAACATGTGTTCTTTTAAGCTCTTTTAAAATGAAATTCTAACAATATCACAAAATTAAAATATCATGGTTAAATCTGGTAGCTGACGGATCTGGATCAAGTGGTATTAGAGTGGTATTCTTGTTGATGTGAATTTCTAGTGTGAACAATTATTCAATGTGCAATAATGGAGGATGGCAAAGACATGTACGAGGCCATGCTCATGATGTCCAAAATGGTGGACATGATGTATGAATCTCATTAAATATGAGAGAAAGATGAAGCAGAAGTTGATGCTTCATCCCCATCTTGCAGTGAATATTCATTGCCCTCGCCGTCTTCTCATCATTTAAATGAAGAACTCAACCATAGCTTTCAATAAGATAGCGTTGAATTAAAATTTCTTCTATGAGAGGAGAAAGAGGATAAGAAGAGAGTGAAGCTTCAGTTGCAAGCCACAGAGGTAGCCTTGGAAGAACTAAAGTGCAACGACCAGAGACTTCAAGTAAAGGATGTTGAATTAAGGAGGCTTATACAAGAAGAGAAAGAGGATAAGAAGAGATAGCATCTTCAGCTACGAGCCACAGAAGAGGCCTTGGAGGAGTTGAAGTGCAAGAAAGGCTTGAATAAGCCATCGTCACCTGTTTTTGAATCGACATCTGAGGTAAACAATGTTTATGTTTCTTGAGTTTCATATTCACATGCTATAATTTCTATGGAAATGTGGAGATACCCATTACAAAAACTTGAATGAGGCTCCTCACCAAGATGGAATACAAAGGAGGAGAACTTGGTGTTAATGGACAATGCATGATTTAGCCATTGGAGGTCGTGCAAAGACCTCGATTAGAAGGTTTGTGATAAACTGAAGGACAATGCTTGAAGGTGTTAGAAGATTCCAATGAATGGCTGAAACCATTGGGGAAAGAGATTGATGGGAACACTTCACCATCATCCTATGACAGTGCACATTGAAAAGAAAGATTCGAGGCAAGCACTCACCACCATGATTGCACTAGAGACAACCAAGAAAGGTATAACAAGCCTGAGTATTATAATTTTCATTTTTATTATGTTGAAAATGCAGCAAGATGATGGAGCTTAGTGAAATGAAGTCGCCTTCACTAAGTGGGCCCGCAGGCAAATTCTGGCGCAAAATCTATTTTTAGACTATGTCTATTTTTAGACATATGGAGCATGGTTCGGGGATTCCAGTTTGAGATTCTTGAAGTGTGTGTCATGTTGGTAAAAATAGATGAGACTCTATTTTTGAGGTCAAAGAGGTCGAAGTCTATTTTTAGACTGCCTCTCCTTAAAACAGGGAAGTCAAATATTATTTACCCTTAATAATATTTAGACTATAAGCAGCAGTTTACTCTCTTGGAGCACTTCAATTCGAGCTACAGAAGTGGCTCATGCATCTGACAGAGGAATCAAGTGGTTCCCAAGGGTTTGATGGCATCATGCATGGTTGACTTTAGTTGGACTTCAGTGGTAGAAGTTTGGAGGAGTTAATGAGACAGATAGTGGAGTTGTGTTCTGTTTATTTTAGTTGAACTGATTGAGATTAGTTTAACTAGCTAATCAATTAGTTATGAGTGGATTGAATTAAATATTATTTAATTCATTAATTAGTAACTCATTATTCAACTCAAGAACACATCAGTTCACTACAGTGCATGATCAGTTCAGTGGAGACCAGTGAAAGAGGTAGATGAAAGGGTGGAGTTAGGTATCAGTTGTGACTATACTGTTGCTATTTGCAACACACAGATAGGTGGAGTAATCCCATGAGGATTGCGCAGTTCAGGCTGGTGGTTTATCTATATAAAGAGGCCATCCCATAGCATTGAAACACGCAATAGAGGCAAGGCAATTGGCGGTGAGTTTTGAACCAGTAACCTGTTCAAAACTGAGCTAGATTGTGGGTAACTTTATGAGAAAGTATTGAGTACTTGTGAGGAGTATTGTACTGAGTTGGTTACTTGATTTCTCCATTATAATATACACAATAGCTGCGGGGTTTTCAGCTATAAGCTTTCCCCATACATACTGTGTTAATGTGTATGATGATTTGATGTGTTATCGCTTGTTTTATTTCCGCATGTGTGATGATCGAGTGGAAGAGATTATGTGTTGCATATAAATTCGAATTGTATGTGATCAGGATAGTCTCGGTGGATAATTAATCATTATTCAGCAAATTTCTACATGGTATCGGAGCTATTGAAGCAGAGATTGATCATCACGGTGATTACAAACTTATTTCGGTAGACAGAGTCTGCATGCGGGCCAGGTAGCCTCCGGATTCATCTTTCTTCGGAAAGTGAAAGGTCTGGTAAACGCCCCTTGCAGTCGATCTCTGTGCTAGAAATAATTTTTTCTCACGATCTAGAGTGGTTGAGCTTTGAGGTGGAATTCGAAGTTTTGCAGCAGTTTTGTTTTCTTGGTGCCAGTGTTGAAAATGTCTTTCAACGGTTTGCGACTCGAATATGCTCTTGAAGGCAGTTCGAATTATGTTGCATGGAAGGATCGCATGGAGGAAGTATTAGAAGATAATGGACTGAAGGATTTC